>OZ023312.1:77206629-77911629 GCA_964007375.1 Ophion obscuratus
TGGATTCTGTGTGCTGCGTGTGTATGTGCGTGTTTGTGTGTTTGGGTTGGTTGGGTTATATGTGCTGTGTTTGGGTTTGTTTGTTTGTTTGCGTTGGTTTGGGTTATGTGTGCTGTGTGTGTGTTTGGGTATTCGGGAAGGCTTTTTCTATGAACCCCCAACCCCAACCCCCAACATAGGCGTTGAAATGTTGGAAAATGCCCTATCTCATCACGTGTTTCCGGGAACTTCAAAACTCCATAATTTATGGAATGAATAGAAAATGTCAGCCTCCCCCAACGTAATATCACTCGCTATAATGGAATCAACAACTTGATGGCGAAAAAAAACAGAGGTTGCCATCGAAATGAGGGTGGCATCGAAATGCATAATTACCAATGCCTCGAGTTGGAAATTGCTTAGAGACTGCAATGAAAAAAAATGGTCCACATCGTATTGGTTTTGAAAACAAGTTTGATGGAAATCAGGAATATTTGACAGAGTAGGCGATTCAAAATTGAACCGAAAACATTGAGAAGGATAGAGTCGATAGAGCGTGAGAGAAGACACGACATTTTCGTTGCATAAAAAGTTGCTTTGTCACGTGTAATGCGAATGTGCATACGCGTGACACAAAGCCGGACGATAAATGAGAAAGTATCCTACGAGAATTTGTGATTGCAGTGCTCTCACCAATGAATATATCATTGAAAGCGTCGGCGGGTAAGTTGTTGAGAACGTTGCCAAAGTCGTGCTCGGCAGGATCAAGTGAGGCGAATACTTCGTGATCGCCCAATTCGACCTTGAGACCGCCACCGAGACCGAGCGAGCCAAGGCCAAGGCCAAGGTTAAGGCTCGCAGTGTTGGACGTCGTGTGTGGTACATTGAGATTGTTCAGAGTTTTCGTGTGATTCTCGTTGATCGATATCACTTGGCTCGGATAGTGTATTTCCTCGTTAATGAAGTCGGCAATTTTCGTCTCCAGTTTTTCCGATGGCGGTCTCTTCCGTTTCTTCGGTCTCGATTTGCTCTTGGGCCTGGGTACGGTGGGTGAGACGGCTTTTTTTCGCGACTTCTTTGGTTTCGATTCCTGAGCCTTGCGATGATAGTTGTCCCTTTTTCTGGCGTGCTCCGGGCAGAGAGGCAGCTCGTGAGCAACGTCGAAGACGGGCACGCAGCATTGGGTATTGTCGCTGAATTTTGCGGTGCAATGCTCGAACAATAGCTGATCGGCGTTCAGCATGATGTGTCTGGAGCAATGACGGGTGCAGGGTAGAGAGGTCGAGCGACAGCCGTCGGTAACGCAAGGCCCACCGACCAGCAGAGGTCCCGTCGTTATTTTACCGTTAGCCGGTACGAACTCGTCGAGCGTTCTGGCCAGGCTAGCCAGCGGCTTTTTGCAAGCCTCCTCCAGCAGACTGCGCGTTCTCTCGCGCAGCGCAGTCTCGGACTCTTGACCGCCCTCGTGGAGCTGGACGAGACGACGACGCAGCTGCGAGCGCAGCTGAGACAATCTCACGGCGCGATTTTGCGACGAGTTACTCGTCACGCCGCTGAACCAATGACGCTGATAGATACTGAGCTCGTCGCCGCTGGAATCGCTGTCCGAGATCTCGTCACCTGCTCGCGGATAGTACAGAAGCGTGTGATCGCGATTGCCGCGTCGATCGCTCTCGGAGCTTCTCTCCGTCGAGTCCTCGATCGCCGTGCGATTGTCCGTGTCGCAAGAATTCTCACCCGTCGCGTATCTCAGCTCCAAGTTTCTCACCCCTCCGGCTGGATCCGCGCTCGTTATTGCGCCGTCTCGCGCCTCGTCCGACGCGTCGCCGCGGTACGACGTAATACCCGCCGCGTCTTCCAGCTTGAGTCGTCTCTTGATCGACTTGCCTCTCGACTTGTTGCCCTTCGCCGCCGAATGAGTCTTGCTCTGCGTCAGCTTGAAATTTTTACCCGCTCCCGTGACGAACGGCTCCGGCTCGCTGAATACGTACGGATCGACATCCTGGCGAGACTCCGTCTTGAGCAGAGCCTTCAGACGATCGGAAAACTTGAGCTTGTTATTGTCCATTTTTGGATAAGACCGATCCGCTGGGACCTTCATCGATCGGCGCTCCTATCGTACGCTCGCTTCGCTTCTGCATTCTCAAACTCTTGCGAGGATAACGGCCGCTCGCCTCTGACCTCTCCTGGCGGCAAAAAATACCGTCGCGCCGATTAACGCGAATCTCGACGAACTCATCGGAACAAAGAGAAAACTGAGGTACGCTACGGTTGTCTAGAAAACTTTGGAATCGTTTTTTTTTCGCCTACTCGAATGGGGTATATTAACGCTTATCTTCTTTACACGAATTTTATACGTTCGTGATTCAGGTACAGTTTTCTTATAGCTTGAGCAACTTTTTCTTCGATGCTTACAGCTTTGCCGCTTTAGGAATGTTGATTCTTATCGTAACGAGCGGAGCGGTGATTTCTGAAATTCTATTTGTCCGTCCGTCGATCTGTAGAGTGGTAATTTCGAAACCTCCGGGAGGCGAGAGTGAGCGGAAGAAAATTGGCAGTGTTGCTTGCTGTATCGTCGACTCTCGTGGAAAGCATGGACTTAGCGGTCGTACGAGTGAATTTCAATCATATCTTCTCTCGCATAGTGTTGTTTGAACTTTGATAAAACTTAACGCAGCATCCTTCGGCCTGCTATTCCATTGTCACGAAAAAGCTCATAGCTTCCACGAAATAACGTAATATTTGATTATCTCGCGAAGATTGCCTTCTGCTTCACGTCGAACAATTGACGTGGTTGACAATGCAACGAAAAAGAAGAAAAAAACGGATAAAAACACACGGAGGATTGAGAATACAAGCGCCCGAAGAGATATTTGAGGTTATGTCGACGCGTTCGTAAACTCGATGTGCCGCGACACTTCGTCCGTCAAATATTTTTTCCACTCTTTCTCTATGTCGCTCTTGCGAAGCTTGCTCGTAATTCACTCGTGCTTCGGTCGCGAATTGTCGATAGTTGATACGACGATTAAACAAAATAAGCTCAATCGGCCGCGCACACTTCAAGTTTTCGTTTCGGTGCGCTATAGGCGCACAAGGGATAACAGCGCTTGGAACAAGCCGTGTGTATAGGTTGGATTCGATGAATTTCGTGTTTTTTTCCGTTCGCTTCCCTTACATTCGAACCTTCTCTCGCCTATCACGACGAAACGAGCAGCTTTTTTCCCACGCAAACTTTATTGCCTTCTCGAGGGGGTGTCGATTGCGAAATTAAGGCAACTGTTAAACCCAAAATTTGCTTGCAATATTATTCGATAATAACATTAGAAAGACATGTCAGATGCGAAGGCAGCAAGATGGCGGCCGCTCACAAACCACACAAAAACAGTACGAGGTGCGATATGTATGCGCGGAAAAAATTTGTTGATTTCGCGATCATGCCGCGAGGCGAGAAACCCACTTTCTTTTACACTCACGCGCAATTAACGATGAACACACTTTCTTCACACCGTCTCTACCGGAAACTATTCCGCGTGTTATCGGACTATTTGTTTTTCTTTTTCTTTCTCACTGCTTCGCACGCTTAACTCGTGGTACAAACGAAAACTTGTTGTTCGACATAACCTTAAATATTCGCGAATACAAGCCTAAGAGTATCGAAAATCACAGCCTTGCGGTTTCTGTTAACCTAGTAATTTGCTAAATCGCGCAGTTTGGACTTTGCCAAATCACGAATCGCGATTAATTCACTTGAGCTGTTTCGCCTCTTGTTTTTTTGTGTGTTCTACAGTCTCTTTAATTCCGTAATACGCCAATCGGCTCATTTTCGCGACTGCTCGATAAATAGAAACTTCATAACGCGCGTATTACACTTTTCTCCGGGAACAAAAAAATTCGAAATATTTCTTTCATATAATTTACCGAATTCACGTTTATTCGGTCAGAAAGATACGCGCTTTTCTATAAATTCGATTCGACACGATTATATATATATAGCGAATTCTAAATACACAAGCTCGGTAGTCAAACGCGCGAAATATATTTCGACACCCGTGTGCAATCTGGTACCGATTTTCGTTGCTTCGAAGCTTGCTCAAAAGTCACCGAACGTGCAAATTTATCGCCAATTTCAACAACATACGTCAATATTATACGACGTAGTATTTAACGCAAACGGGAAAATATGTACGTCTATAGCTTCGACGCAACAGCGCGATGTGGCGTGATCAACAATGACATTGCCGTTGAAAAACTGTTGTTAACTAATATGTATTGTTCATACAACATTCGCGTATACCGAGGTAGTCGAACGAAAATTCGTGCGTTACTTTTTCAAAGCATCGCAACCACCTGAGAAAATATTAAAGATACGAAACTAAAATTATCAAATATCCTCGTGTTTTGTATTGTTTCAACGCACATTTCGGATTGTCGTATATTTAAGCTTCGTATTTTGTATAGTCGATAAAAGAAAATCAATTTGCATTTATAATCGAGTGGTAAACGTTGATCAGCTGACTTTGACGTATCTGCGGTGACCACGAGACGTTATAACCTAAAAATTCAGTTCAATTTTGAAATAGCCGGAAGTGTCGATCGCCGTTGATTCGCGACCGAACAATCGAGGGTTTTTTTTAACGCAAAGAACGTGAACACCGTAATAATCCCGTTCCAAATTTTTTATTTTCTACGAACCCTTTTATAAAAAGATTATTTTACCTCCCCTCGTGGACGTGGGAGTCATATTTGTACGTGCCGGCGATGTAGAGCGATATATTCGAAAAGTCGCAATCGGCACAAGGCAAGTGTGTATCGATCGAACGATAGATAACAGATTTCTTTTTTTTTTCTACTCGTAATGTAACGCTAGTGGATTAGGAATGTCATGCGATTAAAACACAAGGATACGTTATTGCGAATGTTCATCTTTTCAACAAGATCCTATACAACAAATTGTGTAAACAAGACACGCGTGTACTCGCAAGCCTCAATGAGCTTCGGTGATAATTCAAAAGTGTCGAGTCGTTTTTTTCTTCGTTCTCATCGTCGCTTATTCCCTTGTACTTTCAGTACGCAGCGCAATATCGCTATAACAAAGATGCTTACGAATTAGGAATAGAGCGACCAGCTCTAGCGAGGATCGTAAACCTCGGCTGAAATTGCCATTCTCGGGCTACGCAGTCGACGGGCAATGTTCGCTAAAGCTTTCATCTACCCATGACGCAACTTTGACGTGGCTGAACATTATGCTTCGAAGTGAAAGTGTTCTTCGGCAAAGTTACAAAATGTCGCCAGCTTTTTCGCATCGGTTTATTTAAGATATCGGAATCGACCCATTGCCTCGCTCAACTTCAAGTCTGCAAATAATTTTATACCGTGCGATTCGTCGAATGGCGGATGGTTGGCATTTTACAAGCGAAACGATATTGCGCCAAAAATTTCATTTCGATAGCCCATACAAACGTAACGAATGTAACGCAAACAACGACGTTGGAGCCTTTCATTTCTTCGTTGACGAATCGTTCGCTCATTTCTTTCTATCGAACTGTCAATGGTCAATTGCCCTTATGGCTAAAATCAATTTCGTTGACCAGATATGGGCTGTGTAAAAAATATATTGGGTAACATGTTCATTGACAAAATGGACAATTTCCGTTGGCGAGTAATGAGAGAATTGTAAGTCTGTCTCCATATTTAGAAACGTTGCACAGAAATTGTTGATTGTGTGCAATGTGGCTGATGAAAAATTGATTATTTTCTTGTTTTTAATGAAAATATGTGTTAAAATTAGGGTTGCGAAATTTGTAATGAAAAATTAATGCATTATTCATTACTTGTTAAATGGGTAATAAAAAATATTTCATTACAGCAATAAAAAATATTTCATTACATTACATTCAGCAATGTGAACAAATGCCATTACTCGGTTCATTATATTTTGTAACGTAAACAATTTCCGTCACTCATTACATTAGTTTTGTAATGTAGAAAATGTCCATTACTCATTACATTGGATTTTGTAATGTAGAAAATGTCCATTACTCATTACATTACATTTTGCAGTGTGAAACTTTTTTATTACACAATGCAATGTAATGTGTAATGACAAAAAATCTCATTGCACATTACATTGTAATGGGTAATGGACATTTTTTACATTAGAAAGTCTAATGTAATGGGTAATGGAATTTTTTTACATTGCACAATTTAATGTAATGAGTAATGGAATTTGTTCACATTACTAATGTAATGTAAACAAATTCAATTGCACATTACAATGCATTTTGTAATGTAAAGAAAATCCATTACTCATTACATTACATTTTGTGATGAAAAATATTTCCATTACTCATTACATTGGACTTTGTAATGTAAACAATTTCCATTGCTCAATACATTGCAATGGTAATGAAAATATTTCACATTACAAAATGTCGTGTAATGAGGAATGGACATTTTTTACATTACAAATTTGAATGTAATGAGGAATTAAATTTTTTTACAGTACAAAATTCAATGTAATGAGTAATGGCAATGGTTTGCATTACAAAATGTAATGCAAACAATTGCATTACATTTTGTAATGAGTAATGGAACGGAATTTTTTTACATCACATAATGCAAAGTAATGAGTAATGAAAACGCTAATGCATTGCAAAAAGTAATGCATTATTTGCAACTCTGGTTAAAACGCACGCTGTATTGGTATACTGTTATATCTCGGAGCCTGACGACTACGTGACGTTTTCTATGATTCACGAAAGCAATGCAGTGTGTACTACACGTTGCGAAGAAATTATCAGTACGGAGACATTCTGGATGAAATATCATTCGTGATGTTCTGCGATTACTTAACGTTCGTAGTTTTCGTTCGTTATACTGTTCGGTTATTGCAAATGAAATATTGGCGTTGCAGTTACATCGACATAGAGCAATTTGCGTTAATTCACTATGTGGAAAACTGGACGATTACACTTTTAACGACGTTGAAGTTCACATCGTTGGAATGCAACGCAAGGTTTCTTCAATTTTTTTCATTTTTCTACCACTCGAGATCTCATCCTGTAAACGTGGGCTGTAGATTTCCGCTCGGGATCTCAAAAAACGTTTAGGTGATTATGGCAGCCCAAGTGTGCCGACAAAAACGTTCGGTCTACCAAGTTTTCAACGCGTTACAACGATGCAAACTTCAGTATCGTTGCTTTTATCATTGTACAGTTTTTTTTTCAAGACAAAGTGTGCACGCACATTGTGGAACAGTCAGAGCGAACAAAAATGATTGGATTTCTAACTTCGTTGCAGCGGTGCCTGCCAGAAGCTGATCGTACATTTTACACTTATGGAAAAAAAGAAGTATAATTAACGAAAACCCGCCCAACTATCTTCGGAAATGCTTAATCATTTTGGTACTAAAATATTCCCTTTCGATTTTGAGAAATTTTCGGAGTCTTTCTTTCGAAACAAATAGAACTTTGTCTTTATTGCGATTACTTTTCGTAAATCGTTCCGGATACTGAAGTTGGATTTTTTCGGATTTTTGGGTGTTTTTTTTCGGCGGTTTGAAAAACGCGGAGTTCATATGGCGTTCGATAAAGTAACAATTGCGAAAAGGGATAACTGAATTTTTCAGAGGCAATATACACTAATTATGTTGGCTGTGTTTTTGACGTCGGACGCTTGCGGAGAACAATTCATGGCCCAATATTTCTCAACATCTTTAATGAGTATCACGTTTCTCTTTATTATTTTTCGCATCGTGATCGCCAATTCTATTGCGACGAGTAAAAACAATGTTTCCTTCTCTCTCTCTCTCTCTCTCTCTCTCTCTCTCTCTCTCTCTCTCTCTCTTGGTTATCTCATCGGGAATTCCGGGGAACAATGACGATTTTCATGGTTGACTGGAGGGCTAAAAGGGGCGGGACGGTGATCGTTGATGTTTTATTTTTTATTATAAAAACGTTTCGAATGATCGCAGGGTGGTGTTGTGTAGAGGGAATGCGGGTCGTTGGATATTTACATTTAAGTAGCCGCTGTTCCTTGGGGTTTACGTCCCTTGATGACGTTCGGTCGGCCCCTGATAAAGCCTTTCTTGCGATTCGCCGTCTGAAACATCAATGTCCAGCCCCCCATAACTTCAACTACGTTTCCAGATCTATCTTAGTTCAACGATTTGAAAAAACGCAAACGATACGATCGGGACCCCGCACATCGATCAACAACTTTTAAGGCGGAATATACATTTACAACGATCAAAAAACCCATTTCCTTTTTTGCTTCTTTAAACGATATAACTATGCATGGAGAGTATTTTCCCAAAATTTCAGAAGAAATTCGAAAAACTTCAAACGTTACAGCCCGTCAATGGCCTCACCGCTCGGATTCGGAACAGGCGTGAACTTCAAACGTGTTTTTCTCAAAACTGCATTATCGATATTGGCATGCAGGATTACTCAAAAACTATTAAGCCGATTGTGTTGAAACTTGGTAGAAATATTGATAATATTGGTACCTTCTACTTGGCGAGAATTGTTTTTGAAAAATAGGAAAACAAAACAACGACTTTTTTAATCCACATTTTACAGCAATGTTGCGTGAAATGTTGATTTGTTTGTAAATGCGTTCCATTTTTGTCAAATTTGCATTTGCTTCATTTTAATTACCGTCACATAGAAACTTTACATGTTCTAACTGAAAAAATGTTTGAACTTTTTTGCAAATCACCGGCGACCTTGCTGTAACATTCTGCCACAGCTCCGCCATTTTGAGGATGAATTAATTTAAGAAAATTGTTTCGGATATTTGAATATACTATTAAAGCATACCCAAAGTTTGATGATTGTAGAATAATTATTTTTTAGTTTGAAAAATCGTTCAATATTGCTTATTTTTTCCCTGTCTAAATGTATATCCCGCCTTAAGGGGCTGTACCAGTGTGACACTGTCAAAAAATCGATTTTTTTGTTGCTTTTTCCGACAGTTTATACTTTCAAGAATATCATTATCGCTAATATCATTTATATCAATATCATTTTATCTGGGAAAAATCGATAGTCAAAAATTTTAACGCGCTTTTATCGAAATGAGATTTTTCAAATTTGCTGACATTGTAACTCAAAGAGCAATTATCCGATTGACTTGAAATTTGAACTGAGTACTCTTGAATATATTTACTCTACAGTGACTCTATATTTTTGATTGGATGAAAATTGACGATTGGGCATTGAAAAAAAACGACCATTTTATAGCAGAGTGTCTAATTTTGACCAGAACTGAAATTGCATGACATTTAAGAATTTTTAACGCAAGGAATGGGGATTTTTTTCATGACTCTTAGTATGACTTTCTGGCATAGAAATATTCTTAATGATTCTACAGTGCGACCGATTTTCTAAATTTTTATATTTTTATTTTGCTCTTTCAAACAGATGTGTGTTGTATGGCAATAAAAAGTATACGGAATAAACGAAAAGTCACCAAACTGTACAATTCCATATGTAGTAAAAAATGTGAGACAAACATAATTTCAAGATTGCTGTAAAGAAATATATTTTGGGAACATCTAGAAAAATATTACATACATTTAGGAACTTTGAGTAATATCATCTAGTCGCTTTACACGAATAACAAAGAAAAGCTAATATATGTTGAGATAACGCATCATTTTCTTTTACTTTCTTCTATTTTATTTTCTATCGATTCGATATTCGCTTCTCTATCGACAAGTACCACAAAGTTAGTTCATATTGAATATAGACTCAGCGATAATTTAGCAGGGTATAATAATTCAGGTAGACTGGTAATTTTTCATGACATTTCATGACTTTTTCAGGGTCGAGTGTAATTTCGCGACATTTAAGATTTTCCATGACTTTTCAGGTCGGTAGACACCCTGTATAGGTAAGAAAACAGACGTTTTTTTTAATTCCAACGCCATTTTGTTAGATTTTGATATTTTTTGAAAATCCTACGTCATTGTAGAGGTTGTACCTTCCAGTTTAACGATTTTTTTTCCTTTTTCGGGTTCATCTACTCAATCGGCCGGAATCATGTCAGCAGTGGAGGAACTTTTTTATTTGGCGCCTCCGAAAGCAGCGCATAAGTCGCTTGGATCTCAATATTTTGTGATGAAAAAAATATGTAATGTAGGTCAAATATAGCCAAATATATTCTTAATTTCTCGAAACCTCTAATCGAGTACTTTTCTTCCAAAAAATTCCCGAAAATCACTCAAACTTTCAGCGTTCACACTGGTATACCCCCTTAAACAGTATTTTCTTTTTGGTCCCGTCAAATCGTCCCACGCAACTTTTCGCTCACCTTTTTGCCCTGATATCGCGATGAACGCGCTATTGTTCGCTCGGTTATTGGAATTCTCGGACGATTGAACTCATCCGGCTTTTTCACCCTGAAAAAGATTTTCTCGATTAATTGTGCATCAAAAGATCGGATTTTTGAAACATGACCACAGGCGAATTCTTCCCCGCACTACCAACGTTTTTCTCTGTTGTTATTAAGGTTACTTGCATTGGCCCAAACGAGCCCAAAACCTACATTGGGCAACGGTTCATGAGAACTTTTTTCGGCAAATGCTATTTCGAGTAGAGATTTTTCTTCACGGGATTAAGTGGCAATCGCCACAGTTATTAAAAAAAATGTACTACCGTACAAATATCTATATTTATACATATTTTGACGTGACTTTTTGTCCAGTCACTTCGTACAGCGTGATTTCGAGCAGTGGGTCGGATTTACGACTCTTTTAACGGAGACTTTGTCCTTAAAATTTAGCGGGAGATGTTAGCGGCTCAACATGAGCAGCTAGAAGAAGAGGAGGGATGCCTCTATGGACCAGGCATTGCCGATTAGCGGTAATTATAAACACATTTGTGTAAACACATTACAAAACTTTAAACGCGTTTTTCTCTAAAACACGTTTTAAAAAGTGGCTGACATTCTCCTGACCGCTGTAATTAACATATCGATCTGAAATTTGGAGAGCATACTCAGAAAAGATGTCTTCACGGAATGACGGATCGTTTTTTCGATAGATACATTTTTTGCATTTATTATTTATCTTTTTATGCGAAAAAAAACGCAAAAATGCGATTTTTTTTAAATTGCCGCCATTTTCCGAAATTTATACTAAACGAAAAACCCATCGGTCATTCCATGACCAAGGGGTCACAGATTGATAATATGCTTTGAATTTGTGTTTCAGATCAACAAAGAGGGGGCAGTGATGTCAGCCGTTTACCTCCCGCGATTTGAGGACCTGTTTTCGCGGAGCTGCAACGGCCGCCAATTTGTTTTTTTTTTCAAAAATTTTTTTAACGTTCTGTATATCATGAATAAAAGCAAGAAACAACGGCACTCAAAAAGCTTTACTCGTTTCCTTTAAAAAAAATGAAATGTAAACACCTGAAATATGGCACTCCAAGGACAAAGCCTCCCTTAACATCGACTGGCACCGAGTGAGAAGTGTGAAAAGTTCGTCACAATATTAAAAACCATGTCCTAACTGATTCTTCAACGCCGAGCCAAAACCGCTAAAGCTAATTACGTGAAATGTGGACAGTAGGTTGCTTTTGTGCCGTAAGTATCCACTAAGAAGGGATTTTTCGAAATTCAATCCTTAAGGGGAGAAAAGGGGTGGCAAAGTTTATTTGAAAATTTAAAAAAACCCGGTCGGATTTACTTGCAATTTGGTATTCGTGCTTCTTCACACAATTAATAGGACACGCTTTTCAGCGTTTTTAGAAATTCAACCCCTAAGGGGAGAAGAGGGGGTGGCAAAGTTTGGGTGTAAAATTAAAAAAAATCTGTTCAGATTTACTTGAAACTTGGTATTAAAGCTCTTCAACACAATTAATGAAACACGTATTTTAGCGTTTTTCGAGATTCAACCCCTAAACGAAAGGGGGTGGCAAAGTTTGTACGGAAAATTAAAAAAACCGAGCCAATGTACTTGAAACTTTGTATCACTGCTCTCAGACACAATTAATGAAATTTCAGCGTTTTTGGAAATTCAATCCTTAAGGAGCAAAGGGGGTAGCAAAGTTTCCATGGTAAAAGAAATATCTGTACAGATTTACTTGAATCTTGGTATTAATGCTCGTCAACACAATCCTCCGTGTTCCTTAATGAAACATTTCAGGAGCACATTTCAGCAAGGAGCGGAAAGCCAACATGTCATAAAGTGACATTTATCATTATTGTACAATGTTTGAGCTTCGTTTATCATAATTATTCATTTTAACCGACAAAAACTGAAAATACCGATATTTTTATTCGAAAATGATTTACGATTGCTACTACTTTTGCAACGTTCAAGATCGATACGTTACGATGTGAATAAAAAAATGTACGTCCGTTTTTTAACGTTCCCGCTTTTTTCATAACGAGGAAATGAAAAATAAATGTTATGGTCCAAAAATTATACACTCAGCAAAAAATTAAAGGAGCAGACAAATTTCAAATTTGTTTACTCCGATATATTGAAGGCCGTAACTCCGTGAAAAACTGTCGTATGGGGAGAAAAAAAGCATTTTGAAGCTTGAAATCTCTAGTTTAAGAATCTCGCGGAGAATTTTTATTGAGCATCACGCTCGGCGTTGTCATAAAAAATAGCGCGAGTAAAAAATTTTCGATTTTTAAAAGTTTTTCCCAAAATCGTCCATAGGCTTAAAAAAAAAATTCTCGGCTGAATAAATGCTGAGGTCTTTTAGCTTGATCCTTTATCTTCAATTTGGTATTTTATAGCTTTCTGTACGACCATTTGTCGTTGAGATATCGCCGACTGTATGAAAAGTCAGCTTTTCTCTTTGATCATCGATATCTCATGAACTAATGATCGTATAGTGAACCGAAGGTGGGTCTCGGAAACTTGAATAAATCCTCTATAAGTTCCTTTTGATATTTTAGAGGAAATCCTTATTTTAAAGCTTAATATTGATTTGAAAAAGTACGAAAAAAAATTACTTCTTCTGCCGTTTTGAAAAATCCACCACAACTTTGCAAATATTGCGAAAATGGACATTGTTTCGAGTTTTTTTTAGCTCAATACATGCCCAAAGACCTTGTAAATTTTTTAATCGATCGGTTAAACCGTTTTTTACCCGAATCGTCAGTCTTATTAAAAATTAAAGGAGCACTTTTATTGCTATAAACGTTAATTATTGCTTTTCTCCACGAGATTCTTCAAATAGAGATTTCAAGCTTCAGGATGCTTTTTATCTGCCAGATACGACCATTTTTCACGAAGTTACGGCCTTTGAAAAATCACTGATAATTTTTCTGCTCCTTTAATTTTTTGCTGAGTGTAGTTTGTACCACGGATAAATTCGTTTTGAGAAAATATCGACGCTGCTTACGAAAAGTAGCATGTTTCAGAATTCTTACGAAAACAAGCACGTTTGATATTAGCAGGAAAACTAGCATGTTTTGGCTTTCGCCACGAAAAGAAGCAGATTGCGATATTCACTGCGAAAATTAACATGTTTCAGTAACACTGCAATTGTTTCCGACTTTTCTTCCATGCTTTTTTACGCCTTCCTCTATTTTTTTTACTCCAATTCCTTTGACCACAATCGGGAATTTACGATTTTTTAGGACGCTCAAAAAAATTTAACTGGACTTCAATTAAAATTGCAAGTATTCGGGAAATATTCATTCAACCTTACGTCGATACAATCCACTTTAAATATGATTTTGACCAAGAAGGACGAGACTTGAAAATCTTTTTAAAAAAACAAAAACGGATGATTTTCGAATGTTCCAATTAAAACAGACGTCAGATAAAAAATTGCCTCTTGTACCAAGAAAAAAAAAAAGATTTACAGGCCGTGCTTGACCGAGGTTTAATTTCAATCGAACATCAGCAATATTTTTCAAACATATTCGACGATAATCATCTGTAAGATTACAGTAAAGGTCATAGCCGGGTAACCAGGGAAAAATTGCCCCCGCATTATCTCCAGCGAAATTAGGAGTATATTCTGAGGTATAAAAAAAAATTATGAAAATTTCATCCCCGTCAACGCAATAGTTTTGAAAAAATGAATTTTTTAAATTAACAATAAATTAAAATTCCGGAAACACTTCAGTGGATCGATTCGATTTTTTTTTGGTACTTGTTACGATCAAACGTGTTACGAAATAAAATTATAGAACATCTTGCGAAAGATTAAGGTTAAAAAAAATAATGTTCCTTGTTTTATTTTTTTTTATTATAATGCACTGGAGATACAATAACGATTTTTTTTTCATATAATGTTTGGGCACCCTATTAGATTACATAATTTTTTCAAAATGATCGGTTTGGTACGCCATAGTGAAAAAAAAAGAAACAGACTTTATTGATATATTTTAGTTATATATCTATATAACTAAAATATATCAATAAAGTGTGTTTCTTTTTTTTTCACTGTGGCGTACCAAACCGATCATTTTGAAAAAATTATATAATCTAATAAGGTGCCCAAAGATTATATGAAAAAAATTTCGCTATCGTACCCCAAGTGAATTATAGTAAAGAAATAATAAAACAAGGAACATTATTTTTTTTCAAACCGTAATCTTTGGCAAGATGTTCTATAATTTTATTTCGTAACACGTTTGATCGGAACAAGTACCAAAAAAAAAAAATCAAATCGATCCACTGTACCGTTTCCGGAATTTTTTTTATATTTAAAAAAAAATCATTTTCCTAAAACCATTGCGTTGACGGGCATGAAATTTTCAGAATTTTTTTTTTTTTTATACCTCAGAATATACTCCAAATTTCGCTGGAAAAAATGCGGGAGCAATTTTTCCCTACTTACCCGGCTATGGCCTTTGAATATTTTCAATAACGTTATTTTTTTAAATAAAAAATCACAATAAATATTTCATTATATTTACAATTTGGATATTATTTTTTTTATAAAAAATTGCTATCGATTTTAAATGATAATTATTATCAAAATATTGATAAAAGCAACGAGTATAGAATTAAAATGTCATTACGTAAAAAATTGTCATATTAAAAAAAAATACTAATGGATTATTTTTCCAGATTTTTACCTGAGCACGAAGGACTTTAAATTCTCACAAAAACTCGTTTTGGTTAGATTGTACGGCGATGGTTAGATTGTACGATAAGTTCAAAACCTTAAGGTTTTGAACTTACTCCTTTTACACTAGTTACAGTGAAAATCAGTAAATCAATCAAATCAAAATCAATTTACAGTGAAAATCAAACAAGCTAGTTTTCGCGGTGACAGCCGAAACATGCAGGTTTTCGCGGTGAATATGGAAACGCGTTAGTTTCCGTGGCGAAAGCATAATCGTGGTATTTTTCGTGAGCAGCGTCGATATATAAATTATTAACGCAAATCTACTTCGGTTGTCTTGCACGAAGGATGATTGAAAAATAATGATTACACCGATGACAATCGCTTCGATCTTACCTGTAAATTCTAACTAGCCAATGTTCCGTCGTGTAAGCTTCCTCTAAGTACGTGAGTTTGAAATTTTTATTTCCTATTTCGGCATTGCGAGTGCGATCGTAACCGGGTGGCGAGCGATAATCTACGGTGACTTCGCCGAAACGGAAGTAGCTCAATTTGTACATTAAGGAATTGAGGAGAGTAGGTGAGCCTTCCGAGTCGATACGGAATTCGCCTCTCTCGGTGAAATAATCACTCTCGCGAATGTCCTGAGGATGTTCACCCTCCGCGATTCGTACCATCCATAAAAATTTGTTTATGTCGTCACCGGAATAGCCGATCATTCCGCCGAATATGACTAGAACGTAATCGACGTCGAGGGACGTCATTATGTCATAAGCTGCGCTCTCGTTCGAGCTCATGGCTTTTCCCACCAACGCTATGTGCGAATTGTTCCACGTATTATTGTCGACGAGTGTTGTCCTGCAAACGTGAACGAAACAAAACACTATTGTTAGGAAGACAATAATAAAATGGCGATGTGCCAATGCGGCAAATTTGTACAGACGACTTTGAACTCATCTTGAGGGCTTTGACCCAGTTGAAATTTTAGAAATTTCGATTTTTGGCTTTCGCACGATTCTATATATAACGTTTCAATAATATTTTCTGAAATTTCGAAATCGATCCACTTAACGTTGGAGACTTAAGCCTAGTTGGAAATTCGTTTAAATGTCAATTTTTTGGCTTTCAACGGATTCTATGTACAACGTTTCAAAAATATTCTCTGAAAATTTCCAATCGATCCACGCAATATTGCGGGAGTTTTTGAGACGGAATATATATTTATAAGGATAAAAAAATCGATTACTTTTTCTTTCTTCAAGGGAGACTTTGTCCTTGAAATTGCAGCGGGAGATGTTAGTGGCTCAACATGAGCAGCTAGAAGAAGAGGAGGGATGCCTCTATGGACCAGGCATTGCCGATAAGCGATAATTATAAACACATTTGTGTAAACACATTACAAAACTTTAAACGCGTTTTTCTCGAAAACACGTTTTTAAAAATGGCTGACATTCTCCTGACCGCTGTAATTAATATATCGACCTGAAATTTGGAGAGCATACTCAGAAAATATGTCTTCACGGAATGACGGATCGTTTTTTCGATAGATACATTTTTGCATTTATTATTTATCTTTTTATGCGGAAAAAAACGCGAAAATTCGATTTTTTTTTAATTGCCGCCATTTTCCGAAATTTGTACTAAACGAAAAACCCATCCGTCATTCCATGATCAAAGGGTCACAGATTGATAATATGCTTTGAATTTGTGTTTCAGATCAGCAAAGAGGGGGCAGTGATATCAGCCGTTTACCTCCCGCGATTTGAGGACTTGTTTTCGCGCCTGTTTAGCTGCAACCGCCGCCATTTTGTTTTTTTTTTCAAAAATTTTTTTTTTAATGTTCTGTATATCATGAATTAAAGCAAGAAAAAACTCGCACTCAAAAAGCTTTACTCGTTTCCTTTAAAAAAAATTAAATGTAAACACCTGAAATATGGCACTCCAAGGACAAAGTCTCGCTTAAGGCCTTGAGCGACAGTAACGGGTATAATATCATGTGCGAATTTAACAATTTTTTTTTCGTATGAAAAAATGATTCACTCGTAAAATTAATTACACATCTATTTAGTATGGATATCAAGCTGTTAGAATATATATATATTACTTTTTCGATGTACAAAATGGCCGACTACTCGAAACTTCTCGAAACAGCTTTTTTCCAATTGGCGTGACAAGTAACTTCAACAGTTTTCACTCGATTTACTTCAAATTCAAAAGTTATGTTCCTAATTGCATTTCGCAGAGAAGTACGTACGGAATTTCTGATTAATCGAAAACTTTTCATTTTATGAGCAGTCATAACGAAATTTTTCACTGAAAATACATTTCTTAAGTTAAAATACCTATAAATTTGGAATAAAAGAATATTTTTTAAATTCCTTACGTACTTCTCTAGGTATTCTAAGGTAGATTGACGAGAATTTTTGGTTTTTGTTCTAGGTAAAAAATTGTGGATGCTAAATGTCACGCCGCGGAGCGCCTAAAAAAAGATAACAAAAGAAAATATTAGTAGTCGACCATTTTGTACATCGAAAAAAAAAAGAAATATATTTTCTAACAGCTTGATATTCATACTAAATAGATGCGTAATTAATTTTATGAGTGAAGTTAAATTCGCACATGATTTTATACCCGTTACTGCGGCCTAACCCCTTAAAAGTTGATAATATGGTAACTATCGCTACAAATAACTACGAATGAGCCGTAAAAGCACAGGAATATACTGAAACAAACTAGAAAATCGCTCATTTCTCGTCACAGGACTGGTAATGACAATTTGTTTACTGGCATGTGACGTCACTAGAGATCCAACCAATTCTGGAGCGTTTTCGTTCACGTGACCAAATGTTCAAATGGTAATTACATAGTTTACTGACTTTTCCTAAATATAGCGCTAAAGTTTATTTTTTGCAATGTTTAACTATAAAACAACATAAGTAATGGTGTTATGTCGAGGGAACCATCTTTTTAAACTACAAATTGTTTATTAAGTAAAAAATGAATATTAAAAATTCCAAGTCTCGTACGATATTTCAAGTGAAATTCGTAATGAGTGTTCGAGCCGTTACTTTTATGTCTTCGTTTACATCGCTGTTATACAGGGTGTCCCAAAACTCAACGATAACCTGAGACCGGATGAAAGGCCAAGTTATACCAGTTCTGGGAAAAATAATAAAAAAAATCCATATCACTCAGTTCAGCGATAATAGACATTTAAAAAAAAAAGTTGAAATTCGACACCCTTGGTCGCATTTTCAAGTCCTGTGATTACCAATGTCACAATTTCGCTGTGATTTTTTTAATTTCGTGATCTTCATTAACGATGCTATTAATCGCAACTACAAATTAATGCAAAAAACATTGTTAATTTAATAAAATAAGTTAAGTTTTAGTGAGTCATGGTTCACAAAAATATTGTTAGTTAATTTTGACACTTCATTTTGAAAAAAAAATGTACTACACTACCCTTGGCAAGTTGTTTCAAAAGATGGCGCATTTAATCAAGATTTCAAAATGGTGCAACACTTGCCACTTTTCTTGCCATTAAAAATTTTATTTCTTATTTTTTTCAAATTGAGCTCATTTTGAACAACTCAACATTAGGAATTTTTGTTACTGAAATTTGTTATTTTTTGTTTCTGGTCTGAAATAAAATTATTATTTTTAGTAAAGAGGTAATTGAGTCAGTTAATAACCAATTTTTATTGTAAAAAACATATGTTTTTTACAATAAAAAATTCCTAATGTTGAGTTGTTCAAAATGAGCTCAATTTGAAAAAAATAAGAAATAAAATTTTTAATGGCAAGAAAAGTGGCAAGTGTTGCACCATTTTGAAATCTTGATTAAATGCGCCATCTTTTGAAATAACTATTATTTTTAGTAAAGAGGCAATTGAGTCAGTTAATAACCAATTTTTATTGTAAAAAACATATGTTTTTTACAATAAAAATTGGTTATTAACTGACTTTATTGTAAAAAACTTTATTTTAATCTTTAAAACTTTATTTTAAAACTTTATTTTAACTTTATTAAAACTTTATTTTAATCTTTAAAACTTTATTTTAATCTTTAAAACTTTAAAACTTTATTTTAAATCTTTAAAACTTTATTTTAATCTTTAAAACTTTATTTTAAAACTTTATTTTAAAACTTTATTAAAACTTTATTTTAAAACTTTATTTTAAAAACTTTATTTTAACTTTAACTTTATTGTAAAAAACATATGTTTTTTACAATAAAAATTGGTTATTAACTGACTCAATTACCTCTTTACTAAAAATAATAATTTTATTTCAGACCAGAAACAAAAAATAACAAATTTTAGTAACAAAAAATCCTAATGTTGAGTTGTTCAAAATGAGCTCAATTTGAAAAAAATAAGAAATAAAATTTTTAATGGCAAGAAAAGTGGCAAGTGTTGCACCATTTTGAAATCTTGATTAAATGCGCCATCTTTTGAAACAACGTGCCAAGGGTAGTGTAGTACATTTTTTTTTCAAAATGAAGTGTCAAAGTTAACTAACAATATTTTTGTGAACCGTGACTCACTAAAACTTAACTTATTTTATTAAATTAACAATGTTTTTTGCATTAATTTGTAGTTGCGATTAATAGCATCGTTAATGAAGATCACGAAATTAAAAAAATCACAGCGAAATTGTGACATTGGTAATCACAGGACTTGAAAATGCGACCAAGGGTGTCGAATTTCAACTTTTTTTTTAAAATGTCTATTATCGCTGAACTGAGTGATATGGATTTTTTAAATTATTTTTCCCAGAACTGGTATAACTTGGCCTTTCATCCGGTCTCAGATTATCGTTGAGTTTTGGGACACACTGTATATTGTGTGTTGTAACGGCCTCAGTCTTCTTCCCACGACGAAAACGGAAACGGTAATAGTGCGAATATTCGTAAGAGTCTCATGTGTCTGATATACTTCTTTTCTTATTCTTATATTCAATTTTCTGCAACGGGCTTCGATTTGTGATTCCAAACGGAACGTCTTCGGTTATTTTGGAGTTCTTCGGTTTTATTCAATTTCATTTAACGAATATCTTGTTCACGGTGCATTTTTATTCCGCACAGTTCTATCAACTCGAAGATATGGATGCGAATGAGAATATTGACGAAAATTCAGCATGTCCCGAGTGCAATTTAACGCATCGGGAGTTCTCACGTATTTGTGATACTGAGAACGTGGAAAATAATTGTGATTCGACAACAACGTGGAAAATATGACCAATGATGTACCAGTGTAACGAATAATTGTCAACAAAAAGTAAAAGCCCTGAAATTCGCAATTATTACAATTTTTTCGAATGTATTATTTTGAAAGACGGACGTGTTCAGGGTACTAACGTACTGACGATCAAAATTCAGATTTTGAGGGGTAGCTGTGTGTAAAAAAAGCTCACATCGACAGCTTTAGGAGCGAAATAAAAATTTGTTGAAATTTGTTGTTCGTTAAATGCAAAGATAGACGTACGCAGGGTACTAAAATACTGACGATTAAAATTCAGAGTTACTTACAGGGGTAGCTATGTGTTAAAAAGCTCAAAGTCAAAAAGCTCAAAATAAAAAAGCTCAATTTTTTTAAAGCTCAACTGTTTTGAAGCTCAAATTTAAAAGCTCGAGTTTAAAAAGCTCAAATTTAAAAGCTCGAGTTTAAAAAGCTCAAATTTAAAAGCTCGAGTTTAAAAAGCTCAAATTCAAACTCAAGCTTAAAAAGCTCAATTTTGAGAAAGGTCAATAAGCTTTATTTTACTTCAGGAGCGAAGTAAAAGAAATTTGTTGAAATTTGTTGTTGGTTAAATGAAAAGGCAAATTCAAACTTACTCACTGGAGTAGCTGGGTATAAAAAGCTCAAATTTCAAAAAAGCTCAAAAAATGTATTTTTTTCGTAAAAAAGATTTGCAACCTAAAAAACCGTCTCCCTCCAACACAACATCATTATTTACACCACAAAAAAGCGATAAATCACGAAAAAAAAAAATCGGAGGCCATTTTCAGGAAAAGTCACTAAACTATGTAATTACCCTTTTTAAACGCCTATTAGAATTCCCGAGGGGAAGAACAAAGTTTACCTATTTGCCATTCCAGCAATTTGATATCCGTAATCCCACCAGCTCATCACTCTCGCGTCATTGTCCGTGTTCTGAGCTAGCCAATAGTAAGCCTCGCGAAAATCGTCGAGTATGGTTCTTCCGCCGTCGTTCGTGTACGAGGCAAGTACGATAGAAGGACTGGAGTACGCGTTGCTCGTCACCCACGTGCAATGCACGGTGAACATCATTAGTAGCATAAGAATACCGATCGCGACACCTTTGCGTAAATTCGAACCCAAGCCGTCGCCATTTTCCTTTGGCCTCTCGTGCTTCATTCGTCGCAATTTGCCGGCTTTGTCGTAAAGGCCACGACCCGGGCTTCTTTCACGTTCTTCGCCGCTCTCCTCCTCGCTTCCTTCGCCACCCTCGCGATCACCGTTCTCGCGATTTTCCTCTTTCAGATACAACTCGAGAATGCCGCTGAACGCGATTCCGGATAGCATGCAAACGACCGGGGTCAGCGTCAGCATCAGCCGTACCATCACGCCGGCGAAATATACAGCGCTTATCGCGTAAAGAATAACTGTAAGGGTAATGAGAATTATATTAGTCCCGAGGGTCAGAGAAATGGGACTCGTGTTATTTTGCTTCCTCGTGGAGGAAGCATGACGTTGGAATTAGCATAGTTGGAACGCGACGATTTTTATTATTATGAAAAATCTTTTTTTGTTGCGAATTGTGGGTGTGAATTTCTGATAAAAATACGTAAAAAATTTCCAGGGATGGTTATGGTCTGAATCGGCTAAAGAGAAATTCTATCAAATGATTGATTGATAATTTTTATTGCATTCCAACCATGCAAACTTCATGATCGTGAGGAAGCTCTGTACCCATGATTATTCAAAAAGATTATTACGGAAATGTGACCGGAATATTCGTCAATGTCTAAAATATCTTCTATAAAAAATGTCCGTATGTGTATGCGTATACGAATTTTTTTGTACACGCAAAAACTTGTACAGTTATCTGGCTGAATTTGTGCACAGCAACCTTGTCCAAATAAACTGAGTGAAAAGCTTTATTGTGATTAGTTCAAAAATAGAACCTTTGAGAAGAATTTCGTTTTTTGCCATGACTGAGAATTATCGATTTCGTGAAAATCGATGAAACGGTACAGATTTTACGGAGGCTTAAGGGGAGGGTAGGGGTTTCAGCGTGAAAAAAAAACACTTTTTTGAGAATTTTTTTCATCCATATGGATATAGTAAATTTATTGAAACCTTTTGTACATTGTTAAGTGTCATTTCAAGAACATTCCGTGAAATTTGTACGCGAAAATATCCAAACAAACTGGTGCCGCGTTTTTTTCGAAACCACTTTTTCAAAGTCCGTGTTCACTGCCATTTGAAAACTACATGACCGATTTGTTTAAAACTTGGTACACACTTTCTACATATAAAATACCTCCCCCCAACGGTTAGTTTGAGATTTTTTACATTGAGGGGGTTTTCCACACCCAAAATGGCGGAATTTTTGTGAAAACTAGCACTTTTCACTTTACATGACCACCAAAAATTTAGAAATGAAAAAAAAAAAAAAAAATTATCAAAGACCGTTGGGGGGAGGATTTGATGATACTTTGACTAAATTTTAATGGTACATGATTTCAGATAATTTCTAGCTGAGATACAGTGAACACCGCAAATCGTGTTTTTCCAAAGGCGTTCATGGAAAAGCTTTATCACCGGCTTGTTTGTGGATATTTTCGCGTACAAATTTCACGGAATGTTCTTGAAAAGACACTTAACAATGTACAAAAGGTTTGAATAAATTTACTCTATCCATATAGATGAAAAAAAATCGCAAAAAAGTGTTTTTTTTCACGCTGAAACCCCTACCCTCCCCTTAAGGGGCTATACCAGTGTGACACTTTCGAAAAAACGATTTTTTTGCCTTTTTCGACAGTTTATACTTTCAAGAATATCCTGTAAAAAATTCAAGACCGTATCTCTAATACTCCTCGTATGGGCAGCCTTCTAAAGAGCAACCGCTCGTAGGCATAAAATGCGATATTTACATCTTGAAACGCGTTTTTCCCGAAATGAGATTTTTTAAATTTACTGACATTGTAACTCAAAGAGCAATTATCCGATTGACTTGAACTTTGAACTGAGTACTCTTGAATACATTTACTCTACAACAACGTAGGAAATATTTGATTGGATGAAAATTGACGATTTGGAATTGAAAAAAACGACCATTTTATAGGCAAGAAAACAGACTTTTTTCATAACTACGCTATTTTGTTAGATTTTGATATTTTTCGAAAATCCTACATCATTGTACCGGAAATACCTTCCAGTTTAACGACATTTCTCCTTTTTCGGTTTCAGCTACTCAATCGGCCGGAATCATGTCAGCAGTGGAGGAACTTTTTTTTGGCGCCTCCGAAGGCAGCGCATAAGTCGCTTGGATCTCAATATTTTTCTATGAAAAAATTATGTAATATAGGTCAAATATAGCCAAATATATTTTTAATTTCCCGAAACATTTAATTGAGTACTTTTCTTCCAAAAAATTCCCGAAAATCACTCAAATTTTCAGCCTTCACACTGGTATAGTCCCTTAAATTTTCAATGAAATCTTTTTCCACAATGCAACTTTTTCTAAGTGTGAGATACGTGAATAATATATGTTTAAATATCAAATAATATTGTTGGCGCAAAAGTATTGCATTATAAAATAAATATAGTCGTTTATTTTAGTGGGAAACGGACAAACAGTCAAGTGTTGAAATACGTTTAAATATTCCTCATAATTAGAAGGTAAAAAGAGAGCATTATGATAAAACGATTTCATACAAAAAGTTATTGTTCAATTGTGTTGTATAAAATAAAATTGTGCCAGCTGATCCTGTGAGCAAAGTTGTTTTTCAACATAAAAGTAAATTGAAAGACGGACGTATTTATGGTACTAACGTACTGGAAATCAAAATTCAGACTTTGAGGGGTAGCTGTGTATACAAAAAAGTTCACATAGACAGCTTTAGGAGCGAAATAAAAATTAGTTGAAATTTGTTGTTTGTTAAGTGGTTACCCCCACTTGCGATTTTGAAAAAATCGATTTTTTTATTGCATTTTTTAAAGTATAAGTATCTGAGAATATGTCCTGAAAATTTCAAGTCGATCCGAAC
This sequence comes from Ophion obscuratus, assembly GCA_964007375.1. NCBI lineage: Eukaryota > Metazoa > Arthropoda > Insecta > Hymenoptera > Ichneumonidae > Ophion > Ophion obscuratus. The sequence continues at coordinate 77,230,897 of OZ023312.1, forward strand.
AAAATTGACTGAGATATGAGCGTTGAAAGAGAAGAATCCGTTGTGTAAACTACCGGAAATTGAAACTTTAAACGCGTTTTTCTCAAAATGGCATTTCTGAAGTCGGTGACCAAGATTACTCGAACACTAATGAACCGATCTTCTTGAAATTTTGCAGGCTTATTTAATACATAAAAATGTAGTCTTTAATCGTTCGATTTTTTTTTTCGAAAAAAATGGCCGTTTTATAGCCAAAAAACGGCGGTTTTTTTTTCGTTAAAATCGAACCATAAACTTTGACTGTCCGCCATTTTGTGAAAAATGAATATTTTTTAAAATCCTTCGATTAAAGACTAGTTTATACTTATATTTGACAAAATCCATCCGCATTTTTTTTTTCAGATGATCCACTTCGCCGCAATGTTGGTCACCGCAAACCGTGTATATAAAAACATTATTTCATTTGCCATTAAACAATGAAATATTTTTCAATAAAAAAATTACTGAAAGTTCTTCAAGATGTGTTCTTTAAGATGGTATATTGATCGATTAAAAAAGTTTTGTAGTTTTCTTTAAAAAAAATCATGAAAAAGGCCTTTTTTTGCGCTACAAGTGGGGGTAACGACTTATTTGCCACTAAACAATGAAATATTTTTCAATAAAAAAATTACTGAAAGTTCTTCAAGATGTGTTCTTTAAGATGGTATATTGATCGATTAAAAAAGTTTTGTAGTTTTCTTTTAAAAAATTCATGAAAAAGGCCTTTTTTGCGCTACAAGAGGGGGTAACGCCTTAAATGAAAAGACAGACATATGCAGGGTACTGACATATTGACGATGAAAATTCAGACGTACTTACAGGGGTAAGCTATGTGTGAAAAAGCTCAAAGTAAAAAAGCTTAAAACAAAAAAGCTCAAATTAAAAAGCTCAATTCTAAAAAGCTCGAGAAGCTTTATTTTTCTTCAGGAGCGAAGTAAAATAAATTTGTTGAAATTTGTTGTTGGTTAAATGAAAGGGCAAATTCAGACTTACTCACAGGGGTAGCTGTGTAAAAAAAGCTCAAATTTCAAAAAAGCTTTAAAAAGCTTGATTTCTTATTACAGGAGCGAAATAAAATGGATTAGTTTTCTTCTTTGTTCTCAATTGCAAAGCGTCAATAAAAAACATCGTCGAATGAATTATTGCCAAGGGATAAACCGCGCGTTCGACGATTAGGGCCTTAGGCCACGGTAACGGGTATAAAATCACGTGCAAATTTAACAATTTTTTTCGTATGAAAAAGTGATTCACTCATAAAATTAATTACACATCTATTTAGTATGAATATCAAGCTGTTAGATTTTTTTTATATGTACAAAATGGCCGACTACTCGAAACTTCTCGAAACAGCTTTTTTCCAATTGGCGTCACAAATGACTTCAACAATTTTCACTAGGTTTACTTCAAATTTAAAAGTTATGTTCCTAATTGCATTTCGCAGAGAAGTACGTACGGAATTTCTGATTAATTGAAAACTGTTCATTTAATGAGCAGTTTATGAGCCGTTGTAACGAAATTTTTCACTGAAAATTTATTTCTTAAGTTCAAATACCTACAAATTTGAATAAAACAATATTTGTAAAATTCCGTACGTACTTCTCTAGGTATTCTAATGTAGCTTGACGAGAATTTTTGTTTTTTGTTCTAGGTAAAAAATTGTGGATGCTCAATGTCACGCCGCGGAGCGCCTAAAAAGAGGCAACAAAAGAAAATATTAGTAGTCGGCCATTTTGTACATCGAAAAGAATATATATATTTTTTCAAGAAGTACAAATAGTAAAGGAATTTAAATATCTCGGATATTGGTTCACGTGTAAAAACTCAATTTGGGCACATGGAAAAAAGGTGACAGGAAAAACGCAAAAGGCAACGAATATGGTGTGGGGAATTTGGAAGAGGGCGGGGAGAGATATGGAGGAGAGACTCTATTTATTAGATTCAATCGTAAAAGCAGGAGCAATGTATGGAGTGGAGATATGGGGAATGGGAGAGATAAGCGTATTTGAAAAAATACAGAGCATGTATTGTAAGATGGCGTTAGGGGTGGACAGAACGACGCCAAATTATATGTGGAGGAGAGAGTTAGGAGTGCTTACTATGGAATATGCGATAAGGGAAAGAGCGACGAGATATATTAGAGAAGTGATGAGAATGGATGAGACAAGGTGGCCAAAAATTAGTTTACCAGACGAAATTAGAGCGATAACAAACGGTAACCCGTCAAAATGAGGGAAAAACCTGGTGAAGGTATTAAGAGAATTGGAGATAGAAGATATCATAACAATGATAAGGTAGGGAAAAAAAAGTAAAAAAAATAGACGAAAGGATAGAAGAGGGACTGGAAAACTTAAAAAACCGAATCTTAAGGAGGGAAGAAGAAAAAATTAGAAAATCGACGTATAGCGAGAAGTATAAATATATTATAGAAAAGGACGAGATGCCATGGAAATATTGGTCAGATGAGGGAGTAAAGGGTAGGGACAAGGAAATATGGACGAGGCTAAGACGTGGCAACATAGGAAGGGCGGGAAAGAAAGGGGAAAAGGATTGGAGGTGCAGGATATGTAAAGAAAAAAATGAGACAGTGGAACACCTAATGATACGTAAAAAAGGTAGGGAGTTAGTATCAGAGAAAGCAAGAAAGAAAGCAGAGGAGTGGATGGAAGGAATGGATGATTTGGCAGTAAAGGGGGAAATCATAAATATGCTGGGAGGAAAAATTCAAATAGGGATATGCGAATATTTTATGGAAATAGAGGAATTATGTAGAAAGATGAGTAAGGAGCATGGCGGAGGAGAGATCGACGAAGGGGGGGAATAAATGAAGAAAGGGATAATGTGAAAATAATGCGGAATGTAGGAATGTAGGGAGTATATAAGTGAAAAGTTCGTTTGTGAAACTCATATTTTGTAAAAAGCTTTGCGAAAAAGTTGTGCAAATAAAACTCGATACTACTACTATATATATTTTCTGAAAGCTTGATATTCCTACTAAATAGATGTGTAATAAATTTTATGATTGGATCACTTTTTCGTACGAAAAAAAATGGTTAAATTCGCGCATGATTTTATACCCGTTACTGTGGCCTGAGGTCTCGAACAGTGAAGAAATCTTACCGAAGACGCGTTCGTCGTTGATACGTTTGATGCAGTACCAAAGGCCAACGGGAAAGGTGGTAACGAGTATGTGAAGATCGAAGAAGAAGCTGAACCACGTTGTCGGCTGATGTTCCGAGACGGACGCGATGATGGGTATGTGAATTTTGGCGTATCCGGTGTCCCAAAGGCTGTAGAATCTTCCGCTCCAGGGTGCAACGAAGCCGGCGTAAGTGAGGCCGACGAGAACGGCGAGTAGTACGGCAGCGGTGGCCGCGACTACACCGCCGAAATACTTCACCTCGTTTTTCGTCAATATCGTGCGAAGATATCTGAGGGCTGCTACGAACACGATCAGGCCGAATACACCGCCGGCGGCCATGTGCTCCGAGGTGCGTATCGGTTGAAAGCCGACAAAGGGAATTTGCATGCTGAGCAAAAGGCCGAGTATGTAGAAGGTGGTGTAGCTGGTGAAGAGTCGATTGCTGTATCGATTCATCACGAGTAGAACGAAAACGTGAAGAGGTATGAGATTTATGATGAAAACGTAACCGCCCCAAGCTGATACCATGTAGAAGTAGGACAGAGCGGTCATCGAGGCCCAAAATATGGAACCCGTCTTCACCGACTTGACCCACAGAAAATAAGTTATTTGCAGCGCGAATATGGCGATGCCCTCGTTGTCGTAACTACCGGCCACCGATCTCGATATGTAGCCTGGCACGATGGCGATGAAACAGGCCGCGAACAAACCGGCACCCGCGCTCCACAATTCCTTGGTCAGGAGATACGTCGAAATGGCCGTCAGGCCGCTGAAGACGGGCGCGAGAAAGACACATATGTCTCTTATGTGAATCGGTATGTTCAGCGAGTGTAAGATGTAGTGGATCGAGCCCGAGGTTATCATGAGACCCGGATAGACCGTACCACCGACTATACGACCCAGCGGATACCAAGCTCTCTCGTCGAACCAATTCAAAAAGTTGTAAAAACCATGCTGCACCATGTAAGCCGTCGCTCTGTAATTGAACCTACGGAACAAACAAAAAATGATCATTTTCGCGAGTTATCAATGGCAAATACTTCATCCTTATTGCTCAAAAGCCTATTTTAGACACTACAGATAATTGAAAAACTTTCGATCACTCTGGATAATTGCAAAGTTATATTGGAATAATATAATTGATTAAACGGAGCTATATAATATGGTCGTAAAATAATACATGAAAGGAACTATATTATTATAACATTATTTAGTGATTATCCAGTGATCGAAAGTTTTACAATTATTTTAAGTGTATGGAAACTTTTGGTCGGTAGTGTACATTTGCAGTGATCAAAAAACGATTTCTTTTTTTTTGTTCTTTTAACGATAGAACTATGTACGGATATTCCACGTCATTTCACCTAGTCCGGGAACCCTACCATTTTTTATTTTCCTGATTTTTTTGGAAAACTGTACCTCTTGAAAGGAGTATGCACACAAATTTTTAGATTTTTATCTCTTCTCTGTCAGGTGTTATAATTTTCCAAAAAAATGTCGATTTTGGACGTTTTGGAAACGTTTAAACGCTGATGACTCATGAACCAATTGAGATATCGACGAATGTCGATATATAACTTTTTTCCACCTTTGGAGCATACTTTGAAAAAATGATCAATTATCAATGTCATCAATTAAGCCGATTGCCTTTTTTTATTTACAAAAAAACTCTAAAATAGAGTGACCCATTCTATGATTTTTAAGACTAGTCTCATTGTGGGCCCATTTTTCCTTCTATTTTTTTCGAATAAATCATATTTTTATCATTTTCATCTCCAATAATGCTATTAATGATTTTGTGATTTCCAATTTGGCTTCGACAAGCCTGAAACGATTTATTTTTAATTTGTACAGAATTTAACGAAAAAAGATAATAATTTTTTTTCTTAGGTAAGGAAAAATAGGCCCTTAAGACTAGTCTTAAAAATCATAGAATAGTTACTATATTTGAAATCATTTTTTGAAAAAAAAAGGCAATCATCTTTAAACGTTTCCAAAACTTCCGAAATCGAAATTTTTTGGAAAATTATAACTCGTAAAAGAGAAGAGATAAAAATATAAAAATTGGTGTGGATATTCTTTTCATGGGGTACACTTTAACAAAAAAAATCAGGAGCATAAAAGTGAGTGACCCCCCGACCATTTTTTATTATCCTGATTTTTTTTGTTGAATTGTACCCCATGAAAGGAATATCCACACCAATTTATAGATTTTTATAAAAATAGTGAGCAAGAGACTGCAAACAATTTTGGGAAAGAAAGAAACTTCCTTCCGATTGCTCACAATTTTTTTATTTTTCAATTTTTCTTCTTGATACTTGGTCAACTTATACACAATATTGTACAAAGTAAAAATATGTTTGATTTTTTTGCTTCAGATCACCTGTCCAGGAGACTTACGCAAGCGAAGAATGTCATTGCCCATGCACAGACATACATGGCTTCTCCCACTCCCACCACCGTGTTTTGTAAAACTTTAAAAAATATTTTGATGTTCAATAAACACCGCTTAGTCAACATACCAATTATCAACATTCTAGATTTAATAGTGTTCGCATAAAAAATTCATGAAAAATCGAACATTTTTTGACACAACGAGGCAGAACCTTCCCTTAAGCCGATTGAGTTGAAATTTGATATAAATATTGATAATATTGCTATTTTCTACTTGACGAGAATCGTCTTTGAAAAATTAGAAAAAAAAACTACTCTTTTAATCAAAGTTTTACAGAAATTTTGCGTGATATGTTGATTTTTTTTTGGAAATGCGTGCCATTCTCTTAAATTTTTATTTTCCTCATTTTAATCACCATCAAATAGAAAGTATACGTGTTCTAACTAACTAAATATGTGAATTTTTTTTGCAAATCAAGGCCTACCGAAAGCTAGACTGCACGCCGATTTGCAACTTTGTGGCAACCTTGCTGTCACATGGTCGTTACGCATTATTGCCTCAGACATACAGGTTTTGCAAATATCCCAAGGTAATTAGAGTCAAATGAAGAACATAATTTTGTTGCAGAATAAATATATGAAAATGTAAAAAATTAAAATAAATTTTTTTGAATAACTGAAATTCGAAAAAAATCAACACACCGTAAAGTAAAAACAAATATTATAATAAAATACAGAACTTCTTTAATATAAACAAAAAAAATTGTGTTGGTGCCAATAAGTAAAAAAATTAATATAAACACTTAACTACAATAATTGTGCGCTTATATATCCACAAATCGAATGCAATGTATAAAGCTTCAGAGTAAATTATTTTTTGAAATTTTGAATGTTTGGCACTGACATCACTTTGTTTTATATAATAAAGAATAATATAAATATTAAAAATATACATTTTTCATTTTTAAACTTTTCAGTTTTTTTTTTCAAGTCGGTTTTATTTTTCGTAATTCCTGCAAAAAGGTGGAAAAGGCTTCTGGAAAAATTCCAGAGAATTTTCACAATCCCCTGATTTTTCCATCATTATTCCAAGATGGAACAAATTGCTTGAGTTTCCCCAGTTTTCCATATACGTAACAGCCGTGGTAACACTCTGCCACAGCTCTGCCATTTCGACGATGAATGAATTAAAAACAATTGTTTTGTATACTTAAATTTATTATTTTTATATTAATAAATTATTTAATTTTTATTTATACATTATAATTTGTATATAGTCTGATCGCGGTATCTGATTTTGACCAGAACTGAAATTGCACGACACTGAAGGATTTTTAAGGCAAGGAATGCGGATTTTTTTATGACTCTTAGTATGACTTTCTGGCATAGAAGTATACTTAATGATTCTACAGTGCAACCGATTTTCTAAATTTTTATATTTTTATTTTGCTCTTTCAAACAGATATGTGTTGTATGCCAATAAAAAGTATACAGAATAAATGAAAAGTCACCAAACTGTACAATTCCATCTATAGTAAAAAATGTGAGACAAACATAATTTCAAGATTGCTGTAAAAAAATATATTTTGGGAACATCTAGAAAAATATTACATACATTTAGGAACTTTGAGTAATATTATCTAGTAGCTTTACAAGAATAACAAAGAAAAACTAATATGTTGAGATATCGCATCATTTTCTTTTACTTTCTTGTATTTTATTTTCTATCGATTCGATATTTGCTTCTCTATCAACAAGTACCACAAAGTTAGTTCATTTTGCATATATACTCAACGATAATTTAGTAGGGTATAATAATTCAGGTAGACTGGTAATTTTTCATGACTTTTTCAGGGTCGAATGTAATTTCATGACATTTAAGATTTTTCATGACTTTTCAGGTTGGTAGACACCCTGTTTATATACTTAAATATACCAATAAAGTATTATAAACCCAACCATACCCAAAGTTTAATAATTGTAGAATAATTATTTCTTAGTTTAAAAAATCCCTCAATATTGCTTAATTTTTTCCCGTCTAAATGTATATCCCGCCGCAAGATATGCCTTTCTGTCTGCATCACTGGTGAATTACATCCGCGCTTAGTGAAAATAAGTCACAATTAATTATTACAACCAAAGATAACTGGAATTAAAAAATTTGCGCATATTTAGTAGATTTAGACATTTGTTTATTTTCTTTGAAAAGTCGCGGCTACGAAAATTCTTCTAGTCACATTTTTCCAAGTTCTATCATTAATTATAAGTTTATATGAGTATAATTACGGTGAGTTGTAATTTTTCATCAAAAGTTCGGTAACTTGGCTTTGAATTTTACCAGTATACCGAGATGTTTTTTTACTCGATTATAGACGAAAATCAGTTAATTGTTAAATATTCGGGTTCGTGAAACGAATACCTTAAAATTATCGTTTTATTCACGGCGAGTCTGACGTACCGACTGTTGGTACAGGAAGAGAATAAGTGGGGCAGGGAGGGGGGTCGAAATTGTACAGTTCGAGATACGGGAGATTATGAAAATCGAATTAAAACACGTACCATGGATCGAATTCGTGGATTATGCTCTCGAAGCGTATGACGGCGAATAAACGCGATGCAAAGCCTGATATCCATGCGAGCAATAGAATCGTAAAGGTCAGGAGGGAACTAAAGCCAGCGGCGTTTGTCAGCGTGGAAGATTTCATTTGCTTGGACGATGGCTTCTTGTCCGGAAACATGACTTTCTTCGTGTACGGCACCGTGGCCGGTTTATTCTGCTGCATTGTTTCGTTATTTTTCCTTTTCCTGTCTCACGGATCGTATTTTCGTTTCGAAAAGAAAAAAAAAAGAGGAAAAACTTGCACGTTGTTACAAGCAACGACACACTTTGCTTTGAAAAGTTCACTCGTCAAATCATTTGAGAAACGTATATCCATATGCAGGTGAGATTTACACCCATCCCCGGTACGACACGTAGCGAACTTAATCGGAGCACGACGGGCACTACGACGACGAGGACGACGAAGACCAACCGACCACGAATGCACAGGCTGCCCAAGAGCACCGAATAGCTCGTTCCAACTACGCTAGGACACGTCAAAAGCCGGCTGCACGCGACCAACCGCCGGACATCAAACATTTCTAGGATCAACCGTGAAAAAACATCCCTAGACTTTCGGTCGGTAAGGTAGAAATCAAGCTCGACACTTATCGGCTGAAATAGAACTATATCCATCCAAAGTACGTCGTCGAATCGTGAAAACAAACTCTAAAAACACCTCCAGTTTTATTGCCGGAATCGCAGGATAGAACGAATCTGCTTGTTGCGTTTCATTTTTCAAATGAATTGACTTCATGTATAGTATCCCAGGCAGCATAAATGTCCAATTGACGTCGATAATTTACCATTGTCAGGTTACTTTTGAGACATGACCTTAAGATAACTATTTGACATCTTTCAAATGACATCCCGTATAATGCTGCCGTGAAGTTATATTTTTTATGATATCTTTCTGCGATGAAAACGGATGTCTCAAAGGTATCCCAAAGTATTGTCCAATTGATGACTTTTTTAAGTTATCTATTTACTGTTATCTATTGTATCTAGTTCGACGTTGTCCAAAGGAAGTCATAAAGACGAATTGCATGAGACGTCTTTTTCCCGACATCTTTCAGATATCAGTAATACGCTATCCTTTAAGACATTTGGTATTGGCGGGAAATAGTAAAAAGTAATCTAAATGTTGTCCTAGAGATGACATCCAACGGATCACTTTTTACATTACGTTTTACATTACACGCAAAAAAATGCCCGTAACCACAAGTACTTGAAAAAATAAAGGTGTTGAAACATATATACGTGAGTGCCTTTTACCCTACTATTATTTTCGTCTCTGTGAGTACATATATGTGCTTAATGTACTGTCTTTTTATTCTAAAAGCGTATGTTTGCTTTTAAGGTTATCCAAGGCATCGTTTGGAGCATGGTAACCACCAAAAGACGTGACCGTAACGGGAGAGAAGTTTAATAACGACTGTACCGTTTATGTAATATTAAATTATATTTCACTTATAATGAATTTATTGATGTTTTATTTATAATGACCTAGGCCACTTCGAAAACGACATAAGAATATCTTATCAATTTATTGATTATAAAAATTAACTTATTAACAGTCTAGAATATTGAGCTATATTAAATATTCTAGACTATTAATATGTTAATTTTTATAAACAAATGGATAGGATATTGTTATATATCCGTTATATATATATATATATATGAGGCATATATATATATATATATATATATATATATATGAGGCATTCCACGTCACTTCAGTCAGTAAAATAAAAAGAATCGACAAATAATTTTGAAAAATCGAGTTACTTTATTAAAAAATATTCATCGAGTGTCGACATTTTTTTAAAAAATCTGACGTTTTTTCTCCCATTGCCTCTCTCTCATTGCCATTTTTTAACATTTTTCGATTCAAATGGCTGTATCTTTGGCAGGATTTGACGTATTTACTGTCGTAAAAAGCGAAAATATGCGTCTTTTTCTAGCCTTTCAGAAAAAAAGTAATTTAGATTTTATTGAGCAAGTCGAACGTCTGTTTTAGGGCAAAATATGCAAAAAAAAATGTTTCTCAAGGAAAGGCACTCGTTATTTTATGTTTTTAAATTTCCCCGAATTGTGAATACGAAAAACGGATTTTTGGTATTTTTTATATTATGGGATTCTTAAACACCGTGAAGTAACAGCTATTTTAATTTTTTAATTTTTTATTAATATTCGATTGAAGAGTGGGGAGCACTCCAAGGATCCCATATGACATATGTCGTATGTATTTTAAATACCTGGTAAACATACAGCGAGTGCTCCACACTCTTCAATCGAATATTAATAAAAAAAATTTTTTTATTAAAAATAGCTATTACTTCACGGTGTTTCGGAATCCCATAATATAAAAAATACCAAAAACCTGTGTTTTGTATTCGAAATTTGGGGAAATTTGAAAAAATAAAATAACGAGTGCCTTTTCTTGAGAAAGAAAATATTTTTGCATATTTTGCCGGGAAACGGAAGTTCGACTTGCTCAATAAAATCTAAATTAATTCTGAAAGGCTAGAAGAAGACGCACATTTCCGTTTTTTACGAATGTAAATACGTCAAATCCTGCCAAAGACACAGCCAATTTAATGGAAAAATGTTAAAAAATGGTAATCAATGAAAAAAACCTCAGAAATTTTTAAAAAATTTCGACACTCAGTGAATAGTTTTCAATAAAGTAACTTGATTTTTCAAAATTATTTGTCAATTTTTTTTTATTGGCTGAAGTGACGTGGAATGCCTCGTGTATATATATATATATATATATATATATATATATATATATATATATATATATATATATATATATATCTTTTCGATAGTACTCGTCGATGTAGTTTAGATGTCGTTTTGTCAACTTCATTCGGATGCCTATTGGACGACACAAGTCCACGCCAAGATACCACCGTCATCTAAAAATATTACAGTGGTATCTTGGCATTTTTTGTGTCTTTAAGATATCGTTCAGACATACCGGTTTGATGACTGCGCTAACGTACCGACAACCGAAAAGAGTTAACCTTTTGTCGACACTTTGTTAATCACTAAAAGCTGCCGTATAGTTAACCATCGGACACAAATAAGTTATCTGCTAAGCGGACATAAATGTTTTGTAATACGCCTCTTGGATATCGTGGCGACGCGACGGCAACGCCGTCTGCCAGCTAACGGCGGCAACTCGTCGTCGTTCTTCTCAGAACAGTACGCATATGATTCGCATACAAATCGCTGCACGTTTTGAATTATTTATTTATTTGGTGCAATACCACATTGTTAAAGTGCAATTATGAGCCACACTCTTATCAAGTGTGGCTTCCAGAATATTTATGGAGATTTTTTTCGCCGAACATCTGTGTTTAAAGGTAAGTAAATACACGAAACATGAGATATTCTGTCAAATTCACTGTAATTCTACTAGGTATTTATTTTTAGGATTATCGTATAATGATGAATTAATTAAAAAATTATAGGGCATAAACTATTTCAAAGTCACTACGTTCAAGAGGTCGTCGAAATCGACGATACAGCTAATGGAGATCGAATTATCTGCGAGAAAGTAATACCACAGACGAAAGTTAATAATCCACCATATGATGTAAAAGTAGAGATATGTATTAATTATGTGATCAATTAGTAGTTGAATAATAATGGAAAAAAAATATTTTTTCAGCAACTTTTCAACCATACATGTAAAACAGAAATGGAAAATGAATATGTATCTCGTTATCAAAGAAATATCAATAATGAAGCAATGAGTATATTGTCAATTGAAATTAGATTTATTAAGCCGCATTTTTTATTTCAGTATATAACAGCATTAACAAATGACGAATTTTCGTTAATTATTAAGGCTAAGTGTGGAATGTTAAATGAATAATATATTATTGGTGAATACTATTTAATCGTTGAAAACGAGCATGAAATGTTGGATTAATATTTTTATCATAGATGAAAAAAAATGAAATAAAAAATAATTTGCACGTTGTTCTCTAAAAATGTTATCTGATGTACTAGAAGAACAAAACATTACAGAAAAGCCAACGTTTGTATATTTTCAATACGTTCCTTGTATCAAATCGTCAAAATATTCACTTACATTCTTCAGACAGCTTTTATCCGCTCATTTCTCTTGTTGATTTCCCAATTTCGTCTCGGAAACGAATGAAAAGTCAATTTACGATTTCGAGATTGGTAATTTTTGCACCCCGCAACACAATACCTCGTACCACCCATTTATTATTTATTTCACGCAGCGCTTTTCAATGAAATGAATACGGACAGCGTACACCTGACCGCAGTCGAACGTCCACGAATTGCCTGAATCTGCCACCAAGCGGCGCCACTAGACATATCCAAGATCCTTAGTTCGTTTATTGGTCACTTGGCGCCTCGTATGCACGTGCCTCAAATATAAGTTCAAATTTCCCACAAACTCCCATGTCCAACGAGAAATTCGCTCCCAGGCCAAAGTTTCAGGCAAAAATGTAATAAAATATAAATAACCAATGCCTAAGGGCCGGTAAATATTTGAATGAAATTTGGTTTGGAATATATTATTTATTATTATAGAATTCGAATATATTATTATACGGTATAACTACCACAAGTAAAAGTTTATTTGATTTTCATTCAGCATCAAAATGGAGTTGCCTCATACTCGAATGCACGTGAGAATCGAGCAATCGAACAAGTGGGTGAGGGTATGCGTGCGAATAGACACGCGTATCTAATGTACATTCAATTTTATTAAAAGGATCCTACCTCACACGTTACAACGCCAACGATCCTTTCGGTAACAAAAATAAGTCTGTTTTGGTACTACGCATCTTTATATAAAATTGATGCTTAAATGCCCATTCTTTACCTTCCGAAACGTCACATATAAATTCTGACGGAACCCTCGTCTCGTCATTTGTCACAAAGTTTGCGTAACTTCCGAGCGATCGGAGGTATTCAATTGAATAGTTGAATGGAAGTGTGGTCCTGCATTTTGTCAAGATTATCCAAGTGGTCCCACCATATTGGCAGTCTGTGTTTCAAGATCAGATGAAACCAGGGTGTCAGTGGCGCGTCTACGCTCTCAACGAATTCTTTTATCGAGTCCTTGGATACCCAACGAATCTCGCTAATTTCGTCGGGATTCGGATTAAGCGTTATATTATGTTTTTGAAGAAACAGAACATAGTCTATCTCGTGCTCGCCCCATTTCCCATCGCCCACCGACTGATAATGGATTCTCGTGAGATAATTGAATTCCTCCGGGGTCACTTCACTCTCCGGTATTCCGAGTTCGTGATGCAATCTGCGTTGGGCTGCCCTTTTTATGCCTAGAGCGAGATGTTCCTCGGTTTCGCCGGGTATTCTCGACAGAGGATGACTGCAGCAAGAATTTGTGTAGTGACCGGGAAAGGTTATCTGCAAGAGACCCAAGAGCTTTTTCCGTATTCTCGACATTGAGCGCAACGCCGGTGAAACTTCGTCTAGCTGCGATGCATCGCACGTTGAACGAGAGCGAGTCTGTGTGGATGTAACCATATGAATCCTGCATGCGTTAATAGAGACGTGCGTATGTACGTGAAAGGGAGTATACGTTTTTGAAATACCGTAGTAGATATGACCCTCCGGAACAGTGGGTTGCAAGCAAATCCATCGAGCCATGATGTATTGGGCATTTGAGAGGAAGTTGTTGCGCTGGCAGATGGAATGATGATTATGATCATGGTATGGAGGGGAAGGAAGAGAGAGAGAGAGGGAGAGAGAGAGAGAGAGAGAGAGAGAGAGATCACAAATCATGCGGGAATCAAAGTACCATAAAACTATACAATTATAGTCCAGGCTCTCAACTAAAGTCCAACTACCTCTTCAAACAAAGTCGCATTGGGGCCGACGATTAAATATATAAAAGAGAGATATTAAGGGGTTTTATCACTTTAGACTTGAAGGCTGTTTTCATGAATTTTGTTGATAGGTTTATATTATAGATGTTGATATAAAAATTGGTATACTTAATAAATACACTTTTGAAATACGTAATTTTTTTTCGATGTATTTATGTAACCCTACAAACTTTGAACGCGTTTTTCGACGGCTTGTTGATAAAATCTTCGAAACTACTGAACCGATCCTTATGAAATTTTAACCACACATTCTTTACAACCATAGCTATAGCGCATATCAAGGATTTTTTTAAATTTGGATATTTTTCTTTTTTTTTTCCAAAAACGGTGAAAAAAACACGTTTTCTTTTGTTTTTTTTTTTCGAAAAATGTCCGCCATTTTGTTATTTTTGCATATATAAAAAATCGTATGATATGCGCTGTAGCTATTAACATATCGAATCTAAAGCCGTTTGATATTTTTGTTTTGGATGATCCATCTCCGAGATTTCATCAACAGCACAGGCCTACAATTTGTGTAGAATTTTTTTAACTACCATTTTCGTCTATAAATAGTGACTTTAATAAAGAATTTTTTTTTAAATGTATTTCGAAGGTGTATTTACTAAGGAATTTAACCATTTTTTTTTGGTATGAAAAAGTGATTCCCTCATAAAATTAATTACACATCTATTTAGTATGAATGTTATTATTATGAGCTGTTAGAAAAAAATATATATATATATATATATTTGATGTACATAATGGCCGACTACTAATATTTTCTTTTATTATCTTTTTTTAGGCGCTCCACGGCGTGACATTTAGCATCCATAATTTTTCACCTAGAACAAAAAACAAAAATTCTCGTCAATCTACATTAGAATACCTAGAGAAGTACGTAAGGAATTTTAAAAATATTGATTTATTCAAAAATTATAGGTATTTGAACTTAAGAAATGAATTTTCAGTGAAAAATTTCATTATAACTGCTCATAAAATGAAAAGTTTTCGATTAATCAGAAATTCCGTACGTACTTCTCTGCGAAATCGAGTGAAAATTGTTGAAATTATTTATCACGCCAATTGGAAGGCACATCGAAAAAAAAAATATATATATTTTCCAACAGCTGAATAGATGTGTAATTAATTTTATGAGTGAATCACTTTATCTTACGAAAAAAATGGTTAAATTCGCAGATGATTTTGTACCCGTTACTGTGGCCTAAGGCCTTAAGTGTAACAACTTTTATATCAATATCTATAATATAAACCTATCAAAAAAGTTCATGAAAATAGCCTTTTAGTCTTTAAGCCTTTAGTAAAAAATAGCATGTGAAGTGCGAAGACCCCTTAAATACTAGCCTGAGCCCGCGGCTTCGCCCACGCTTTACCGGTTGAAATAGTTATTCTGACTACCTGGTCTGCAGTTTTTGATAATTTATCTTGCTTATTTTTTCTAAATTTCTATTCCATATTTACTGACTTTTTGTCCCTTACATCTTTATTACAAGTATATATAGATTGAGTATTTACTTACGAAATTTTAAATGAAAATAACATTGATTGATCTTAACTTTACTAAACAAAAAAGCAATAAAATGAAACCTTTGAGTTTTGGATATGTCATTTTCTGAAATGATTTGTCTAAAATTAAAATTCATACGATTTTGCAAAATTATATTGTACACTACGTACGACTCCAGCCGCTCGTAGCGTTTGTCCTTGCGATTTGTTAATCGTCATCGCAAAGCAGACGGTTACGGGGAACCGCACTCGCTTGAATTGAAACGAAAAGTTATTGGGAATAAGTGGTATCCGCGGTATAAACACGGTCTCGCTCCGTCCGTACTCCGTCAAAACTTCTCCCTCGATGACCTTTTGTTGTAACGTGATCGAATGCTCAACTTATATTCGTTTGATTAAAATGAAACATACCATTAACTTTGCGGCATTTTGAGCTTAACAACAGAGAAAACCATATTTCATTCGGTTCAGTAGATTTCACGTGATGCGAGGACATAGGACAGGCAGACTATACTACTTTATTATACTAGGTGCGCAACTAAGTTCCCGGGTTTCACACATTGATGGCGCTAGCGACACATGTAGTCGGCATACGGGTAAAAAATTGGGTGTCTATAGCTTGGACATCTGTTAAGAGGGAATGACACCTCGTCGCGGTCGGTATGGTAGAACAATTATAGATTCCCAAAAATCTCGAAAACGGCTCTTCAGATCCCGTCGAAACTTTGCCAAACGACGTCAAATAGATGAACGATCAGCCGTCTGCCCCTCAAATTCAGAACATTTGAGGGGCAGACAGCTGTTCGTCTATCTATTTGACGTCGTTTGGCAAAGTTTCGACGGGATGTGAAGAGCCGTTTCAGAGATTTTTTGGTATCTATAATTGTTCGACCATACCGACCGCGATGAGGTGTCATTCCGTCTTAAGAATACCCAGTCGTAATATAAACAAATATCGCAACACAACGACCTTTTGTCTAACCTCGAAAATGTCAAAGCATTGCTTATCTGCTTCAACCTAAAAAAAACAGCAGCTGAAGCACGTTGGTTACTTGAGGAGGCCTACAGCGAACATATACCATCAAAAACAACGTGTGAAGATTGGTTCAAGCGGTTCGGAAGTGGCGATTTTGAGACTGGGCGACAAGAAGCGCTCGGGAAGACCGCAAACATTTGCGGACGCTGATCTGCAAGCGTTATTGGATGAAAATGACACTCAAACAGAAGATCAACTTGCCGAGGCATTAAATGTGACTCGACAATGTATTTCGAAACGTTTGCACGCTATGGGAAAAATTCATAAGGAAGGAAAGTGGGTGCCGCATCAGTTGACTGAGAGACAAATGGAAAATCGAAGAGCCACTTCCGAAATTTTGCTTTTGCGGCAGAACAGAAAGAGTTTTCTGCATCGAATTGTTAGTGGCGATGAAAAATGGATATATTTCAAGAATCCCAAACGCAGAAAATCGTGGCTTTCACTCGGCAAAGCGTCAACATTGATAGCACGGCCAAATCTCTTCGGAAAAAAGACAATGCTCTGCGTTTGGCGGGACCAGAAAGGAATCGTGTATTATGAGCTGCTGAAACCGGGCGAAACTAT
This sequence comes from Ophion obscuratus, assembly GCA_964007375.1. Lineage (NCBI taxonomy): Eukaryota > Metazoa > Arthropoda > Insecta > Hymenoptera > Ichneumonidae > Ophion > Ophion obscuratus. The sequence continues at coordinate 77,248,065 of OZ023312.1, forward strand.
CAATGGGCATTGCTACCGACAACAACTAATCAATTTGAACCATGCATTGCTCGAAAAACGGCCAGAACAGTGAGACACAAACGTGTGATATTGCAGCACGATAACGCTCCGTACCATCGCAGTTCCATTGTCCAGGACACCGTAAAAACACTGAAACTGGATCTGCTACCGTACCCGCCGTATCCGCCAGACCTGGCCCCTTCAGACTATCACTCGTTCTGGTCAATGGCGCATGACTTGGGTGGGCTAAACTTGGCCAATTACTATGCAGTACAAAATTGGTTGGACATATGGTTTCAGTCCAAAGACGCGTCTTTTTATCGTCGCGGTATTCATGTATTGCCAGAGAGTTGGCAAGAATGTGTAAATAGCGAGGGACAATACTCCGAATGAACCATTTTTTGTATTTGTCTTGAAATTTTAGGTTTTTTATTGATCAAAAAACCCGGAAACTTAGTTGCGCACCTAGTAAGTATAGATATAAATCCATTCTCTAGTGGGAGCAACACAAATCAGAAACGCGACAAATATGGACCATAGTTGACGAATCAGGATCATAGTTGTACAGTTTTACGGCACGTTGGTGTAAAATATAGAGTAGACACGAGTCTTTGTTTTTACTTCACGGTTTGTCATTGCAACGACCTTGATATTTACATAGAATGTAACAGAAGTGAATCCTTTTCAGCTGCTCAAAAGTTGATTCAGGCGGCGACAATTTTTCATACCGTCATGACATGTAGCCAGTGTGCGATCCCTAGTAATCCCCAAGTAAAATATTTGGCCCTCTTACGACACAAGGTTGCCGAACCATGCTACAGGCGATGAGCAGAAAGTTGCTAATTTTGATATCGAAAATCGCAAGTGAGAACCAGCGAAGATTCTCGAAATATCACAATTGGAAATTACAATTATTTTCACGTACGATGAATTTGAATGAATTTTGTCGAGAGTGTAGAGTTTCCTGAAATTGGGTGAAAAACGGATGCAGCGGAGTTGAAAGACAAGTAGCGGGCCCGTAAAAGGCCGAAGTTAGAAACAATATAAGCATTCAAAGATATGTACCTTGGTGGGGGCTCTTTTTTGTAGCAGCAAATTGTGGTCGGTATCGAAAAGAAATACGCTAAAGGCACGATGCAACGGAACATCGCCTCGTTCATCGACGAGATGACAATGTCTCTTGCTCGCCTCTCCGAGCGGTCTGTCAAGCTCGTCAACTAGGATACACATCTCGTCGAGCGCCGCCTCTTGGAGTGGCGCAACCATATTCAGTTTCGTTCGACCTCCAACTATAGACGAAAATCCTCTTAAGGTCTCTCTCAATTTGCCCCTCATCGTTGCCCTTCCACTTTCCCCGGGTTATAAATGAAAGTTCGTGTTTTCTAGTCTCACCGCCTCGCGTAAACCTCACTCGACGAAAGCACGAACGTGACTCCCGGGCTACCAAGTCCACGACGCAGAGATTAGCAGGGAGATGCACAACGCGCCCCTTTTCGGCGTGCCTCGTAAATGGCGCTAAATCGCGGCGGCGAGTTCGGGAGTATGATTTCGTGATCATCGCCTCTGTCGAGGTTGCAGATTCCCTTGAAGCCGCGCGAGTCCGTGATCACCGTTCAAGTCGGTATCGCAGTCAGCAAGAGCACGAATTGGTAGCACGGTGGGGGAAAAGCCTCTGCCCCTTGCAAATCGCGCTCGCTCGACAGGCGAACGGAGCGAGGTTTTCCGTCCGATCGAGCTCGACATATATGTGTAGCCGTACTGCGGATTGGAATGGGCATTAAATGAATTTCAATGTGAAAAACATCTATCGAGATCATTGTTTTCTCTCGGTTGCCCGTTTATGCCGAAAATGCGGGTTAATAAAATTAACGACGAACCGCGGTGAAAAATAAAACGCCGTAACGACCGTGGGAGGTTGAAAAATAAATCTTGAGCCTTTGCCGCGATCGTTTCGACATTTTTTTTTTCAACAGTAAACGTTATGGATAAGGGTGTATCATAAATGATTCTCTATCAGCAATGAGTGTTGTGGCTGAATTGGCAGCGTGGCGGATTAACGATGCTTACGGTCCGGGTTCAATCCCCGGTGAATCAACATTTTTTTTCTCCATTTTATATTCAGAAAATGTCGAACTCACTCTCGCTTTAGCTATTCTCGCCTGTTCAGGCATTATTTATGATTTTTAATTCGTATATGCTTAATAAAAAAAACAAGACATTGCTACCGGGGATCAGTGCAGCCAGATCGCGCGTAAAAGTTACCCTCTCTCTAGTCTCTTACGCGCCCATCATCCAATCATGGTAGCGCGTGTCCGTGAGCGAGCGACGCTTGGACATCTTCGGAAAGCGCCGAGCACAGTCGAAGTTTCCCGACCGCGCCTCCGGCAGCTGTACCAATCCATGGACGCTGAGCACGTTCATGTCCGGCCAAGCCGAAACGAAAGCTTCGAGGGAAAAAGCAATCTGAGCACGACTCGCGTGTGACGTCACCCGACAGCACGCGCGAGGCTTTTAGATGATTTCAATGCTTATTTAGCTCTTGATTTTCTGCGTTATTAATGTATACAAAAAATGTATCGCGCGCTCTGATTGCTTATTTTTTTTAGTTTATACGTTAATTTAAATATGATAATAAAATTACTCACACCCGTCCTTATGCCAAATAAAATATAATTCATAAAAGTAAGCGGAAATATATTTATATTCGTATTATTATATTAATTCTCATACTTTCATCAAGCGATAAAGCATTATCCCCAAAAACAAGCCAATCATCCATCCGGCCGCGAATCGTAAGTACCAGAAAGTGCACATATTCTACAAGCGATGAGATGGTCCCGTTGGTAGCGTTCCTGGCTTCGGCCCGCAGGGGCCCGTAGTGCAAATTTTTCTCCACATTTTTCATAATTTCTCATATTTTAATCATATTTGAGATTTTCGGAGAAAAAATGATTTAAAACCGATTCAAGTTCTGGTCTATTTCCCAAAAACACATTTTTTTTCACTGAAAATTCATGATTTCTCATTTTTTTCCCGGAAATTTCTCTTTTTCCTATGACCTGAGTGAACGGCTGCGGAGATATTCGGAGTGAAGTTAAAGATGAAAAGAAATGAGATTTTTAAAGATAAATTTAAGAGAAAATTTGAAGATAAAAAAATGAGATTTTCGTAAAACAAACTTGTTCTTATTTTTTTCGGAACTTTTTCTTCTTCCTATTGAGTGAAAGGCTGCGGAGATATTCGGAGAAAAGTTATAGATGAAAAAAAAATGAGATTTTCGTAGAAAAAACTTATTGCATTTTTTTATCCCTCATAATTCTGAGAAATAATGAATTTCCGAAATTTTTGCAAACATTGTTTTCCTTAAGGGGTAACACCACTGTAACGGCCTGCCACGAAGTGTTTTAGACAAATAATACTTGGGGTAATTTTTAAGCATATATTGAAGTATATTGCAAAAAAGTGGACGGGAAAATATTACAAAATGGCGACACTGCAGCCAATTCTTCCGAGGCATGTTGAACTTAAGGTGCTCTGCGGCACGTAGTATAACTTGTGTCAATTTTAATCTGGACAAAATCATTTTGTTTCAAATTAAATCCAGATGAGTGTAGCTAGTGAACTACGTAGGGGATTTTAGAAATATTGATTTTTGAGTAATTGCCGAGTATTTGACTAAAAATGTTTATTTAGACTTAATAAAACAAAATTATTTTTTTTAGATTAAAATTGGCATAGTTATACTGCATGCCACAAAGGTTCGACATTCTTCGGAAGAATTGCTGCAGTGTCGCCATTTTGTAATATTTTCGGATAAAAATTTCAAGCAATATACTTAAGTATCTGCTCAATGAATACCGCAAGTATTATTTGTTTATCACATTTTCTTCCGGAAAAAAAATATTAAAAAATACGCTTCCTGTAAGGCCGCTACAGTGGTGTTACCCCTTACAGTCTTCATATAATTTCCGAGATTTTCCCGTGATCGTAATTAAAGTGATGAAATATTCGGAGACATTCGGAGAAACTCGGATGTTTGCGTAAAAATAATTGTCCGCAAAACTCCGTATTCTTCATATTTGTTCCAATTCATAGAAAAATTCGGAAGAAATCGGAGTTTTTCGGGAAAAAAATTGCACTAGGGGCGCGGGATCCTATTATTCTATAATCCTATATTATTACTATTAATTCTTATTTGATTAGTTATTTTTATTAGTTATCATCATTCACTTTTTTTTATTTTTTTTAACTTCCAGCTGTACAGGGTTCTTCCCCCTTGATACATACCCCATATTCCAGTTTATATCCCCACCTTGCGGCCGCAGCCGACTTCCCCCTCTATATTGCATTCACCATGACATTTCTGCCATGGGTATAGGGAAACTGCGGAAAACCTATACCAATACAGCCGGTCCCGAGTTCGCTTCCCAGTCTCGGAGCAAGTTGCGTTTCGTCGAGAAATAACTCACAGACTACAGTCACACTCACATGACACACACCAGTTATCATCATTATTTTAATTAGTTATCTTTTAGTGTCGAAAATTTTTTCGCGGACTCTGACCGCTTATTTTATTAGTTTGTACGTTAATTTAAATATAATAATAAATCTAAATTACAACTTATTTATCTTCTAAAAAATTGTTTCGCTTTACTCACACCCGTCCCTATGCCAAATAAATTGTAATTCATAAAAGTAAACGGAAATATATTTATAAATATATTTCCGCTCATATACTTTCATCAAGCGATAAAGCATTATCATCATGCTTTATCGCTTGATGAAAGTATATGAGCGGAAATATATTTATATTCGTATTATTATATTCATTCAATAACTAATTAAATAAGAATTAATAGTAATAATAATTTTTAAAAAAGCACTCAGCGCGGGGACCGATCCCGCACCCCTGCGGACCGAAGCCAGGAACGCTACCAACGGGACCATCTCATCGCTTGTAAATATGTGCGCTTTCTGGTACTTACAATTCGCGGCCGGATACACTATGATAATGTTTTATCGCTTGCTGAAAGTATATGAGAATGAATATAATAATACGAATATATTTCCGCTTACTTTTATGAATTACAATTTATTTGGCATAGGGACGGGTGTGAGTAAAGCGCAAAAAAATTTCAGCAGTAAAATAAGTTGTAATTTAGATTTATTATTATATTTCAATTAACATATAAACTAATAAAATAAGCGGTTAGAGTGCGCGATAAATTTTTCGACACTAAAAGATAACCAATTAAAATAATAATGATAAGTAATAAAAATAACTAATCAAATAAGAATTAATAGTAATAATAATTTTAAAAGAAGCACTAAGCGCGGGGAACGATCCCGCGCCCCTAGTGCAATTTTTTTCCAAAAAACTCCGGATTTTTTCCGGAAAATTTTTCCGATTTTTTCCCGAATTTTTCTATGAATTGGAACAAATATGAAGAATTCGGAGTTTTGCGGACAATTGTTTTTACGCAAACATCCGAGTTTCTCCGAATTTTTCCGAACATTTCATCATTTTTATTACAGTCACGGAAAAATCTCGGAAATTATATGCATTCTTTAAGGGGTATCACCACTGTAACGGCCTTACAGAAAGCGTATTTTTTGATATTTTTTTTTTGGCGGGAGAAAATGTGATAAACAAATAATACTTACGGTATTTATTGAGCATATATTTAAGTATATTGCTATAAATTTTTCATCCGAAAATATTACAAAATGGCGACACTGCAGCAATTCTTCCGAAGCATGTCAAAGCTCTGTGGCACGCAGTATAACTGTGCCATTTTTAATCTAAAAGAAAGAGTTTTCTTTTTTATTAAGTCTACATGAGTGTAGCTACTGAAACACGTAGGGGATTTTCGATAAGTTAATTAAAACAATATTTATTAAAAAATAACTGTCTCTAAAAAATTGAACATTTTTAGTCAAATACTCGTCAATTACTCAAAAATCAATATTTCTAAAATCCCCTACGTGATTTACTTGCAACACTCATCTAGATTTAATTTTAAAAAAATTATTTGGCCAGATTAAAATTGGCACAAGTTATACTGCGTGCCGCAGAGCACCTTAAGTTCAACATGCCTCGGAAGAATTTGCTGCAGTGTCGCCATTTTGTAATATTTTCCCATACATTTTTTTGCAATATACTTCAATATATGCTTAATAATTACCCCAATTATTATTTGTCTAAAACCCTTTGTGGCAGGCCGTTACAGTGGTGTTACCCCTTAAGGAAAATAATGTTTGCAAAAATTTCGGAAATTCATTATTTCTCAGAATTATGAGGGATAAAAAAATGTAATAAGTTTTTTTTATGAAATTCTCTTTTTTTATCTATAACTTTTCTCCGAATATCTCCGCAGCCTTTCATTCAATAGGAAAAAGAACTAAACAAGCATTGAAATCATCTAAGAGCCTCGCGCGTGCCGTCGGGTGACGTCACGCGCGAGTCGTGCTGACAATGAGATTGCTTTTTCCCTCGAAGCCTTCGTTTCGGCTTGGCCGCACATGAACGTGCTCAGCGTCCATGGTGGTGTAGCTGCCGAAGGCGCGGTCGAGAACCTTAAACCGTGCTCGGCTCTTTCCGAAGATATCCGAGCGTCGCTCGCTCACAGACACGCGCTACCATGATTGGGTGATGTGCGCGTAAGAGACTAAAGAGGGGGTAACTATTACGTGCGATCCGGCTGCACAGGACGCGGGTTCGATCCCCGGTAGCAATGGCTTGTTTTTTTTTATTAAGCATATGCGAAGTAAATATCATAAATAATGCCTGAATAGGCGAGAATAGCTAAAGTGAGAGTAAGTTCGAAATTTTCTGAATATAAAATGAAAAAAAAAGTTGAATCACCGGGAATTGAACTCGGACCGTAGGGATCGTTAATCCGCTACGCTGCCAATTCAGCCACAAGGCTCATTGCAGATAAAGAAACATTTATGATACACCCTCATCCATAATGTTTACTGTTGAAAAAAATGCCGAAACAATCGCGGCAAAGGCTCAAGATTTATTTTTGAACCTTCCACGGTCATTTCGGCGTTTTATTTTTCAACGCGGTTCGTTGTTAATTTTTTATCCCGCATTTTCGGCGTAAACGGGCAACAGAGAGAAAACAATGATCTCGATACATGTTTTTCACTTTGAAATTCATTTAATGCATATTCCAATCTGCAGTACGGCTACACATATATGTCGAGCTCGATCCGATGGAAAACCTCACTCCGTTCGCTTGTCGAGCGAGCGCGATTTGCGAGGGGTAGAGACTTTTCCCCCACCGAGCTACCCATTCGTGTTCACGCTGACTGCGATACCGACTTGAACGGTGATCACGGACTCGCGCGGCTACAAGGGAATCTGCAACCTCGACAGAGGCGATGATCACGAAATCATACTCCCGAACTTGCCGCCGCGATTTAGCGCCATTTACAAGGCACGCTGAAAAGGGCCGCGTTGTACATCTCCCTACTAATCTCTGCACGACGTGACCGCGTCAGTAGCGCGATTCTGTAACTCGTTATAACTCAGTAGCGACAGTTTTCGTTATCGTAAGCTAGCGACAGCCAATCGCATGCACGATCAAAAAAGAAAGGGAGCCTCTTATTGGCTGTCGCTAGCTAACGATAACGAAAGCTGTCGTTATCGAGTTATAACGAGTTACAGAATATGCCTACTGTAGCGCGATTCTGTAACTCGTTATAACTCAGTAGCGACAGTTTTCGTTATCGTAAGCTAGCGACAGCCAATCGCATGCACGATCAAAAAAGAAAGGGAGCCTCTTATTGGCTGTCGCTAGCTAACGATAACGAAAGCTGTCGTTATCGAGTTATAACGAGTTACAGAATATGCCTACTGTAGCGCGATTCTGTAACTCGTTATAACTCAGTAGCGACAGTTTTCGTTATCGTAAGCTAGCGACAGCCAATCGCATGCACGATCAAAAAAGAAAGGGAGCCTCTTATTGGCTGTCGCTAGCTAACGATAACGAAAGCTGTCGTTATCGAGTTATAACGAGTTACAGAATATGCCTACTGTAGCGCGATTCTGTAACTCGTTATAACTCAGTAGCGACAGTTTTCGTTATCGTAAGCTAGCGACAGCCAATCGCATGCACGATCAAAAAAGAAAGGGAGCCTCTTATTGGCTGTCGCTAGCTAACGATAACGAAAGCTGTCGTTACCGAGTTATAACGAGTTACAGAATATGTCTACTGTAGGCATATTCCGTAACTCGTTATAACTCGGTAACGACAGCTTTCGTTATCGTTAGCTAGCGACAGCCAATAAGAGGCTCCCTTTCTTTTTTGATCGTGCATGCGATTGGCTGTCGCTAGCTTACGATAACGAAAACTGTCGCTACTGAGTTATAACGAGTTACAGAATCGCGCTACTGGAATAAGTACACACGCAAAACATGCGCGCGAAATCGAAATTCAGTTGCGCGCCTCGGTCGATAAGAAGCGACTCGCTTGTGAACACCTCCTTTATATATAGAGCGTGAAATTTTTATACGGAGGAAAAAGGCATAATCGGAATTGGAAATGAACTCCGCGCCGCAAAATCCTACGCTTTTGTTGCAAATGTCAATCATTCGCGAATGGTATTCACGAGCTAGGAACGTAAAGTTATCTCTCTCGCACGTGTTTTCGAGTGACGTATCGCTTGGGACCATCACTCGACGCATATGTGAGCAGCCCGTCGCGATTAGAGCTCAGAATATCGGAACTTTTTCTAAGCGCTGTCTCAAAATGACTTGACATTTTAATTTATTGACAAAACGTATTATTTATTTGAAAAGTATAAATATTTTTGTTTCAATGTAAGGTACAAACATGGAGGTTACGTATGGAACACAATATCCGATACATGACATAAACTGCATGAACTTGGAAGGCACATTCTTTCAACAAGATGGCGCCACCTGCCACACTACGGGCGAAACAATGCAGTTATTGCAGACGGAAGTTTCATGGTCGTGTTATCTCGTGTCGCGGCGATGTAAATCGGCCACCATGATCGTGCAATTTGACGTCATTGGACTTCTTTTTTTGGGGTTTTCTGAAAGAACATGTGTATGCTAATGATTCAAAGACCATTCCGGAGCTCAATCTAAGTACGGTGTAGATATGACCTTCATGGACTGATGCGCAAAAATTCAATTCGATTCACCGTTTAGTTCATGAGATAATTGCAATTGAATATGGGTAATTTTGTACGCGATCCCTATACCTGACACGTAAACCGATAGGAGTTTGCTCGCATTTCTCGATATAGGTTCTAAACGGATCTTAGGATTTCAAAATAAAAACACACGTGTACGCAGTACTATTGTGGGATTGATTAGAAAAAAATATGACAAACTTTGACCGTTTAGTTTCGGAGATATCGACTTATGAAAAGTGGTAATTTTATTCCACATCGAACTCGGGCCTAACCACCTGTAACGGAATGACAACAGTGTACGCTGCAGCCAGCTGATCGGCGCGTGGTCTGGGAACTCGAAGCGTATTTTTTTCCCGAGTTCTAGTAATTCCGAGACGCATGTGAAATAAATTTGTTCTGCAAACAAATTTAATTTGTTCAATTTATGCATGTATTTGTCTTTGTTACAGCGAATACAATTTAAACTGTCGGCAAGATGTTGTAAATCCACGATCCGACGTCCTTCGACAGCGAATTTTTGTTGCTGATCGTTGAGGTTATGGTTATTCTCATCGCGTTTAGCCGCATTTGCTTGACACATGGCTGTCACAGCTTTCGGTCTTTGAGCAAGCGCCTATATTCTTGTAAACTTTCCTTTGTATCGCATTTGGGTTGACATTTTCACGCTTTTTTAAAATTGATATACAATATGCGAAAGACGGATCGTAGGAAGTTCAACGCTATGACTGCAGGAAAATCGCGCTGTTGCCACGATTACAGCGCCGCCTCCCCTAGTGCAAATTTTTCTCCAAATTTTTCATAATTTCTCATATTTTAGTCATATTTGAGGTTTTCGGAGAAAAATGATTTAAAACATATTGAAGTACTGGTCTATTTCCCGAAAACACATTTCTTTTTACTGAAAATTCATGATTTCTCATTTTTTCCCGGAAATTTCTCTTTTTCCTATGACCTGAGTGAACGGCTGCGAAGATATTCGGAGAAAAGTTAAAGATGAAAAGAAATGAGATTTTCGTAAAAAAAAAACGTATTATTATTTTTTTTTCGGAAATTTCGCTTTTTCCTATGACCTAAGTGAACGGCTGCGGAGATATCCGGAGAAAATTTAAAGATTAAAAAAAAATGAGATTTTCGTAAAAAAAACTTGTTATAATTTCAACTTGTTATTTTACTTCATATTTGTTATTTTACTTCAAAACTTGTTTTTTTATTTCATATAATTTCCGAGATTTTCCCGTGATCGTAATTAAAATGATGAAATGTTCGGAAAAATTTAAAAAAATTGGGAGAAATTCCGAGAAACTCGAATGTTTGCGTAAAAATAATTGTTCGCAAAACTGGGAATACCTCATATTTGTTCCAATTCAAAGAAAAATTCGGAAAAATTTCCCGAAAAAAATCGGAGTTTGTTGGAAAAAAAATTTGCACTAGGGTCTATAGGAGTATGAGACCTATCTGTGCATGAGGTGCGAATGTGTGGGACATATAAACGGTACAAGCTCTGTCAAAAATGTACAACCATCAGCATCGTATAGGCATTGTGTACCTACAAAATTACCTTAAAGAAATTAGTCCGCAATTATGTCAAAATGTTATTAAAGATTTCGTCAAAAGAGCAATCGTTTGCAAACAGGGACGAGGCAGCCATTTATCGGATATTGCACAAATAACCTTCATGTTTGTATCTTATATTGAAATAAAAATATTCGTACTTTTCAAATAAGGGTAAGGTTCCGACGCCCTGCCCCTCCGCTTGGGCTGAAATTTTTCGGAGAGCTCCCTTTTAATAATTTAAGACAACCCCTAAAGGGATTTTTTTCGACGCGCAATAATTTTCGAGACATTAAATTTGAAAGTGAATTATTTTACCGTGCGCCGACTATATCTATGGTCGTGTTCGTTGGGTCTCATCATTTTGATACGAACAAGTGCGCATGCGCATAACGATGCGCAACGCGCAACTGCTCACATATAACAGCTTGTTTCATTGCGCAGTTGCGCGTTGCGCATCATTATGCGCATGCGCAGTTGTTCGTATCGAAATGATGAGACCGAACGAACACAACCTATGTCTGCCGGATCTCATTTCGGCCGAAATTAAAGAGGTGGAAATTGTGACCCACAAATTGTCCTGGATATATTATATAATAGTTCGATTTATTAGAAATAAACAAAAATGCTACCACTGTTATAAGATTCCCCTTATATTTTAATATGGTACAAACCACTAGTATTTTTTATTTCAACTGCTGTACCGCAATGTGTGTTGTGCCAGGGCCTCGTGTTTTTTCATAAAAGCTAATAACATTTTTGTTTTGTTTTTCTGTACACTCAAGTTGCGAATCTCTATTCTATTTTATCTTGCTGTTTATGAGAGTAAAGAGATTATGTCTTCGTTGATGCACACGTGCTTTGTTTTGGGCTCAATTCGATTGGCGTGCTAGTAACCACTACTACGGCGTCGTGAAATTTGATATCACTAGCCGGAAGTTGCTAGTGATCTCACATTTTCACCCGACTGATCCGTAACATAGTGACAAAATTCACGTGAGATAAAAGTGCAAGAAGTGTGAAGTCTCATTCGAGAACCGTAATAAGGCCCCAGTATTCCACGCACCCACGACCCCACACGCACGCTCAAGGTTACCAGTGCCCACACGAGATTGCACGCACCGGACAGCTCTATAGCATGAACATACTCTCCATACATACGATAAACGCATTCTCTGCACCAGAATTGTGAAATTTGCAATGAAAAAGTAATGCATTATTCATTACTTTTTTAATGGGTAATGAAAAAATATTTCATTTACCATTATATTACATTCAGTAATGTAAAAAATTCCATTACTCATTACAGTATATTGTGTAATGTAAAGAATTTCCGTTCCTTATTACATTACATTTTGTAATGAGAATCATTTTCATTACAAAATGCAATGTAATGTGTAATGACAAAAATTTTTATTACACATTACATTGTAATGGGCAATAGAATTTTTTTACTTTACAAAGTGTGATGTAATGAGTAATGGAAATTTTTTATATCACTAAATTGAATGTAATGAGTACGGGATTTTTTTGCATTACAAAATATAAGGTAGTGAGTTATGGAATTTGTTCACATTACTAATATAATGTAAGAAATCTCCATTGCTCATTACGATGTAATATGGATTATTATTCGTTTCCCATCGGGTCAGATCGACCCAGTTGCAACGAATAATAATCCTCATTATATTGTAACGGGTAATGGAGATTTTTTACATTACATTAGTAATGTGAACAAATTCCATTACTCACTACCTTATATTTCGTAATGCAAAAAAATTCCCTTACTCATTACATTCAATTTTGTGATGTAAACAATTTCCATTACTCATTACATTACATTTTTTGATGTAAAAAATTCCATTACTCATTACATTACATTTTGTAATGTAAAATATTTCCATTATTCATTACATTGGACTTTGTAATGTAAAAATTTCCATTACCCATTACATTAGACTTTGTAATGTTAAAAAATGAAAATATCTCACATTACAAAATGTAAGGTAACGAGGAATGCAAATTTTTAACATTACAAATTCCAATGTAATGAGTAATAAAAATTGTTTACGTTACAAAATACAATGTAATGAGTAATGGCAATTGTTTGCATTACAAAATGTAATGTAATGAGTAACGGAAGTTAGTTACATTACTGAACGTAATGTAATGGGTAATGACATTTTTTTTCATTACAAAATGTAAAGTAATGAGTAATGAAAACGTTAATGCATTACAAACAGTAATGCATTATTTGCAACCTTGCTCTGCACATCAGTGCATTCTCCATCGAAAATCAAAAGAAAAATGCAGCGTTACACTAACTTTGAAAAACCCAGCCAATACGGGCCGGCGGATAGGGGAGAAGGGTTATTGCGAGGACAAGGCGAAGAGCCGCACAAAACGGAGAGTGCGATAACACATATAGGTATAGCCAGAACGGAGACGTAGCAGATATAGATATAGTTGACGCGCGTTAAAATAAATATCTATGCAATTCTATATCTCGAAAGCTATTGCGATTCGCCAAAAATTCCTTTAGGGGTTGTCTTAAAATATTAGAAGGAAGATCTGTGTGAAATTTCAGCTTGATCGAATGGGCGGAGGTGGGGGTTCGAAACCTTATTCGCAAATAAATAAAAATCTGAGGCCATTTTGAGACACCCTATATTGCCGGTATTATTGGGATATTTTCCGATATTTATGGTGAATCTTGATTAAAAACGTTAGAAGCTTGAAAGTGAAGATGGAAGTTAAAAAAATAATAGTGTATAGTAGGGTGAACGTTATTTTGGCTTCGGTAAAAAAAATTTAACGTATAGCAAAAAAAACTAATTAAGATATGAAAAAAAAAATCTGTGTAAAATTCGGACGCGCTGAGATAAGGAGAACACGTGCCACCGAGCAGTTTAATTTTCAAAAATACATGCATTTTTTTTAATGGCCGCACCAAAATATTCACTAGTCTCATAATATTAATTAAAAAATCTGGAATTGGGTATATTGATTGTACATATTAAGAGGTACAAAATATATTATTCACTGATTTTTTCCATCAATTATGTACAGTCGGGAGTAGATTGAAAAATGAATAGAAAATTTGAAAACGGACGTGGCGGTTTGGTCACATTGTGGCGGGAAATCGAAGCAGTCAATTAATTATCGGAGCGGATTTTTTATGCAAATAATAATATAATAATCGTGTACTGAATGCTTCAAAATGATATTTTTTTTTCTTGAGCCTGCGAGAGGATTTTCCAACTGTAATGGCGATAATACAAAATATAGTGCAGACAAATAGTTCGAAATTTGGTCGTGGCGCTTCGTCCGCTCATTTTTACCGACCGAGCATTACCGACCGAGTTGGTTTGCCATTGTTGGACATAGAAAAAAAATATAACACGTGAAACCTTTACGTTTCTGCAAATTTATTTCGATTTCACGATGCGGTTCCAAACGGTATCAGGTTTTCCAGTCAGACTTTACTATTCTGCTCGATAAAGACATTGATTTCTTTATTAGTCCCGAATCTATGGCGTTTTTTGAACGATTTTAAATTGATTGTACTTTTCTCGACACCGATGTACCTGTTTGGGACTCGAACGAGAGTTATCAAATGGGCGCGAATTGATAAAAAAAATAAGAGTCTGTAATGATATAGCGGAGCGAGGGATCAAACTTATCACCGATTATAAAAATCGATTGGCTGCTTATGATGAAGATCAAATACAATTTGTTCTTCAAGTTGTCACCGAATATCAAAAAAAAATTCTGAACGTAAACAAATGTACTCTACTGCAATCATTTCATAGATGGACTGCTATTTCAATGTACCCAATTCCAGATTATTTAATTAATATTATGCGACTAATAAATATTTTAGTGCGTCCATTTAAAAAATGCATGTACTTTTGAAAATTAAACTGCTCGGTGGCACGTGTTCTCCTTATCCCAGCGCGTCCAAATTTTACACAGATTTTTGTTTTCATATCTTGATTAGTTTTTTTTCCAGACGTTAACATTTTTTTACCGAAGCCAAAGTAATGGTGTATAGCAAAGTGAACCAACAGTATTTCTTAAAAATCACCCTCTTTTATTTACATCTTCATTTATTATACATTTCTAAACATACTCTGCTCTCTTCTTAAAAATAACCAACCTAACCTAAATTAAATATAGAATCGGAAAAAAATAGGAACTTTAATGCAAATCGAAAAAGTAGTAAACAAGCAAAATTAATATTGAGAAATGTTATGCAAGCCAGCGCTGTAGTAGCTACCAGAACGCAAACAAGAGGCATAGCTTGTGGTAGGCAGGCAACAGTATATCGACGCTGCTTACGAAAAGTAGCACGATTCAAAGTTCTTACGAAAACTAGCGTGATTATCCTTTCGCCACGGAAACTAACACGTTTCCATATTCGTCGCGAAAACCAGCAGGTTTCAGCTTTCGCCGTGAAAACTAGCATATTTTGGCTGTCACCGCGAAAACTAGCTTGTTTGATTTTCACTGTAAAAACTAGTGTCAAAGGAGTAAGTTCAAAACCTTAAGGATCTCATCGCTCGTACAATCTAACCAAAAAGTGTTTTGGTGAGAATTTAAAGTCCTTCGTGCTCAGGTGAAAATCTGGAAAAATAAATCATTATATAGTATTTTTTTTAATATGACAATTTTTTTGCGTAATGACATTTAAATTTTATACTCGTTGCTTTTATTAACATTTTGATAATAAGTATCAATTAAAATCGATAGTAGTAATTTTTATAAAATAATAATATCGAAATTGCAAGTATAATGGAATATTTATTGTAATTTTCTATTTAAAAAATAACGTTATTGAAAATATCATTTAACAAATTGACTGTAATCTTGCAGATTGTTATCGTCGAATATGTTTGAAAAATCTTGATGATGTTCGATTGGAATTAAATCTCTGTCAAGCATGGCCTGTATATCTTTTTTTTCTTGATGCAAGAGGCAATTTTTTGTCCGACGTATGTTTTAATTGGAACATTCGAACATCATCCATGTTTTTGTTGTTTTTTAAAAGATTTTCATCTCTCGTCCTTCTTGGTGAAAATCATATTTAACGTGGATTGTATCGACGTAAGGTTAAATGGATATTTTTCGAATACTTGCAATTTTAATTGAAGTCCAATAATTTTTTTTTGAGAGGTCTAAAAAATTGTAAATTTTCGATTGTGGTCAAAGGAATTGGAGTAAAAGAAATAGAGGCAAGGCGTAAAAAAGCATGGAAGAAAAATCGGAAACAATTCCAATGCTACTGAAACAGGTTAATTTTCCCGTTGAAGATCGAAATCTTCTTCTTTTAGCGATGAAAGCCGAAACGTGCTAGTTTTCGCGTTAAGGGCCAAGGCCACTGTAGAAATTTCGAAAAGTCGATTTTTTCTTTTCTTAAAAGATGCCATAATATCTTAAAAATGACATACTCAAAGGATTAAGGTGGCAAAAATGTCTTAATACTTCTGTTTTGAATTTCGGCGCAGGCCCTCTCAGTCCGATGCAATCCGTACCGAAAACTTTAAACGCGTTTTTCTCGAAACTACATTTTTCAAGTCGGCCGGACTCATAACTCGAACAAATCTTGACCGATTGATTTAAAATTTTAACTCTACATCCGCAATTACATTCTGCATAGAAGTACGTAGGATTTTCTCGATATATTACATAGTTTTTTTTTTATAAACAATTTTCGGACGATGTTTTTTTTGAGAATTTTGAACTTTTATTTAAAAAACGCGCTGTTTTTGCAAAAATCGATACATCAAAAAAATCCTACGTACTTCTGCAGCTACTAACATGTATAAACGAAAAAAAAAATTAATTCACTGTAAATTAAAAATTCCAGGTGCCGTTGGTTCGGCCGTGCGCCTATAGAAAAAAGGCTTCGTCGAAGAAAAGCTGTGCAGCTGCCATTTTGTTTTATATTACTGTTAAGGATAGCTTTACTTGCACGCGCACTATGTCTTTTATTCTTGATTCTGGGTACTGGTCTCCCCCCGATTAGGGAAAGATATCCACGAGTCGCGAAGCAATGGAAGTAATAGAGATTTATTACGGAGTAAAGATGACGAAGGGCTCGCCGGATACAAAATATAGAATTTACATACTAAGAATACTAGGAACACGACTTTAAGACTATACGACCGTACGGCCCGTTCGCGTGCGAAGTCCCGACCGACCGCGTGGCGGGCACTCCGATTAGTTTTACTCTCGCACTACGTTTCTACCTCGCTTGCGTCCTATCGCTTCGACGTGCGGACGGCAAGAGACCCACGCTTGCTCCTCCCGCTCGGGCTATACCGCGCGCGCGGCATGCTCCGGCGGCTCTCGACAATGGTGCCACCTGTGGCTCGCCTTCCCCTAGCCTCTCACACTCGGCCATCCTCGCCTAAGCTCGCCCTCGAGCTACTAATATTTTTCTTTTCTTCTTTTTTTTTTTTTTTTTTTTTTTTTTTACAATAAGTTACAGGTTCATTAAACTACATTTATAATCAGTCGCAATTTACAATCAGTTACATTTACAATACATTGCATTTACAATCAATCATAATCGCGAAATCGCAAGGGTCGTTGGGAAACGCGTTTCGGTCGACGGCTCGTTGCAGGGTCTTCCTCGAGGACGTTCGGCGCCGCTTCAACCCGCACATCCCCCATACGGTTGCCGTTCTTTTCGGATTCGCCGGTTTCGGATTCGGCGTAGCTCCCTTCTTCCGACGAACTGCCATCGCTCGCATCGGACGTCTCTGGCTTCCATATCTTTAGTTGACTTGCATGGGCTGTTGACGCGTAACATTTCGAACGATTTTTCGCGTCTAGATCACACACCCGGTAAGTATCACCCGGTAACGTCGCCACAATTTCTAATGGGCCTCTATACTTCGCTCGCAACTTATTCGATTCGCCGGGGACGCTCGGCGTCATTCGCATGAATACAATACTCCCTACGTTAAAATTGGCGTTTCGGTATCGCTTCGCGTCGTACCTTTTTTTCATTTTCATTTGTTCCTGGGCAAGTCGTTGACGCGCGGCTTCCCGCACGATTTCGGGGTTACTGTACGCGTCTCCTACGCGGTCAGCGACCTGACGGAGGGCACCTTCATCGCGTCGAGGTAAGTATCCGTATAGCAGCTCAAATGGACTCTTTTTCGTACTCGCGTTTCGCATTTCATTTAAATCACTCTGTATACGCCCGAGCTCCCGATCCCAGTCGCGCCCATCGTTTTGACGCAGACTACTTTGAATGGCAGGCAGTAGAGTGGCGTTCCACCTCTCGACCTGGCCATTTGCCTGAGGATGGCGCGGCGAATTCAACGTGTGTCTGATACCGTGGCGTTGGCAGAAGGCCTCGAATATTTTTGAAGTAAAACACGTTCCGCGATCTGACACCAGTCTCGTCGGCGCGCCATATTCAGCTACGAAATTCTCTAGATGGCGTAACACGTTCCGCGTCTTCGTATCCTTAACTGCACGCACTACAACAAATTTTGTGAGATTATCGACTACCACAAGGATGTACTTATTCCCTCGGCCGCTGGTCACGAATGGCCCTAAATGGTCTATATGCACGACGTCAAATGGCCGCCGTCCCGTTGGAATGGGGTGCAACTCCCCAGCTTGCCTTCCGGGTATCGACTTATAAATGGTGCATTGCGGGCACGCCCGGATGTGTCGCCTTACGTACGCTCTCATGCGCGGGAAGTGGTAGTGTTCAAGAAGACGGCTTACGACGCGCTCCACCCCTTGATGACTTTTAAGATCGTGAAACCGGACTACTAACCCCTTTCGCATTTGACGCGGTACAACATACAGTAACTTCCCATCTCGTTTGCGATATATCACCCCGTCAATCATTTCAAATTCAGCAACTGCCCCTTTCTCATATTTTGTTCGCAACGCCACGGGTTTTGCCAAAATCTCTTTTTTCAATTTTAATTCGTTATCGCAATATTGATATAATCTAATAGCATCCTCCTCGCTCGAAATAGCAAGCACGGAGGGTTGCCCTGTGGGTCCCGACTCCTCCACGGGCGCTCGGCTAAGCGCGTCAACATGAGCTAATTTCTCTCCCGCCCGGTGAACAATTTTGAAGTTATATTCGCTCAAATGGTCGTTCCAGCGAACGATTTGAGGATTAAGAGTCTTTTGTGTGCTTAAATATGTTAACGCGTTGCAATCGGTAACAATCGTAAACTCTATATTTGCGAGCATGTTTCGCAAACGCCCTATCGCCCAAACGATGGCCAGCAGTTCCAACTTACTACTGTGATATTTTCGCTCGGGTTCACTAGTACGTCGACTAAGGGCATAGACGAGATGCAGCTTTCCGCGCGCGTCCCTCTGCATTAGCATCGCCCCCAGTCCCGCCGCACTTGCGTCGGTGTGCAACTCGGTAGGCGCACAAGGTTCGAACGTCTGAAGGACCGGCTGTTCTGTGAGTTTTTTTTTTTAATTCTTCAAACGCGTTTTTTTGTGGTGTAGTCCACACAAATTCCGACCCTTTTCGAAGAAGTGTCGTCAGAGGTTCTGCAATGCGAGCAAAATGCGGTACAAATTTTCTCAAATAACTTACTAGCCCTAAATACCTTCGAACCTCGTGCACACTTCGCGGTACGGGAAATCCTCTAATAGCCTCAACCTTCAGTCCCCCGGGCTCGATGCCGTGCTCCGATAGCTCGTGTCCGAGATATGACACTTTTTTGTACAAAAACTTACATTTGGAGAGCTTGATTGTCAATCCCGCGTCACGCAACGCAATTAACACCAAGCGCAACTTCTCTCGTAACTGCGGCCACGATTTTCCCGGTATCAGGATGTCGTCCAGGTAATACAGAACCAATTCGTCGCGGAGAGGTCCGATAGCTCGCTGCATTGCCTTCGAGAAAAAGGCTGGGCCATTCATCAAGCCGAATACCATCCTCGTGAATTCCGCCGTTTCGTCCGCTGTGATGATTGCAGTTTTTTCTCGGGCCTCCTTGCTTAATGGAATCTGCAAGTACCCGTGAGCCAAATCCAATACGATAAACAACGAACTATCGCGTATTTGGGCCAAATGGTCCTCTATATTGGGCAATGGGAAGTGAACACGCTTTGTTTGATTATTCAGTTTCCTAAAATCTACGCAGAGTCTCGATTCACCACTTTTTTTTTTTACTAAGAGTACCGGACTGGCGTAGGGAGATTCCGTCTCCGTGACTATCCCTGCGTCGTGCCACTCAGCGAGGATGTCTTTGATCTCCTTGCGCTCCCCTTCCGTTGCTCGATACGGTTTACTGGTGACCGGTGTCGCGTGCTCGTCCACCCGGATGTCCATCTCAATGTGTCGCGCACAACCCAGATCCTGCAGGTTGGTCGAAACGCAATCCCGAAATTCGTTCATCAGTGCGCACAACTCCTGCGCCACGTCTTGCGGTTGCTCTGCTCCGATGTCCAGATCCTCGACTCGAAGAGCTGCCCTCTCGGTTGCCATCGCAGAGCAGATTGGAAGTCGGCTAACTTCCCCTCGCATAAGGCTCGAGTCGCCAGCCGGAACACTTCGCTCGCTGCATCCCAAGTTCAGCACTGGCAACGCGTAGTCATCTCGAGCGTCCACCAAGTGAATAAAATTCATGGAAAGCGGAGGCAGCGTCAGGCCTGGTCCTGTCACTACACTGGTCGATGCGATTTCCGCCGTTCCCGGAAAATCGTCTGCGGGCTTGAATGTTAATAGGTTACCCACTTTGTAATAATTAACGCGAGGATGGTCGGTGAATGTGCGACCGATTATCGCATCGACTGCTTGGGTGTTGTCGGGCACTACGCGAAGCTCCACATCCGATACCTCTACGCCGTCGATCGCGACCGTGGCTTTTACTACGCCAGGGCTTGTGACGACACACTCCGGTGGCCCGAACCCTTTCAACTGCTGGGGTGCCGGCCTCATCGTAAACTGTTCTGCTAGCACTCGTGTCGCTCGGATAGTACATTCCGAGCTGCCGGGGTCTACGAAGACGATCAAATCCCTTCCGTTGACCTGCGCCTCCTTGTGGTACTTCTGCGCGGCCCAATCGCTGACCTTGCCGATGGACTGCACCGACGGTGTTGTACCGGCAGGGCATCGCCTGCTGATATGTCCTTGCCCTCCGCATCGGTAGCACTTTACCTCCTTCCTCGGCGCCGGACAATCACGGGAGAGGTGGCCCTCTTTCGCACAATTAAAACATTTGCGAGGGTGCGCCTCGCCTCCCCTTGGCGGCCTGCTAGTGTCTGCGTGTATCCTCGAATCGTACGATTTAATAATACTCTCGTTACTTGCCTTAGCGATGGGTTGAGCTGGTCTCGGGGTCGGCGTCTCACGGGCTGCTCGGATCCGATCACTGCGCTGGTTGAGGATCTTTTCGTAATACAGAAGATCATGCAGAAGCTCGTTGGCCGTGAATTGCGTCGCGGGCATTACCGCACTGGCGAGTTCCTTCGACCAAAGTCCCACCAACACCTCCATTTTCAACTCACGGTACGTTAACTGAAGCTCCGCGCACAGCTTCCTTTTGGCGTGAAAATACGTGGTGACCGGCTCCGACTTGCCCTGCGATCGGGCTTTCATTCTAGTCCAACGCGTCGTTGTGTCATCGCGCACTAGGAACGTCTCTTTGAACGCCGCCCGAAAAAGTTCCCACGACGTTAACTCGCGCACTTGCCCGCGAAACCAGTCCCGCGCACCATCGGAGAGGTGCATTCGCGCTGCCTCGTAAACGTGGTCGTCTGGCCACTGATGCAATCGGGCCATCGACTCCAGATTCTCTAACCACTCACGCGCGCGTACACTGTCATCCGTACCGGTAAACATCTCGACATTTCGCCAGAAATCGGGGACCATCTGGATTGTCGGCCTCGATGGCGTCGCTGTAGGCGGCGCTGGCGTCTGCTGTGGCGGCACGGCGAGATTCGTGAGCAGTTGGATCAGCAATTCGTCTTTATCCCCGTTGGACAACAGGTTTCGGAACGCCGTCGTTATAGCCGCATTCGTTGGCTCGATTAACGACGAGTGCTCTGGTGGGGGGTCCCTTGGTCCACTAGTGGCGCCAGACTCGTCGGATCTTACGACGAACTCGTCCACTGCTTGCGCCTGCGCGCCTCCATCCTCCCCCGCGTGTACGGCTGATCGCCATGACCATGGAGGCTATATGGAGGAGCTCGAACCACTTTACATGACATAAACTGCATGAACTTGGAAGGCACATTCTTTCAACAAGATGGCGCCACCTGCCACACTACGGGCGAAACAATGCAGTTATTGCAGACGGAAGTTTCATGGTCGTGTTATCTCGTGTCGCGGCGATGTAAATCGGCCACCATGATCGTGCAATTTGACGTCATTGGACTTCTTTTTTTGGGGTTTTCTGAAAGAACATGTGTATGCTAATGATTCAAAGACCATTCCGGAGCTCAATCTAAGTACGGTGTAGATATGACCTTCATGGACTGATGCGCAAAAATTCAATTCGATTCACCGTTTAGTTCATGAGATAATTGCAATTGAATATGAGTAATTTTGTACGCGATCCCTATACCTGACACGTAAACCGATAGGAGTTTGCTCGCATTTCTCGATATAGGTTCTAAACGGATCTTAGGATTTCAAAATAAAAACACACGTGTACGCAGTACTATTGTGGGATTGATTAGAAAAAAATATGACAAACTTTGACCGTTTAGTTTCGGAGATATCGACTTATGAAAAGTGGTAATTTTATTCCACATCGAACTCGGGCCTAACCACCTGTAACGGAATGACAACAGTGTACGCTGCAGCCAGCTGATCGGCGCGTGGTCTGGGAACTCGAAGCGTATTTTTTTCCCGAGTTCTAGTAATTCCGAGACGCATGTGAAATAAATTTGTTCTGCAAACAAATTTAATTTGTTCAATTTATGCATGTATTTGTCTTTATTACAGCGAATACAATTTAAACTGTCGGCAAGATGTTGTAAATCCACGATCCGACGTCCTTCGACAGCGAATTTTTGTTGCTGATCGTTGAGGTTATGGTTATTCTCATCGCGTTTAGCCGCATTTGCTTGACACATGGCTGTCACAGCTTTCGGTCTTTGAGCAAGCGCCTATATTCTTGTAAACTTTCCTTTGTATCGCATTTGGGTTGACATTTTCACGCTTTTTTAAAATTGATATACAATATGCGAAAGACGGATCGTAGGAAGTTCAACGCTATGACTGCAGGAAAATCGCGCTGTTGCCACGATTACAGCGCCGCCTCCCCTAGTGCAAATTTTTCTCCAAATTTTTCATAATTTCTCATATTTTAGTCATATTTGAGGTTTTCGGAGAAAAATGATTTAAAACATATTGAAGTACTGGTCTATTTCCCGAAAACACATTTCTTTTTACTGAAAATTCATGATTTCTCATTTTTTCCCGGAAATTTCTCTTTTTCCTATGACCTGAGTGAACGGCTGCGAAGATATTCGGAGAAAAGTTAAAGATGAAAAGAAATGAGATTTTCGTAAAAAAAAAACGTATTATTATTTTTTTTTCGGAAATTTCGCTTTTTCCTATGACCTAAGTGAACGGCTGCGGAGATATCCGGAGAAAATTTAAAGATTAAAAAAAAATGAGATTTTCGTAAAAAAAACTTGTTATAATTTCAACTTGTTATTTTACTTCATATTTGTTATTTTACTTCAAAACTTGTTTTTTTATTTCATATAATTTCCGAGATTTTCCCGTGATCGTAATTAAAATGATGAAATGTTCGGAAAAATTTAAAAAAATTGGGAGAAATTCGGAGAAACTCGAATGTTTGCGTAAAAATAATTGTTCGCAAAACTGGGAATACCTCATATTTGTTCCAATTCAAAGAAAAATTCGGAAAAATTTCCCGAAAAAAATCGGAGTTTGTTGGAAAAAAAATTTGCACTAGGGTCTATAGGAGTATGAGACCTATCTGTGCATGAGGTGCGAATGTGTGGGACATATAAACGGTACAAGCTCTGTCAAAAATGTACAACCATCAGCATCGTATAGGCATTGTGTACCTACAAAATTACCTTAAAGAAATTAGTCCGCAATTATGTCAAAATGTTATTAAAGATTTCGTCAAAAGAGCAATCGTTTGCAAACAGGGACGAGGCAGCCATTTATCGGATATTGCACAAATAACCTTCATGTTTGTATCTTATATTGAAATAAAAATATTCGTACTTTTCAAATAAGGGTAAGGTTCCGACGCCCTGCCCCTCCGCTTGGGCTGAAATTTTTCGCAGAGCTCCCTTTTAATAATTTAAGACAGCCCCTAAAGGGATTTTTTTCGACGCGCAATAATTTTCGAGACATTAAATTTGAAAGTGAATTATTTTACCGTGCGCCGCCTATATCTATGGTCGTGTTCGTTGGGTCTCATCATTTTGATACGAACAAGTGCGCATGCGCATAACGATGCGCAACGCGCAACTGCTCACATATAACAGCTTGTTTCATTGCGCAGTTGCGCGTTGCGCATCATTATGCGCATGCGCAGTTGTTCGTATCGAAATGATGAGACCGAACGAACACAACCTATGTCTGCCGGATCTCATTTCGGCCGAAATTAAAGAGGTGGAAATTGTGACCCACAAATTGTCCTGGATATATTATATAATAGTTCGATTTATTAGAAATAAACAAAAATGCTACCACTGTTATAAGATTCCCCTTATATTTTAATATGGTACAAACCACTAGTATTTTTTATTTCAACTGCTGTACCGCAATGTGTGTTGTGCCAGGGCCTCGTGTTTTTTCATAAAAGCTAATAACATTTTTTTTTGTTTTTCTGTACACTCAAGTTGCGAATCTCTATTCTATTTTATCTTGCTGTTTATGAGAGTAAAGAGATTATGTCTTCGTTGATGCACACGTGCTTTGTTTTGGGCTCAATTCGATTGGCGTGCTAGTAACCACTACTACGGCGTCGTGAAATTTGATATCACTAGCCGGAAGTTGCTAGTGATCTCACATTTTCACCCGACTGATCCGTAACATAGTGACAAAATTCACGTGAGATAAAAGTGCAAGAAGTGTGAAGTCTCATTCGAGAACCGTAATAAGGCCCCAGTATTCCACGCACCCACGACCCCACACGCACGCTCAAGGTTACCAGTGCCCACACGAGATTGCACGCACCGGACAGCTCTATAGCATGAACATACTCTCCATACATACGATAAACGCATTCTCTGCACCAGAATTGTGAAATTTGCAATGAAAAAGTAATGCATTATTCATTACTTTTTTAATGGGTAATGAAAAAATATTTCATTTACCATTATATTACATTCAGTAATGTAAAAAATTCCATTACTCATTACAGTATATTGTGTAATGTAAAGAATTTCCGTTCCTTATTACATTACATTTTGTAATGAGAATCATTTTCATTACAAAATGCAATGTAATGTGTAATGACAAAAAATTTTATTACACATTACATTGTAATGGGCAATAGAATTTTTTTTACTTTACAAAGTGTGATGTAATGAGTAATGGAAATTTTTTATATCACTAAATTGAATGTAATGAGTACGGGATTTTTTTGCATTACAAAATATAAGGTAGTGAGTTATGGAATTTGTTCACATTACTAATATAATGTAAGAAATCTCCATTGCTCATTACGATGTAATATGGATTATTATTCGTTTCCCATCGGGTCAGATCGACCCAGTTGCAACGAATAATAATCCTCATTATATTGTAACGGGTAATGGAGATTTTTTACATTACATTAGTAATGTGAACAAATTCCATTACTCACTACCTTATATTTCGTAATGCAAAAAAATTCCCTTACTCATTACATTCAATTTTGTGATGTAAACAATTTCCATTACTCATTACATTACATTTTTTGATGTAAAAAATTCCATTACTCATTACATTACATTTTGTAATGTAAAATATTTCCATTATTCATTACATTGGACTTTGTAATGTAAAAATTTCCATTACCCATTACATTAGACTTTGTAATGTTAAAAAATGAAAATATCTCACATTACAAAATGTAAGGTAACGAGGAATGCAAATTTTTAACATTACAAATTCCAATGTAATGAGTAATAAAAATTGTTTACCTTACAAAATACAATGTAATGAGTAATGGCAATTGTTTGCATTACAAAATGTAATGTAATGAGTAACGGAAGTTAGTTACATTACTGAACGTAATGTAATGGGTAATGACATTTTTTTTCATTACAAAATGTAAAGTAATGAGTAATGAAAACGTTAATGCATTACAAACAGTAATGCATTATTTGCAACCTTGCTCTGCACATCAGTGCATTCTCCATCGAAAATCAAAAGAAAAATGCAGCGTTACACTAACTTTGAAAAACCCAGCCAATACGGGCCGGCGGATAGGGGAGAAGGGTTATTGCGAGGACAAGGCGAAGAGCCGCACAAAACGGAGAGCGCGATAACACATATAGGTATAGCCAGAACGGAGACGTAGCAGATATAGATATAGTTGACGCGCGTTAAAATAAATATCTATGCAATTCTATATCTCGAAAGCTATTGCGATTCGCCAAAAATTCCTTTAGGGGTTGTCTTAAAATATTAGAAGGAAGATCTGTGTGAAATTTCAGCTTGATCGAATGGGCGGAGGTGGGGGTTCGAAACCTTATTCGCAAATAAATAAAAATCTGAGGCCATTTTGAGACACCCTATATTGCCGGTATTATTGGGATATTTTCCGATATTTATGGTGAATCTTGATTAAAAACGTTAGAAGCTTGAAAGTGAAGATGGAAGTTAAAAAAATAATAGTGTATAGTAGGGTGAACGTTATTTTGGCTTCGGTAAAAAAAATTTAACGTATAGCAAAAAAAACTAATTAAGATATGAAAAAAAAAATCTGTGTAAAATTCGGACGCGCTGAGATAAGGAGAACACGTGCCACCGAGCAGTTTAATTTTCAAAAATACATGCATTTTTTTTAATGGCCGCACCAAAATATTCACTAGTCTCATAATATTAATTAAAAAATCTGGAATTGGGTATATTGATTGTACATATTAAGAGGTACAAAATATATTATTCACTGATTTTTTCCATCAATTATGTACAGTCGGGAGTAGATTGAAAAATGAATAGAAAATTTGAAAACGGACGTGGCGGTTTGGTCACATTGTGGCGGGAAATCGAAGCAGTCAATTAATTATCGGAGCGGATTTTTTATGCAAATAATAATATAATAATCGTGTACTGAATGCTTCAAAATGATATTTTTTTTTCTTGAGCCTGCGAGAGGATTTTCCAACTGTAATGGCGATAATACAAAATATAGTGCAGACAAATAGTTCGAAATTTGGTCGTGGCGCTTCGTCCGCTCATTTTTACCGACCGAGCATTACCGACCGAGTTGGTTTGCCATTGTTGGACATAGAAAAAAAATATAACACGTGAAACCTTTACGTTTCTGCAAATTTATTTCGATTTCACGATGCGGTTCCAAACGGTATCAGGTTTTCCAGTCAGACTTTACTATTCTGCTCGATAAAGACATTGATTTCTTTATTAGTCCCGAATCTATGGCGTTTTTTGAACGATTTTAAATTGATTGTACTTTTCTCGACACCGATGTACCTGTTTGGGACTCGAACGAGAGTTATCAAATGGGCGCGAATTGATAAAAAAAATAAGAGTCTGTAATGATATAGCGGAGCGAGGGATCAAACTTATCACCGATTATAAAAATCGATTGGCTGCTTATGATGAAGATCAAATACAATTTGTTCTTCAAGTTGTCACCGAATATCAAAAAAAAAATCTGAACGTAAACAAATGTACTCTACTGCAATCATTTCATAGATGGACTGCTATTTCAATGTACCCAATTCCAGATTATTTAATTAATATTATGAGACTAATAAATATTTTAGTGCGTCCATTTAAAAAATGCATGTACTTTTGAAAATTAAACTGCTCGGTGGCACGTGTTCTCCTTATCCCAGCGCGTCCAAATTTTACACAGATTTTTGTTTTCATATCTTGATTAGTTTTTTTTCCAGACGTTAACATTTTTTTACCGAAGCCAAAGTAATGGTGTATAGCAAAGTGAACCAACAGTATTTCTTAAAAATCACCCTCTTTTATTTACATCTTCATTTATTATACATTTCTAAACATACTCTGCTCTCTTCTTAAAAATAACCAACCTAACCTAAATTAAATATAGAATCGGAAAAAAATAGGAACTTTAATGCAAATCGAAAAAGTAGTAAACAAGCAAAATTAATATTGAGAAATGTTATGCAAGCCAGCGCTGTAGTAGCTACCAGAACGCAAACAAGAGGCATAGCTTGTGGTAGGCAGGCAACAGTATATCGACGCTGCTTACGAAAAGTAGCACGATTCAAAGTTCTTACGAAAACTAGCGTGATTATCCTTTCGCCACGGAAACTAACACGTTTCCATATTCGTCGCGAAAACCAGCAGGTTTCAGCTTTCGCCGTGAAAACTAGCATATTTTGGCTGTCACCGCGAAAACTAGCTTGTTTGATTTTCACTGTAAAAACTAGTGTCAAAGGAGTAAGTTCAAAACCTTAAGGATCTCATCGCTCGTACAATCTAACCAAAAAGTGTTTTGGTGAGAATTTAAAATCCTTCGTGCTCAGGTGAAAATCTGGAAAAATAAACCATTATATAGTATTTTTTTTTTAATATGACAATTTTTTTGCGTAATGACATTTAAATTTTATACTCGTTGCTTTTATTAACATTTTGATAATAAGTATCAATTAAAATCGATAGTAGTAATTTTTATAAAATAATAATATCGAAATTGCAAGTATAATGGAATATTTATTGTAATTTTCTATTTAAAAAATAACGTTGTTGAAAATATCATTTAACAAAAATTGACTGTAATCTTGCAGATGGTTATCGTCGAATATGTTTGAAAAATCTTGATGATGTTCGATTGGAATTAAATCTCTGTCAAGCATGGCCTGTATATCTTTTTTTTCTTGATGCAAGAGGCAATTTTTTGTCCGACGTATGTTTTAATTGGAACATTCGAACATCATCCATGTTTTTGTTGTTTTTTAAAAGATTTTCATCTCTCGTCATTCTTGGTGAAAATCATATTTAACGTGGATTGTATCGACGTAAGGTTGAATGGATATTTTTCGAATACTTGCAATTTTAACTGAAGTCCAATAATTTTTTTTTGAGAGGTCTAAAAAATTGTAAATTTTCGATTGTGGTCAAAGGAATTGGAGTAAAAGAAATAGAGGCAAGGCGTAAAAAAGCATGGAAGAAGAATCGGAAACAATTCCAATGCAACTGAAACAGGTTAATGTTCCCGTTGAATATCGAAATCTTCTTCTTTTAGCGATGAAAGCCGAAACGTGCTAGTTTTCGCGTTAAGGGGTAAGGCCACTGTAGAAATTTCGAAAAATCGATTTTTTCTTTTCTCAAAAGATGCCATAATATCTTAAAAATGACATACTCAAAGGATTAACGTGGCAAAAATGTCTTAATACTTCTGTTTTGAATTTCGGCGCAGGCCCTCTCAGTCCGATGCAATACGTACCGAAAACTTTAAACGCGTTTTTCTCAAAACTACATTTTTCAAGTCGGCCGGACTCATAACTCGAACAAATCTTGACCGATTGATTTAAAATTTTAACGGTACATTCACAATTACATTCTGCATAGAAGTACGTAGGATTTTCTCGATATATTACATAGTTTTTTTTTTATAAACAATTTTCGGACGATGTTTTTTTGAGAATTTTGAACTTTTATTTAAAAAACCCGCTGTTTTTGCAAAAATCGATAGATCAAAAAAATCCTTCGTACTTCTGCAGCTACTCACATGTATAATCGAAAAAAAAAATTTAATTCACTGTAAATTTAAAATTCCAAGTGCCGTTGGTTCGGCCGTGCGCCTATAGAAAAAAAGGCTTCGTCGAAGAAAAGCTGTGCAGCTGCCATTTTGTTTTATATTACATTGAAAAAAAAAGTTTATACAGTTTATTATATGTACAACAAAGGACTTTTTCAGAATTTTGATTTATTCCATTGTCCCGCTAAAAAAATTCCCAAAATATACTTATTTTTTCCTCACTAGAGTGGCCTTACCCCTTAAATATCGAAAGGTGTCAGCTTTCGTGGCGAAAACCGAAGCTTGCTAGTTTTCGTGTCAGAATCCGAAACATGCTAGTTTTCGCGGTGACATGAAACGTGCTTGTGTTCGTTAGAATTCCGAAACATGCTACTTTTTGTGAGCAGCGTTGATATATAGTCACTTTGACCAACGAGATTGAGATTGTTGAAACAATGACCACAAAAAACAGAGGGCATGCGAAATTTCGTCTTTCAGAGGCGATTTTACCTTATCGCAGGTGTAAGCCCCGGAAGAAAAGGCCCTTTCTGATTCCACACTCGTGGATAAGTAAGTTGACACTTCGGAAATATTTAATGTAGGTAATAATATTCAAATGCTGCCAAACGTAGTAAAAAAAGTAACTTAAGGAGGTTGGAGCGTTAGCCACAATCCAAGGTTAAATTTAATTTAAAAAAAAAACATGTTATTGGTCACACTATACTGAGTCTTTACGAATTTTTTTAACTTTTTTCACCACCAAACACCAGAGATAAAAAATAGTTTAACGTATGTAATTTAACGTGCGGTTAGATGGGCAAGACTTTCACACTAAAGGTTATGTAATTATTATTAATATTTAGCACCAAGATAAACCATTTTTAACAACGGACTAACGCAAACTGAACCTTTGTAAACGTTTAGAAAAAAAAATCCTCATCTTGCCCATCGTAAACCATGGGCCAATAATCTCGTGACGTAAATATGAATAGGCATTATTATAAATTACTCAAAATTTCATTGTGAATTGTATAAAACATTCGTTGTCGTAGTTTTTTTCATAATAATCATCGATAATGTTATGCTCTTTCAAGTTGGTAGTAACACAAAACTTTTTATACTTTACGTAATAAAAATATTAAATTGCATAATTTTGCCCTTTAATTATATATTTAAAAAAATTAGCATATACAGAATAAATCTGTACCACGTATGCATTTTTTTGAGGTTCATTGAAAAAAAAAATATGAATAAACCGTCTTTCGACTCAAATGAATCGCTCCAACCTCCTCAAATGGAAAATATAACAATTTCAATGATGTTTTAATGTTTTCGAATCTGATATCGAAATATCGGTATTATTCGAGTCCAATATCAGTTTTTCAATATCGGATTTTTCGTCCGATATGCCGGTTTTTTGATATTATCGAAAACCGGTATCCATGCTCTAGTCACAATCGTTGACAAACGAAAAAACACCGCGCTCTTCCTTTCGTACTCGTTACATTTATGTTAAGGGGCTATACCAGTGTGAACGCTGAAAATTTGGGTGATTTTCGGGATTTTTTTGGAAGAAAAGTACTGAATTAAGGGGGGAAATCACAGTAGCACACAAAAAATAGGCATATTTTCGGGAATTAATTTTGGCTGAATAAAAGTATCAATCGAAAATCTGTAAATCAGGTTTTATAGCAATACTAAAAAAGTACAAAATGTAATTTGTTTAATAAAAAATATTTAAAAATGGTGGCTGCGCAGCATATGCCCCAACGCGCCTTTTTTTGAGCTCGCCGAAGACATAACTCGAGCAAATTTTTACCGATCGACTTGAAATTTTGACAGTAGCTTCGAAATATCTTTCTCCACGGAGCTACGTAGGATTTTTTCGATATATTGATTTTTCGCAAAATGGTGCATGTTTGAAAATAAAATTAAATTTTTAACAAAAAAAACGCCATAAAATCGTCGATAAAAAAAAAGTAAGCCATATAAAATAAAAAATCCTACCTCTACTGTCAAAATTTCAAGTCGATCGGTAAAAATTTGCTCGAGTTATGTCTTCGGCGAGCTCAAAAAAAGGCGCCTTGGGGCATATGCTGCGCAGCCGCCATTTTTAAATATTTTTTATTGAAAAAATTACATTTTGTACTTTTTTAGTATTGCTAGAAAAACTTCCTTTACAGATTTTCGATTGATACTTTTATTCAGCCAAAATTAATTCCCGAAAATATGCCTATTTTTTTGCTACTGTGATTTCCCCCCTTAAATGTTTCGAAAAATTCCAGAATATATTTGGCCATATTTGACCTATATTACATAATTTTTACATAGAAAAATATTGAGATCCAAGCGACTTATCCGCTGCCTTCGGAGGCGCCAAAAATAAAGTTCCTCTACTGCTGACATGATTCCGGCCGATTGAGTAGCTGAAACGGAAAAAGGAAAAATTGTCGTTAAACTGGAAGGTGTTTCCTGTACAATGACGTAGGATTTTCGAAAAATATCCAAATCTAACAAAATGGCGTAGTTATGAAAAAAGGCTGTTTTCTTGCCTACAAAAAGGTCGTTTTTTTCAATGCCAAATCGTCAATTTTCATCTCATCAAAAATATCCTACGTCATTGTAGACTAAATATATTCAAGAGTACTCAGTTTAAAGTTCAAGTCAATCGGATAATTGCTCTTTGAGTTACAATGTCAGCAAATTTGAAAAATCTCATTTCGAGAAAAACGCGTTTAAAGATTTAACTATCGATTTTTGCAAGATACAATCATACCGATACGGCCTTGAGGATATTCTTGAAAGTATAAATGGTCGAAAGAGGCGAAAAAATTCGATTTTTTGACAGTGTCACACTGGTATAGCCCCTTAACTCGGACTTCTTGGTCGCTAGCGGACTTCACAAAAAGTTATGCACTATTGTATGTTCTATTATCGTCCGATGTATTGTAACCGAATATGCCCGGTATTGCTCTTTTCTCAAGGTAAAATTTCGTAGTGCTATTTCCAGCCGGAAAGCGACCCAGCGACCATCGAAGATGCATAATAGAATATAATTTCTTGTATGCTCATTGAAAATCTTGCGACGGCGTTAGAAACGCTGATAAGTGTTATCAATTGTGTTGTAATGTTCTTTGTAGAATAATCGTATGCGTGGAATGTCCCGGGGAAGGTCATGGGAGACGGGTAACACGGTTTAGAAGTATGCGCACAAAGTGAGCGGCGTCGATATATAGGGTGAGTCACGAGAAACAGAACACCTGAATATCTCAGTTCCCGTGAAAAAATGGACACATATAAACATATATAATTATTTATACTCATATATAACATTATATGCAATTGTATATGCCTTAACATGACATCATGAGTGATCATATATGTAGATATATTACCATGTATAGTATTTACTTTTTCTAGGCGTGGACCATGTATGCCCATATATGATCATGTATGTTCAAAAGTTGGTACTCTGAACTCGTATATGAACGTATGGTTGTATATATGAACTCATATATGATACAACATGTACTATATATTATCATATGTAATTGCATTTGCCCCTCCAAAACCCATATACAAGCGTATATAATTGTACATGAGACCATGTATATAAACCTATATATGATGTACAAACTATTTTGGTGTCACATATAATCATATATGTAATCGTAATTATCCGCAACAACCATATTTGAACGTATATAATAACGAAAACATATATTACCGTGGATATTATTTCATATATAATAAGAGTGAATGCCACTCATTCAATCAGTATTTTCCTATCTATATACCAGTTAATACAGGTAAATTTTAGTACAGTTAGTATAGCCAAGAATTACTATAAGAAAAAAATATATATGAGGCGATCAATGTCACTTCAGCCAGTAAAAAAAAATCCACAAATAATTTTGAAAAACCGTGTTACTTTATTGAAAAATATTCACAGAGTGTCGAAATATTTAAAAAAATTCTGACGTTTTTTCTCGTTGATTACCATTTTTTAACATTTTTCCATTCAAATCGCTGTATCTTTGGCAGGATTTGACGTATTTACATTCGCAAAAAACGAAAATGTGCGTCTTCTTATGGCCTTCCAGAAAAAAAATAATTTAGCTTTTATTGAGTAAGTCTAACGTCCATTTCAGGGCCAAATATGCGAAAATATTTTTTTTTTCAAGGAAAAACACTCGTTATTTTGTTTTTTAAATTTCCTCGAATTGTGAATGCGAAAAACGGATTTTTGGTATCTTTTATATTATAGAATTCCTAAACACCGTGAAATAACAGCTATTTTTTATTTTTTTATTAATATTCGATTGAAGAGTGTGGAGCACGCGCTGTATGTTTACCAGGTTTTTGAAAAACATATATGTCACATTTATTTCAAAAACCTGGTAAACATACAGCGAGTGATCCACACTCTTCAATCGAATATTAATAAAAGAAAATAGCGTTACTTCGCGGTGTTTAGGGATCCCATAATATAAAAACACCAAACATCCGTTTTTCGTATTCACAATTCGGGGAAATTAAAAAAAAATAAAAATGAGTGTCTTTCCTTGAGAAAAAAAATATTTTTGCATATTTTGCCCTGAAACGGACGTTTCGAGTTACTCAATAAAATCTAAATTAATGGAAGGCTATAAAAAGACGCTCATTTTCGTTTTTTGGCGAATGTAAATACGTCAAATCCTGCCAAAGATACAGCCATTTGAATGGAAACATGTTAAAAAGTGGTAATCAACGAGAAAGTACGTCAGAATTTTTTTTTTTAATTTCGACACTCGGCGAATATTTTTCAATAAAGTAACTCGATTTTTCAAAATTATTTGTGGTTTTTTTACCGGCTGAAATGACATGGATCGCCTCATATACGACTGTTATATATAAAAGTAAAAATGTGATACTTTTCTTAAAGTATTTTTATATATCTTTTACATTTATCTAAGTATTTATATATTTTTATACTATTTCTTAAAGTATTTTTATATTTCTAAATATTTCTGTCAAGACTGATATGTTACTTTGGTTGCTGAGTTAAATAATAATGTATAAGCCTTATAAACGGTGCATTATTTTATGAAATGTTATATAACCTTTTACATTTTCAGACTGCACATCATTACTATTATTAATGAAAGCTTATACGAAGAATCTTTTGCTTAATATATATACATATTGAATTTGCAATACACACGACAATATAGTTTTTATAAAAATACAAAATCTGTTTTCTCGTAATTTCTTATTTATGCGTATGTATGCAAATCTATGTGTGACTGAACATGGTTATATATCGTAATATGCAATAGTAAATGAGTATATATAATCATATATGATTACATGTGATCATATATGGCTATATATTACTATATACGATTATATAGAGACAAATTTCGTTCATGATTATTTATGACAAGATCATACAAGATTATTTATGTTTATAAATGTCCATTTTTTCCGGGTTAGATTTTAAAATACGAGGTGTGTTAATATCCGAATTTTAATGGTTTCGAAGGTTGCACATGGCCATCATGATATATTTATTTATTTATTTTCTGTTTCTTCAAGGTCACTAAAGTTTTTTTTATGGAGTTGCATATTTTTCCCCTTGCGCATTGTAGCCGGCATCCAAACGAGTTCAAACATGTAACATAGTATGACCTTCAACCCAGAAATATTGAGTAAATAAGAATGCAACGCGTAAGAGTTCTTTTTCTTTATTTCTGTTACGCTAAATGACTCCTGTGAGCTGGGTTAGTCGTTCAGTTATTATTCATTCAGTATTTCTAAGTCGAAGGTCATTGGAAGGTCATACGAAGTTACATGGTTGAATTCGTTTGGATGCCGGCCACAATGTGCAAGGGGGAAAAGTATGCCGTTCCGTTTTTCAAAAATTTTGATGACCTTGAAAAAACCGCAAAAAATTTAACAAAAAAATATTATGATGGCCATGTGCGTCCTTCCAAATCATTCAAATTTCGATATGTACATGCTTCGTATTTTCAAACCTAATAGAGATATTTGGGTGTTCTGTTTCTCGTGACTCACCCTGTATACGATTACAAAATTCAAATGTAGAAAGTGGCTACTGAGTGAACTATTTGTGTTGCGACGAAAATATCTCCGGTACTTTCGTATCGTAAAGATTCTGCGAATTATGGGCACGAGATCAACATAACTTCACAAATCTTTCAACCCATTTTTGTTATAGATGGATAAGTTTTTTTTTTAGTAAAAATGAAGGATCGGGCTCTGGAGAATTACCAGACGCAGAGCTCGACGATTTTTTTGGCCCTAAACATTATTCATCTTTCCGAAATGTCTATTCGAAAATTTTAGCTACCTCTTATGCACTCGAATGTCACGTGTGCACCTTCGATTTCGCCTTACGGCCTCTGCACACTGCGCGCGATGAGCGACGGGCGATGAGCGATATCCAATGGGAGCTTCACTCTCCTAGGACATTTCCGGAATACCTGAGCTCCCATTGGATATCGCTTATCGCTCATCGCAAATCGCGCCCAGTGTGCAACGGCCATTATGGTTGTGCATCACCACGGTCCTACATACAAGCTTGCAACGAAGCTAAATTTTCGTGGTGGGGGTAGGCACGCTTATCCGCTTCACTTTTCGATTCACTAGGCGCCGCTACGCGTCGCTACTAGCAAGGGGAAGTAGTTTCCCCCTTACCTCTTACTGGCGAATGGGCCCAAGGTGTTTACGTATATTTTTGTGGCGCGATTGTCGAAATAACCTTTATTTGCGACTATATACCGGAAGGTTCTACGCGGTTCACTGTGATACATTTTTTATCGTGTTTTTACGCATAAGTGTGAATTTTAATTGGTGGTGTTTGCGAAAAAAATGCGAAATGGCTAAGGGTTGCGCGGATCGCAATTGTAAAACGGGGTACAAAAATTGTAAGCAGAAATGCTCCGTGTTTCGCGTGCCCAGAAACGTCGAACGATACAAAAAATGGCTCGATGCTATTCCGGGACTGAAAGAGTCTCAGTACGCGTGTGAAAAACATTTCGAAGAACGATGTATGGTGAGACATTGGCGAAAAAAAGATGTAAATGGTCGTAATATGTGCTGGTATGAATTAATGTATTCAAAAAGTTTTCAGTTTTTTTAGATAAAAGTAGTCATCTTTTTTGTAATCAACACATTTTTTTATTGGTTTCGTATATTATGCAGTTTACACGACAGTACGGTAAATTAAGTAAGGGCAAACGGCGCGTGCGTTGCGTTCAGGGGGGAATAGGACAGAAGAGCTATTTCTCTCTTCGTTGCACCACTATTTCCCCTTACCGTCACGCACCAAGCGGCAGAAATCGGAATAAAAAACAGAACCGCTAAGGGTGCCTACCCCCACTACCGCCGTTGTCAGACCTGTATGTAAGACCGTGGAATAGAGTGAAGGAAAAATATCTCACTATCTTAAAACGAAACCTCCCCAAGAGTCACTAGAACAGCGTTACCCTATAGCTCTAGCGAGGAGAAGGAAGAAATTATTGTTAAGGCGTCTGGCCACCCTGACATTTATTTTTATTTTTTTTAACCCTGAACTGTTAACAACAATCGCTGATTGAAGGTAAGACTCACAAAAACCGCACCGTCGGCCGAATAACCGCACGTTTACTTTCTTTTACGATTATCTCGAAACTTCATTTTTCGAACTGGTACCAACGAAATCTCCTAAACCGGTCCGATTGCTTTCAAATTTTTTAGACAATACTTTTAGATACATCAACTTAAATGTAGCGTAGGATTTTTGCGATAACTTGATTGGTTTTTTTTTTATTAATGTTTTTGGTCGTTAAATTTCGGTAAAAAATACAAATTTTGTTCTTCGGCTTGTAAGGTAATTTTTTTCAGATGCTACTTGACCGAGTAACAGGTGGGACAACAACCGCGCGTATCGTGCCGAGGGCCTCCGCGGAAATGTGCATAAGGCCGCGATTTTTAAATATTTTTAAGGGAAATTTATTTCCGTTATTCTCAGAGCCCTTTCTGACATTATATAAAAAAAATAAAAAATTCCGATTCATACTTTCGAGTTTATTATTTTTTTAAAGATGTACCCATTTTTCTAGCGACCAGAGTGGCCAGACGCCTTAAAACGAACTTCCGGTCGCGGGAACTCCAACAAATCCCTTGTTTCTATATTAATAAAGTGTTTTTTATATTAAATCCAAAAAATACACATTTGCACATCCCTTTTTCAACATTCTCGTATTCTACGAGCTACATCTACTCATTGTCAGCTGCAGTAGCGTGATTCTGTAACTCGTTATAACTCGGTAGCGACAGTTTTCGTTATCGTTAGCTTGCGACAGCCAATAAGAGGTCCTCTTTCTTTTGTGATCATGCATGCCATTGGCTGTTACTATTTATCGATAACGACAACTGTCTACTGAGTTATAACGAGCTACAGAATCGCGCTATAGTGGGACAACTGACGCACTAGATTTTCGGGATTGTCGATAATATTTTGAGCTTCGATGGTACAATATTGCTAGTTTTATTAAAGAAAAAAACTCTAAACCCTTAACTTTTCCGTTATTTTTCTAAAAATTAGTTGAAACAAAGCTTAAAATATGTTTTTTCACCGTCAAGAGCCTAACGGCCTCGGAATGTGCATGAATTAGGTGCATCAGTTATTGAATCACAATTCATCTTATAGCAACTAAATCTGTAAAGTTTTTTTTTCCAAATTTAAAACAATGTCAACAGCCTGCCTCTTTCTGCGTCAATATCGCATTTACACAGTAAATCTCATCTCGATTGATTGTCTCGTTTGATCAAAATTGGGGTTAAAAATCTGAAATAGTCGGGGCGTGTGATACATAAAATTATGTTGTACGGGATTAAATCGTTCAGGATAAACGCGAGGTGGAGTATTTTTCATCGAATCAAGCAGTGAAAAAGTGGCGCTCAACCACGTCGTCGCATTTAATTTAAGCAATTCAATTATGCGGATTACACTTAGACGTGATTTGTAATCATAAGTTGCGATATTATTCGCTGCTCTGCGATGCCAATTTATCAACCGCTCTGTCAGCAACGTCGTTCTCCGTCGGTATCTACGCATGCCCGTCCCACTTTTGCCTGAGCCATCCCAAGGTTACGGCACATACATAAACATACAATACGTCACAATTCGTATTCAAACTATTAAATAAAAATTGACGAGTAGCTGATATGTTTGTCGTAGACTGAAACGACTCGTATAGTAAAATAACAAATGAAAAAAATATTCATACGATTATAACCTCGTTGCGGCGGTCGCAGCGTCCTGTACCAAATACACATCTACTCTGATGAAAATTGAGGTTGGTAACCCCACTTTTGGCACAACTTTTTTCCAACAATCCAAATACAAATGTCCTATACATTCCAAACTTTTTCTAATCTTCCGTGAAATTACGATTTTTCTCACTACTCTATGATGCAATCATGGAAAAGATTTAGGCAAAACGAAAAAGCGAGGTTAACGCTGTAGCAAATTTGACGTATCGAAGTTTCAACGCCTCAAAGTTACGTCTCTCGCTTTGTTTGCCAACCGCAGGTTTTATACGGCCCGCTACTCGGCAGCTTAGAAATTCACAATGAGCGAAGAAAAGGCACCGACCCAGGAGTTCAAACTCGATCCCGACTGTGAATTACGCTTCGAGGTCGAAAATAAGAATGAAAAAGTTACATTGGAGGTGAGTAAAAGTAGCTCTCAAACTATTTGAATATGACTTTTTTACACAAGTTTAGTTTTATTGGAGTAGAGATGTTGCTAAATTCAATCCTACGTATTAGCTGTACGACTTTGCTTGCGCCGGTTTTCTTCCAAAATTTGAAGCTTTATTCTTAAAAAGTGGTTAGTTATTTATGATTCAATATACTGTCCGTCGCTAGTTACTACTTTTTGGCAATTGACGGATACCGTCTCCAAAAAATGATGCGTCTTTTGAGGCGATCTACGAATCGATTCATTTTTGGACTTGTTCATAAGAGTAAAAATGCTGGTATTTTTTCTTATTGGCAGAAAAACAGTTATAAGGGGTGAAACCACCCCTTGATATAGGGGTGGTTCGCCTCCTAATTTTTTTGCAATGTCACTATATTGGATTTTTCAGTGCATTGGATTAGAAGAATTTTCATTTTTGTGTCATTAAAATCGGTGGACTCCTTGTGTGTGAAACTGCTATATTACCGCTAGAGATGCCTTTTTTCGAGGGGTGGTTTCATCCCTTAAAACCGTTTTTTCACCCTCTGAGTGAACACAGAGGACTTTTCAAGATTTTGAATTTTGCCAGGATTTGACAAACTCCCGAAACAATGAGGGTGACTTCTCAAAGTGCGGCCTGTATCATCCAAAATTCAATAGACTTGGGAATAAATGGAGAGAAAAACGAGAATTTGCTCCAAATTCATAATTTTGAATTAATTAAAGATAGTAAACAAAGTACTTTTACTATTTTGTACCTTGCATTATGAGCATTTAAGAAAATAGATAATGGGTTTGCTCCAAAAAGTTTAATTGTTGCAAGATTGAAAAGTGGATAATGTCGGTGAATAGTAACAACGAAGGGTTGAACTGACTTTTATCAACGGCTTCATCATAGTCAAATCACGGCCTTTTTCTTAATCCCAATCAACAAATGATACCCCTTACTACTTATTTTATCCCGTCAATCTTAAATCTACTCAAGTTTTGTCTTTTTATTTTAATTTTGTATTTTAATAACTTTAAGTTCTTAGCTTTACTTATATCAAAACAATCAACATTTGTAGGTACCATAATAAAACCTGCCTCGAAATAAACACATAAGTGTCTAATAAATTCCACATATTATTATTTATAATTTAACCAAATGTTCCGTTTCTATTAAATGATCTTAAATCTTTTGGGTATCATTAAATCGTAAAGGTAATCAAGTATTTTCTTTTCATCTTAGATTAATGATCTTTCTCAAAGTTACCTGTCTGTTTTTCATCTACTGTTCAATTTTGAACTTTCTCGATGAGTTCAGAAACGCAATGCTGATTATTCTCTTTGATGGTGATTCTAGCTTTGGAGCAGGCAGTTTCTTCACAACTTGATATTTCCCGATTGCACTAATATCATCTTGAATAGGGCGCTTGAAACGTTTCCTGAGAGAAATTCTGAGAGAAAAGAAAAACAATAACTAAGGGACACTCAATCCTGGGGATCAACTCTCCCACAAGAACGTGAACCAAGTATCCCCTAACCAGGTTGCGGGAAAAAAGTTATATTTAGAAAAAAGCTATTTCAATCCAAGTGTTTTTCTGTGCAAAACTGTAAACTACATCTATGATCACTTGTATTAAAGACTTAAACACCTAGAACAACTTTTCCAAATAAGTAATGCAATGTTCATATAAGTTCTGTGAATATTGTGTACCAAGTCTCCCATAAGGATCAAGTGTCCTCAGTCTCCCATATACAAAACGTAAATTTGGAAGTTTTCTTTAAGGTGAAGTAGAAGATCTACCACGTGACGTATGAATGCGAGAGACATGGCTGGAATTTTCGAACAGAGATTGCTCAGAGATGAATAATATTTAGGGCAAAAGGAAATCATCAAGCTCTGCGTCAGGGAATTATCCAGAGCCTAAAGCTTTGTTTTTCCTAAAAAATTTAACCGTCTATGAGAAAATTGGGTTGGAAAATTTGTGAGGTTATGTTGACCTTGTACATGCCCTTAAGGGGTTAGGCCACAGTAACGGGTATAAAATCATGTGCGAATTTAACAATTTTTTTTTCGTATGAAAAAGTGATTCACTCACAAAATTAATTACACATCTATTTAGTATAAATATCAAGCTGTTAGATTTTTTTTTGCACAAAATGGCCGACTACTAATATTTTCTTTTGTTATCTTTTTTTAGGCGCGCCGCAGCGTGACATTTAGCATCCACAATTTTTTACCTAGAATAAAAAACAAAAATTCTCGGAAATCTACATTAGAATACCTAGAAAAGTACGTACGGAATTTCAAAAATATTGTTTTAATTCAAAAGTTGTGGGTATTTGAACTTAGAAAATTAATTTTCAGTGAAAAATTTCGTTATAACTGCTCATAAAATGAAAAGTTTTCCACTAATCAGAAAGTCCGTACGTACACTGAGAAAAAAGAATCGATGAATGTGCAAAAATGCATTTTGTTGTCTCGAAATTTTGTCGTTTTAACAGTTTGCTCAGACATGCTAAATAAGCTACAGTTCACACCACTATATTATTTTACCACCAACTATACTGTTTTGTTATGCCAATCAAAAATCAAGTTGAACATATTTAAAGATACATTTTGTTAAACCAACTGAATTTTGCATGGATGAACGAATTTTTTTTTCAGCGTACTTCTCTGCGAAATGCAATTAGGAACATAACTTTTGAATTTGAAGTATATCGAGTGAAAATTGTTGAAGTTATTTGTCGCGCCAATTGGAGAAAAACTGTTTCGAGAAATTTCGAGTATTCGGTTATTTTGTACATCGAAAGAAAAAGAAAATCTAACAGCTTTATATTCATACTGAATAGATGTGTAATTAATTTTACGCGTGAATGACTTTTTCATGCAAAAATAATTGTTAAATTCGCACATGATTTTATACCCGTTACTGTGGCCTAACCCCTTAAGAGTCTCGCGTTACCGCGGCGGTACCAGGTATAATAAGGTGAAAATGAAAAATCGCTAGACAAAAAGCAACAATGTACTTGAGGCAACACAATTGAAATGTCTCAGCTGAGGAGCGGTTTGGCGGAAGTCTTCGGTACGGAGCTCGTGAAAGGCAAAAAGTACGAGTTCATATCAGGCGCGAAAGTGGCGGTGTTCACATGGCAAGGGTGCAGTCTCGAGCTGGTCGGAAAGACGGACGTGAGTTACGTGGCGAAGGAAACGCCGATGGGACTTTACCTGAACTGTCACGCGGCTATGGAGCGAATGCGAGAAGCTGCGGAGAAGGACGACACGAGGGGGCCGATAACAATGATAGTAGGGCCTAACGACGTGGGGAAATCGACGCTTTGCCGCTTACTATTGAATTATGCGGTGAGAATGGGCAGACGGCCGATATTCGTTGATCTGGACGTTGGACAGGGTCACATAGCAATACCCGGCACGGTAGGTGCGTTGCTGGTCGAGAGGCCGTCCAACGTCGTCGAGGGTTTCAGCCAACAGGCCCCCCTGGTGTTCCACTTCGGTCACAAGACTCCAGTCTCGAATATAGCCCTCTACAATCTTCTCGTTTCGCGTCTTGCCGAAGTCTGCTCGGATCGCCTACAGGCGAATAAAAAGGCCAAAGTTTCGGGCATCGTGATCAATACTTGCGGCTGGGTCAAAGGTGGCGGTTACAAATTACTCACTCACGCCGCACAGGCTTTCGAGGTCGACGCTATTTTCGTTCTCGATCAGGAGAGACTCTACAACGAGCTAGTGCGCGACATGCCGGATTTTGTGAAAGTCGTTTTTCTGCCGAAGAGCGGCGGCGTCGTTGAGCGAAGTCAGACAACGAGAACGGA
This sequence comes from Ophion obscuratus, assembly GCA_964007375.1. Lineage (NCBI taxonomy): Eukaryota > Metazoa > Arthropoda > Insecta > Hymenoptera > Ichneumonidae > Ophion > Ophion obscuratus. Next base: position 77,291,226 of record OZ023312.1, read on the forward strand.
GGCGCGAGATCAGCGCGTCAGGGAATACTTTTACGGCTCAAGAACGCCCCTTTATCCTCACAGTTTCGAGGTTAAATGGAACGAAGCGAGACTCTACAAGATCGGCGCACCCGTTTTGCCCGCTTCCTGTATGCCGCTTGGCATGAAAGCTGAAGACAATCTTACGAAACTTGTCGCGGTTTCACCTGGACCCAACTTGCTGCATCATCTTTTGTCCGTGTCGTTTGCCGACTCGCCCGAGGACGATGTCGTCCAAACCAACGTTGCGGGATTCGTTTGCGTGTAAGCTTCACGTTTAGACTGTAAATTACGATACAAGAATCAGGGCCCGATAGGGCATTTGACTACAGTCCGACCTCCGAATAAGAAACCAAAAGCCCCCAAGGGGAAGAGTTTTTGTTATATATCGCATACTCCCACCAGGCGCGCGCTCCGCGCTCACTACCTCTGTCTGCCTCTCTCACGCTTTTCCGCATGCGATCCTCTCAACGAGAAACTCGCTCGAACGAGTTGCAACTTAGCATTCACATCCCCCATGCAAAAATGGTTTCGACCGCGCGTGGGCATTTATTTAGCGAATTTTTGTTTCACGTTAATATACATACTATTGAGTATTATGGTGTACTACCGTATCTGAATTACTATTAATTGTTATAAAATGACCGAAACTGTAAAGAAGCGTAAGAGATCAGACTGTAGTACACAAGTCGAAGAAAATATTACAGAATCTGCGCCACAAGGTGATAATTGAAACAAAGAGCTTTATGTCCATATTGTTTTATCCCATTTATATAAAAGAAGAAGAAGTCAATATCTCTGAGGATTCATCTTCAATGGCAGAGTTCGACTCTCTCGAAAATATTCCACCGTCAGTTGAGCGCGTTGCGGATCAAAATAATACGCAACAAGACGAAAACGCTTTTCTTTACGTCTCGGAAACTTTTGCTGTTTTATATGAAAATCTTTAAACGCCCGTATCTTTGTTTTTATTTTATATGAAATCTTGCCAACACATATATGTTGACAAGAATTTTAATGAATAGAAAAAATTTCTAATAAACTTGTAGATTTTTTGTTACATTCACACACGCACACACACACACTCACGCACGCATACACACATCAATTTATACTACAACGTTTACTCTATTTTGCCCGAATAATCTCTCCCAGGCTGGTTTCTTAACCAGAGGTTCCGCGCACAAAATTCTCGAGCTCGGAGTTCGAGTCGGAGTGGGGGAAGCGCTCGAGTGAGAAACTGAGGAAAGTTTCTTATTGCCGGGTTTCTTATTCGGAGGTCGGACTGTGTATTCAAAATATGGTCCATGCTCTCGTCATCCCTAAAAGAATATAGGGTAAAACTATGGAATCACGGCTCCAGCCCATAATCGGTCCAATTTCTTTGGGGTATTGTTATGGATAAAAACAATGTTACATGTTGAATTAAGGTGGGGAAGCCCTAACATGAAAAAAAAACGTTATAAAGTGTCATTACGGTGGAGGGTAAACAAGAATTACGGGGGCCGGATTGAAATTCCGAACTTTCAATGGTCAGATCGCTCAGAACTCTGAAAGAATAGTACCCCGAACTATCGAAACTCCAAAAGAATTGGACACGAAAGACCAAAACTCCGAAAATCTTAATACCGTCAAAATAATTCGGCTATGGAAGTTTTAAAAGTTTCATAATTTTCAATAAATCGACGAATTACTTCAAGACATTTTTTTATGAAGAAGTCATTTTGCGTCATTTTAAAAAAATTTCTAGACAATGTTATACGTTCTCCATCATTTACAGTCAACTGTGTAATCTTTCGCTGGTATGATCTTGACATGAGGGCCGGGTTAAAATTCGGAACTTTGAATGCGCCGACGGTTTAAAATTCCTAATTTAAATGTTCCGAAATTACAAGGTTCGTCAAGATTATGCCAGCGAAAGTCTACACAGTTGACTGTAAATTATGTAGAACGTATAACATTGTCTAGACAAATTTCAAAATTGGCGTAAAATCACTTCTTAATAAAAAAAAATTCTTGGAACAATTCGTCGATTTATTGAAAATTTTGAAACTTTTAAAACTTCCATAGCCGAATTATTTTGACGGTGTTCCGATTTTCGGAGTTTTGGTCTTTCGTGTAAAATTCTTTCGGAGTTTCGATCTTTCGGGGTAGTATATTTTCGAAGTTTTGAGCGTTCTGATCATTCAAGGTTCGGAATTTCCACCCGGCCCCGTTCAGATTTTCGGAGTTTTGGTCTTTCGGGTAAAATTCTTTCAGTTTTGATCTTTCGGGGTAGTATTCTTTCGGAGTTTTGAGCGTTCTGATCATTCAAAGTTCGGAATTTCAACCCGGCCCCGAAATACGTAACATGATTTTTTGTTTTCAAACTTTTCCTTTTAATCTAGCCATCTAATTGACAATCACTGTCAACAATCACTAGCCATCTTATTAACAATCACTGTCAGCCTTACCGTGTTTATGTTTCATCAATTCAATTTGCTTCGTGCGAGTATACATATATGTACACGTGTGTGCGTGTGTGTGTGCGCGCGCGCGCGCGCGTGTATGTGTGTGTGTGCTTGTATGTGTGTGAGTACATGCATTCGTGTGTGTGCGCGCCTGTGTGTGTGTATGTGTCTGTCTATAATGCGCTATTTCGTCCCTCGTTCCCGCAAACTTCAAAATCGAATAATTTATCGAATTAATAAAAAATGTCGGCCTCCCCCAACTGAATGTCAATAGTGATGACATTATAAAAGCGTTCATAGCAACAACAAAAAAATTTGCATCGAAATTGGTCTGGAGCCGTGATTCTATAGTTTTACCGAATATAGTGTTTGAAAAGCATTTTCTATCATCTTATCGAAAAATATGCATTATTTTCGTGTATTTTTTTAAAATTAGATAAATTTAAATAAGTAATTTCAACTAAATAAATTAATAAATTCAAATAAATAAATTCAAATAAATAATTTGAACGTTTGGTCACGTGAACGAAACCGCTCCAGGATTGGTGACGCCACATGCCGGTAAAGAAATTGCCATTGCCATCCCTGTGACGAGTAATGAGCGATTTTCTACTTTATTTCTGTGTATTTCTGTGCATTTTCCGTTCATTCAAAGTTATTTGTAGTCATAGTTACGATATTATGAACTCTTAATAGTCCAGGTAATAAGCATGAAATTAGGCACTTTTTACGCAATATACGCAAAATTTTGCAATCAACCCTCGAGCAGATGTTTAAGAATGTTTAAAACCCGTTTAATTCGGAACCTAATAATTCTATCGAAAAATATGTCAAACAAAAGTTGTTTGGAACATAAAGGTACGTGAAAAAGTTTTGAACGTTCATCTTCGTATCTTCAAAAATAAGTAGAAAAAAAAAACGAAAAATCATACGATTGGGGGACGAAAACCTCGACGTTTCAAAACATTTAAAAAATATCAAGTTCGTAAATATCTCGGGATTTTTTGTTACATAGTGCTTTAGTAAGAGTTAGTCCAACTTTCTGGAGATTTTATTTATTTTTATTTATTGTATAAGGGGCCGTCCATAAATTACGTCATTTTAAAATAGGGGGGGGGGGGTTCGTCTGCGGATGACGGTAAATGATGGTTGAGGGGGGGGGGGGGGGGGGCGTTTCGAAATTGACGTCATTCTTGTGATACCAGTTACTTCAAAATGTACAATAGTATATTGTACAACTAGAGTGGTTTCCCCGCATGAGTGATGAAAAATATTTTGCAAGTACCTAATGGTATTAATTATTGAACTCATTATTTATTTATTTATTACATAAGGTTTGTCTACATTATATTCGAGAAATTCAAATAACAGCGTACCTATGAAAATAGTTCGATCGAGCCAAAATGAATATGGGGAGGATACGGAGATATTACCCGTGATCCAGGATTTGCAAGAATGGGTGAAAACTCCGTGGGAGCTATCCAAAGAAAACTAAAGAATAGGGAAGAATAATATTATTATATTAATGAAAATTGCCAAAGTACAAAATAATAAAAGATGATTCTATAACAAAATGTGGGAGCTATCCAAAGAAAACTAAAGAATAGGGAAGAATAATATTATTATATTAATAAACATTGCCAAAGTACAAAATAATAAAAGATAATTCTATAACAAAATGTTTTAATGTTACCCAATTTTTCTCAAATCCGCAAATGTTTTAATTTTGCCAAACTGGTAATGACGTCAATTTTGCGAGAGGGGGGGGTCATTAGGAAATGACGATAGGATGATTGTAGGGGGGGGGGGGGGTCGAAAATCAGCAAAAATCGATGACGTAATATATGGACGGCCCCTAAGTATTCGAAAATGATGACTGGAAATTGACAAAATTACTGGTTGAGTATCACTGTCGGAAAGAGACGCACTATATGACTATGGTTATATGCGCATGCGCGCTTATCTTGCGTCCCTCACACTCCCAGTGGCGCTTCGGCTCCGAAGCCATTTTGTCTTGCAAACAAATTTATATTCGTCTTTTTCTCCCTCATTTTTCCAGATACGAAGACGAACGTTCAATACTTTTTTACGTACTTTTATGTCCTAAATAACTTTTGTTTGACATCTTTTTCGATAAAGTTATTAAGTTCCGCATTAAACGGCTTTTAAACCTTTTAAAACATTTTCTCGGTGGTTGATTGGAAAATTATTATCGCCATTTGATTCAGCGTCATCCAATTACCCTTATATCAATTTTGCGTATTTATATCTAAAAAGGGCTTACTTTCGAATTTTGTACCGGACTATAAATAAGGATGGAGAGGAAGGTTTTCTGTGCAACAACACAGCGGCGGTATAGGTCCTTTACCTTGTTTACTGGGATGTGACGTCACAGGCGTCACGTGACTACATATCTGACAACGGGAGCGTATTGGCAGTCGGTTGAATATTTAAATTTTACTGCCGATTTATATCGTAAATACCGACATTCAAGACGATAAAAAAAAATCCTTATTGTCTCGATTCCAAGTTAACGTTTCCCCTAAAACGTAAAGAAAGAACTATGTTTTTTTTCGACTTTTTTTTTCAGAACGAACGTCGACGTCGAGCGTCAAACTTTTACGGTTCTCAGTCCACAGCCACGACCGCTGCCGAATACGGTTTTACTCCTATCGGACATACAATTTATGGACAGCCATTGAGAGCAAAATTTGCAAAAATCGAATAACGATACTGTACAAGAAAGCAAGAAACGACATGGAAAATTTGATATATTGAATACACATATTTTGTTAAAATTCAAGACTCGCTGTTCCTTTATTGGATTTTTCCTCCTCCCGCGATAGTTAGCTTCGTTTTCATACGCGGTTACTGTTCGTCGCGGCGCGCACGATCGGGCAAGGTTTGTACTAAGAATCAAAGATGGCTTCCGCCGGAGAAAATGATTTCTTCGACATCTACAATTTCGAGCTTCAATTACGCGAAAGGATCAACGAGTTGCAGTGGAAAAGTGTCTGTATCCGGTTATTTTAATCCCACTATATGCCCGATACGATGTTCTTGTACAATTTTCCGGCGAGCAGGAATCCTTGGAGGAAACTCAGAAGGAACTTTCCGAGGTTCGCCGAGTGCTCTACGAGACGCAAACCGAGCTCGAAGACGAGCGTAGACTGTCGAGGCAATTGGAAATGCAATTGAGAACAACGTCGGAAACGGCGAAACATCTCGAGGAGGAAAACATCAAGAGCCAGACGGAACAAGTGCGCATGAAAATGAAATGCGAGTCCGCCTCGATCGAACGTGATATTTTGATCGATCAGGCAAGAACAGCGAGACTCGACAATATGAATCTAAAAATAAAGCTTCGAGAATACGAGAGAAGTCTCGCGAATACAAAAATGACCAACCAGACTCTCGAAGTCTCCCTTGCGGAATTGAAAAACAACGTGACGGGATTGCATAATAAAATTCACAGGTAATATGGAGTCAGGGGTGACAAAAGTTTTACCGTTAGGGCCACGGCCTTAGATACAGGTCTTGAAAGGATGGTAGTGGGGGAAGGTTCACTTAGCGTCCAGTTTTTGCCTCCATTTTTGGCCACATGGTGCGCATAGGAAAGGGGGTGTTGCGTGCAAAGGAGACAGCAATGTAATGTCGCGATATACGAGTTCTTATATCGTTTTGGTAAGAAATATCTATTACACGGAAAGTAAACTAAAAAAGGATGTATTTGCATGCTAAAATGAATAAATGAATACGAACATGCGTAAAAATATAACCAAACCCATATTAACGGCGTGCAAAACTCAAGCGACTATGATAAAAGTAATTGATATTTTGTTCTTCGTATTGCGATGGTAGTTGAGCTGAATTGTTGCGCGGCGCACTCGGAACACGATAGTTCTGGATTGTCACTGAATGAAATTGTCGATAACAATTATTTAGGTATATCTAACTTTTTTATACGCGTAACTATTTTCAACTGTTGAACGCACTACGCCCACGCCACTACGCCTGCGCACTACGCCATTTTATGATCGGGTTAGGTTAGTCACATGATACCCCCGATCACAACGACACACGGTGGCGACGATAAGAAATAAAAGCTTGGCCCACTCACCGCCTATCTAATAGGGGCCGTCCATAAATTACGTAACGCAAAATTTGCCAATTTTTGACCCCCCTCCACCCCCCACGTAACGGGACCGTAACGCTTGGCGAGAACCCCCCTACTCCGTTACGTAACGGGTGCTTTGTCGTCAATAATTGCAATTTTTTTCACACACAACTAATTATGAAAGGATCGGGTTTATACTCATTTTGTGAAATATATATCCATCGAGTTTTATACCAATTTTTATGACAAAATCTTGAAAATTAACCGAGATAGATGCCTTGATTAGACGGCGAAAAAAAAATTCTCTTCATTATCCCATCGATATCTTTATGAAAGGTTATCCGTAAATTGAGAGTCAACAATTTATCGATATCTATACAACTGTAGCTATCGTTATGCGTAGCCGTTTTTTTTTGTTTTTGTTTTTACGTAATGCCGACAGTTTGAACATTTTTTTCTATTCTCAAGGCCCTTTTTCTGTATTCAAGCAGTCTTTAAAAATAGTAATTATGAAATGTTAAAAACGCGGATACGTACAGCCTTAGTCACTGCAAAGACAAAAATGTTTTTAAAAAAATTGAAAATCGGTTGATAAGTTTTTGATTACTCGCTCGGACAAGGTCGAAAAAACTAGTAATATGATTATGATCATATTATCAAAACATATGTCAAATATCATTCGTTTATAGCTGAAAAAACAGTTTTAAAGGAGTTTTCGAGCTTTTTTTTAGGGGATTCTCCGAGCGCTGAAAAGCGCCTTCGGCGAAGCCACGCCGGTAGACGCAGTTCTCAACTCTTGTAAGCCTATTATCTTTGGGGAAAAAGGTACCGACTAAAAATAATTTTATTTTATACCAATAGCTGGCATTAGATTACGGAAAAACAATTTCATCAGCTGTAGCGTCTATAAAATCCTTGACTTCAAACACGTTTTTCTCGAAACCATGTTTTTAAAATCGGCACGCAGCAGAACTCGAACAATGTTCGTCCAATAGGCTTGAAATTTTAACCGTAGCTTCTTAGATTGCTTTAACAGTCACGTACGAGCGCTTTTTTCGATTAATTGAAAATTGTAAAAAATATATCACTTTTTATATGAAAATTATGGTCGAAAAAAAACCAACTTTTTCCAAACTCGTTTCTGTTTTTTTTTAAATTTTCTCCCATACTTGACTGCTAAAATTAATATAATTAACGAAAATATTTCACTCTTAGTTCCAGGATTAAATTTACGACAATTCTCCTGTGTGCTGCGGAGAGGGTTGGCTGTAAAAAGATGGTTATAGCGACTCGTGCGCCGCCATTTTGTATTTTTTGACAAATACATTTTTTTCACATACTTCAATATATACCTAATAAAGCCTAAAAGTTCTTTTGTATTTTATTCCTTTCATGAAAAAAATTCCAAAGAAAACGGCCGGAAATGGGCAGTTACAGTGGTGTTCTCCCTTAAGGGGTCTTCTCACTTTAGACGCTAAAAAGGCTATTTTCATGAATTTTTATGATAGGTTTATATTATAGATATTGATATAAAAGTATGATATTGATATAAAACACTTTGATATAAAACTAATATAAAACACAACATATTGATTGATATAAAATTGATATAAAACACTTAATTAATACACTTTTGAAATGCATTTAAAAAAATTATTTATTTATTTAAGTCACTATTTATAGACGAAAATGCTAGTTAACAAAACTTCCTAAAAAATTGTAGGTCTGCACTGTTGATGAAATATCGGAGATGGATCATTCGAAACAAAAAAATCAAACGGTTTTAGATTCAGTATGTCAATGGCTACGGCGCATACCATACGATTTTTGATATATGTAAAAATAACAAAATGGCGGACGTTTTTCGAAAAAACAAAAAAAAAACGTTTTTTTAAACCGTTTTTGGCAAAAAATAGTAAATATCAAAATTTAAAAAAAATCTTGATATGCGCTATAGTTATAATTGTAAAGAATATGCGGTTAAAATTTCATAAGTATCAGTTCAGTAGTTTTGAGGTTTTTATCAACAACCCATCGAAAAACGTTGTTTCGAGAAAAACGCGTTTAAGGCCTTAGGCCACAGTAACGGGTATAAAATCATGTGCGAATTTAACAATTTTTTTCGTATGAAAAAGTGATTCACTCATGAAATTCATTACATATCTATTTATTATGAATATCAAGCTGTTATAAAATACATATATTTTTTTTCGATGTACAAAATGGCCGACTATTCGAAACTTCTCGAAACAGCTTTTTTCCAATTGGCGTGACAAATAACTTCAACAATTTTCACTCGATTTACTCCAAATTTAAAAGTATTGTTCCTAATTGCATTTCTGTTTTCTGATCAATCGAAAACTTTTCGTTTTATGAGCAGTTTATGCGTAGTTATAACAAAATTTTTCACTGAACATTCATTTCTTAAGTCCAAATACCTACAACTTTGGAATAAAACAATATTTTTTAAATTCCGTACGTAATTTTATGAGTGAATCACTTTTTCACAGTTTGTTTGGGTTACATAAATACAAAAAAATTTTTTTAATGTATTTCGAAACTGTATTTATTAAGCGTAACAACTTTTATATCAATATCTATCTATCTATCTTCTATATAAATAAAAAGAGAAGTCCTGACTGACTAACTGACTCATCAACGCCCAGCCCAAACCCTTGGACCTAGAAAGCTGAAATTTTGCACAAAGGTTCCCTTTATAATGTAGACAAGGAATAAGGAAGGATTTTTCGAAATTCAACCCCTAAGGGAGTTAAATTGGGGGTGAAAGTTTGTTTGGGTTTAACCCGTTAGGGGTCGAACAAACCCAAACAAACTTGACACAAATAAATTATAAAGTAAATTATAAACTTTGTCACTTTTATTTTTCCTAAACTACCCCCTAAGAGGGGATTTGGGGGTATCAAAGTTTGTATGGAAGAATTTTAACGCGTGGTTCGATTAACTCGAAACTCAGTATTTATGCTTGAGAACAAAAATAAAGAATAACGTGTATCAGGGTTTTTCGAAAATCGACCCCTAACGGGTTAAAAAAGGATAGTCATTTTTACAGGGGAGGATTTTATCGCGGGGCTTATCTTCTTTGAAACATCTTCTTTGATCTTATTCGAAACTTGACACAAATACTTGCCTATGTAATAAAGTTTGTCATTAAGGGGTTTAGGGGGGGGGGGTGGTTAACGGGGATTATTTACGTAACTATTTTTTTCTAATTCTCACAGGATACAGAATAAAGAGGATTTAATATTTTCACTTTAAAGTTGCCTTCATATTTGGCATTTAATTAGGAAATTTTCCGTCCCGTTATTAGGTTATATTATCAGGTTTTAGAGTTTTTATCCTCCATCAATCATATATCAATCCGCGCCACACAAGTGTAAGTGTAAGGATTTAAATTTCCGTTTTACAGTTGCCTTTAAGTTTGGCATTCAAGTAGGTAATTTTCCGTTTCGTTATGTTTTCCGTTACTATTGTAAGATTTCGGATTTGTTAACCTCCAGCAATCATATATCAATCCGCGCGCCGCACCTCGGATACTATAATAAGCAATGTGAGAAGACATTGTTTACCTAGATTAACAAATGGGGTACTTTTAATCACGATAGTATGTTCCCGTGGGATATTTTCCGACATCCACGCGGGCGAAGCCGCGGGCAAAAGCTAGTCTATAATATAAACCTCTCAAACAACCCAATGAAAATAGCCTTTTTTAGCGTAAAAAGTGAGAAGACCCGTTAAGCAATAATTAATAATCCCCATAAACTCGTACAAGACCCTGCTAGCTAGATAAGAAAAATAGGGAGGTACTTGATGAATTCCAGCTCGTGCTATTCGCCCTAGTAGTCTAAATTCCACGTCTGTACACTTTTGTTTTCTTTATTCTCAGCAATGTAGAAAAGTTGAAACGCGAGCAACAACAGCTACGAAAGTCGTGCGACGCTTCGGTTAAATTTGGTCAGCGTATACAGGGAATTCTGAAGAACGGCCACGTCGTTCGTCAGCGAGACAAGAAAACGATCGAAGAATTGCGAAAACGAATCGACAGCCTCGAACTATCGCGACAAAAATCTGTTCCCGTTCCCACGCAGGACGCGGACATTGGAGATTTGCATTTAAAAGTACAATTGTTAATTACACTGTTCGTTGCATAACAAAAAATTAATGACGCCTCAATCGTGTGACGCGAACTGACCGAACAATTTCTCTCCCAATGATCTCGTGCGCAACAAAGATAGAGGCGACCCTGAAGGAATTGCAAACGAAGCTCGAGAGCAACACGATCGACGATAAAATATCCTCAATATGCACCGAGCTCCGGAAGATGGACGGGATTTTCGCCAAGGATTAGTCACGGCGTTTTACAGTGAGGAAAAAAGGCGACGAAGATGAGGTCGATCTGAAACGAGAGGGAACTGGAGATGAGTCGAGGAACGATCAATTAATTTACACACATTGGTACACACGTAGGATTAATATAAAATGTATTATAATAGTCGTTTTTTTTTGTCCTTCTTGTTTGGATAGTCGAGTTCGACGCGAAACAAGATGCGTTTGAAAATGCAAAAAGAAATATATATATATACGATAAAGAACGCGCAGCAAGCGGTTTGAGAACAACGAATAAACGAGATTCGGGAGGCCCTCTGTACATTAAATTGTTTTTGTTTGTCACATCTAACTTCCAAATAGCGCAAAATTGAATTTCCATCGCAACGCCACAAGCCGAAGTACAGCTGTTCCTGTAACTTCCACTTTGCATCGTTCAACAAACTTATCGTCGACTCGATTTCCCCCCTTTTTTTTCGAAGAATAAAAAAAAGAGTAACAACGCATGGGAGATAGCTATTTTTTGTTCTGTCGTTTAATCCGTCCGAACGTAAGATCAGTCGGTGTCTCGTCGTAAATTAATCAACAAGCGATACGCCGCTGTAACAGATAGAGTAGAGTGAGACACGCACACGCCAAGCAACTTCGTCGTGTTCACAGTTTTCACTACGTTATCGCTCGTCAATTTCGTGAAAAAGCTATTGTTTTTCATAACAATGTAAAAAAGGATGATTGTTGTGATGTTTTGTTTGTTGTCTTTTTCGTTTGTTCTTCCTCTTCGTTTAGCGAGCATGCAATGGTCTGCCTCGGTGATTCACGCGGTTTAAACTCTAGTGATAAGTCGTGTACTCTTAACGGACACACACAGCAAAGATTCGATCAACCTCAAGGGCTCATTGTCGTCACACGCTTCTCTGTGCTTTTTTCTTTTGCCTTGATAAAATTACCATTTTGCTTTGTCTCGATCACGAGCGCCATTGTTCTTGCGTTTGACGTTTTTCTTTTCCTTCGTTTTATTATTGCATACATGATACTTGTTCCTTTGCACGTGAAAGATTGTAATTTTTGTTTAAATCTCATTGGCCCCTCGATTTGTCAGCTTCGCGGTTACGAAGCGCGAGGAGAACGAGCACGCCACGAAGGTCGACTCACAAGTTTCATTTACAAATTATTCAATGAGCGTTAATATCGTTTTGTTCAAGACCAACGATTTTTTTTTTATGTATCCTCCCCACCTTTTTGTTTGCTTGTTTTTTCCTCTCTTTCGTATTCCCGTTTCAGTTTAACGCGAGTATAACTAAGTATTGTAGCGTTTCGTAATAAAGTTCGAGATTTCAGCGGCTAGTCCAACGTGAGGGTAGTGTGCAATAGCGGATTCGATAAACGGCAACCCACATTCCGTTACCCTGAGACAACAAACCGCTCCCCATACCTTCAGCCCCTTGATCCCGAGTCGAAGATATACTGATGATTAAATATTAAAAAAAAAATATTTTGATAAAAAAAGAAAAACGAAAACCACCAAACGATGAGGAGGGTCCAGGGCGTCGAGGATTTTAATCACACGGCCCGTAGTGGAAGGCCCCGAGCGGAGACGCGTTGAACGTGAACTCTGTTCGACGAAAGAAACGTGTGTTGATAGAGGTGATGGAGAATACGGTCCTGATGGGGGGGTCAGAGTATGGAACAACGTCCGAGCCAGCTCGGTGGCTTTCTCGCTGGTTCCGAAGCTTTCAGCTGATTGCCACCGCTCTTCGGTGGATTCGACGCCTCCTGCACCAGACAAGCGTGATATAAAAGAAACAAAGAAATACGGTTATATTTTTGTACTTCGTTCGAGGGGAGGCACCTGAGTAAACGGCGAGAAAAACAGGTACACTTCGGGAATTTTTATCTCAAAAAGTAATTAGTACAGTCGTGCTGTATATTGGAATCGGAAAAAATTAGAAGGCTAGTTTTTTGACAGGTGATTTTGTAGATGCTGCGGGTACTAAAATCAAGTTTGCCTAAAAATCGGGGGGGGGGGGGGGGGGGTAGGGTTTCTTTTAGGGGTTGGGGGTGGATTAATGACAAACTACAACCCCCACGAGGTCGGCGCCGGGAGACAAAATGTTCAGAAAAATCCGGGTTTTATTTTTGTCCATAGCGCCGACGTCGTGGAAGTTCATTTTGGGGGCGAAAAAGTGGGGTGAAATTTTGAAAAATCAGTTTTCATTCGATAACTCTTTAGGACAAATTCATACAATTTTTGTTCAAATGGCAACGTTGTAGCCCTTGAAAAGACGCGTCGATCGAGTATTCGATCAACCCTCTCCAATAACATCTTCACCCCCAAAAGAATTGTTGGAGAATTAACAAAAAAATTATTTATTGAATAACCCAAAAACAATCGTTTTTTCGGGGATGGATCAAATGTACGAAACGTAGAGAATAATTTTCTCTATATTTTCGTTCCTATGCACAACTTTTGAATTTTGCTTTTTCGAACCCCTCTCAGAGGTTGAAAATTCAAAATGAAATTCTGGGAAAACTATTGACCGAAACTAAAGAGATACGAGTTCGGCGCTGTGGACAAAAATGTAGCTGAAGGTTCAAGTTACAAATTCTTCCACGGCGGCGAATTCGTGCCGTCAATAGTTTTCCCAGAATTTCTTTTTGAATGTTTAACCCCCGAGAGGGGTTGGAAAATCAAAATTCAAGGGTGGTCTATAGCAACGAAAATATGGAGAAAATTATTCTCTAAATTTCGTACATTTGAACCATACTCGAAAAACCGATTGTTTTTGAGTTATTCAATAAACTATTTTTTTTTGTTTTTTAAGGGGTTAACCCCACTTGCGATTTTGAAAAAATCGATTTTTTTTTATTGCATTTTTTTGAAGTATAAGTATCTGAGAATGTCCTGAAAATTTCAAGTCGATCCGAACAAAATTGACTGAGATATGAGCGTTGAAAGAGAAGAATCCGTTGTGTAAACGACCGGAAATTGAAACTTTAAACGCGTTTTTCTCAAAATGGCATTTCTGAAGTCGGTGACCAAGATTACTCGAACACTAATGAACCGATCTTCTTGAAATTTTGGAGGCTTATTTAATACATAAAAATGTAGTCTTTAATCGTTCGATTTTTCTTTTCGAAAAAAATGGCCGTTTTATAGCCAAAAAACGGCCGTTTTTTTTCGTTAAAATCGAACCATTAACTTTGGCTGTCCGCCATTTTGTGAAAAATGAATATTTTTTAAAATCCTTCGATTAAAGACTAGTTTATACTTATATTCGACTAAATCCATCCGCCACTTCGCCGCAATGTTGGTCACCGCAAACTGTGTATATAAAAACATTATTTCATTGACGGCCATTTGCCACTAAACAATGTAATATTTTTCAATAAAAAAATTACTGAAAGTTCTTCAAGATGTGTTCTTTAAGATGGTATATTGATCGATTAAAAAAGTTTTGTAGTTTTCTTTTTAAAAAATTCATGATAAAGGCCTCTTTGCGCTACAAGTGGGGGTAACGCCTTAACCATTTTTTGGGGATGAAGATATTATCGGAGAGTGATGATCGAATACTCGATCGACGCGTCTTTTCAAGGGCTACAACGTTCCCATTTGAACAAAAAACGTACGATTTTTTTCTAAAGAGTTATTTAATTAAAACCGACTTTTCAAAATTTCAACCCACTTTTTCACCCTCAAAATGAACTTCCACGACTTCGGCGCTGTGGATAAAACTGAAGCCCGGATTTTTCTGAACATTTTGTCTCACGGCGCCGACTTCGTAGGGGCTGTAGTTTGGTATTAATCCACCCCCATCTCCTTTCATCCCCTAAAAAAGAACCCTATACCCCGATTTTTAGGCAAACTTGGATTTAGAACCCGCGGCACCTACAAAATCACCTGTCAAAAAACTAGCCTTCTTTTAATTTTCTCCGATTCCGGGTTTTTTCAGCGACAGTACGATTGTACTAAATGTTTCGATTGGATGCGGGTTTTTCTTATTGGGAAATATGTACATCGAGGTATGTTTGGGAACTTTTTAAAATAAATTCGTTGACTGGAAGCGATTCAAACGCGATTATCTCGAAACATATAGTTTTCAAAGTCGGTGCCAGATGTATCTCGAAAACGGCTTGTCCGGTTTTGTCCAAATTTGGGTACAATATTCTTCGATAGTTTTTCTCGTTCGCCACGTAGGGGTTTTTCATTTGATTGAACCATTGCTTTTTTATGCAATGGTGTATGCAATCCAAAATCATCGGAAATTGCGAACGAAAAACGAATGTTTAATTAAAACGGTCGGAATTCCGTCAAATATGAAAATTTCAAAAAAATTCTACGTGGCAAACTAGATAAACTATCGAAGAATATTGTATCCAAATTTGGACAAAATCGGACGAGCCGTTTTCGAGATACATCCGGCACCGACTTTGAAAACTATGTTTCGAGATAATCGCGTTTGAATCGCTTCCAGTCAACGAATTTATTTTTAAAAATTCCTAAACATACCTGAATGTACATATTTTCCAACAAAAAAATCCAGATCCAATCGAAACATTAGTTTTTGAGATAAAAATTTCCGAAGTTTACCTGTTTTTGTCGCCGTTTACTTAAATATCTCCCCTTAAGGACAAGTCATGACGATGAAAAATTCGAAATAATTTGTTTTTCTTTTTGACAGAAACTGTAGCCTTAAGGCGGTTATCGCATGTGACAGGTGCAACAAATCGACTTTTTGCACATATTACGAAAAAGGTGTGTGTTATATGGATCTGGCATAGCAGATTAAGGAGTTACATCTAGTTGGAATTTTTGAAAAAATCGATTGCGCGTTTTCGACGGATTCTTATAATATAACCATTCAAAAATATTCTCTGAAAATTTCAAGTCGGTCCGTTGAAAATTGAGGGAGTTGTGAGCGTTTACAGGTAGGTCCGCTTACCGCTTTACCTTTACAAGTAAAATTTTAAACGCGTTTTTCTCGGAATGACTTTTTCAGAATCAGTGACCAAAATATCTCAAAAACAACTAAACCAATCTGCTTCAAATTTTACAGACTTTTTTTGTATATCAAAAGGCAGTCCTTAATCGAAGGATTTTTTTCAATGCATACTTTTTTTATATCAAGGGAAATAGTGTTTTTTTTCACCGAAATTTCGACGATCACTTCCGATCGGCGACCATTTTTTCAAAAATCACTATTTTATTGAATCCTTCGATTAAAGACTAGATAATACGGTACAAAAACTAAATTTATTTGATTTTCTGATTTGAGATTATTTGTTCCCGAGCAGGAGTGGTCACCGCGAAGGGCCTTTTTGCACAGCGGTCTGTGGAATAGGGATGTTTCCAATAACCAAAAATTCAAAAAATATTGTTATGAGGTGATAGCTTATAATTGAAGATACGCTCGAAAGTGCCTATTTTATTTCATTTTGGTGAAAATTGTAGATAAATTTAGATAAATAAATTGTAAAAAAATATCTTAAGTCACGTGATAAAGAACACCAATCAGAGCGCATGACGTCACACTTTACAAAACACGAACGAGTCGACGCTCTAAGCATGCTGCTTATACTAGGCTGTTACCGTTTATTTTGTCTTAAAATAGAATTTGTGAGATTTCTCAATTGATTTTGAATTTTACTCGAACTGTAATAATAGAGACCGGATTCGTGAAGGCAAATAGTTCGAATTTGCCTAGGATTCACTGCATAATGGAGGCCAATTTCTTTACGAAAAACGACGACTTCTGCTCTGCAGAATTCAGAAACGTGAAGACTTCCATGTAAGTATACCCTAAAGAATTTTAATTTGTGCGACAAATAATGCATATAGCATTAATAATATTACAAACTCTGTAATAATTTGAACAAATTTTCGAGGTTATGTTTCGTTTTACAGCTTGTTTTGTTTTTATTTAATTGCAGGTTTTCAAGACAGTCATACGGTGATGAATAAAATTTAGAATTCATCCTTGAACATATTCAGGGGAGATATACACCTGGATGGTCGAGGTCGAGGATTTAGAAGCTATGAATATTCCGTCGACCGTAGAAGACCTACACTATGGGCCTGCTATCGATGATTCCATGTAAGTTGACAAAGTTCATGATTTATTCATTCCCAAATTTTCAAACGTGTTTTTCTCAAAACCACGTTTTTCAAATTGGTACCCAAAATTTCTTGAAAACCAATGAACCGATTGCCTTGAGGTTTTTTGTGGCTATTCTATACACCATTATCTAGTACTTGTCATAGGATTTTCTTTCCGTTACTTAGTTTTTGTATTATAGGCAAAATAATAACTAATTTTTGGCCCAAAAATCACTATTTATGTTCAAACGTCCGCCATTTTGTCATAAATCGATATTTTCAAGATCAGCTATGACAAGTACTAGATTATAGTATGTAATTTAATAATCTTTTTGGTTTTTTTTTAGATGATTTTTGAAGATACGCCAGTGGGTACCGTATACGCAGATTTTTTACGACGCTCCAAGGATCATACAATATCCTCGTATAATTTTGATATTTTTAAATAAAGAAAATTAAACATATTTTTTAATGTATAAACTTTTAGATAAAACCCCAATCCAAATTTTTAATAGTTTTCCTTGAAAAAATTCACAAAAATGACCTTTTTCCGGCTCCTAGGTGTATATCTCCCCTTAATTCTGAAATTTTTGTCACTGTTTCTGTTTAGAGACCCGTATTTTTCAGAGTATGACGTCACGCGCACGTCAAATGACAGATCTGGGAGTTTTGGCGCGTATTTTTAAACGGATGAATTAAAACCCGATTTTTTAAGAATTTGCTGCATGTAAATACATTAAATAAAACATTTTGTGCCGTATTATGTATATGTGAACAATTTTTAACACTTTCCCAAAAATAGGCAACATCTCTATTTACTGTATCTCCGGCGTTTATGAATATTTCCCAATAAAAAAGTTATCAAAGATACTTGAAATGATACCCTTTACTATGAAAAAAAAGTTAAAAACCTGCACCCATTTCCCAAAAAAATTCACGAAAACACCTCTTTTCTCCGGCCGCGAACTCGGTGTAACCCGTTACTGGTGAGTCAACATTTTCTTTGTGTAAATCATACTTGAACTTCTAAACGCGTTGTTCTCAAAACTGTATTTTTCAAATTGGCTCCATGATATCTCAAAAACTGTCGAACGGATTTAGCTCAATTTTTTATGGTATAGTCAGCACACCTATAGTTCTCACCCGAACTAGAATATTTCCGATATCTGCCATAGTTTTTTTAAGCTGACAAAGTCGAAAAAAATGACGAAACTTGGAACTTGACTTTTAAAACTGTGCCAAAAATTCAGCTTTCGATATTTCACTTCATTCTAGTTCCGGCGATAGCCTCAGGTCTACAAATTAAAATGGCGTTTGATTTTTTATTTTGAGATGAGCAAAACTGCCGAAATCACGTCAGCCGTCAACAAACTTTTTACACATGAGGGTTTTCCGAACTGTGTAAAGTGGATTCAACTCGTTATTTTAGTTTGATAAAATTCCGAGGGACTGTAAAAATGTTAATCAATGTGTGGTAAAAATTCAAACGTAGTGTTTTAATGGTTCATAAAAAAATTTCCAAGAAAAGCGACAAAAATGACTGTCACATGGGATGCCCCCCTTAAAGTGTTTAAAACACGTGGCTTTGTTTGCTTGGGTTGTCAAAAACAAACATTAAATACGTTTTTTTAACGTTAAACATTATATCCGTTTTTTTTTTGGAAACAGCTTCTTTCAGCGCGCGAGGTGCTCTGTAGCTTCAACGGATGAACCGATTCACATGAATCTCTGCGCAATTGAAAGGAAACTCAATTTGCGGGGCCATCAAAAAGTGATTTTTGTCAAAAATTGATTTAGAAATATTTTTTCGTCCGTTGAAGCAAAAAAATTGGTTTTTTCTTCAAACGGCTGCTATTTTGTAATCCAAGGGTTTTTCAGAAAACAAAAAACGATGAGGCGCCTCAAATTTAGTCTAGTTCAATAATTTTTAACCCGTTTTTGTTTGAAATGAACTGGCCAGGCTGTACAGCGCCCCGCGCATTTTGGATTTTAAAAATAAATAACTTTGGAATGTACTTTCCATTGATAGAATAAAATACGTTGAAACCCATTTCCAAAATTATATATTTTATAAAAAAAAAAATTGCCGAAGTTCATGCATTTTTCATGCCTCTCGACGTTAACCTCCTGTTAAACTAGAAATGTATATATCAAATGTTCGGAATTAAAATTCACACGGGTAGAATTCACGCAGGACGGGACGCGGGAGCTCAATTGAGGCCATGCAGACGGTAAAGCGGAACGATTCTTCGAATCGAAGATTCAGAGATTTATATCGGTAAACCGTAATGCAACGTACAATGCATTCTTTAAAGATTCCGTTTTGACAGAAGTAAAGTTGAACAAGTATTGAAACATTTTTTTCATGATCGAGTAACTTGACTCATCTGAAATTAAAAGTCAAATTACGATGTACCGTAATGAATGTTTATTGTTTATGTAATTTTTTTATTCGTTCAAACGTACGCAGTAACGTACAGATTTTGCTCGACCTTCGGAATGAAATAAAATGTAATTTTACGGAAATTTAAGACGAGGACATGCAACAAGCAACGCTTAAGTGCAAGAGAGATGGACGATGGAGGTTAGTGAGAGAGAAAGAGAAAGACGGACACATGTACTTTCTTAAGGGGCAACACCACTTTGAATGCCTTAAATTAAGCGATTTATCGAGATTTCTTCTTGGTGGAAGGACAAGAGGATAATAATATTCAAGGATATTATTAGTCATATCTTTAAAATAACAAACAAATTATATTAAATGGTGACACCTGAGCCATTCTCGCGAGGTATGTTGAATTTGAGAGGCGTCACGTAGCGTAAGTGACGCAAATTTAAATCGGAAAAAAAAATTCTATTAATTTAAATAAGCGTAACTAGAGAAATACGTAGGGGATTTTGAAAATATTCACTTTTGTGTAATTGTCAAGCATTTAAAGTAAAAACTCAATTTGCGACAGAAAAAAAAGGACAATCATTTGTTAAGGTAATCCTATCGCCGCGCTTCAATCCATAGGATTTTCATAATTTTTTTGTGAGCTTCACTAAATATATTACTAATCGTCTCTGTAAAATTTCAGAGTAGGTAATCGACCTAATTACAGAGAAAAAAAATATTAAAATTGCGTGTTTTTGTGAAGGAATTCCGAGGCGACATACAAAAACCCAATTTCCGGTCGCTACAAAGGTGTATATAACAGTGGGAATCCGTCAGATTCTTGAAAATAATCAGATTTACATACTTAACCCTTGGAGTAATCCAATGCTCTCAGAAAAAATTACGCTTATTGACCTAATTTTTATGTAATATCAAGTTTAATTTGAACTTCCGGTATTGGATTTATTGCCACTTGCTACGATGAAGAGACGCGACAGCAAGGTAACAGCTGACTGTAGTCCTAACCTCGTCTCACTCATTCGAATTTCCACACATATTTCATTTTTAACCGACATGTTTCGCCGACTCAAATTTTCCACGCTTTTTACCAGTCGTGGCCCGAATACAATGCCTTATATTTCCCGCACCTGACATTGTTTTGACAGATCGACGTCGAAAAGCGTGGAGGTTAAACTCGCCTGGTTGAGTAAAAAGAGACGGAGATAGAACCAATTTTGCCAAATATCAAACCTAGAAATACAGTCCGACCTTCGAATAAGAAACCAAAAGCCCCCAAGGGGAAGAGTTTTTCTTATATATCGCATACCCCCACCAGGCGCGCGCTCCGCGCTCACTACCTCTGCCTGTCTCTCCCTTTTCCGCATGCGATCCTTTCAACAAGAAACTCGCTCGAACGAGCTGCAACTTAGTATTCACATCGCCCATGCAAAAACGTTTTCGACTGCGCGTGGACATTTATTTAGCGAATTTTTGTTTCACGTTAATATACATACTATTCAATATTATTGTGTACTGCTGTATCTGAATGACTATTAACTGTCATAAAATGACCAAAACTGTAAAGAAGCGTAAGAGATCAGACTGTAGTATACAAGTCGAAGAACATATTACAGAATCTGCGCCACAAGGTGAAAATTTAGACAAAAAGCTTTATGTCCATATTGTTTTATCCCATTTATATAAAAGAAGAAGAAGTCAATATCTCTGAGGATTCATCTTCAATGGCAGAGTTCGATTCTCTCGAAAATATTCCACCGTCAGTTGAGTGCGTTGCGGATCAAAATAATACGCAACAAGACGAAAACGCTTTTCATTACGTCGCGGAAACTTTTGCTGTTCTATATGAAAATCTTTAAACGCCCTCATCTTTGTTTTTATTTTATATGAAATCTTATCAATACATATATGTATCTTTTTAATGAATACAAAAAATTTCTACTAAACTTGTAGATTTTTTGTTACATTCACACACGCACACACACATACTCACGCATGCATGCACACATCAATTTACACTACGACGTTCACTCTATTTTGCGCGAATAATCTCTCCCAGGCTGGTTTCTTAACCAGAGGTACCGCGCACAAAATTCTCGAGCTCGGAGTTCGACTCGGAGTGGGGGGAGCGCTCGAGTGAGAAACTGGGGAAAGTTTCTTATTGCCGGGTTTCTTATTGGGAGGTCGGACTATACTGCGCGAATCGTTGGAATAATTATTTTTTCATTTTTCTTATTACATGTGAACATTCATTAAACAGTTTACACATGGAAAATTTTAGTTATTGCAAATGTTTTTTTTTGCATATGTTAAAAATGTAAACTGTGAAAGTCTCAAGTATGATCAGTGGTATGACTAGTGTGAAGCGATAGGATTACCTTAATAAATAATGTTATAATGAAGTCATGGAAAATCCCGCGCGTATTTCTCTTCGGAATGGTATTTCAAAGATGTGCTCAAAATTTGGAGTGAATAGAATGAAAATTGTAGAAGTTATGCTACGTGCCGTTTTGAAAAATTACCAGCCACTGCCACCGCAGACCCACACGGGCCTGCGGGCCTTTTTTCACAGGTACCAAACTTTTTCCCCCTTATTCTAGATGGTTCAAAGCATCTCTTAAGCCAATTTTTAAAAAATCAATATTTCAAAAATTCTACAGTGGTGTTATCCCTTAAAGCAGAGTGAAATGTGTATTACGTGACGTACAAGTGCGAGAGAGATAGCTGAAGATCCGTTTTCTACTTTGATTTCAGAGAATTGACATTTTTGACAAAAAGAAGTTCCATGTTACGCTCCATTGAAATAATTTTGAAGTTTGCATCGTTGGAACGCAACGAAACTTTCGCGGACCAATTTTTTTCGAACATTTAGCCCTCGAAAATCCCTTAAACGTTTTGCTGGATGCTTATTAGAGATCTTCAGCCTAAATATGTGGAAAATGATTCTGGATGATGATGAAAATGAGGAAATAAAAAAATGTAAGGAATTTTCGTTGCGTTCCAACGATGCAAACTTCAACATAGTCCATTGAACGGAGAAGAAGGGATCCTTCTTTTTCCCCGAAATGTTAACTGTCTTGAAGAAAAGTACGCAGAGGGATTTTTACCAACTTAGCGGCTTGCATATCTACTTAAGGCAGTCATCCTGTGTGACTGGTTCGAAAAATCGATTTTTTTCCATTAACTTTTGCATTTTTTTTTAGGAATCTGAAGATTCACTTTATGGATCAGACATAGCAGATTAAGGGTGAGTCCAAATTTTATTGGTAATAATAGTATTTGAACTTTTGAACGCGTTTTTCATAAAACTGCATTTTTCAAACTGGCGACCACGATATCTCGAAATCTATCGAACGA
This sequence comes from Ophion obscuratus, assembly GCA_964007375.1. Lineage (NCBI taxonomy): Eukaryota > Metazoa > Arthropoda > Insecta > Hymenoptera > Ichneumonidae > Ophion > Ophion obscuratus. Next base: position 77,314,001 of record OZ023312.1, read on the forward strand.
ACTCCTTTCAAATTTGAATGACTTATTCAGTACTCATGTAGACACTTAACAAACTAGGATAATTCTGATTAATCAAACCGTTTTTTTTTCATGTTGAAAAAGTCGTAAAAAACACAAAAATTCACGAAAAAATGTTGAAGATGCCAAAAATGTACCTTTCAATGTTTTTTAATATTCCTAGTTCAACAACTAGTTCATACTTCACAGATTGAAATGCTGTTTGATTTTTTTTTGTTTCAGATAAGCAGAACGTCAGCAAAAAACTTTATTTGACGATGAGTGACTTCAAGTGTACTTCAGCAATGAGCGACTATTTCGTGATGAAAAAATTGTGAAGTGTGCTCGAAATATGAATAAATATGTGGTGAAAAGTTCGCAGTTGTATGTTTATTTAGTTCGCCAAAGAAAATTTCCAAAATAAGTGGAAAAAAAGAGCCTTCACATGGGATGACTGCCTTAAGGCGTATCGCATGCTCGTGCGGTGAAAATCCTGCAGAGAATTTTTTTGCCTCGAATCACATTTTGAGCAATCGATGGAATACAATCTGCACGGCGTATCGCGAAGCGGAAGGTATTTCTGTTTTTTTTTCTTTCTAAACATCAATTTGTTGAGGAAACACTTGGAATCTGTAACTCTCTCCCGCACTTATGGCAACAACCCAAAACGAACGTCCTGTACACGTTCCAAGTTTTTCGTATCGAAGAATCAGAAAAGGAGCATTCCTATCGCGTGTAGGCTTAAGTTTTGTTTTTTCTTTTTACAAATCAAAGTTTTTTTTGTTGATAGCAAGCATTGCGTTCGATGTTAAATGGAAGCTTCATCCAAATCAAGGCATTCTCGTTAGTAGATAATCAAAAATGACGATAGAAAAAAAAAGATACAAGTAGGGGATAGAGTTACCTTCTGCCAGGACAGACCCGCACCAAACACAGAGAAATAGACATAGGGGAACAAAGAAAGAATGATTATTTAGTTTGTGTCGTGATCAAAGCGGATGCCTAATACGTTGAACGGAATATTAACGTCGGTCATAGTCCCTAGAGTTTGCGTAAAAATGACGCATGGTGCACAATTTGATCGTCAGCACTCGAGTCAATCGCAAAACTTTCTTTCCTCTTCCATTTTCGACCCTTCTCATTAAGGGGCCAGTCCACTTTGAAAATTTCAAAAAATCGAAAGCAAGCAAGACTTGAAGAAATCGACGATGATGAGCAATCATAAGGGATTTTGTACGGTGCAGGAATTGCCGATTGAGTTTAAGTACGAGTTTTTCATAGTATTAACTTCAAACGCGTTTTTCTCGAAACAACGTTTTCAAAATCTAGCTCCATCGTATCTCTAAAACTAATAAACCGATTCTCTTGGAATGTGAACCACATATTGTAAACATGATTCGCAATAAGATGACCCTCGATGGTTCAAACATTTGGATTTTTACTCTTTTTTTGCGATAAACTGCGAAAAAAACGCGTTCTTTTTGCTTTTTTCATTTTTCATTTTACATTTTTTTGATAAAACTTTATATCCGAGGGTCATTTTTCAGCTGGTGTCATACTGAATCTAATGGACTTTGATTTTTTTGTTTCAGACAAGCCGTTGCCGAGTTGTGATGGAACTACCTAGCCCACCTATTTTTGAGGCGTTACGTTAAACTACAGTTTTTGTACTTAAAAAATGAATAAACATGAATTAAACATTTTTTAAATGTATTTTAAGACTTTATTTATCAAGCTCAACAACTTTTATATTCATATCTTTTATAAAATCCTCAAAAAAATCGCGAAAATAGCCTTTTTTCGTGGCTCCAAAGTGGACTGGCTCCTTAAAGTGGGATATACATTTACATCAATCAAAAAATCGATTTTATTTATTTTTCTTCTTTAAACGATAGAACTATATATGTAGAATATTTTCCCGAAGTTTCAGAGCGAAATTCGACAAACTTCAAACGTTACAGCCCGCCAACGCTGTGCCTTACCGCTCGGATTCGGAGCGGGCGTGAACTTCAAACGTGTTTCTCTCAAAACTGCATTATCGAAATTGGCGTCCAGGATTTCTCAAAAACTATTAAGGGGTTACCCCCACTTGCGATTTTGAAAAAATCGATTTTTTTATTGCATTTATTTTTTTGAAGTATAAGTACCTGAGAATATGTCCTGAAAATTTCAAGTCGATCCGAACAAAATTGACTGAGATATGAGCGTTGAAAGAGAAGAATCCGTTGTGTGAACGACCGGCTATTGAAACTTTAAACGCGTTTTTCTCAAAATGACATTTCTGAAGTCGGTGACCAAGATTACTCGAACACTAATGAACCGATCTTCTTGAAATTTTGCAGACTTATTTAATACATAAAAAAGGAGTCTTTAATCGTTCGATTTTTTTTTTTCGAAAAAAATGGCCGTTTTATAGCCAAAAAACGGCCGTTTTTTTCGTTAAAATCGAACCATTAACTTTGACTGTCCGCCATTTTGTGAAAAATGAATATTTTTTAAAATCCTTCGATTAAAGACTAGTTTATACTTATATTTGACTAAATCCATCCGCATTTTTTTTTCAGACGATCCACTTCGCCGCAATGTTGGTCACCGCAAACCGTGTATATAAAAACATTATTTCATTGACGGCCATTTGCCACTAAACAATGTAATATTTTTCAATAAAAAAATTACTGAAATTTCTTCAAAATGTGTTCTTTAAGATGGTATATTGATCGATTAAAAAAGTTTTGTAGTTTTCTTTAAAAAAATTCATGAAAAAGGCCTTTTTTTGCGCTACAAGTGGGGGTAACGCCTTAAGCCGATTGAATTGAAAGTTGGTAGAAATATTGATAATATTGGTACCTTCTACTTGACAAGAATTGTTTTTGAAAAATTGGAAAAAAAAACGACTTTTTTAATCCACATTTTGCATCAATGTTGCGTGAAACGTTGATTTTTTTTTGTAAATGGGAGTCATTTTCTGAAATTTACATTTTCTTCATTTTAATTACCGTCACATAGAAACTATACATGTTGTAACTGAAAAAAGGTTTGAATTTTTTTGCAAATCAAAGTCTACGGGAAGCTAGACTGCACGCCGATTCGCAACTCCCGCGGCGACCTTGCTGTAACACTCTGCCACAGCGCTGCCATTTTGATGATGAATTAATTAAAAAAATTGTTTTGTATACTTAAATATACTATTAAAGTATACCTAAAGTTTGATAATTGTAGAATAATTATTTCTTAGTTTAAAAAATTCCTCAATATTGCTTTTTTTTGTCCTGTCTAAATGTATATCCCGCCTTAAGCCGAAATGACACACGCGTCTTAATAAAGAAATCCGTGAAGAAAATATCGGATTTTTTTCTCGAAAAACAGCTGAACCGAATGGTTCAAAGTGTTTACAGTCGGCGCTGATTTGGTAAAGGAGAGAGTGACTCAGAGCCACTTAAGGCCTTAGGCCACAGTAACGGGTATAATGTGCGAATTTAACATTTTTTTTCGTATGGAATAGTGATCACTCATAAAATTAATTACACATCTATTTAGTATAAATATCAAGCTGTTCGAAAATATACATATATATTTTTTTCGATGTACCGACTACTCGAAACTTCTCGAAACAGCTTTTTTCCAATTGGCGTGACAAGTAACTTCAACAATTTTCACTCGATTTACTTCAAATTTAAAAGTTTTGTTCCTAATTGCATTTAGCAGATAAGTACGTACGGAATTTCTGATTAAGGCGAGAAATCTCTTTAGAATTGTCAAAAAATCGATTTTTTTTGCATATTTCGAAAGTATTATACCCAAAGAATATACTGACCAAAGGAAACTCGAAATATTAAATATTTGCGGAGTTATCGCATATAGTCTAGAGCGCGGGAAGAGCATGCGGTCAGGTAGCGAGTAAACTTTAAACGCGATTATCTCGAAACTACTTTTTCAAAAACTGCTCGTGTTGTAGCTCAAAAAGTTATCGACCGATTTGGATGAAATTTTTGGAGGTTACTCTCAGTAATATTGTCGGAAGGATATACTTAAAGTTTGAAAGGTAGCGTGTAAATAAATAATTTGTTTGGGGTCAAATATGTCGAAAAAATGGGCGAAAATTCGAACTTTGGAGTAAAAAGGCTCCCAAATTTTCAATTTTGCACTTTCTCATCATTTTTTAGGTATATCCTTCCCCTTAATATGTCAGTAAACAAATGACACTTATTAAATCTTTTTCAGATCAACAGAAAAAGAGTGGCAACTGCAGCACTTCTCGATGTCTCGGAAAACAGACGTCCGAAGACCCTTAATAACGCCGCCATTTTGTTGGTCGTCCCAATTTTTTTGTTTAATTTGTCAGTTATAATGAACTCATTTCCAAATTTAAAAGTGATCAGATTTCTTTATCCCCTCTAAAAAAATTCCCGAAAAATACCTATTTTTCACGCTCTTAAAGGGATTTCTCGCCTTAATCGAAACCTTTTCATTTTATGAGCAGTTATAACGAAATTTTTCAAATAACTACAACTTTTGAATGAAACAATATTTTGCAAATTCCGCACGTACTTCTCTAGGTATTCTAATGTAGACTGACGAGAATTTTTGTTTTTTTGTTCTAGGTAAAGAATTGTGGACGCTAAATGTCACGCCGCGGAGCGCCTAAAAAAAGGTAACAAAAGAAAATATCACTGTTGGACATTTTGTCGTCGAAAAAAAAATATATATATATTTTTTCTAACTGCTTGATATTTATACTAAATAGATGTGTAATTCATTTTATGAGTGAATCACTTTTTCATACGAAAAAAATTGTTAAATTCACACATGATTTTATACTGTGCCTTAACCCCTTAAGGCAGGATTCTACTTTGAAACTTTGAAAAAAAAATTTTTTTTTTTTACATTTTTCGAAAGTAAATATGTTCAAGAATGTTCGGTCAAAATTTTATAAAGTTCCAAGCAGTCTAACTATCCTTTTTCGCCTTTCGAACGCACCTACCTGAGCGCGCTATTGTGACCCGCCCGGCGCGCGGCCCGGACTCACCAAAACTTTAAACGCGTTTTTCTCGAAACGACATTTTCAAGTACCGTGGTCGTGATAACTCAAAAAGTACTGAACCGATCCTTATGAAATTTGGAACACATATTCTATATGTGTGTACCAACCGACCTAACTACAATCAACTTAAAATTTTGATTAGAACTATTTTTTTATTGCAAAAAAAGACCCAAAAAAAACGCATTTTTTTTTTTCGTATTTTAGCCGCCATTTTGTTAATTTTGCACGTATATAAAATATTCTAGTTAGGTCGGTTCCTGAAGACATACTGAACATGAAACTATTTGATTTTTTTTGTTTCAGACCATCCGTCGGGAAGATTTCACGACCACGGCAACGGTACCTGCTTTTCGTGGAGTTGGCTTTAAACATATTTTACGTGTACAAAAAATGAATAAAATACATTTAAAAATGTTTTTTTATGTACTTAAAGAGTGTATTTATTGAACAGTTTAAACCCCATATCGATATCTTTAATAGTATTCTCAGAAAAAATTCACGAAAATAGCGTTTTTTTCATGGTTTCAAAGTAGAATCCTGCCTTAACACAGAAAAGTACATGCGAAACCGGTTAGAAAATTATATTTTGGTCGAACTAGTCTCAAATCAAAGAGACCGCGCACTCTGACACTTGAACCATAACGTTCGGCGAAAAACGAATTGCAAAAAGTTCGGCATCATATGACTCGGTAATTACTAATTTTGACAAAACGCGCGTTTGGCCGACGCGGAGTATTTATTGTATACGCATACGGTGCAGGATTGGCATTTAGCGGTTGAAAGTGGAGTTATATCGCTAAAATCCAACGGAGCATGAAACGAGGATTATAGCAAGAGACGTTGACTTCGAAATGGCTAACATGTGTCATTTCGTCTATGTGAAAATGACCAACGCTCGTTCGTCGGCTGGGGCAACTCAAATTGAAGCAACACCCAACTATAATTCAATTTGAAAAAGACAGAAGAAGTTGATGATCAACGTGAAAATTGACGCAGCGTCGCAATGAAAATGGAAGAAAAAAAAAAGACAGTGCCGCACTTGACCGACTTGGTGAAGTTATTCTAAACGTTTACCGAACATAAAAAAAAACAACCTTTGAAGTATACGCAAGCGTGTATCGACACGCGAAGACGATAACCCACCAATTTTTTCTCCATCTTGGCTTTGATGTCACGCGCGAGTGTGAAGAATGCGTCTTCGACGTTGATGCTGGACTTTGCCGATGTTTCCATAAATTTGATACCATACTCGACGGCTAATTGTTCGCCTCGTTCTTTCGAGACTTGTCTCCTGTCTGTGAGCTCGCATTTGTTGCCTAGCAGCATCTTTTCAACGTCCGCCGAAGCGTTTTCCTCGATATTGCGAATCCAATTTTTTATATTCTCGAAGCTCTTCTCGTTGGTGACATCGTACACCAACATGATACCCATCGCGCCCCGATAATACGCCGTCGTTATCGTACGGAATCTCTCTTGGCCCGCGGTGTCCCTGAAACGTGCAATTCATTAGCGAAAAACGAAAACTCCACGGTATTGCCCAACTTTTGGCGCAATTTCCGCAAGGCTTGTACCGTACTTATCATCAAAAAAATAAGTTCGTTATGATGAGTAAACGTGCAAAGATACAAAAAAAAAAGATAACAGTTTCTAAAAATAAACCAAAAAGTATTACAAATGAAGGCTATTCCCAGTTGACGAAAATGATGCAAAATATTCGTATATATGATGACAGCATTCTGAATATACACGACAATAATACTTTTTGATGTTAGACACTTGCATATTGGGTTCTTGTTGTTTTATTTCGCCCCAAAAGCCGACCATATGAGCAAGATGGTTTTTTTTTAAGGGGTTACACCTAGTTGGCAGCGCCAAATTGGAATTTTGTAGGCCGCTACCTCTGCAGAAAGTTTGCTGTATGGTCCCAGCATCGATGATTCCATTTGGAGGTAATAAATTACATTTTATCTACGTATATACCTGACGTAAAACTGTAACGAGCTATACCAGTGTGACACTTGCACAAAATCGAGTTTTTTGCCTTTTTCGACAGTTTATACGTTCAAGAATATCCTGTAAAAATTTCAACGCCGTATCTCTATAATTTTATCTTGCAAAAATCGATAGTTAAATCTTTAAACGCGTTTTTCTCGAAATGAGATTTTTCAAATTTGCTGACATTGTAATTCAAAGAGCAATTATACGATTGACTTGAAATTTCAACTGAGTACTCTTGAATATATTTACTTTACAATGACGTAGGATATTTTTGATTGGATGAAAATTGACGATTTGGCATTGATAAAAACGACCATTTTATAGGCAAGAAAACAGACGTTTTTTCATAACCACGCGATTTTGTTAGATTTTTATGTTTTTTGAAAATCCTACGTCATACAGGAAATACCTTCCAGTTTAACGACATTTTTTTCCTTTTTCGGTTTCAGCTACTCAATCGGCCGGAATCATGTCAGCAGTGGAGGAACTTTTTTTTGGCGCGTCTGAAGGCAGCGCATAAGTCGCTTGGATCTCAATATTTTTCTATGAAAAAAATTATATAATATAGATGAAATATAGCCAAATATATTCTTAATTTTCCGAAACATTTAATTGAGAACTTTGCTTCCAAAAAAATTCCCGAAAATCACCCAAATTTTCAGCGTTCACACTTGCATAGCACCTTAAACGCGTTTTTCTTGGAATGACTTTTTCAGAATCGGTGACCAAAATATATCAAAAACAACTAAACCGATATGCTTCAAATTTCACAGACATTTTTTGTACATCAAAAGGGACAGTCTTTATCGAAGGATTTTTTTTTGTCATTGCATACTGTTTTTTATATCAAGGAAAATAGAGTGTTTTTTTCACCGAAATATCGACGATTACTTGCGATCGGCGATCATTTTTTCAAAAATCATTATTTTATTGAATCCTTCGATTAAAGACTAGATAATATGGTACAAAAATTAAATTCATTTGGTTTTTTTATTTCAGATGATTTGTTCCCGAGCAGGAGTGGTCACCGCGAAGGACCTTTTTGGCACAGCGGTCTGTGCAATTTACTGTATCTCCGTGGTTTATAAATATTTTCCACTAAAAAAATTATCAAAGATACTCGAAATAATACCCTTTACTATGAAAAAAAATCAGCACCCATTTCCCAAAAAACATTCACGAAAACACCTCTTTTTTCCTGCCGCGAACTAGATGTTTTCGTGAATTTTTTTTGGGTAATGGATGCAGGTTTTAAACTTTTTTTTGCTCTAAGGGATTTAGAGCAAATCTGAATTTCAATCGTCAGTACGATGAGTACGTCTCTCATCCAATTGTGGCTTCCTCATAAAGGATATTTCATGTAAACAAATTAAACTTGTTTGTACGGTCAGCTTTGGGAGTGGAATAATTTAATAAAGCGACAACGTGGAAGTGTCCAACATACATTATTTTATATCGTGCTATAAAATGTAACAATATGTGTTCATATGGATTTATTTCATTATCGTTCCTTTATATTTTCGAATAATTAAAAATAATTAAAATCCAGTTAAAATCTAAACTTTTTTGCTGATTCCCGCTAAAGTAAAGCACAACAATTCGTCGATGATACTTGTGTGCAAAAAACTATTCAAGTATCGCACGTTTTTTGGAAAGTCGCCGCATGAAAATGTTTCATTGACAACTTGAACGCCCTCAAAATTAAAAAAATCCAACCTTCTTTTAAATAAAATGTTTGCAATGTAAAAGTTGATAAATTCGAAAAAAATATACGATGGATTTGTTGTAGTTTTTGGCCCAGGATCCACGAGGCCCGAGTCTATTTTCTAAGATAAGACGCCCAAATTATTACGTTGAAGTTTGCCTCATTAGAATACAACAAAAATGATTCTGTTTTCAATTTCGCAATTATCTTTTGGAGATTTAAGCTACGTAATAAACGCAAACTTTTTTCGGGATTCTCATTCAGCGATCTACAACAAATCTGCAAAATGTGATTTTGAATAATAATAAAAATAGAAAATTAAAAAGAATTTCCGTTACATTCCAATTATGCAAACTCCAACCCAATACTAATTTATTATTGCAAATTCGTTTCCAGGATATTCTTTTTAGTCCTAATACGTGTTTTCCATTGTGCACTTGGGCCTTAACAGAGGCAGATATTTTCTCAAATGGTAATCTTCGTTGCTAAACACTGATTAGTGTTCCAGCTAACTTTTCCTTGCCATTATGGACTGTACTCCCGACCGAGACTGTAATTTGGGCCCGGTCGAGGCCCAATGAAAAATGCTCGTTCCACAACATCGCAGTTTTCTGGGCATCGGCCCTTCTACAAATATGACCATTTAATTTCGAGCGAGACCCTTTAATTTCAATCGTGCAATGGGAAACACTTATAGCGACTGGAAAAATATCCAGAAAATAAATTCACTACGAGTAATTTCATTTTGAAAGATGGGCCTTAAGGGCCTAGGGCTGAGAACCACACAACTCCATCGAACAGTTATTCTTAAATTTAACAACTTTTTATATCAAAAATATTATTGCAAAACTTGATGCCCCTGAGGTATTTAGGTTTCCCGATACTTTACGTGTCTTCTGTACTTTTTCAATTGGCGTCCAAACGCTGTCGCGTCTCTTGATACACGCACATGTGTGTGAGGCAGCATTCTCCATTTTATAAATAAGCTGTCGAAATCTATCGAGGCAAGAACCATTAGCAGTAGAAATTTCGAAACTATCAGATTTAGGAGAAAACTTGTCCTACAAAAGTTGTACGGTTCGAAGAGAGTCATCGAGTGGTTGCTACGAGGTTTATCGACGTGGATACGCTTCGAAGGTTTCAAGGTCACCTCCATTTTTTTACGGGGAGGTACCTGAGTAAACGGCGAGAAAAACAGGTAAACTTCGAGAATTTTTATCTCAAAAACTAATGTTTCGATTGGAGCCGGGTTTTTTTTATTGGAAAATATGTACATTGAGGTATTTTTAGGAAGTTTTAAAAATGAATTCGTTGACTGCAAGCGATTCAAACGCGATTCTCTCGAAACATAGTTTTCAAAGTCGGTGCCAGATGTATCTCGAAAACGGCTTGTCCGATTTTGTCCAAATTTGGATACAATATTCTTCGATAGTTTTTCTCGTTCGCCACGAAGAGGTTTTTCATTTGATTGAACCATTGCTTTTTCATGCAATGTGTATGCAATCCAAAATTGTCGGAAATTGCGAACGAAAAACGAATGTTAAATTAAAACGGTCGCAACTCCGTCAAAAATGAAAGTTTCAAAAAAATCCTACGTGGCGAACGAGAGAAACTATCGAAGAATATTGTATTCAAATTTGGACAAAATCGGACAAGCCGTTTGCGAGATACATCTGGCACCGTCTTTGAAAACTATGTTTCGAGGTAATCGCGTTTGAATCGCTTACAGTCAACGAATTTATTTTAAAAAATTCCTAAACATACCTCAATGTACATATTTTCCAATAAAAAAATCCCGGATCCAATCGAAACTTTAGTTTTTGAGATAAAAATTCCCGAAGTTTACCCGTTTTTCTCGCCGTTTACTCAGGTACCTTCCCTTAAGTGGGATTCCTATTTATTTTTCAGAATTTCATAAAGCAACTAAAAATGAGGTCACACACTACATTTCAAGATGATCGATTTAGTATTAAGACGTTGAATGAGTTCTCGCTGTTTTCCAACAGATGGCGTTACCAGAACTGTAGCTTGAGGACATGGGTCACACGTCCGGTTGGTAAAATCCCTACTGCCAAGTTCTCTGAGACGGATCACATTTCAGGCAAACGAAGAGGAAGACGTTGTTCGTCGTTCAACAAAGCGTAAAGTGTTTCTTTTCTTTTTTCCAAAAAAATCAACCATTTAGGAGAACGCTGGGAATCTGTAAATCAGCCATCTTTCTCGCACGAATCTCGCTGCACTACTTAATTTTTTTTTATCTTCAGCTGAAGCACACAGAATTGTTGCCGAGACTTACAGCGACCATGCTCTGGCGGAAACAACATGCAGCGATTGGTTTAGACGCTTCAAAAATAATTATTTTGTTGTCCCGAATTGGAAGCATTACTTCATGAAGACTCGTGTCAGACGCTAGCTGAACTTGCAGAATCATTAGGAGTTGATCACACAACAGTTTCGAAAGGTTTGAAAGCATTAGGAATCATTTTTCAAATAAAGCATTAATATTTACGAAAAAAAACAGCGAGAACTTATTTGACATCGCAATATAATAAATTGATAAAACAGAAATTTCAATGTTTTTAGCCTAGAATCAATTTTAAAAACTGTGCAAACAGGCGAGCCCTAAACGATAAATTATATTGCACAATTTTATGAATTGCGCAATGTTTTTGAACGTTAAGGGTTAGTATTAAAGATTGCGCAATGATTGAACAAAAGTTTGAGCGAGTATAAACATTATAGCGCCATTTTTTCATTGCATCGTGTAGGATTAATATTGCGCCATGCTAGGGAGGTCTTGCCAACGCAAAAACATTGACGCCTATAGGCTGTCAAAGTTATTGCGTGATAATAATTGATCGTTTGGGTTGAAGGTGTTATTCAATGTTATTTCACAATGAAAGTATTGTACAATGTTATCATAGGTCTAGGGTCTGCCTTACTCCTATAAGAGTAACCCAACCAAAGTGATAGCACTTTCAAAACACAGTTGCAACCTGTTTCTCATTGAGCGTCTTATAAATATTGTCTTTTAAATCACGTCAGTTTGTATTAACGAACAGGCTCTAATTGAGATTTCAATAGTTTCACACTAACAAGGAACATCACTTAAGTGTCCATCTTCGATTTTGTTGAAACTCACATATGTAATGAAGCACTGGAAATTATTAGACACGTATTTTATTTTATCCGCGGAAAAACGGTTTTAAGGGGCAAAGCACCCCTCAAAGAAAGGCGTATCAAAGAGTGGGTTTGCATTTTCACCCACAAGCAGTCCACCAATCTGAATGAAACAAAAACCAAAATTCTGCTGATGTAAAGTAATGATCCACGGAAGTATTGAAAAAAAAATTAAGGGGTGACACACCTTTCGGGGGTCCGTTTCTCCCCTTAAAAGCATTTTACCGCCGACGAAAATAATGAGTGTCTAATAGTTTTTAGTGCATTCTCACATATATGAGTTTCAATAAAATCGTAGGTAGACGCTTAAGTGATGTTCCTTGTAAGCAAAATCCAAGTAAGTCGTATGCCTTTCTCTACATTGTTCGCCACTAAAAATGTTATCAACTTGTTTTGGAAAGCCGTGAGAAGTATCGTGATATCCTTAATAAATGTGTGTTCAATGAAAAGTACTATGACGGAATTTCCTTTTGCCAGTACATAATTTAAGGGAAGGTTCTGCCTTGTCGGGCCAAAAAATGTTCGATTTTTCACCAATTTTTTATGCGAAAAGTAATAAATATAGAATGTCGATATTTGGTACATTGCCTAATCGGTTTTTATTGAACATCAAAATATTTTTAAAGTTTGAGAAAACATGATGGTGGGAGTGGGAGGAGCCACGTATGTTGAAGCGCGGGCAATGACATTCTTCGCTTGTGGAAGTCCCAAGTCCCGGACAGGTGATCTGAAGCAAAAGAATCAAACATATTTTCACTTTGTACAATATTGTGTATAAGTTGATCTAGAATCAAGAAGAAAAATTGAAAAATAAAAAAATAGTGAGCGATTGGAAGAAAGTTGTTTTTTCCCAAAAACTTTTGCAGTTTTTTGCTCATTATTTTTTTATTTTTTTATTTTTCTTCTCGACTCTAGGTCAACTTATACACAATATTGTACAAAGTAAAAATATGTTTGATTTTTTTGCTGCAGACCACCTGTTCGGGACTTAGGACTTCCGCAAGCGAAGAATGTCATCGCCCGTGCACTGACATACTTGGCTCCTCCTACCCCCCCCACCGTGTTTTGTCAAACTTTAAAAAATATTTTGACGTTCAATAAAGGCCGCTTGGTCAACATGCCAAATATCAACATTCTATATTTAATACTTTTCGCATAAAAATTTGGTGAAAAATCGAACATTTTTTGGCCCATCAAGGCAGAACCTTCCCTTAAGGGTCCGCAAAATATTTTCTGATCAAAAGCAAATTGATATGATATTAACCCTTCTTGACACACTTACATTCGACCACGATTTTGACCCACTGGATCACTTTGACCCGACTGTTACTTCATCCACCTGCCCCTAACAATCCATTGGTCGGTTTTTATTGAAAACATCCGGGATACACGTTAAACATTTCCTAATATGTCTGCATAGTTAAATCGGAAAGTATAAAATTGAATCGTAAAAAATGATTGAAAACTTTCTATTTTCAGAAAGTGAGCATTGCACATTCGTCCGGGTCAAAATGATCCAGCGCGTCAAGGAAGAGTTAAAATTGAGGAGAATGCTACAAAACAATACAATCAATGTGCCTTGCATTGCGAGCATGCATCAAAAGTGGTATCCATCACTTCGAGCACCTTTTATAGAAGTGTTTGCACCAATTCTTCATACTTTTTATACTAAATCTCCACCGATCTTGAAATTTAGTTCGAACTTCTTTTCAATTCTTTGATAAAATTCTGAAAAATAAATGGTTGTCCCATTTTTAAGGAGAGATATACACCTAGATGGTCGAGGATTTAGAAGCTATAAACCGTAGAAGACGTACACTATGGGCCTGGTATCGATGATTCCATGTAAGTTGACAAATTTCATGATTTATTCACTCCCAAATTTTCAAACGCGTTTTTCTCAAAACCACGTTTTTCAAATCGGTACCCAAAATTTCTCGAAAACCAATGAACCGATTGCCTTGAGGTTTTTTGTGGTTATTCTATACACCATTATGTAGTACTTGTCATAGAATTTTTTTCCCGTTACTTACTTTTTGTTTCATAGTCAAAATAATAACTAATTTTTGGCCCAAAAATCACTATATTCAAACGTCCGCCATTTTGTCATAAATCGATATTTTCCAAATCGGCTATGACAAGTACTAGATTATAGTATATAATTTAATAATCTTTTTGGTTTTTTTTTTCAGATGATTTTTGAAGAAACGCCAGTGGGTACCGTATACGCAGATATTTTTACGACGCTCCAAGGATCATAAAATATCCTTGCATATTTTTGATATTTTTGAATAAAGAAAATTAAACACATTTTTGAATATTTTTAGATAATTAAAACCCCAATCCGAAATTTCAAATAGTTTTCCTTGAAAAAATCACAAAAATGACCTCTTCTCCGGCTCCTAGGTGTGTATCTCCCCTTAAAAATGGAAGTGACCTTGTCCCAAATGCCACCACTCGATGGCCCCTCTCGAACGATGCAACTTTTGTGGGAAAAGCTTTCTCCTAAGTCTAATAGGTTAGAAAATACTTCTACCGATAATAGTTTTTGCCTCACCCGTACAATACATATATACATATATAGCAATTCTATAATTACCATATTTGCAATTTTACTTTCTTTCCGTCCAAGTCTATTGTGCGTATCTTGAAATCGATACCTGCGAAGGGACAAAAAAACAAAAACAAGTTTTTTATATACGCATATATCGTGTCAGCAACAAGTAAGACGTCACAACCGTGCACACACACGCACGCACGTGTGCATATAAATAGGATATACGATACATCGTTATCAACATGTAGATTTCTATATGTATCTATATATACGCGCGTCCACGCGCAAATGTCTGTATATAGAACGTGTACGCATGTAAAAACAATTTGTCTATCGTTACGCGTCGTTGTTGTAACGGTTTTGAAATCTTTTGAGGTTATGTTGTCTCGCACAACTTTGGCGTAATGTCATCGCGTGGCCAGATTACTTATAAAGCGGACTTGTTTTTCTCTCCGAATCGAAATCTGAACAACGTTAGCCTTTGTTCATTCGATGATGACGTTTCCTCATCTCAGGAGAATCCGAGAGAGCCAGAGAGGGGGAGGGGGAGCGAGGCAGAGGGAAAGATAGGGAGAGCAGAAAGAACGAGAAAAAGAGAGCGCGGGAGAGGGAGAGAGCGAGAAAGATGATAAATGCGGGCGCACGAGACACACCCAAAACTTTGAATATGTTAAATAACAATGAGAAAAGCATAAAAAATAGACGATGATTGCAAGAAAAAAAAGGACGCTCGGAGCAACTCGTTGCTGCGTGTATAATTATAAAACGTGACGTTGCGGCGATGGTGAGGCCTTTGCAACTTACCAATGGTGGATATGAAGGTCGTATTGAAAGCGTCTTCGGAAAATCTGAATAAAACACAAGTTTTACCCACTCCCGAATCGCCGATGAGTAACAATTTGTACAAGTAATCATACGTTTTTGCCATGATTCACACTTTCGTTCGTATCTATGTATTTTTTTTTCTTCGCGTGTTTCTTTTCCGTGATTGTATATCTCGTTGGGCTCGAGGTTTTGCCTATATCTATAAAGCAGAAGGTTCGAATAACCTCAATATTATTATTCAATCACACCACTAGAATTTTGCGGACCTCGCGCGCGCTCTGCTCGTGCACTTGTAGTCCTTCCGGATATTTCGTGCGCTGCTTTATTTTTTCCACTCGACAGCTGGGAGATACGCGCACTGCTACACGAAAGGAACAAAAAAACCTTCCTAGATACAAGAGAACGATAGTGCCGCAGTTGTTTTCGTTGTCAATTATCCGAGGACCGCGCACATTAGTTTCGTCGAATTTATCGGCCAATATGATTTGTTCGTTTCACGCGTCGCGCCTCGACCGCGTCGATGAAGTTAATCTTTTTGGGCTATTCAACGCCGAAACATCTGTCAGAAAATCTTGTCTCGCAAACGACGATGACAGACGTGCAACAATCCTGATTTTTCACACTCTCGTTGTGGCACGCTTGTCTATTTATTCTGGGGGCCTGTGCTTTTTTTCGCTGTTATGTCTCATTGTAGTTCGAGCGGTAGGTTGCCGATGCAGCCGTCGAAGCGCTGACCTCCGTGAGTAAACTGCACTATCGATCGTGCGCGCGAGCAAACTCGACCGATAATGCAGATTCACATGTGGAATAAAATTTATTATGCACATGGGATATTGTTGCAGAGAGCCTAACGGTCGGCATTTCTCCAAATTTTGAAGAAAACAAAACTTTACAGATTGTAGCTACCATAGGCAGAATTGTGAATTTCTAACTGATGCGCCGAATTCATGCACATTCGGAGACCGCTAGACTCTCGGGGGTGAAAAAATACATTTTGAGCTTTGTTTCAACTCATTTTATAGAAAAATAACGGAGAAATTGGGGTATAGAGTTTTTTTCTTTATGAAACTAGCAACATTGTACCATCGAAACACAAAGTATTATCGATAATCCTGAAAATCTAGTGTCTCAGTTGTCCCATTGGCGATGATCTCGCGTGGTGAAGTGAGGCGAGCAGAGAAGCCAACCTTCTCTATCAGGAGCATAGTAACGCATTCCTCTGCAGCCGCTTGCGAGAAAGGCTGCAACGATGTTAACCTGATGGCCGCGTAGTGGCGAGATGGTGAACTAGGCGGGATCGCCACAAATTGTGGGAACGCGCCTTAAGGCCTTAAGCCACAGAAACGGGTATAAAATCATTTGAGAATTTAACAATTTCTTTTCGTATAAAAAAGTGATTCACTCATAAAATTAATTACACATCTATTTAGTATGAATATCAAGCTGTTAATTTTTTTTTTCGATGTACAAAATCTGCCGACCACTAATATTTTCCTTTGTTATCTTTTTATAGGCGCTCCGTGGCGTGACTTTTAGCATCTACAATTTTTTACCTAGAATTTAAAAAAAACTCTCTGCAATCTACATTAGAAAACCTAGAGAAGTATATACGGAATTAAAAAATATTGTTTTATTCAAAAGTCGTAGGTATTTGAACTTAAGAAATGAATTTTCAGTGAAAAATTTCCTTATAACTGCTCATAAACTGCTCATAAAATGAAAAGTTTCCAATTAATCAGAGATTCCGTACGTACTTCTCTGCGAAATGCAATTAGGAACATAACTTTTAAATTTGAAGTAAAACGAGTGAAAATTGTTGAAATTATTTGTCACGCCAATTGGAAGAAGGCTGTTTCGAGAAGTTTCGAGTATTTGGCCATACTGTACATCGAAAGAAAATATATTTTCTAACAGCTTGATATTCATACTAAATAGATGTGTAATTAATTTTATGAGTGAAGCACTTTATCATACAAAAAATTGTTAAATTCGCACATGATTTTATACCCGTTACTGTGGCCTTAAGCCTTAAAACCCTAGACGCGGACTACCAATCTTAAAAATATGATCTCATCCGAGAATAAAGGAGGCACGCCGTTCGGAGTTCCGCTTGGACAGCGAGCACATTTTTCTAAAACTTATATCTCTTTGTATTGTATTAAAGAGGTTGCTCAGCTATCGCGAAATAGTAAGAATTTGCTGAAAATTATTGAGGATATTTGCGAACAGATGTTACGACTCCGTCTAAAATTTCAAGTACTGCGTCCGTGTGATTGTTGAGCACTTCATTATTGAAGTTAGGCTCTTATACACGGGCGACATATCAAAAACTTCACGAGAACTCTCATATAAGTGTCGCAAAATAATAAAAATAGTAAGAATTGAATGAAATAGGTGGACAACATTTTTGAGATTTTTATGAATGGATTCAATGAAGAGTACAGCGTTTTGTCTGTTTGTTATCGAGATATTCGTGAAATAAAACAGGAAATTTCAGCTGATTCGCGTAAAACGATAAAGCGCCGTACGGCACGTGGCAACGCTGCTGTCAAGTCGGCCATTTTGAATAAGCGCCAAAATTTGAAACGCACAAACTATTGCTACCTTGCTATAAATTACTTACCGGAGATTATATAGTCTTCGAGGATTCGGCTTCGATCCGGCCAGTCAAGGTTCTTCCAAAGTCAATGGAGATACGGGATGTTTACGTTTCATTTTCCAACATTTTCATTTTCCAACACAAACAAAATCATAAAACACACATCATTATTCTTAAAAAACAACCCTCAACTTTTGGTAACACGAGCTGACAAAGGAAACTCAACCGTTATTCTTAAAAAATCAGACTACATTACAAAAACTCTTGACTTACTTGCGGACTCCACAACTTACAAAGCAACAAATAAAAATCCCATCAATACACTACAAAAAGGCATCAACAATATTCTCTCCAGATGGAAGATCCTAAAAATCATCGATGAAACTATGTACAAATATTTAAAAGCCGAAAATTGCAACCTTTCCCGTCTCTACTGCTTGCCCAAAATTCACAAAAATAACTATCCACTTCGTCCAATAGTATCATCTATAAATAGTCCAACACATAAACTTGCCGAATTCATACAATCGAAACTCTCTAAATTAATCAGCACGACTAACTCACATGTTAAAGATAGCTTCCACCTAAAACACTCACTCTCCAACATCTCAATCCCACTTAACCACAAATTAGTCTCATTTGACGTTGTATCTCTCTACACCAACATCCCACTACAATTAGTCATTCACAGCCTACAAAAACGAGCAAACTTATTTTCAATAACATTTCCTTTACATGAAATAATTAAAGCCATAGAATACATCATGTTCTCAACATTCTTCACTTTCCAAAACAAAATTTACCAACAAATCTCAGGATTACCTATGGGTTCACCCTTAGCTCTAATATTATCCAACATAGTTATGATAGATCTCGAAACAAATTGTCTAGAAAAATTAAAATTCTCATTACCACTATATAAAAGATACGTCGATGATATTATTATTGCTTCATTTTCCAACACAAACAAAATCATAAAACACACATCATTATTCTTAAAAAACAACCCTCAACTTTTGGTAACACGAGCTGACAAAGGAAACTCAACCGTTATTCTTAAAAAATCAGACTACATTACAAAAACTCTTGACTTACTTGCGGACTCCACAACTTACAAAGCAACAAATAAAAATCCCATCAATACACTACAAAAAGGCATCAACAATATTCTCTCCAGATGGAAGATCCTAAAAATCATCGATGAAACTATGTACAAATATTTGAAAGCCGAAAATTGCAACCTTTCCCGTCTCTACTGCTTGCCCAAAATTCACAAAAATAACTATCCACTTCGTCCAATAGTATCATCTATAAATAGTCCAACACATAAACTTGCCGAATTCATACAATCGAAACTCTCTAAATTAATCAGCACGACTAACTCACATGTTAAAGATAGCTTCCACCTAAAACACTCACTCTCCAACATCTCAATCCCACTTAACCACAAATTAGTCTCATTTGACGTTGTATCTCTCTACACCAACATCCCACTACAATTAGTCATTCACAGCCTACAAAAACGAGCAAACTTATTTTCAATAACATTTCCTTTACATGAAATAATTAAAGCCATAGAATACATCATGTTCTCAACATTCTTCACTTTCCAAAACAAAATTTACCAACAAATCTCAGGATTACCTATGGGTTCACCCTTAGCTCCAATATTATCCAACATAGTTATGATAGATCTCGAAACAAATTGTCTAGAAAAATTAAAATTCTCATTACCACTATATAAAAGATACGTCGATGATATTATTATTGCTCTACCAACACACGAAATAGAACCTACAAAAAAGATCTTTAATTCTTACCATCCAAAATTACAATTTACATCCGAAAACGAAATAGACAACAAAATCCCGTTTCTAGATTTACTTCTAATCCGCAAACAAAGCTCAATTATCACTAATTGGTACAGAAAACCAACCTGGTCAGGCAGATTCATAAATTTCTTCTCACACCACCCACTCTCTCAAAAAAAAGCCATAATCTACATGCTAGTTGATAGAGCAATAAAACTATCTCATCCGTCATTTCACAATGAAAATCTACAACTCATCTGCAACACAATGACGAAAAATTGCTATCCAATTACTTTCACAGAAAAAATAATAAAACATCGGCTCTCCATAATCAACAATAAAAAAACCAACAACAACAATTTTGATTCCTCCAGATTAATAAACCTTCCCTACACCAAAAGCATACATCATCAACTAATTCATCTATTCCGACAATACAACATAACATTAGTTACAAACAATAAACACAATATTTCTTCAATCATTGGCTCCACCAAAGACAAGATAAACAACAACCGAAAATCAAACGTAGTTTACCAAATCGATTGTAAAGACTGCAACGCCACATACATTGGTCAAACTAAAAGATACCTTGAAACCAGAATTAAAGAACACAAAAACAGCATTAAACACACCACCGCAATACATACAGCTTTAGCACAACATGCAATAGAACAAAAACATGAATTCCAATTTGACAACGTAAAAATCTTAAATAATGAGAAATGGCTTAAAAAAAGGTTAATCCTTGAAATGATCCAAATTAAAGCACACTCCACCTCTATAAACTTTAGAACAGACATACAAAAACTAAGTTCAATTTACAATTCTATCCTATAATTATTTAAACATTTTACAATATTTATCTCACATAACAATTTAAAAATTTTAAAATCATTGACACCATAAACTATTTAATACACTGACACGATAAACTAACTTATTAAGGACATTATCACTTATCTTAAATATCCCTTTCTTGACACATCTATTTTATTCTCCTTGACACGTCACTGCTCAAATGATCTTTCTCCCCCGATTCACCGCACAGAGATCTGAACACTCTTCATACAAATAATACACCTCTCAGTTTTTCTCGAACCCTCGTTGACCACACAACTCAATATGTAGGGACAAAAATTGTAAATTTCGAGTTTTGCTCATCTTAGAAGGATTAACAAAGTTAAAAAAAAAAAAAAACAACTCAATAGGTAATTATCAAAAAATATATATATATATTTATTTATTTATTTATTTTTAATTTTATCTACTGTATAATAAATTATCGATTACAGACATGCAAAATCGCCGATAAACGATATCATCTCTATTGATGTATTAACATTTCACTCGACATTATTTACACCCATAAATAATGTTCCTCGAAACAACCTTCTAAACATCAGCAAAATCTGAAATATCAACTATATCGAGGTTAGTC
The DNA here is from genome assembly GCA_964007375.1 of Ophion obscuratus. Classification (NCBI taxonomy): domain Eukaryota; kingdom Metazoa; phylum Arthropoda; class Insecta; order Hymenoptera; family Ichneumonidae; genus Ophion; species Ophion obscuratus. Next base: position 77,335,155 of record OZ023312.1, read on the forward strand.
TTTTCTTACACTTCATCTCTTTATGATTCCATAATTTAATAAAACCGCTGTACCACACATCATACATTTCAAACACTAACAAACCGAAAACAATAAATAACACAATAAATACGCAATCAACTACATTATACACATCACATTAACGTAATTATAATTAAAACTGAACTTACAAAATTATTATACCAAACGACTAAAAATTATAAGACCTATGACTTATATAACTGAATCATAAACATAAAACACTCATATTTACGACCTTTTCAAACATTATTATATTATAAAATGTGTATCATATTATATACAGAAAAATAAAATTTCTGAAGAGGACCCTAACCAGAGGGCCGAAACGTAAACATCCCGTATCTCCATTGACTTTGGAAGAACCTTGACTGGCCGGATCGAAGCCGAATCCTCGAAGACTATATTTTCATCCACACGGCCGCACACATCTCTAATTCACTTACCGGAGATTCATAGAGAGTATTTAAATATTTTGAATCATTATTTACAGAAGCTGCAGTGCATGTGTTTCGACATAACCTTCAAATCAATTACGGATCGTCCCTCGATTGCGCATTGTTTTTTCGGCTCAACTACTTTTTTCCGCCGCTTTCCAGGTTGTACTTGCTCCAATCGTTGATTGTACTGTTTTTCGGTTTGCATTTTTCCCTTCCATCTTTTCATTTCCGCCGTGAAAAAAACGGAATTCGCGAAGGATGTTTGACAGCTACGCGCTCACGATGTGGCGTTCGTATCTGAGCTCAGTGATACCAGTTACTGAGAACTAAATTGCGCGTTTGCCACATTACAACTTGGTTAATAACTTATTCGCGATGTAAACAAACAAAAAAGATTAGTAACATTTCTAAACAGTCAGTTCTATGCATTCCACATATTTATTAGCTGAAATTTATTTATTTTACGTAATCGAAAATTTGACTATTCGGGGTTGGCAGCCGTTACAGGCGTCCGTGTTAAGGGGTGGGTAGGGGTTTGCACTTTTGAAAAAGCGATTTTTTTTCTTTTCTCATAGTTAAACATTCCAAGAATATAATCCTAAAATTTCAAGTCAATCAGAGCAAAACTCTCGAAGGTATTGACTATTTAGTCCCGCTCCTCAACACTGTAGCTCCGACTTCTCTAAACTTCAAACGCATTTTTCTCAAAACCACTTTGTCAAAGTCCGTGTTCACCGCCATTTGAAAACTACAGACCGATTTATTTCAAACTTGGTACACACTTTCTACATATAAAAATTTCCCCCTCAACCGTTAGTTTGAGATGTTTTTTTTACATTGAGGGTGTTTTCCACCGCCAAAATGGCGGAATTTTTCTTGAAACATAACACTTTTCACTTTACATAGCCACCAAAAGTTTACAAATGAAAAAAAATGGTCAAAAATCGTTGGGGGGAGGATTTGATGATACTTTGACTAAATTTTAATGGTACTTGATTTGAGATAATTTCTAGCTGATATACAGTGAACACCGCAAATCGTGTTTTTCCAAAGGCGTTCTTGGAAAAGCTTTGTCACCGCCTTGTTTGTGGATATTTTCGCGTACAAATTTCACGGAATGTTCTTGAAATGACCCTTAACAATGTACAAAAGTTTTCAATAAATTTACTCTATCCATATAGGTGAAAAAATCGCAAACAAGTATTTTTTTTAACGCTGAAACTCTTACCCTCCCGTTAAGCATATGCATTCCCCTCTCTCCGCCTGCCCTGCAAAGGCCCAGAGCACCCCCCTTAAATGAATAATATATTGTTGTATGGTATAAGGAGTGAAAAGTATGTCGGGCCCCCACACGGTCTTACATACAGATCTGACAACGGTGGTAGTGGGGGTAGGCACCCTCAACGGCTCTGTTTTTTATTCCGATTTCTGCCGCTCGGTGCGTGACGGCAAGGAGAAGTACTGGTGCGACGAAAAGGGAAACAGCTCTTTTGTCCTTTTCCCTCGAAACCGCAGCGCATGCGCCGTTTGCCCGACCTTAATGTAGTGTCGTGTAAACTACATAATATACGAAACCAATAAAAAGCGATAATACGACCGTTTACATCCTTTTTTCTCCAATGTCTCACAATACATCGTTCTTCGAAATGTTTTTGTCACATGTACTGAGACTCTTCCAGTCCCGGAATAGCATCCAGCCATTTTTTGTATCGTTCGACGTTTCTGGGCAGTCGAAACACGGAGCATTTTTGCTTACAACTTTTGTACCGCGTTTTCCAATTGCGAACCGCGCAACCCTTAACCATTTCGCATTTTTTTTTTCGAAAATGCTACCAAAATAAATTCACATTTATGCGCAAAAACACGATAAAAAAATGTAACACGGTAAATCGCGTAGAACCTCGTGGTATATGGTTGCAAATAAAGGTTATTTCGACAACCGCGCCACAAAAACAGACGTAAACACTGGATCTATTCACGGGTAAGAGGTAGGGGGAATGCACTTCCCCTCGCTATTGGCGACGCGTAGCGGCGCCTCGTGAATCGAAAAGTGAAGCCGATAAGCGTGCCTACCCCCACCACGAAAATTTGGCTTCGTTGCAAGACCTGGGGGCTTATTACGGTTCTCGGGTGAGAATTATCACTTCTCGCATTTTCATCTCACGTGAGTTTAGTCACGCTATTACGGATCGGTCAGGTGAAAATGTGAGATCACTAGGAACTTCCGGCTAGTGATCTCATATTTTCACGACACCGTAGAAGAGGTATATACTAGCACGCCCATTAAACCCAGCCCACGAGACGTGCGCATCGACAAAAACAACCTCCTCACTCGAATGAGCAATAAGTTTGAATAGAATCTCGGTTTGGAACATGAATGTTACCGAAAAACAAAAACAAATGTTATTAGATGTCATGAAAAAAGACGAAGATTTAGCACGAGGCAGATTGCGATACAGCCATTCAAATAAAAAAGTACTGGTATATTTTTGTATCATATTAGAACATAAAACGGTTCTTATAATACAGTGATAGAATTATTGTTTTATGTTAATAAATCGAACATTTATGCAATTTATTCTTGTTCCGTTATACTGAGGGGATCCAAGACATCGCACAGTGATTGTCGTATCCGAAGCATTCGATTTTCCCGTTCTCGCAAAATCACAATCATCAGTAAATTATTCATGATTATCGGATGACATTACCTAAGTCGCTACGATATCAACTTTAAGTTGCTGAATTTTATTAATTATTCGGTGCCGTGATGCTACCGTCTCTGAATCAGCTATTTCATAGTAACATTGGTTATGTTTTAGCTTTGGACGTGTCGTCGCTGCGTTGGGAAGACGCTTACGCATGCGCATTTCGATTTTCGACATGACATTTCGTGTCGAGTAAACTCACGTGAATAATCTCGTATTTTCACTACGTGAAGAGAACCGTAATAGGGTGAGCTGCTCACTTTAATCATTTTCACCCAAACGGAGAACCGTAATAAGCCCTCTGTATGTAAGACCGCCCCATAACCCTACAAAACATGTGGCGGCTGGTCGGCCACTGCAGCGCTCGGCGGCGACCCCAGTCGACGGTCAAGCGACACCAGCGCCCAGACGGCCGAGAAAACAGTCTCTCGTGCCGCGCGAAATGTACTGATCTCACTCTCATGTATATAAAGTTTAAGTTCTTCTACGAGTCGCCTCGCGCCTTTATCCTACCTCGAGTAGCACGTGCTCCCGCGATACCGCGGTTCTCGATCTCAACGTGAATCTATCTTAATAAGTGTTGTACCTGCAATAAATATATCTATCGTTATTAGTGCGACCTACCAATCATTCATTCCTTGGGGCTTATAACCCCATAACTGGTGACCCCGACGTGATCTCCGCGGATTTCGCGTTGAGAGACCACGTGGCGCGCCGCGCCGGAACGCGCAAAGTACCGGTCTTTGTTTTTTCTCTCTCGCTGTCTTGCACCTTAGTAGCTGTGCACCATGGCGACACAGCACACCCCGGTGCATAGCAAAACCGGCGACAATAATTTAGACAGTGAGCTAACAGCGGCACAAAGTCTTTTCAACTTTGCGGCTTCAACGAGCACGGTCGACACGTCTACAAGTGCGGCGACACAGCTCTTTCCTCCACGTGCCTCAGCGGTCGATGCCGTGCAAAAGTGCACACTTCCGACGTTCTGGAAAACGAACCCAGAAATGTGGTTCCTCCAAGTAGAATCAGTGTTTCAATCCAACGGCGTACGTTCCGACGCCAATAAGTACCACCTCGCCGTCAGCGCTCTCACACCTGAGGCAATCATCGCAGTCAGCGACATTATCAAGGCGCCGCCGGCAACGAACAGGTACGAGTACTTAAAAACCCATTTAGTCAATCGCCTCTCCGAGTCGGCAGACCGACAACTTCACAAATGTCTGGCCGAACTCGAGCTCGGCGCAAAAAGGCCTACGGAGCTCCTTCGGGAGATGAGGTCTCTGGCCGGCGACAGAGCCACAGAGGATGTGCTGCGAGTGAGGTGGCTCGCACTCCTTCCACCCACGCTGCAAAACCTCCTGAGGGTGTTTCAAGCCTCGTTATCGCTGGATGAGCTCGCTAAGGGTGCGGACACCTTTCTTGAGAACGGGTTTAGCCATACCGTCATGGCTGCATCGTCACACTCTCGACACAGTCATTCGCCATCTCGAGTGCTTCCGCCGCCGCCGCCTGATCCTGTGATGCTGGAAATGAGAGAAATTCGAGAGCTGCTCTCGCAGCTTATCACGCTCAACAAGAATGTTCTCGGCGCCATCAACAAGACTAGCCACAGAAGCCGAGGCCGCTCCTCCAGACCACGTTCAGCGACTCCCGTAGCCACGACTACTGGCCTGTGTTTCTACCATCAGAAATACGGCGCCAACGCACGCCACTGCCAAGCGCCGTGCTCACACCCGAATAATACATTCCAGCAACCGGGAAACTAAACGTGCTATCCTCTGTACAGGCGGTAGAGGATGGCAACAACAACGTTGTATCCGCAGAGTGCCGCCTGCTCATCTACGATCGGCATCTCAATCTACAGTTCCTGATCGACTCGGGATCGATTGTCTCGATTATGCCTCGACTTGGGTCCTTCCGCCATGCGAAGCCCACGGACAATAAGTTGTACGCGGCAAATGACACTGTCATCAACACCTACGGCGAACAGACTCTCAAGCTCAATATTGGCTTGCGCCGCGAGATCCGATGGACGTTTGTCGTCGCCAACGTCACAACAGCAATCATCGGAGCCGATCTTCTTGCCCATTACGGACTGCTGATTGACCTAAAGGGGCGCTGCCTCATCGATCGCGAGACGCTGCTTTCAGCCGGCTGCCAAATAGCCCAAGCAGCGGTCCACACCGTTTCGACAGTCTCCTCAACGGACGCGACTTCTCCGGCGCTGCAGCCTGCTTACAGGAAATTGCTCTGTAAGTACATTGATATCACTAAGCCAGCGCCAATATCACTGCGAACAGACAACCCAGTCGCCCACCACATTATCACCACAGGTCCACCAGTCGCCGAACGCACACGCCGTCTCACGGGTGACAAATATCAGGCCGCGAAGGCTGATGTCGAAATGCTGCTCCATTACGGCGTCATCCGACCCTCAAGCAGCCAGTGGGCTAGCCCCATTCACATAGTGCCAAAGAAGCATGGTGGTTGGCGTTCGACTGGGGACTATAGAAAACTGAATCAACAAACTGCGCCGGATCGTTACCCAGTTCCTTACATTGAGGACATCCTCCAGCGCTGTCACGGGCGTAGTTGGTTCTCAACCATCGATCTGGTGCGGGCGTACCATCAAATACCGGTTGCTGCAGAGGACATTCCCAAGACTGCGGTCACGACGCCGTTTGGCCTATTCGAGTTCTGTGGAATGCCACCTGGTCTGCGCAACGCAACACAGACCTTTCAGCGTCACATGGACACCATTCTACGAGACGTCGAATTCGCAGCGTGCTTTATCGACGACCTCATCATATTCTCGAACAACGAGGAAGAACATCTACAGCATCTGGAGCAGATCTTTCAGATCCTGCGAAACAACAATCTGGCAATCAATCCGAGCAAATGCCAATTCGGCATGAGCGAAGTGACCTATCTGGGCTATTCGCTCGACGCCAATGGATTCACTCCACCAGATGACAAGGTCCAAGCAATCCTCTCGTTTCCGAAACCGGAAACGATATCGGACTTGCGCAGATTCCTCGGGATGATAAACTATTATCGGCGCTGCGTACCTCATGCCGCCGAGATGCAAGCTCCTCTCAACGAGTACATGAAGAACGCGAAGAAACGCGACAAAACCAAGGTCCCTTGGACTCCAGAGTCAGAACGCGCACTCGAGCGGTGCAAGCAAGGCATAGCCTCTGCCACCAGGACGGCGTTCCTCTCGCCCTCGGCACCACTCGCACTCACCACCGACGCCTCCGACTTCGCCATCGGCGCTTCTCTAGAGCAACTGGAAGAGGGGTCCTGGAAGCCACTCGGTTTTTTCTCTCGAAAACTTTCCCCAGCCGAGACCAAGTACAGCACGTACGACAGGGAGCTCCTCGCGATATTTGCGAGCATCAAATTCTTCCGGCACATCCTCGAGGGACGCGAGTTCGCTACCAAAACCGATCATCGCCCACTAGTCACCGCCTTCCTCCAGAGAATGGACAAAGCTTCGCCTCGGCAGCTGCGGCAGCTGGACTTCATATCTCAATTCAACACTACGATCGCACACATCAAGGGAGAGGATAACGTGGTGGCTGACGCGCTGTCCCGCATAAGCGCTGTAAATATGCCGAGCGTTCTGGACTCCGAGACCATTCGTCAAGCTCAGGCAACCGACGTCGAGTTAGAGGCGCTGCTGCAACACTCATCACTCGACTTGCAAGAGATCACCGTCGAAGGACACGACATCTTCTGCGACGTCTCGACGAACTGGCTGCGGCCATACCTGCCTGCCAGTCTCCGCAAACGTGCCTTCGACATCGTCCACGGTCTGGCGCACCCAAGCGGTCGGGTAACTGCCCGTCATCTCCGAGACAAATTTGTCTGGCCGGGAATCAAAAAGGATGCCGTTCGCTGGTCGCGGGAATGCATGCCCTGTCAGCAGTCGAAGGTGTCTCGTCACAACCGCGTCGAGCCCAAGCACATCGACGTGCCGGACAACCGGTTTGACCACGTGCACCTGGACCTCATTGAGCTACCACCGGTGAAGGGTCTACGATACTGTCTGACGATGATAGACAGATTCTCTCGATGGCCAGTCGCTGTCCCGCTTGCGAACATGGAGGCTGACACGTGTGCCACCGCCTTCTACGCGCATTGGATTGCGCAATTCGGCACACCGCTGACCATCACAACAGACCAGGGAAGCCAGTTCGAATCCCGGTTGTTCACAGCTCTCGCTCGCATGGTGGGCGCGAACAAAATACATACGACGCCCTACCATCCTCAGTCCAACGGCCTGATTGAGAGGTGGCATCGTACGGTGAAGGCTGCGCTCATGTGCAACGCTCCGACACCGTGGCCGGAACTGCTACCGTCAGTTCTCCTGGGACTCCGCACATGCGTCAAGGAGGACCTCAATGCCTCACCAGCGCAGCTACTTTACGGTACGGAGTTACGCATCCCAGGCGAATTCTTCGTTACGGCCGACTTACCTGCTGACCCGAACTTCTTCCTCGAGAAGTTTCGGGAACATATCCGTCAGGTTCGTCCAACGCCAACAGCTCACCATACAAAGTCGCGCTGCTTCATCCTCAAGGAGCTCTACACCTGCCCGCACGTGTTCGTCAGGGTGGACGCGGTCAAACGACCTTTAGATCCCCCGTACTCCGGCCCTCATGAGGTCATCGACCGAGTGGACGACCGGGTGTTCATCGTGCGCATCAATGGGGCCGAGAAAGCAATCGCCGTGGACCGTCTAAAGCCGGCGTTCATCTCAAAAACCGACCCACCCGAGGCGCCTACCCTAGCCGAATCTCAGCCGTCATCGTCATCGCTCGAATCATCCCAGTCTGAACTGCTGGCATCCTCGGATCATCGGTCGACGACAATGGATCGACCTATCAAAACCTACGCCAAAGCTACCAAAAGGGTGTCGTTTCCTTCCTTGCCCAGTCAGGTTCCTGAGGGGGGGACGGATGTGGCGGCTGGTCGGCCACTGCAGCGCTCGGCGGCGACCCCAGTCGACGGTCAAGCGACACCAGCGCCCAGACGGCCGAGAAAACAGTCTCTCGTGCCGCGCGAAATGTACTGATCTCACTCTCATGTATATAAAGTTTAAGTTCTTCTACGAGTCGCCTCGCGCCTTTATCCTACCTCGAGTAGCACGTGCTCCCGCGATACCGCGGTTCTCGATCTCAACGTGAATCTATCTTAATAAGTGTTGTACCTGCAATAAATATATCTATCGTTATTAGTGCGACCTACCAATCATTCATTCCTTGGGGCTTATAACCCCATAAACACAATGGAGCGGTGACATCTAGCGGTAGTCCAGTAACACTGGGAACGCCACCGGGCTCGAAAGTCCTCAGCGTGTGGTATCCCGTCGTACTCCGCCTCGCATTTGCTCCACGGACAAGACCGTGGTTTTTTATCTTGCCTCCTCTCTTTGTTTTCTATTCTCACGTTCGTTCATTGCCGAAGCATGTTTCCATCTTTTCCACATATTTAATCAAGAAATCCGATGTAAGTGTTCCCCCAAGTCATGGACCTCTCTACATCTTTTAACGCCAAATCTGGACGATTAAATTGAAAGGCAATATTTCTCATTTCTGTACAAACAACCTTAAATTTACAGCCGGTAAAGTTCACACCTCGGGCTTTGTTTAGATACGCAAAAAGCTCACTATACGCTTGTAAAGTAGGAAGAATGAGCAGGCATTTTAATTGCGTCGCGTATTCGTCTTTCAACAGGTTATAATGCTTACATTGATCCTGGAAACTCAGGAGGGTCATCAGATCGAGTTGAACGTTCAGCCGGAGGATACGTTCGAGGATCTGAAGAATCAGTACGCAGATCACGAATTCCTCGGCTTGTCGGATTCACTCCAACAGCTGATCACTAATGGAGCTAGCGTGGCGGAAGATACAAAGATATTTGACTATATTACTGGAACGGGTAAATTGAATAATTCTTTCGAGAATGCTTGACAACGACGATAAGAGATTGTAAATAAAGTAGAGATGTAACGATACCGATACGATGCCCATATATCGGTAGAAACGGTATATAGGTATCGCCGATACGTTCTTCATCTATTTAACGGGTTAGGCCACAGCAACGAGTATAAAATCATGTGTAAATTTAACAATTTTTTCGTGTGAAAAAGTGATTCACTCATAAAATTAAGGGGAGGGTAGGGGTTTCATCATGAAAAAAAAAATACTTTTGCAAATTTTTTTCATCTATATGAATAGAATAAACTTATTGAAACCTTTGTGTACAGTGTTAAGTGTCATTTCAAGAACATTCCGTGAAATTTGTACGCAAAAATATCCACAAACAAGGTGGTGACGAAGCTTTTCCATGAACGCCTTTGGAAAAACAAGATTTGCGGTTTGCAGGAAATCAAGTACCATTAAAATTTCGTCAAAGGATCATCATATCCTCCCGCCAATGGTCTTTGATAATTTTGTTTTTCATTTTTAAATTTTTGGTGGGCATGTAAAGTGAAAAGTGCTATTTTTCACGAAAAATTCCGCCATTTTGGGGGTCGTAAACCCCCTCAATGTAGAAAAAATCTCAAATTAACCATTGGGGGGAGGTATTTTATATGTAGAAAATGTGTACCAAGTTTGAAATAAATTGGTCATGTAGTTTTCAAATGGCAGTGAACACGGACTTTGAAAAAGTGGTTTTGAGAAAAACGCGGCGCTGGCTTGTTTGTGGATAGTTTCGCGTACGAATTTCACGGAATGTTCTTGAAATGACTCTTAACAATGTACAAAAGGTTTCAATCAATTTACTCTATCCATACAGACGAAAAAATTCGCAAAAAAGTTTTTTTTTCACGCTGAAACCTCCCTCCCTCAATTACACATTTATCTAGTATGAAATGCTGTTAGAAAATATATATATTTTTTCGATATACGAAATGACCGACTACTAAAATTTTCTTTTGTTATCTTTTTTTTTAGGCGCCCTGTCAATCTACATTAGAATACCTAGAGAAGTACGTACGGTAAAATTATAGAAGTGGGGGGGGGGGGGGACCCTAATATGAAGAAAAAAAAAACGTTAAAAAGTCTCATTAGCGTGGAGGGTAAAAAAGAAATACGTAACATGATTTTTTGTTTTCAAACTTCTTCTTGTGTGTGTGTGTGCGCGCGTGTGTGTGTATGTGTCAATTTCAGTGCCAAACATTTTTTTTTGCCATGAGCGCCTTTTTAATGTCATCACTATTGATATTCAGTTGGGGGAAGCCGACATTTTTTATTAATTCCATAAATTATGGGATTTTTAAGGTTGCGGAAACGAGGGACAAAATAGCGCATTATAGACTCACATACGCACCCACACACACGTGTACATATATGTATACTCGCACGAAGCAAATTGAATTGATGAAAGATAAACAAGGTAAGGTTAACAGAGTGAAAAGGTAAGTATATTTTGAACGAACTTCGAAATATTAGTATATCAATGGAAATCATGTGCGACGGGTGTACGATATTTCTCACCGAAGCAATCGGAATATTTTAATCCCGAAAAGAAAGCATCGCATTTTTGCAAAATCACGGGGTATTGCAGCGGGAAATAACGTATTATTCTTTTTTATCCTCCACCATAATGACACTTATTAACGTTTTTTTTCTACCATATTAGGGCTTCCCCCACCTTAACTCAACATGTAACATCGTTTTTATCCATTACAATACCCCAAAAAAGCTTTGGATCGATTTTGGGCTGGAGCTGTGATTCTATAGTTTCACCGTACGTACGGAATTTAAAAAACATTGTTTTATTCAAAAGTTGTATGTATTTGAATTGAGTTGTAGGTATTTGAATGAATTCTCAGTGAACATTTTGTATAAAACTGCTCATAAAATGAAAAGTTCTCGATTAATCAGAAATTCCGTACGTCTCTCTGCGAAATGAAATTAGGATCATAACTTTCAAATTTGAAGTTAATCGAGTGAAAATTGTTGAAGTTATTTGTCACGCCAATTGGAAAAAGCTGGTTCGAGAAAAACGCGTTTGAAGTTTCAGGTACTCTATGGCCGTGCCAGAGGTGGTCTTGCGTTATACGCTCAAAGTCGGTGAAAAAAAATTTGCTATAAATCGAATAGTAACTTATTCTTATGATGATAAAGCACCGTTTTAGCGAGAAAAAGTCGATTCTTTGAAAATTCTACCGTGGCTGTATCCCTTAAATATCGCTCGCTTTGTTGCGATGGCTTTCGCGCTGCTAGATTGGCGCCACCAGTGCGAAAGATATCTATCTTATTAATTGACCACACTTCAGAGCAACTTTTTTCAACTGCAGGCCTTATACAAAGTGATTTGCGCAACCGATTGTCAGCAAATGACCTTAAAAAGCTCTGCTTTCTTAACAAAATGTTCCCTGAGGTCAAGTTTGATTATTGACGATCTACGTCGCAGCTAAAAACCTGCGGTTTTACAAGGAAAGGTTGCGAGATCGAACTCTCCGATTTCGGTGAAATCTAGCATATTTGTAGAATGGGTAAAAATAGGCGTCACGAGTTTTTTTATATCTGCAGAACTCGATTTTTAAGGGGTGAAACGCACCCTCGAAATTAGGGGTGCTTTTCGTTTCAAATTTGTTATCTAAATAAACGTTGTTGCAATTTGAAATTTTTTCATATCTCGTCCCGTTGAAACGTTGTCGATGAAAAATGAAAAACCCCTATATTCGAGGGTGCGTTTCACCCCTTAAAATTCTCTTCATTCTACAAACATGCCAAATTTCGTCGAAATCGGAGAGTTCGACCTCGCGACCTTTCCTTGTTAGAGTTTACTTCAATTTCGAGTTTAGTGCAATTTCAAGTTTAGGTTACTTTGAGTACGAAACTTCAAACTAATAATAAATAAAACAGTATAATTATATTTTTGTTTGATTTTGACACTCCTTTTACTCCTGGAAGGTAGGTAAATAATTTTCAACATTTTCATCTTTTTACTTAAGTACCTTTTCAATGTTTAGGTCATTGTTTAGTGTACATAAAGAACTATTTTCCTTATATCAAGTTCTCTTGTATATTGTCTCGGTATCGTCGACAGTTTGATATAATTATCGGTATCGGTATCGTAGCACCTTATACACGTATCGTTACATTCCTAAAAGAAAGTTCTCATGCTACGAATAGCATAAGAGGGGGTGAATAATAGTCCTCTGCTCTCTGGTATATTTTCATGAAAATATGTCAACGCGTTGAATCGTAATATGACAAGAACGGTATATCAGCTTTGATACAGCAGCTAATGTATGATATGTAAAGAGTTGCCAACTTTGTATCGAATATGTCAAGTTCTGCACAGCAAAACTGGTTGCAGTTGGTGATTACGATATTTATCTTCGACGATGAATTTTAATCTGGTCCGCTGAAAGGAGCAGCCCCTTTACACGATTTCTTGCAATTTAATGTGCGGCAAACAGTTTCAGCTCCTTTCATTTTGCTATTGCTTAACAAATTTGCGTGTTCTCATAGCTCAAGAATGGTTTAGTACGGACACATCAGCAGAGCCTCTTCCATTGCAATTCTCGGCGAATGCCACGGAACTAAGGGTGTGCTGTGCACATGGCTGCTCCAATACCGAAGAGAACATGCCAGGAAAGCCTTTTTACCCATTGCCAACGGATCACGATAGGTATGGACGAAACGTTTGTTGAAACTTGAGAAATTTTGATACGGCGATTGTGTTCAAGGGAAGATATACATTTAGACGGGAAAAAATGGAGCAATTTTGAGGGTTTTAAAAACTAAGAAATAATTATTCTACATTTATCAAACTGTAGTTGTACTTTATTAGTATATTTAATTATACGAAACAATTTTTTTTACTCGCTTATCATCATAATGGCGGAGCGATGGCAGAGTGTTACAGCAACGATGACGCGGGAGTTGCAAACCGGCGTGCAGTCCGGCTTCCCGTAGACTTTGATTTGTAAAAAAAATCAAAAAATCTTTTCACTTAGAACATGTATAGTTTCTATTTGACAGTAATTAAAATGAAGAAAATGCAAATTTAACAGAATGGTACGCATTTACAAAAAAACTCAACATTTCACGCCAAACTTCTGTAAAATTTGGATTAAAAAAGTAGTTTGTTTTTTCTAATTTTTCAATAACAATTCTCGTTAAGCACAAGGCAGCAATATTATCAATATTTTTACCAAGTTTCAAGCTTAATCGGGTAAATAGTTTTTGAGTAATCCTGCACGCCAATTTCGAAAATGCGGTTTTGGGGAAATCGCGTTTGAAGTTTACATAGAATTTACTTAGATCAATTTTGCGTATTTATATCTAAAAAGTGCTTACTTTCGAAATTTTCACTGGCCTATAACTCAGACACTATACCCACCTTACGTCAACAAACATATAGAGTGTTGAAAGCATTTTCAATGCTAAAAAAGTTGTTTGCCTTCTGCGAAATGACACACTGAATTTCAAGCTTGCTTATAGTAACGGTTAAAGGATGCAAAATGGAAACACAAATATATCATCGTAAAGTTCTTTTATTATGCAATCAAAAAATGTAATTCAAAAATTGTTCATAACGATTAACAGTTATTTGTAAGAAAAATAACACGTTTTACTGCTTCATAAATGTCCAGCCAAATTTCAAGAAGATGTAATTCGCTTCGCTTTGCTTACGTTATCAGTCGCGAAATCATGTAAATATTGAGAGCTCTGTTCCTTTTGCATTGTACAAGCAGTAACACTCAGTCAAAATGTCGAAACGCACGTCTTTAGATCCATGTAAAGTGGTTATCAAGTTGCACAACGAAGGAAAATTTTCACGTGAATAGCTATAATTCTGGCGATTGGAAAGTCGACCGTTAACGATATGATAAATAAATTCAAGACTACATGTACTCTAGAAGATAAATAATGTCCTGGGAGACCTTGGAAAGCAACTAATCGTGTCGATAACGTGATCAAAAGAAAGGCTGTCGCAGATGTAAAAAAGAATGCTGCAATCATTGCACGTGAATTGCGCGAAGAAAATTTGGCTGACATTAAGCCAAAGTACTGTTTCACGTAGACTGAAAGAAGTGGGACTTTTTGGACTATTGGAGTTAAAAAACCGCTGATCAGTAAAAAAAATAAGAAGGCTAGATTAGAATCCGCGAAAAAATACGAGAGCTGGACTGTTAAAGATTGGAAAAAAAGTGCTGTTCTCAGACGAAACTAAAATTAATTTTTTTGGAACTCATGGGAGAAGTTACGTTCGACGACCAAAAGGAACTAGAAATGATTCGCGATATCAAACATCAACTGTGAAACACGGTGGAGGTAGCATTATGCTATGGGGTGCATTCTCTTGGAAAGGCGTTGGTCCGATCTTCAAAATTGAGGGCACTATGAACTCTGCTATGTATAGAGATATTATATTAAAATTAATGCTGCCTTATGCTCGTCACATTATGCCACGAGGATGGATTTTTCAGCAAGATAATGATCCAAAACATCGATCACAGCTCCTTCAGCAGGTTTTTAGCAAGAAAAATATTCGAGTTTTAGAGCGGCCGAGTCAATCTCCGGACCCGAATCCCATAGAACATTTATGGCAAGAGTTAAAACTAAGAGTAGGAACTGAACATTGTACCAATAAAGCTGCTTTGTGGGGAAAAGTTCAAGAAGAGTGGAAAAATATCTCTCAAGATAGAATCATATTGAATCGATGCCTCACCGATGTGCTGCCGTGGTAGCTTAGAAGGGCATGGCTACCAAGTATTGATGAAAACGTTACATTTATTATCGTTTTCAATTTTTTTTCTTGAGTTACTATATTTTTTCTTTGTATATAGTGCGTAATTCGTACTTGGCCGGATAGTTATGAAAAAGCGAAAATTGTTATTTTGGTTATAAATAATTCTGAATAGTTATATATAATTTTTCAATAACACGTTTCGATTGCATAATAAAAGAACTTTACGATGATATGTTTGTGTTTCCATTTTGCATCCTTTAAACGTTACTCCATCGTAAAATTATCTTTGTCCGGACACTTTTGCATGCAACTGTAGATGCGTTACCATCTTAAACTACACAGTTTTGGTAACGCCATCTGTTGAAAAACAGCGAGAATTTATTCAACGTCGTGATAATTAATTATAATTTATCGAGCTCAATACATTCGTTTTTTTTTCCTGACAATTATTTCATTACTATCCATGGATATGTTGACCGTATCTGCTATATGGATGGCGGCTATGCGGTTGCAAGAAATCTCGATCACAATATATCTCAGAAAAATACCGGTGAGAACATATATTTTCCATTCCAGGCTCTACGTCTGTCTTTCCGAAATAGGAAGGTTAGACCTGTACAACGGAATATTTGGCACTAACATAGAAGGAGGCCAGACATATTTTCTCTGCGATGGGCATTACAATCAAGGGTCATCTTTACTGCCCGTAGACATAGTTGCTGAACAGACACCGACGTTGTCGCTGCTAAAGCCAAGAAGTGATCGACCAAGATCAAATGTGATCGATGAAGAAATGAAGTTGACCAAAGAAATGAAAGAAGAAGATGAAATGGGGGAGAAAGGACAGGGAGAAAATGATCAAGAGAACAACAAGGAGCTCCAGGAAGTTGACCTTGATCGAAAAGATGGCGTCACGCTCGAGTTTTTCGATAAAGTCGAAAATTACGAACATCCTGGAATTCTTTGCCGATTGTGCGGCAAACTTACCGCAGATCCTGTACGTTTGTTTGCCCTCATATCGGAGACTGTCGAGGACGAATTCAACCTTGCGGACAAGATTAACTTGTGTCTTCCCGTTACGGTGAGCTTTATTTCATTATCACGTCACCGATTGTGTGGATGCTCCGTTCTTTGCTGTACCGTCGATTTTTACCCACATGACCCCCTAACCTACGACTAGATACCGCCCCTTTATATGTCGTACACGGATATAACACATACTCTCCGTGAGTGAGCTACACGCACGTATTTTGTCCCTATTATTACACGGCTGTTACGCATATGGAAAATAGGGAAAATCGAGAAAACTTAAGGATTTTTTTTTCCTCCTGGAATAATCAGGGAAAAGTCAGAGAATTTCAAATTTCTCTGGAATTTTTCCAGAATTGACAACTGCGAGAATTACGAAAAATGAAACCAACTTGAAAAAAGAAAACTGAAAAGTATTAAAATAAATATTTTTGTATATTTTTAATATTTATATTATTCTTCATTATACAGGGTGAGGCACTAACTGTTGCCACCTTGAATATCTCTGTAATTATCAACGTCACAAAAAAATGTTTGAAACAAAAGTTTTACCGTACGAAAGGGGTCATCAAATGCGACCATTTTTTTTATCTCAGCGGAGGCGCTGTCGCACAGTAAAAGTCACCTCCACTTTTTTAAATGGGACGGTACATTTTTTTTCAACTCTCTTGTAGAGTATCGAAAACTGCATAAAAAACATTTAGGGGTCAAAGTCGTTCAAGGTCATTTAAGATCAAAAAGTGACATGAACTTTATTTTTATGTGAAATTACCTTTATTCACAGTAGATGTTCAAAGTGATTGCCATTGGAATCAATGCAGTATTGCAATCTCCTCATCACGGATTGTGTAGAATTTCATATCACTTCGACACTTATCGAATCACAGGCTCGAAGAATTCTCTCACGCATATCATCCGGCGTAATTGGACGTTCTTTATAAACAAGATCTTTCAAGTATCCCCGCAAGAAAAAGTCCAGAGGCGTCAAATCTGGCGAGCAAGCCGGCTACGATACGGCTCCTCCGCGTCCAATCCAACGATTTGGAAATCTCTTTTGCAATTCATTTCTAGCTATCAGCGAAAAATGTGCCGGGCACCCATCGCGTTGACACCACATTCTGTTTCTTGTTTCTAAAGCTATTTCTTCCAATAACGGACCTAATGTTTCTTGAAGGAATGTGGTGTACTTCCTACCGTTAAGATTCCCTTCGATGAAATAAGGGCCTATGATTCTATCCCCAATAATCCCACACCATACATTAACCGACCACGGTCTTTGGTGTGCAACTTGCCGCAGCCAATGTGCATTTTCAGTTGACCACAAATGCATGTTATGCAAGTTAATATTTCCATGATTCGTAAATGTTGCCTCATCAGTAAATAAAATCCGATTAATAAATGAGTCATCTCTCTGAATCTGGCGTTGAGCCCATCGGCAGAATTCAGTGCGATTCACGAAATGCGTATCAGTTAATTCCTGGTGGAGACTGATGTGGTAAGGATGATATTTATGACGATGTAGAACACGTAGAATATTTCTTTGGCTTACGCTAGATTCCCTTGCAATTTGACGAGAACTTGCACAAGGGTCTCGATGAACGGCGGCAAGAATACCAATTTCCGTTTCTTCGTTAGTAACTCGCTTTTGTAGGATCCAGTTGTCCTCAGTTTAGTGTACAAAATTTGAAATGTACGGCGTGTAGGATGAGAACGTTCAGGAAATCTTTCAGCGTATAAGTCTCTAGCTCTAACTGCATTTTTCTGACATTCTCCGTAAATTAGAAGCTTATCAGTTTGCTCTTCAAAAGACTACATCATTTACATTCGCTTGGTTCATTAATACTTGTCTCACCATTCTTACTATCGTTATCTTGGGTTTGTTTTGGCGAAACATTGTACAATGTTCCGTGTACATTTAGGTTTGGTGCCGTTGTTTACATACAAGACAATGGCAAGACTTCGGCGATAAGTGCCGAAGTGATAAGATATTCGTGATGAGGAGATGGCAATACTGCATTGATTCCAATAGCAATCACTTTGAACATCTACTGTGAATAAAGGTAATTTCACATAAAAATAAAGTTCATGTCACTTTTTTATCTTGAATGACCTTGAACGACTTTGACCCCTAAATGTTTTTTATGCAGTTTTCGATGCTCTATAAGATAGTCGACAAAAAATGTACCGTCCCATTTAAAAAAGTGGAGGTGACCTTTACTGTGCGACAGCGCCTCCACTGACAAGGAAACGTTGCGAGGTCGATGTCTCCGATTTCGATAAAATTTGGCATGCTTGTAGAATGGGTAAAAATAGGCGACACTTATTTTTTTATATCGGCGGAACCCGATTTTTAAGGTTTGAAAAGCACCCTCGAAAATTGGGGTGTTTTTCGTTTTTCGTCGATCACGTTTTAACGGCACAAAATATGGAAAAACTTCCAATTGCAACAATGTTTATTTTTTCGTGTACTATACATTAGAAATGAGAACAATGCAGATAGCAACAAATTTCATATTGTTTATTGCAAAAATGCAATTTTTTAAACCGTATCTCCGAGAATGTTTAATCGATTGGGATGTAAATTTGCATACATGTAGAGAATGGAAAAGTGCGGATACGGATTTTTTCTTTTTCCGATATCTCACAATTAAGGGGTTGAAACTGCCCGTCGATTTTTTTTGCCGAGAGCATCGTATTATCAGCTAGCCTTTTGGCATTTCGGTCTAAATTCACCTCAATATACGTTCGTGTTATGACGCAATTGCATATTTGTAACATTCCAGCCCCCCCCCCCAACGGTCCCCCTCTCGAAAGGCAAACGTTCAAAGTTCTTACCGTGCGGCATGGACGAAAATTTGTAGAAATAAAAATGGGTTACAAAGAAAGTACAATCAGTCAAAAGAGTCAATACACATTTTCTCGTTTTGGCGGAACGACACTTTTAAGGGGTCAACGCACCCTTAACAACTTCGTTCTTTCTATAGCTCGTGAACGAGCCGAAATAAAAATAAAGTTCGATAGGAAAAAATGTTGTATTCTTCGACTACTAGACGTTCATGATGATAATGATGAGTACAGCAATAAATGGCGTATTGTTTATTGCAATAATTCGTGAATTACTTGTGAAAAATCACTCTTCAGTTTTCCACTAATATGGGCAGAGGCAAGGATCGCAATCACGGACTGACATCGTGCTTCGGGAAGCAATTGGATTACAATTGTATATTTACGAAGAAATTCTCCCCCGCCACGTACTGCCTTTGAAGATTACAACACAATCGGAAAAGTGTTCTCACGCTTACTCATTTAGGAAATGTTTTTTTAATGGATTATACTTATTACAGTAATGATAGTCATGATAAAAGTGTTTGAAACAAAGAGATTTCTTACACCACGCACAAGTGATAATAGCTGCTTCGCCGCATATATCGCATGTCGGTACATTTTGTGAAAAGCAAAATTCTACCGGATTTTCGAAGTTTGGTGGTCTTCCTTCTTCGTACCCGCTTTTGTACCACGCATATTTGAAAAGATTTGTAAACCGTGGAGAAGAAAACTGGTTGCGTATAAGAGATTGTAATTTAACAATATTGTCTCAAATGCAGATTGACGTCGTAATTGTATAATATTACTGCGTCAGAAAAGTGTTTGACGAAGTTTTTCCATACACCGAAGCCATAAACATCAAGGGGCTGTATCATTCCAGTCGTACCTGCAGGAATGACTAATTATCATATGGACTAATTGTCTACAGAACTAATGAAACTGGTGCAATATATTTACCTGCTGGAATGGTTAAAACTTTAATATCTTTCCCTTGCATATCCATTTCTTTAAATGCAGTTGGACATTGACCGCTCCAAGAATCCAGAAGTATTACCGATTTTGGACCCGTATTGGGAATATATACTTCTTGGAACCATCGCTTGAAATGATTAGTCGTCAATTTTCCAGATTTCGAAGCCAAAAGACATATATTTTCGGCTCTGAACATAGTTTGTTCTACTCGAGGACCAAATTTGCCAGTGGGTTCGTTTAAAACGATCAACATAGGTGCCAAAAGCTTGCCACTCGCAGAAACCAAAGGCTGTATAGTATAACTGTGTGTTGTTGATGTTTTCGATTGCACGACTGCCTCAACGGATTTCTGCCCTTCTTTCGTCAATGTGCGGCCTGTATGTAGCTCTAAATTGAATCCACTCTGATCAGAATTAAATGTGTTTTCAGCCCCAACGTTGGCTATGTTGACTTTCACCATTTCTATAAATTCGGTAGCTTTGTTTTGAAGTGTATCAGCGTTCAATAATTGTTGTTTTGTTACATATTTAGTAATCTTCCGTGACACCATTCCATGTTGGTTTTTGAATGTCCTTAGCCAAGAAGCGGATGCTTGGAAATTTACGGCTGGTATTTCTACAATTTCTTGTGCACGTAAGGCCCATCGTCGAAAATCTATATCATGGACAGGCAGCCTTTTGTTGTTTAACGTGTAGTGAGCTATCTTTGTTAACTTTTCTTTGTAGGTGCCACCCTTATTTATACTATGGGCCCACCGGCGCAACTGCGGCTCTGATGTCACCTTTTTGAATTTCGTTTGAACAGATGCTAACTTTCTATTCCCATTTGCCACGGATCTCCAGTAATCTACAGCTCTTGTCTTGTATTCGTAACTCAATTCTTCTATATCTTGGGTACATACACTTTCATCAATTTTTGGATCTAGGTATCGTTGTCCGTGCCAATCTCCTTCACTGTCATCTTCTATTGCGGCTGCTTCATGAATTTCATTTGATGACAGAAAATCCAAACCAGTTTCGACTTGCATTTTCATAGGTTGATCCATCGCTTCAATGATCATGTTTTCTAGATCCTTACTGAACTGTTTTTCCTGTTTGGTGATTGGAGTGCGAGGCACATTCATAGCACTTATCGCTATGGATAGAAGTTGAATAACATTCACCGGATTAACGTACATTTTTATTTGTATTTCGAACTCAAAATGTATGGCTGGCTTCTCCGTCGTAACTGCAGCAATAATGATCGTTGGTGAATTTATATTACTTGAAACCCAATTGATAAATACACACGAAAAAAAAACAACGATGACGCACGCTATTACCAGAACTGCTATTAATTTTTAATAAGGCGATTTCAAGGTTATCATGAGAGCAGCTCTTTGCACCGTAGTCGCTCTTTGCGAAGATTTATTTCTTTCGTTCATTGGTTCCGCTGTTTGTGAAATTAAAGTTAAAGATAAAGATTAAATTATGCTGCGTTATAAGCTGATAAAAATGTTTGCATCGTTCTGTTCATGAGTTGCAGCGGCAACCCAAAAACGCTGTAACCTTTGCAGATAATGCCTTCGATACGGTGAGCGGAGTGGAATTTCTTCGTATATATCCAATTGTAATCCAGTTGCTTTCCGAAGCACGAAGTCAGTCCGCGATTGCGAGCCTTGCTTCTGCCGATATGAGTGGGAAACTGAAGAGTGATTTTTCACAAGTAATTCACGAATTATTGCAATAAACAACATGCCATTTGTTGCTGTACTCATCATTATCATCATGAACGTCTAGTAGTCGAAAAATACAACATTTTTTCCGTTCGAACTTTATTTTGATTTCGACAACGAGAAAATGTGTGTCGACTATTTTGACTGATTGTACTTTATTTGTAACCCATTTTTATTTCTAGAAATGTTCGTCCATGCCGCACGGTAAGAACTTTGAACATTATTGCTGTACTCATCATTATCATCATGAACGTCTAGTAGTCGAAGAATACAGAATTTTTTCCTATCGAATTTTATTTTTATTTCGGCTCGTTCACGAGCTATAGAAAGAACGAAGTTGTTAAGGGTGCGTTGACCCCTTAAGAGGGTCGTTCTGCCAAAACGAGAAAATGTGTATTGACTCTTTTGACTGATTGTACTTTCTTTGTAACCCATTTTTATTTCTACAAATTTTCGTCCATGCCGCATGGTAAGAACTTTGAACGTTTGCCTTTCGGGAGGGGGACTGTTGGGGGGGGGGGGGGGGCTGGAATGTTACAAATATGCAATTGCGTCATAACACGAACGTATATTGACGTGAATTTAGACCGAAATGCCAAAAGACTAGCTGATTATACGATGCTCTCGGAAAAAAAATCGACGGGCAGTTTCAACCCCTTAATTGTGAGTTATCGGAAAAAGAAAAAATCCGTTTCCGCACTTTTCCATTCTCTACATGTATGCAAATTTACATCCCAATCGATTAAAAATTCTCGGAGATACGGTTGAAAAAATTGAATTTTTGCAATAAACAATATGAAATTTGTTGCTATCTGCAGCGTTCTCATCTCCAGTGTATAGTACACGAAAAAATAAACATTGTTGCAATTTGAAGTTTTTTCATATCTCGTACCGTTAAAACGTTATCGACGAAAAACGAAAAACACCCTAATTTTCAAGGGTGCTTTTCAACCCTTAAAAATCGGGTTCCGCCGATATAAAAAAATACGTGTCGCCTATTTTTACCCATTCTACAAGCATGCCAAATTTTATCGTAATCGGAGACGACGACCTCGCAACGTTTCCTTGTGAGATAAAAAAAAATGGTCGCATTTTACGACCCCTTTCGTACGGTACAACTTTTGTTTCAAATAGTTTTTTATGACGTCGATAATTACAGAGATATTCAAGGTGGCAACAGTTAGTGCCTCACCCTGTATACGAAAAAAGTAATGTCAGTGCCAAACATTGAAAATAGCAAAAATTAAACCCAATTGACTTTAAAGCTGTATACATTTGTTTTCGATTTGTCAATACACAACCATAATTATTATTGTGGATAAGTGTTTATATTTATTTTTTATTTATTGACGCCGATATAAATATTTCTGTTTTTAATAAAGAACAGGTTCAGTACAGTCCAGTGTTTAAATTATTGTTGAAATTTCAGTTCTTTTTCAATTTTTTTTTGAATACTTAACATTTTCATATATTTGATTTTGAAAAAAATTATGCTCTTCAGTTCAACATAATTTTTCAATATAAGGATCGAGTTGAGAAATATACTTGATGAAGGCAAATTGTTCTTTATGTAAGCCTAATCTCTCTGTAACATTTGCAAAACCTGTGTGGAAAATTCAGGAAATTTCTGAGCCAATAATGCGTAACAACCATGTATTAGCAATTTCCTACAAAACGTTTGGAACTTTTATCAGTCACCTATTCACAAAAAGCGGCAGTTTTAATGTAACAATGTATTTTTCGAGTATGACCAGCAGCAACTTCCCTTCAATTCGTAATTGGCTCGACTGAGATAATATTCTAGCCTGTTTTGAATACAGTTATCCGTGGTTCCATTCAATCGACTCGTAAGCACCCACGTCGATCCAAAATCATCCACTGATCAATTTTGTAGTCCCAACGCCATGTGCAAAAACCTTCTGTCCAGCTCGTTTCCAAAAATGCCCGCAGAGTCATCCTTTCATCCGCCCTTCTATTTGATTCTTCTGTGGCTGTTGCTACCTTACTTTGGACAACAAAAGAAAAAAAAACGTGTGTAAATTTTCAGGTGACCGTTACGGATCCACTGCCGAAGCAAATATGCCAAGATTGTAACCTAAAGTTGGACGTTTGTCACGAGCTAGCGGTGTCGTCATTGCAAGCGGAAGACAAGCTCAAAGTGCTGTTCCGAGAGAAGATGCTCCGTCTGGACGCGAACGCCGAGAAATGTCCTCTGTGCGTCGAAGGTGACATGAGGATCGTTAAAAAAAGTGGTGTATATCGTAGAGAAGACTTGGAGAACGATTTGTGCTCGAAGAAAGCTGTAAAAACGACTCCGTCCTTAGAGAATCATAAAGATTCGTCCTCGAGGATCAACGAACCCTCGCCAATGTTGCCCAACTTCGATTGTGGAAGTACAACAACGAAGACGATTCTTGAAGCTCGAGACTCAGAGGATCCGCTCTCGCTGCCGAACTCGACATTGCCGAGCCAAGAGGCCTCGAAAGATGACGCTTGTACGCGAGGCTCGACCGATACCTCGCGCAGCGGAGGAGACATTCACACTAAACCGGAAGTTCGAGAAAAGAAGGTCGTAGGCGCCAAGGGACGTTACGCTTGTCACTTCTGCAAGAAGGAATTCACGCGAAAGGGAAGCCTCGAGAAGCACATCAAGGCTTTGCACAACGAATCACTGAAGGAGCTCACAGTCCCCAAGTGTTACAAATGTAAAGTTTGCTGCGAGGCCTTCGCGCGGGAAATCGACGCGGCCTGTCACGCGAGACTCAAACATTCCTCGTGTCGCGCGAACGGTGATGGGAAACCGAGCGAATACCTCGTCGAGCAACTGATCGTGACGTGCCTGTACGTATGCGAATATTGCGAGCACAATTTCACCATGCCAAGTTCGCTTCACGAGCACCGAGAATCCGAGCACACGAAAAATCCGAATTATTTATGCGCTACGTGCGATCTTCAATTCGAGTCTCATCGGCAATTGGCAACGCACAAGACTCTTCGCTCCCATCGGCAAGCCTTCGAAGAAACGGGGATAAAGCAGTTTTACGTGTGCAGATACTGCGACAAAACGTTTCTGCATCATTCCAGTCACTCGAATCACGTGCTGCAACATCGCGATATCGAAAGGCCCTATTTGTGTCGCATTTGCAACTTGAATTTCGCGGACTATCGTGAAGTTTCGGTGCATCGGGACGTGGCGCATCCCTACCAATCGAATATACACGAGAGATCGAGTCTCACGTACGATTGTCAGTATTGCTGCAAGCAATTTGGCCAGGAGGTCGCCCTGATAAAGCACATTAGAATGCACACCGGTGAACGTCCGTACAAATGCGGAATATGCGGCAAGGGATTTTCACAGAGTTCGGGC
This sequence comes from Ophion obscuratus, assembly GCA_964007375.1. NCBI lineage: Eukaryota > Metazoa > Arthropoda > Insecta > Hymenoptera > Ichneumonidae > Ophion > Ophion obscuratus. The sequence goes on from OZ023312.1 coordinate 77,359,951, forward strand.
CTCTACACGCATTTAAAAACTCACTCGGATTTGCGGCCCTACAGTTGCACCAAGTGTCCCCGTACCTTCAAGATAAAGGGCGATCGTGACAATCACATCAAGAAACACGCCGGCAATCGTCCTTACAAGTGTGAATTTTGCAACAAGGCCTTCATGACGCAACACGTCTACAGCCAGCATTGCAAGATTCATACGAACGAGAGGCCCTACAAGTGCGACATTTGCGGCCAAGCTTTTCGCAGATCTCACGTACTCACCGTCCACATTAGACGTCACACCGGTGAGAAACCTCACGTTTGCGACATTTGCCCGAAAACGTATCGGCAACGCGGCGATCTACTGAAACACCGAAAGATCCAGCATGGCATAAGCAACGTTGCGAAATCAATTAGTACGGGCGAAGAGAACAATCGCGAAGAGGACAACTTCGAGCATTTTGGCAAAACGAGCAAACTCGTGGATATTCAAGCCGCCGGTGATTCCATACTGTTGCCACTTTGACGAAGACGAAGAAAAGTCATTCGGAAGTTTGACAGAGCCAAGTAAAATGACCCAACGGGTTTCGGAAGAATCGTGAGTTTCACTGTCCCACCAGTCATTTATCGTATGAGCCGTATGAAATTCTACGGACATTTCTCGGGTGCTCTTATCGCGGCGCAATTGCTACACTATTGTCGGTTCTGTGAACTTTTTGTATCAGTCTAGGCACTTGAGACGAAATGACATACGTTGCGTTTTAGTCATTTTTGTGAAAAGTTACGCAATATTTTCATCAATTTTTTTACCGGCGGAATCGTGTGTCATTTCGGCTTAAGAGGGTACGGTGACGTTGTCACAATGTCTACTATTTTTTGCAAATAATTGTGAGAAAGTTGCTCATGCGATTAACTTTATTTTTAGTGCGCCATGCATGCAAATATTAACATCCATATCTGTAAAATTCAAGAGACAATATAATTATAAACCGGCGGTAACGTACGCAGGGTCGGTGTGCGACTGTGACGATTGCAGATTTCAAGCAGAGTTGGCCCAGGTCAGGCCCCCGACAAGGAGCAGTTTTAGTGGACCACGAAATGTCGCTCGCGGCTAGAGGCGCTGAGAGTCATGTGCCCGGCGCGCTCGCCCGTCCCCCTCCAGCAACTATGCGAACCATATGCTCTACGACCGATATATATATATATATATATTTGTCAAACGGTCGATGTCCGGACTTTTTTAGGACCCTACTGGATTTTGTCAGGACAGTTGGTGCATGTCAGGATCGTTCTGACCATATTTTCTTACATTTGTACGTTGTCAGGACATGTCTCAATAACTACCATCTGCTACGTAGGTTTCTTTTCTCCACAGAATGATATCACTCAGGACATTATTTACAATTGTAGACGACAGTTTCGGGATTCTTTTGCCATGAAAGTTTCATGTCAAGCCGTGTCTCGGCAACAATCTATACGCTTAGGAATATTTGTACTACTTTTGAGGATATTTGCCGCTATTTATGAGGGTTTCCTCGGTGAATGATGACCTGATAGCAACCGTTTTATCTGTAGAAGATGCCCCGATAACAACCGTCATTCCACATCCACGTCCCACAGAAAAAGGTTGTTACCAGGACATTATCCACTGAGGGAATGGTTGTTGCCGGGACATTTATTCGTCTGTTCATTTAGCCCCTCAGCTATTGTTAGACGTATCTGACTAGTTCATAATATATAGACTAAAGAAATGGTAATATATAGACTAAAGAAATGGTACATGTAATAGAAAATAACAAATTTATCGATAGTATCGTCCAAAAAAGTATGTTTTAGTGGATTTGGAGAAGGCTATCTGATTTTAGTGGCGTGTACTAGTTCTTTGAAATCAATCGAATGCCATAAAAAAATTTGATTCCATACTTCTATAATTGATTTGAATTACTTCCTCGGTGAATGATGACCTGATAGCAACCGTTTTATCTGTAGAAGATGCCCCGATAACAACCGGCATCCCACAGCCACGTCTCACAGAAAAAGGACCAAGTTACCAGGACATTATCCACTGAGGGAATGGTTGTAGCCGGGAAATTTATTCTTCTGTTCATTTAGCCCCTCAGCTATTGTTAGACGTATCTGACAAGCTCATAATATCGAACCCGAAAAAACTTTCCCGGATCACATAGACTAACGGAATGATACACGTAATAGAAAATAACAAATTTATCGATAGTATCGCCAAAAAAAGTATGTTTTAGTGGATTTAGAGAACGCTGTCTGATTTTAGTGACGTGTACTAGTTCTTTAAAATCAGTCGCGCGCCATAAAATCGAATGCCATAAAAAAATTGATTCCATACTTCTATAATTCATTTGAATCATAGAAACCCACGAAAAAAATGTATTCGATGGCAATTTCCTTATCAAAGCAAATTCGCATTTAAGAGGTCTTCTCACTTTACACCCTAAAACATAGGCTATTTTCGTGAATTTTTCGATAAATTTATATTATAGATATTCATATAAAAGTTGTTACACTTAATAAATACACTTTCGAAATACATTTTTTTTTAAATTCTTTATTCAAGTCACTATTTATAGACGAAAATGGTAGTTAACAAAAAAAATTCCTAACAAAATTATGGGTCTGCGCTGTTGATGAAATCTCGGAGATGGATCGTCCAAAACAAAAAAATTAAACGGTCTTCGATTCAGTATGTTAATGGCTACAGCGCATATCATACAATTTTTGATATATGCAAAAATAACAAAATGGACATTTTTCGAAAATACAAAAAACTTTTCATCGTTTTTGGCAAAAAAAGTAAATATCGAAAATTTAAAAAAATCCTTGATATGTACTACAGCTATAATTGTGAAAAATGTGGTTAAAATTTGATAAGGATCGGTTCAGTGGTTTCGAAGATCTTAACAACAAGCTGTCAAAAAACGTTGTTTCGAGAAAAACGCGCTTAAAGTTTGTTTGGGTTACGTAAATACAATAATTCTGGAAAACAGAGAAATCGTATCTTTGTCTGGATCTTTATTCTGTAATATTTTTAATAGAATTATTACAAGTTTAAAAGTTTTATAAAATTATTACAAATTCAAAAATTTCATGAAATTATTAAAAGTTTAAATGTTTTATAAGATTATCAACCGCGTCAACCTCGTTGTTCAATCTCTTCGGTGTCCTTTCTTTGGACGTTGATGGTCGTGCATTTTTGAAGCACTGCGGGTTTGTGCATGGTCCTTTTCGATACCGAGTGCCTTCATAACTGGAATATCAAAATTATACATCGTAAACAAAAGAATAGTCTTAAATTATTTGAATTTATCAACACTATATTTTTGCTGCAAACCTGTAGCAAAGTCTAAATTTCCCGGTGCACCGTCGCTATCGCTGTCCGTTTCATTTTCCCCGTGCGGACTCTGTTGAGCCACCTCTAAAATTTTGGACATCTTTATTATTTCGCGGGTGACATCTAGTTGGCGGTAATGAATCCGGTGAACTTTGTCACAATGCCCCATAAAATCGGCAAGTTCGATGACCTCATTTTCTGAAAAGTTCAAATTAACAGATGTTACAATATGTTTTTGCAAACTGGTTCCCGTTAAAACGGCTGATTTCGAACGCGAAAAAATGGTCAGTAGGTGGTTTAAAATAAAAATTAAGCGCATTTTTAGTCAAAGATTGTCATGTATTTCACAACGGAACCCCAATTGATTATTCAGTATGAGATGAACATTTCTACTCATACCTAGTATACGCCACAAAGAATTGAATGCCTCCTCTAAAACCACCAACATTAATTTAATCGGTATGTTATTTTCCATCGCTTCAACAATTTCTTCAAGCTATGCAATACGAGAAAGTTTTTTGTAGACCAATATTATAGACTTTGGGGATATGTCTAGCAGTAATTAAGTGGCTAAACGAATAAATGAATAAATGTCCCGACAATAAGCGTTTCCTTGGTGGATGATGTCCTGGTAACAACATTTCCAGTGTGACGTGTCCTGATAAAGACCCATTTCTCCGTAAAAAATGTTTTCATACCAGCTGTTACAATTGCATTTACAAATCTGAATAATGCGGTTTTTGAGGGGGAGGGGGGCATAAATAAATTGAAATTTTTAAGTAAAAGCATATTATTTAACAATAGTTAAGTCCACTATAGCGTTTTTCTGAAGGTAACGGTTGTTGTCAGGGCATCTTAACAGAGAAAACGGCTGTTATTAGGACATCATTTGCCGAGAAAACCCTTAGTGTTGAGACATTGACTCTTTTGTTCGTTTAGCCCCTCAAATGCGATAATACTATTCTGATGGCTCTCTTTGAGGACATTGTACCAACAGCCATGGCTGATAAAGGCTTATTACCTGTTACTGCATTTCTGACAGGTAATAAGGCATCAGTGACAGGTAATGAGGCATCATAACGATGGCCGTCGATATAATGTCCTCCAAGAATCCCACCAGAATTGTTTTGTTTTCTTTGAGACGGTTAAAAGAATGCGTTTTTTTTTTTAATTTATAGAGAATGTAGATATTACCTGTGTAATTAGGATGGCAGTCTTCGACGGGTTGCGATGGAGACTTTCCTTGAGGCGACGCGTTTTCACCGTCGCTCGCTCAGTTGGCGCCGTTTTTTGCAAAATCGATATATTTCCCGGCTCTTATCTTTTCGAGGACGCGCCGATTAGCTGTCAAATTAGACGGATAAATTATTTCAGAGCTTTAACGATCCAAACAGATTGCAATAAACGGCTCCACTGCGATGAAAATGATTTCATCGTAGTCGAGTCGTACTTATAAGAATATAGGATATATAACATACTTACTGATGTTATAGTCAAAAAGGGTAGGTTTTAGTAGATTCAGAGCAGGCTTTCAATTTAGTGGCGTATACTAGTTCGTACATAGAAATGCTCATCTCATACTGGAAAATGAATTAAGGTTGTAGGATTAGATACATGACAATTTTTTAATAAACATGCGATATAGTTTTTTTTCCCCAAACGTAAGCTCATCTATCATTTTTGTGCATTCGAAATCAAAGCAAGTGGTCATTGAGAATTTGGTGATTTTTAAAACATATTCAAGTTTCAAAAAGCACCAAATGCTCAATTACCGTTTGCTTTTTTTTTAGAATGCACAAAAATTGTACGTGGGCTTACGGTTGGAAAAAAAAAATGTTAGAGCATGTTTAGGCAAAGTTTGTCATGTATTTAATCATGCAACCCTAATTTATGAACTAGTATCAGATAAACATCTCTACGTACCAAAAGGTAAAGGACACGAAAAATTGAAAGCCTTCTTTAAATTCACTAACATCGACTCTCCTTGATGATAACATCGGTAAAAATGTTATTTTCGATTGTTTCAATAATTTTTTTAAACTATGCAATACAAGATGGTTTTCCCGAGATTATGGACTTCTGGGATACGTCTACTAGCAGTTGAGGGGCCACACGTCAAAGAAACAAATGTCCCAACACTAAGAGTTTTCTCGCTTAATGATGACCTGATAACAGCCGTTTTCTCTGTAAAGACGTCCTGACAACGACTGTTACCTTCAGAAAAACGCAAAAGCGGACAAAAATTTTATATAATATTTGCTTTCACTTACCATTTTTAATTTATGAACTTTCTCATCGCTTGAAAATCTTGTTAATCCGACTGGTAAATTTTATTCTAACAGTTTTAAAAATATTTTTCACACCGAAAATGGTTGTTATCAGGGCACGTCACACAGAAAACGGTTTTTAATAAATTATTTATTAACCTTTATTCACCTTGCTTTAGTAATTTTGTGTACTTTTATTACTTCTATTTTTATTTTCAATACCATCATTGTTAGTATTCGTATTATTATTATTATTATTATTCCATTAGCGATGTTAATTTTATTTTTCACAATTATTATTATTTGTGGATATTTTGTTATCGATTGATAATTTCAAGGATTTCATATTCCATACTTTTAATCAAACTTCTACCAAAAAAATCTAATGTATGGTATAATTTAAATAATTTGTTATTCAATCTTTTACAATGAATTTATGTTTAACTTTTTTTCAACAGTTAATTTATTTAGAGCCAATTATGTAAATTTTCCCTAAAACTGTTCGTCTTAAAAAATTTTACCCCCAATTTAATTTATACAATATATAAACAAATTTTTTCTAAAATGTTTGGCACCCAATTCAATTTCAATAGACTGTAATAATTCAAGACCCGTTTTAACTATTACTCACACTTGAACTTTGATACCTAATTCACTTTACACAAATTTCATAAGTTTTCCCTTACGTTATATTTATTTAAATAATCTGTGATATTATTATTCTTATTAAATTATTTGTAAAAAAAACTCAATTTCTAATTTAAAATATTTCAATACATTACATTTTTTAATTAATCAGTTTCTTGAATTGAATCAATATAAATTATTAATTTCCTCGATATAAATAATTGTAAAAAAACTATGTTGAAATATAGATTTAAAATTTTCAAAAATTAATATAATTCAAAAAAATTTTTAAGTGTTTTAAATTTTTATAAGTTTTCCCTTCAATCATATTCATCTAAATCTGTGAAATTAATCTTTTATTATTAAAATATTTTTAAAAATCCTTTTTCTAATTTAAAATATTTCATTTTATTCTTTTTTTAAATTTAATTATCTTTAATAATTAGGCTGATAGAAAGTATTAATTTTTTCAATATATAATAACATTTTTTTCTTCAAATTTTAAGTATAATTGCACAATTTTTCGAACTAATATGATTCAAACAAATTTTCAAATCTTTGAACATTAATATAATTTCAACATTAAAATAATATAATTTCTGATCACAAAACATTTCAACCAATATACTTTATTCATTAACATTCTGTGTGATTCATCATCACACGGAAAAGGTTGTTACGAGGATATCAACCACCGCGAAAACACTTTGTTCGTTTAGCCTCTTAATTGCGATTATTCCGACATGCGCGATTAACTATCCTTTTCTACACGCAACCATACAGAGCCACGATTAATCGACGTTGCTCTAACTTGTAAAAATATAATAACAGTGCTTATCGGGTAAAATATTATTTATTTTTTATTTTATTTACCGTTTTCGGCAATAATTCGGGCACCATATCGACCACTGTTCCTGTATTTTACTATACAGGTTGATCCTTGTACATGTGTTACTTTACTTTTGGCACAAACGTAATACGTCTTGTCTTCAAATTCTAACAGGACAAACATTTTGCCAGAAATTGCGGTTTTGCTGACACTCTTGTAGCATGAAGACGACTAAACCGACTGACGACTTTGCCGAAAAACTACTCGATCGAGATTCTTCTTCGTCCGTTGTGTAAGGAGAAGGTTCGGCGTTGAGCCTTGTTTACGTTTTCGCGAGTCTGGAAATGCGCAGCATATCTGTATCTGGCGAGCGATATAGATATACTTGGCGGCGTTGTCGCCACAGGCTACCACAGAGTGAAATTTGACATCGTATTTTCACCATCTTGTGTGTGAGTACGAAGCAGCTAAATACAACGCAATCAATGCTCAACGGTGGACCTTCCCCTTATTGCAACAGAAAAAGAAGAATCTAGATCGAATAATTCTTAGGTAAAGTCGTCAGTCGAAAAGTCCAAACAACATCGATTAGCAACGGTTATGTATCGTTTAATACAGAAAAGGATAGTAAGACGCATATGCCGGAATAGTCGCAGTGAGAGGCTAGACAAACAAAGGAACAAATGTCCCGACAATAAGCGTTTCTCCGGTAGATGATGTCCTCGTAAGAAACTTTTTCTGTGTGACGATGAATGACACGGAATGTTGATAAATAAAAGACACTAATTTAAAAAACTTCCTACAAATTTTCAAATTCTATTAGAACAAAAATCTAAAAAAACTTTGAAATTTTATTATTTTCAAAAATTAAAAAGAACTTTTAATGATTTTAATTGAGAAAATAACCCGTATATTTTAGTTTATTAATATTAATTTTGTTGAAAAATGTAATATATTAACACCTTTTTTCTTTGAAATGGGGTTTTCAAAATTATTGTCATAACAATCAAATAATTTCAAAGATCGTTTCGTTAAATATAATTAATGGGAAAACTTATTAGGGTATCATGCACTGAGAATATCTTGAGGATTGAGAAATTTATTCCTTTTTTGTTCAGACCCCAAACACCCATAATATCGATTTCGAAAAAACTTTCCCGTATTATAAAGACTCAACGAATGGTTTGATTAATGCAAAATAGCATATTTAGCGATGTTATTACCAAAAACCGTAAATGCCGGTACGTGAGGGCAGGGGTGGCTTCCCCACGTACCTACTTAGATACCGTAACGCCTGCTCGGACGCAAATCTGTTGCGCATCTTTAATAAAAATTGTCAAGCATTCAATCATTTACCTCTTAATTATTATCTAGTATGAGATTCTAGTTATTGATGAAAATTTTTCAAGGTAGAAAAAAGATTCAGGCATGCTCGACTTCCTATGATTTTCTACATTACCGGGTTATACGCAGTTAGAAATTTAAAAAAATCGACGTTTTTATTGCATTTTTGGAATGCACAAATATGTGAGTATATTCCCTGAAAACTTCAAATCGATCGAGCGAATATGCTCGGAAATACGCACATATTTGTAAAAACGCTCGGAGCGCTACAAAGTAAGCGCCCGAAAGAGGGAAACGCGTTTTTCTCAAACCGGTGTTTTCAAATTCGGTGAGAACGATTTCTCAAAAACGGCTCAACCTATCGGTCTGCAATTTTAACACAACCTTGTCGGATATATTCTTCAGGTATTGATCGAAGGAATAAGATTTCCGATAATTATTTCTATTTTTTTTCAACGATTTAACGAAAAAAATTTGGTCGGAAATCGAAATTGTTTCTTTCTGGAGCCGCCATTTTGCCAAAAATTAAAATTTCGACTATTCCTTCGATCAATACCTGGATTCATCTATCCCCTAAAAGAATCTTTTTGGTTTTTCCATTTTAGATAATCCCAACCGGGGATACTTTGCTAACCGCTGGACACTTTTTGTCAGGGACCTCCAGGAGACTTCCTACAGGAGCAATGTTAATGAATATTTTTGGAAATAAAAAATGCCAATCTAAAGCTAAAAGATGCCACTACACTGCCTAATACTTTTCGTTGTGTCCAAATGAAATCCCTTTCCAGAAAAAACATCGTGAAAAAACGACTTTTTGGGCCTTGCAACTGCGTATAACGCCTTAATGAACACATAGCCATCGCTAATCAAGATTTTTCGAAGTCGTCGAATTATAAACAATGGTACTCGTGGGGAAAAAAACTTTTTATTTTTTATTTCACTTACCTTTCTCTGCAATAATTTGCGGGTTATGTCGATAATTGTTTTTGTATCTTGCAATGCATGTTCATCCTTTTACATATGTCACTTTATTTCCTGCACAAATGTAGTCCGATTCGTCTTCGAATAGCGATAGCACAAACATTTTGTAGGAAATTAGTTTTCATCATAACACTCGTAACACTAACTGTCCTGACAACATCCAATAGAACCCTGGAAGTCTTGACATCAACCGTTTGAAAAATGTATGTATCTATCGAAAAAACATATGATTACATTTGCATTTATGAATAAGAATATTTTTCATACAAAAAACAAAACAAAGCTTTGTAAAGATATCAGATACATTTTCGAACTGCACCTTCATTAAACAAAAATGATAATGCTTATATGGTCACAGTTACGAAGGGTGTCTCCTGACAAAATCCGATCTGTTAATCGAAAAAGGGTCCTGGCAACATCCAGTAGAGCCCTGGAAAAGTCCTGACATCAACCGTTTGAAAAATACACAAATATATATAAATCGAAAAAACCGATGTGCTGGTCTAGTGGTCAGCGTGCCCAGACAGAGAGTGAACACTTTCTTACCATGGGAAAGGTTTGCAGTGTTAGGGGCCTGGACCAGGTCAATAATTTCAATGGGTGATCACGCAACCGCGAACTGCGGCTTCTTCCGTGCCAATTACAGAACATCAGGCGGTTTTACTGAGTTTCCCATGATAAGACAATTGAAACTCAGTCATTTATAGCTACCTGTTTTGACATCTGTTTTCCTATAAATTATTGCAAAGAGTAAAGTGACAAATGTGGGGTTGAGGTGAAAGTGATGAGATCGTAAAAGCTTGCAAGGACATAAGGACGAACACTTGGAAAATACTTCTTATAAACAATTAGAAGTAGGTACAGTAGGATACCGCCTTACCTTGTTCCGCCCACATGGTTGGTTGCAAGAAAGAAAAAATCGAAATTCATTCGAGTATCGTATCGCATTCTTTTTTGACTGACCTATAGTTTTTTAATAACATTTGTTTATGAAATATTAATGATAATAGTGCGAATTTTTCGGGGATAATCGTGATTCAAATTAAAGGTATTTTTTATGATCCGAGAACAGGTAAATAAAAAAAGGTCCGCTCATATCGTTTGTAAAAACCCTTTTTTCTCGGTGAGGGATTAAATAATGAATACCATTATATATACACTACTCCACAAAATGAAGGAAGAGAAATTTTCTTATTTTTTTTAGTGTTTTTTGAAGCGCCGTATCTGTGTGAAAAATCGTCGTATTGAGATGAAAAAAAGCATGTTGAGGCTTCAAGTTTCTAGTTTCGAGATCTTTTGGCAAGAAAGGTTTGTGAGCTACGGTTATCGCGCAATCATAAGAAATAGCGCGAAACAAAAATTTTGCATACATTTTTTTTCAGGTCTACGTGTTCGGGATTTTTTTTTCAGTTAAATCAATGCATAGATCAGTTAACTTCTTTATTCAGCTTTAATTTGTTTTTCTCTTTGGTCTTCTACGACAATTTTTTGCTGAGATCTCCGACTTTAAATGAAAAAGCATTGTTTTGTCTTTGATAATCGATATCGCAGCAACTAATGATCGCATAGGAAATTAAAGGGCAGCTTTGAAAACTTGAATAAATTTCACCCTTAACGTTAATTTAAAAAACAAAAATACTTTTTTGGTTTTCTTTTATCATAACTTTGGACTAGTTACTTGTTAAATATAAGAAGAAAAACATTGAAAAATAAAAAAACAATTTTTTAAAAATTTGCAAAAATATTTCGGGAATCAATACTGACTCATTTTTGCCACGATTCGACCTTTGCGTACCATAATTCCACTTATCTTTAATTGCATCAATTAAAAGTTCACACCCCCAAGCTGTATTCTCTACTCGATCTGAGAACATTTATGCGATTAATTCTCAATATTTTCTGCGAAGGTTATTAGGCTTACAAAAAACAGTTTTTTTTTTTCAAAACTAGGCATGATCAAAAATGGTAAAAAAGTTGAAGTTTACAAAAGCCTTTGGTTCATTCTTTTTTACCAAAACTTAAAAAAATGTTAGCAAAAAAAGATTAGTTTTAAAAAATACTGTTAATTGGTTTTTTTATGTGAAAAATATGAGCTTTGAAAAAAACTGTTTTTTGTAACCCTAATAACCCTTCTCAGAAAATATCGAGAATTGATCGCATAAATTCAAATTATGCTTTCTGTATAAACGAATTATACTTCTGATTAATGCAATTAAAGATGAGTGCAATTATGGTACATAAAGGCCGAATCGTGTCTAATATGAGTCAGTATTATTTGCTGAAATGTTTCACAAAAAAAATAATCAAATTTTTTTTTAATCTTTCGATTTTTTTTTCTCATATTTAACAAATAACTAGTGCAAAGGTGTGAAAAAAGTCGAACAAAATTGGTCTTTTCATTTTGATGATGACTACGCGATGTTTAGGAATAATACACTTGTTTATTTGATTGTTTTGTAAAACTTTGATCAATCGGTCCGGAAAAACGGTTTGATGGATCAAGTTTAAAATTTTCAGGGCTATTGGGGGTACATTAAGCTGAAAAAAACCTGGCAACATTAGTCTTTCCATCGATATTTGTAAAGTCGTGATAGATTTACTGAAAAACCATGAAATTCATTTTTTTTGTACTTTTTTAAAATCAATGATGAAGAAAAAAAATGTTTTCTCTCAAAGATCAATGAAAGTGTCTTGTAGGAAATTTATTCAAGTTTTCAAAGCTGCCATTTAATTTTCTCTGCGATCATTGGCTGCTGAGAAATCGTTGATAAAAGACAAAAGGATCGTTTTTCTTTCAAAGTCGGATATCTCAGCAAAAAATTGACGTAGAGAGACAAAAAAAACCAAATTGAAGCTGAATAAACAAGCTAACTGATCTATGGATTGATTTAACTGAAAGCAATTTTCCAAGCCTGTAGACCCTTAAAAAAACAAAACGTTTCTCGGCTACGATTTCGCGAGACAATCGCAGGGTGGGTTCAGTTGGAAGACCCGAGAAAAATAGAGTTGCGGGATTAGAGAATAGATGCTTGGAAGGAGGTATGCAAATTGATTATGACTTACTTGTCAAATTAACGTTTTCGATCGATCAGGTTCCTCCACGGACGATATTTTCTTTTTTGTACACTTGATAGACTTTGACGATCTTCACAATTTAAATAATTCAAAGAATAACGAATAATTGACCATGTAGACGACGATGGTACACGATAGGATTTCTTGAGGCGTGACTTCTGCGGCAATTTTCCTTCATAGTTCTTCTAGGACCCGAACACAAGTGACAAGTTGGAACAGTGGCTGCGCGAGCTAATTTCCCCTCCATACAATGTGTTTTGGGAGGTCCCGCTGGACGTACGCGCGACAAACATCGAGATTGTTTGTCGAAATCTGTCGGTAAATCAGTTCCGCTTGCGTACGGGCGATCGTCGGCTTCCTCGTTCGATTTAAATAGTCGTTGATATCCTCGTTCAATTTAGTAAACTAATCAGTTTGTTGGAAATGATAGAAGGGTTTTGACAGACGTGGATGGGTTTTAAAGGTTATATTTCGGGTATAACCCGAGGAGTTGAATCGAGAGCCGACGTCGGGGAGGTTCGTTTCGAATTTCCGGTCACTATATACATACACAATCACTAGCTTTTGCCCGCAACTTCGTCAGCGTGGAATTTAACACTTTATTACGAAAGGGGATAAACAAATACAGGAAAAAAGTAACAAAGAAACAAAACAGGTAGAATGTCATGTTTCTCAAGCATGTTTGTAGACTGGATGACTGAGGTAAATGTTGGGTTGGTTGTCTACAGAACTATATGGTTTTGCAAGATAGTTCTGTAGTCAACGTTGTACAATTTATGGTCTTTGGCAAGCACATGTAAGTGTTTGGCTACTGCAGGGTGTCTACCGACCTGAAAAGTCATGAAAAATCTTAAATGTCATGAAATTACACTCGACCATGAAAAAGTCATGAAATGTCATGAAAAATTACCAGTCTACCTGAATTATTATACCCTACTAAATTATCTTTGAGTCTATATTCAATATGAACTAACTTTGTGGTACTTGTCGATAGAGACGCGAATATCGAATCGATAGAAAATGAAATAGAAGAAAGTAAAAGAAAATGATGCGTTATCTCAACATATTCGTTTTTCTTTGTTATTCGTGTAAAGCGACTAGATGATATTACTCAAAGTTCCTAAATGTATGTAATATTTTTCTAGATGTTCCGAAAAATATATTTCTTTACAGCAGTCTTCAAATTATGTTAGTCTCACATTTTTTACTACATATGGAATTGTACAGTTTGGTGACTTTTCGTTTATTCCGTATACCTTTTATTGGCATACAACACACATGTGTTTGAAAGAGCAAAATAAAAAATAAAAATTTAAGAAATCGGTCGCACTGTGGAATTTTTAAGTTACTTCTATGCCAGAAAGTCATACTAAGAGTCATGAAAAAATCCCCAATCCTTGCCTTAAAAATCCTTAAATGTCATGCAATTTCAGTTCTGGTCAAAATTAGACACCCCGCCCCTGATACTCTCGAACAGCTCACACGCACTTAAGCATGTGAGAAGCACGGAGTGCCCAAATGCATCGCCACCAATTATTGTCAGGGAAAATGCCAACTTCAATGGGAATTGCAGCCTTTTGAGCCGAAACAACTCTATCAGCACCAATCACGTTATGTGGAAACAGCTATTGTACTTTCTGGTACGCTTAAGAAACCCACTCGATCATTCTGTTTCATAAGTGAAAAGCTGTTTCAAGTATTGAACTGGTTCCTCTAATTTAGGAATGGCTATTTGACCTCCAGAACAACAAATCCCAGCTGTTTCCTCCTTGCATTTCAACGCACCGCAGAATCTACCCTCTTTACTCGTCCTTTCCATTTTTATAAGTCTGTGACCGTAGTATAGTCAGACTAGCGGGCTTGCCGCTCAGCTTGCTCTCTATGCCGAGCTTGAAATTATTGTGGTGTCTGAAGCTCTCAACCTGGCTTGCCGCTCAGCTTGCTCTTTGCGGCGAGCTTCACATTAGGTTTGTTCGCGCTAGCTGCACTCTACAATCGGCAGTTCAAACGGAATTAGGGCAGTGTCTAGGGAATACAGTTTATTTCCTCGCGGGTAAGCAACTCTACCGCGAACGCGATAGTGTACAGGAAACATGGCGGCGACCTAGTGGACCACACCTTAACCTCAAACAACACATGAAATTACGGAGTCTCATCTAACCGTTAAAGAGATATACCGTGTAACCTCAAGTTTGTTGATCTCGTAAACTGATTACAATGGACGGTGTTATTGAAATTATTAACTTGTACTTGTAATTGCGCTCGGAATGGCTGTATTGATACCAGTTTTACATAGAATGGAGTGTTAGCGATAAGATTGTAGAAATCCAAAACCTTCACAAATGCACAACAAATCGTTGGCAGCATCAACGACTGAGCTGCCTTCTGAATCTCGGAACAGCACTGCTGACTTAACTTTTTGTTCCTGTTCCATGTTAGCTTCAATTTGCGTTGACAGTAAATTGGAACGTATTGTGATACTGCGAATTTACAATAAACATTTGTCATATATTGTCAATTTTTTATCACCTTGATGAAAAGATATTGATAATTATAATACTTTGTTATTTTGATTCTTTATTATTGATTGTTTTTCGTAATCAATGAGAATTTGTTTGCGATTACCTTATATATTTTAGGTTATGTGGTACTCACCTCTGTATACGCTTGCTGACAGTTTCGCTGGTTATGGGGTTATTCTAGTAATATCGCTGTTACATTTTTCGTGTTCTTTTACACCTCGTCAAGATCGAGTGTCGCAAGTCTAGGGTTAGTGGCACGAAAGTGTATCTACACTCGTAACGCGAACAAACCTATTGTTGCGGTGTCGCTGAAGCTATCAAGCCGGCTTACCGTCCTTGTTCGTCGCGGCGAGCGTGCGATTGTTACGATGTCTGAGCAGTCCGATGGAACGTGGTTCTTTTCTCACCGATGGTCCGACTGCTCCAGCGTTTCTGCAGCTCTACGGACCGATTGACGCCCCAGGCCTGCTCAATTCCTCTAAGCTCTACTCGAGATGACGTCTCTTACCTTCATAGGTTGAGGTTTAATAGAACTTTTTGACAGATTAGACTTTCATTTCCCCGGAATTTTTGTAACACTTTTCCATCCGTACGCCTAATCAACATTGTTTTTGCGCCCATAAGACAACTTTCTTTTTAATGTACTTCAGATGTCCGCACAAAAACATTCTACCAAAGGACATTAGATGAAGGGCTTTAACATTTAGAAAAAGTATCTGACAATGAGATGACCGCCGCTATTTTTTTTTTATTTACTTGATATTACCGCCGAGACTCTTGCTAGGAGTGTTAAAATGGCCAAAATATATAGAGTGGGTAAGAGTAGACAAAAAGAAAATTCGCCGAGTGCATCTCCACGTGCGAACTCTCCAAAAATACGTGAGATGACCGCCGCCAATGTTGTTTTTACGTACCTGAGATCGCTGCCGAGACTCTGGGTAGAAGTGGTGAAATGGCCAAACGAGATGGAGAGTAAGAAAAAAATGCGCCGCGTCCAGCTCCACCCGCGAGTTCTCACTTGTTCGACGCGCTTTATTTATTACCATTCTGTCAGATGGAGAGATCCATTAAAAAATGAATGAGCCTTCCGCGTGATTCGTCGCACTTTATTTTATTATAAAAATAAACGCGAATTTCGCGTGATCACTCCAATGGTCAGAAAAAAGAAACCGCAAAGATATACCGACTACGTATATACGAACCGTTGCTTTAGCAATTTCGAAAACTTTTTGACTTGCGCATTTTTTTCTTCGAATTCTTTGAAAGATCCTTGCACGTCACACAAAGGTAGTGTCACCACCATTTGTTTGACAGATTATTCCATGGCATACATTCCCTGGGTGGGAAATTTCATTCAAATACGTTCAACTGTTTCGACGTGATTGGGCATAACAAACTGTCGTTGTAAGCCATATGCAATTTTTTTACTGTCATAAAAAGTATCCTATGTGTTATTACAGGGTATCCCACATGTATCCCAAATTTAATCGAAATCCGGTCAGCCGTTTTGGCGTGATTGACTAACAAACAGTAAATTTCCGGGCATACAAATCTGCAAACTTTCGCATTTATAATATTACTAACTTTCACCCGCGGCTTGGACGGCGTTAAAATTTGGCTACTACCATTTTTGTTTTGAAAAGCCGTTAAATGAATTGATTGATTGCTTTTAACAAAGGTGAACATAATACAGCCGAACCAAAAACACTGAAATTAAAACATGTGTAAGCGGCAGAGAGCGCAAAACAATTATAAAGACATTAAGACAAACCACGCTTTATGAAAACTACAAATATGATAACAGCACGATAACACATATCTTAACAAACATACAAATACGCACATGTACACGCACACGCACACGCATACACACACATACACCAGTGATTTTGGTCACAGGTCCATATTATCAAAACCCATAGGTAGTTTTCAAATAGAAATGAAAAATTCATTGAAATGAAATGAAAGTTTCACACATGGGGTGAAATCTGTGGTTCAAAGGAAACTGGCATTTGTATTGCTATTATTGTAACACATCTCGGTAAACGACGTTGTAGGATTTGCCTTGCTCTGCGTAAACATGCAAGTTTCTGGCGCTGGAAACGCGTGAGCAGGTTACGTAGAGCTGCCTATGCGAAAAACATGGGTTGGCTCAGTGCAAACCCGTGACTTTCATAGCTTGGCCCTGTGACTTATTTATGGTCCTAGGTAGTATAGACGAAGGTTAGACCTTCGTCAAATGCGTTGCCAAATTGTCCGTCACATTCAATCGATATCACTTCGTTTTTCAATGAATCAGAAAACTATGGTCCGTTGGTTGGTCAGTTTTTTCTTTCGTCTAGTCGTTCCTTCCGATGTATGTTTGATGTCAAGTCTCTTGTCAAGACGAAACGTTAAAAATCGAACCATGAAGATAGCTATGCAGCTACTTTCATATTTCAATTTTGTATGTTCCGTCATCTGTCACGAGAACTCACGCAGAGAGGTAGAGATGCCATGGAAGGAGTAGCGTAGAGAATGCCATGGAATTACAGCTATGAATGTATCCTTATAGCTACTACTTGATGTTCTAAAAAAATTTTACAAATCAAAAACTTGAAATGTCATCTTCGATTCTTCGATAAATAAGAATAATATAAACTATTTTTATTATATTTAATCAGTGCGCTATAAGAATTAAAATTTTATCATTACATTAGATTTGAGTATAATATTATAATTCGAAAACTATTAGATATTAAAATGAAATTCTATGTCTTAATCCAGGTCATACGCTATCCACATGTTAATTTCATTAAAATCGGTCGAGCCGTTTTGGCGTGATTGAATAATAATCAGAGAGACTTTCAGGTTTGTAATATTAGTTATAATATATTGGGGTTACAAGATCTAAAAGTATTGTCCATCGCTAGCCACTACCTTTTTCCATCTTTCTGACAGCATACGAACTCCGCGTTGAAAGCACGAATGGTCTTTAGAGGTAATACAAGAATCGACCCATTTTTTGCATTCCCCGTAAGAACGGAAGCACTGCTCAGACAAGTCATGAGTCATTGATTGAAACAAATGGTAGTCGGGTGGAGCAATGTCTGGAGAATACGACAAGTGGGATAGGCTATCCCATTTGAGTCTTTCGAAGTAGGTTTTGACGGGTGGGGGTAAAAATGTTCAATGACCAAATATAAAACGACAAAGATTTCGAAACGACAGAATTGCGAACTCTCAAAATAATGATGGTTAAATTATTCGAAATTTTATCTTTCGACTGATAAAAAATCGTATGACTATAAATCGAACCATTATTTATCGGAGAGGTAATTTATTCGAAAACGAATATTCAGATTGTCTGCAATTCGAAACATAAAAATACAGAACCGAAAAATGAAGAACACCCATATCTCCGAAACCGAAAATAGCCAGTGCCTAATATGCGTAATACCGTCTATGGCGAAAAGCAATATATCGAAACGCAAAATGTCGATGGCCCGAAATGTCGAACGCCGAAAGGTCGAACGGCCAAAATGACGAACGTGGTGGGGCTGCGACTCGACTGACCACTAACGCCATCTGCCAGCTACTTTCTGAAGCGCAACCGTACGCCTGTTTCACCTATCGCTATCGGCGCGTACACAAATTACGTAACGTCAAATTCCCCGACTTTTGACACACCCCCCCCCCCCCCTCTCCCACGTAGCAGGACCGTAACACCACCCCATTTGACGACGAAAAAAATCGCTTCATTGTCTTATCGATATAATTATGAAACGTTATCTGTAAATCAAAAATCTAAAATTTATCGACATTGTTAACAAATGTAGCTGCTATAGTTACACGTAGCCGTTTTTGTATTTTGATTTTTTTTACAATATGCTGACGGTTTGGACATTTTTTGTAAATTTTCAACGCCCTTTTTTGTATTCAAGCCGTCTTTAAAAATAGTAATTATAAAATTTTAAAGAGTCGGCTACGTACAACCTCAGTGGCTGCAATTACAAGTGACAACAAAAATTGAAAATCGGATGATAAGTTTTTGAGAACTCGCTGGGACAGGTCTGTTTTTTTGAATATAAAGTTCTGATTTTTTAATATAAAGTTATGTTTTTTTCTAGAATATTAATACTTACATTAAAGTATCTTGTACCTGACGAGATGACGGTTCTTCATTTTCATTAAATTTTACAAAATAATAAGTCTGCACTTTATCTACCGTGAACGATGCCACACCTGTATGGATGGTGAGGGCACTACACTGACAGAAAAATTCTATTGATATGAACTAATCGCGTTTATTTGATTTTTGTTTATTTGAATCAACTAGATTTTTCGTAGAATCAAATTTTTCCTATTGCTTTCCATTATTGAAATTATTTACTTTAAATATATTTATTTCTTCAAATCAAACTATATTCAATATCGTCCAATAACTAAATATTTTATTTAATCCTAATAAATCAGTGATTCGGTTTCATTTGCTCAAAAAACAATTTAGTTGAATTCACTAAATGGATCGATTTGATTTTAAAAGAATTAAATTAAATGGAATTTTCGTAGAGTCAACCATTTGTCTATTTGATTGAATGGTCCGTCTTTATTGCAACACACATATCAAAGAGGTGTGGGGGTAGAGAGGGGGGTAAGAGAATATATATATATAGATTATGTTAGAAAAATATACAGTGTGTTATTCGATAATATTCTCTAATTATCACAATGATATTAACTAATTGATATAGATTATGTGATACAGCAAATAATTATAGGAATTCGTTTGGTATCTTAGCCTCATCTGCGACTAACGAAGAACATCCCTCAGGTCACACCCTTCGATTTTGTTGAAATTTGGATATGTTATAAAGCACCGAAAAGTAAGCGATACGTATTTTTTTATCGGCGGATAAACGCTTTTAAGGGCTGAAACGCACCCTCAAAAATGGGGATGTTTTTCGTTTTTCGTCGATAACGTTTTACCGGTACGAGATATTAACAAATTTCAAATTGCAATAATGTGCATTTTTTGGGGGGTTTTACAATGGAGATGAGAACGATAACGTTATAGACGAAAAAAGAAAAACACTCCTATTTTCGAGGGTTCGTTTTACCCCTTAAAACCGTTTTTGCGCCGAAAAAAAAATACGTATCGCTTACTTTTCCGTGCTTTATAACATATCCAAATTTCAACAAAATCAAAGGGTGTCTCCCGAGGGATGTTTCTTATAAGATGATACAAGCACTCGGTAGCATAGGGGCAGCGTGCCCCATAGGCCCCTATGAGTAGGTAGGTTCTAGGTTCGATTCCCATATAGGTGAAATATTTTCTTCGATAGAAATCATCTCAAAAAGCCAGGGAATGACGAATTACGACACAAAATCGTTGTCGTAAAACTCTCAATTAAGTATTTCATTGTATTTTGGATTTATGAAATATTTTATGTATATAGTACACTTAGATTTACAGTGTATATTGTAAGCAAATAGAGATTTAGTTGAATCAAATATTTATTTATTCAATTTGAATATATTCAATATTTAAGACGAATAGCTGAAACAAATAAAAAAATATCTTTAAAACAAATAAGATCGTAGTAGGCCGTGAGCCAAGGAAAAAACCTATTTGATTTAAATAGATCCTATTTAAATTAAATATTTTTTTTAGCAGTGTAACCGGTCGCGCTACCTGTTCTCACTAAAGTAACTGTAACTCCCTCAATTTTCGGAATTGTGACAACAAATTTTGGCAACATATTTTTGAATACATGTACATTCGAGAATTATAAAAAATAATTTTATTTCTCCAAATTTTGCTTGGTGGAAGGGGGAAAGGTACTGTGCAAGTTCTTGGACAGTGACTTCCCCCCTTAACTAACATTTCATATGGAAAGCTGTCAACTTTCCGCGGTAAAATTGCGCGCGCGATTTAAATTCAAAACTTGAACATGCAGAAAGTAAATTTCCTACCTCACATTCGCTGATGCATCAGCGACCGTGATGGATGGACGTGCGATAGAAATTTCCACGTCCCAGTTATGCTATTCTCTATGCGAGTACAAATATCTTTATCTCTGTATAAATATTCTTTTTCCATTAAAATTTTCTCTTTCGTACAAAATTTCTTTTCGATACAAATTTTCTCTTCGATACAAATTTCTTCTTCGGTGCCAATTTTCTCTACGGTACAAGTTTTCTCTTCGGTACGAATTTTCTCTTCGATACAAATGTTCTCTTCAATACTGTTGAGAACACAGCGATTTTGTTAAGGGGAAGACCTTCATTCGACGAGAGTATTACACAATGGATGT
Source organism: Ophion obscuratus (assembly GCA_964007375.1). Taxonomy (NCBI): domain Eukaryota; kingdom Metazoa; phylum Arthropoda; class Insecta; order Hymenoptera; family Ichneumonidae; genus Ophion; species Ophion obscuratus. The sequence goes on from OZ023312.1 coordinate 77,381,228, forward strand.
TAATCCTTATTTTACGAGCGTCTTACACACTGAATATTCGTCTTTATTTCAAGAAAGTCTCACACACTAGATATTAATCCTGGCCCGATTCGAGTGGCCCGATTCGAGGACTCGACTTCGAGGAACGAAGGGTTCGGATTTCTTCGCACAGTCGCAACCCGAAGCCCGCGCCAGGCCGATGGTCGTTCAAAAGGGAGGAGAAAAAACTCCTCCCTTTTGATGATCGCCGAATTGCGCGCATACATTTTCTTCGATACTGTTGAGAACACCGCGATTTTCTTAAGGGGAACATGTTTATTAGACGAGAGTCGGATACAAACTGGATATTAATCGTTATTATCTTATGGAACGAGAGTTTCCGCACAACGCATATTTCCACCGCGCAGTAGTCCAAGTCGTTACAGGCGATAAGAAAAAAACAAGATGTCGGGCACGCAGGCCACACCGCGCAACGCGGAGCGGGCGGACAGACCCCGCCGATAAAGGACGCCAAAAACTGAGATTCAGCGAAAGTCGCAGCACAACCGCACATAGACATTAATGTGTGGTTGTGGTTTTTAGTGTTAGTTATTACTACGCTAAAATATTTTAGCGTAGTAATACGCTAAAATATTTTTCTGTATGACTCGGCGGTTCGCTGCGGCCCAGAGATTGCCTTCTTCCGAGCTTGTTCCCGTTCGCTTAACCGCCTAGCCAAATCCTCCGTGGAGGCTCGGATGCTTCGGTCCGGCATAACGGACATCGGGAATCTTGATCCATGAGTGAAAGGCTGTCTGCGCACGAGGCGCAACAACAGCAGTGCCCACATGGCAAAAAAATATGGGTGGCCCTCTGGAGGTAACATATCTTGCATGCAACTGTAAAAGAAATTAAAAACAAGTACCCACAATTTTAACTATATAGCTGACAATTGATGCGAATTGCGTGCCAATAACGTCGATGTTTCAAGACACACAAGAGTTTGGAGGAATTGAACATTCTTGCAAAGCAATACAGATTCGTGAATCTCATTTGAAAAAGCCGCGGTTCCAGAGAAGTTTTACCGCCATATTTCCGTCTGGCGCTTGTGTGAAGCAACAGCGACATCATGCGTCGCATATACTCAAGAGAGAAGTGAGCCGACGAATCACCACCAATTCAAACAGACGCCGGCGTCACCGCAGGCCACATTGTCTTTGGAAGGAAGCGACCCTACAGATCTGTTGCCTGATGGCAAGATACACTCCGGCCGATTAACTCTGTGAAGCTCAGATTTGGACAAAGTGATTTTTTTTCTCTTATTGAAATGTCAAACCACGTACACTCGGTTCTTTCGAAATCTGTGTACACTTCTCTCCAAATAATAGTGGTCCCCTCCTCGAAAATTCGAATTTTCGGATTGTGCTTTCGCTTTTACGGGCTTTTTAAAACGGATGAGAAGTAGGGGCATGTGCATCTTTTCATCCACCCCGATTTGATTAGCAATTATATGATGAAGACGTTATTCAAAGTAGGAATGTCAACCCAAAGAAGTGTGAATGCCTCATTTCCGGCCAGCGCTTGTAAGAAATATCTGTGTATATGTGCATTGAAAATCGAATTTTCGGATTGTGCTTTCGCTTTCACGGGTTTTTTGAAGCGTGTGAGGGGTAGGAGCACGTGCATCTTGTTATCCACCCCGATTTGATTAGCAATTATCTTATGGAGACATTATTAAAAGTAAGAATATCAATCCAAAGAAGTGTGAATGCCTCATTTACGGCCAGCGCTTGTAAGAAATAACGGCGACTTGGAGGGTCACATTAACTCTGAAGAGAAGCGACCCTACGCATAACCACTACTTCAAACAGACGCCGGCGTCACGTCGAGCCACATTCACTTCGAAAAGAAGCAGCCCTACGGATCTGTTGCCTGATGGCAAGGTATACTGCGGCCATTCAACTCTGTGGAGCTCATTGTCAGATTTGGAACAAAAAGTGATATTTATTTTCCTTCTACAATGTCAAACTACGTACACTCGGTTGTTTGGAAATCTGTGTACACTTCTCTCCAAATTACAGTGGTCCCCTCCTCGAAAATTCGAATTATCAGATTGTGCTTTCGCTTTCCCGGGTTTTTTAAAGCGTATGAGGGGTAGGAGCACGTGCATCTTTATATCCACCCCCATTTTATTAGAAATTATATTATGGAGACGTTATTCAAAGTAAGAATGTCAATCCAAAGAAGTGTGAATACCTCATTTACGGCCAGCGCTTGTAAGAAATAACGGCGACTTGGAGGGTCACATTAACTCTGAAGAGAAGCGACCCTACGCATAACCACTACTTCAAACAGACGCCGGCGTCACCTCGGGCCACATTCACTTCGAAAAGAAGCAGCCCTACGGATCTGTTGCCTGATGGCAAGGTATACTGCGGCCATTCAACTCTGTGGAGCTCATTGTCAGATTTGGACCAAAAAGTGATATTTATTTTCCTTCTACAATGTCAAACTACGTACACTCGGTTGTTTGGAAATCTGTGTACACTTCTCTCCAAATTACAGTGGTCCCCTCCTCGAAAATTCGAATTATCAGGTTGTGCTTTCGCTTTTCCGGGTTTTTTAAAGCGTATGAGGGGTAGGAGCACGTGCATCTTTATATCCACCCCCATTTTATTAGAAATTATATTATGGAGACGTTATTCAAAGTAAGAATGTCAATCCAAAGAAGTGTGAATGCCTCATTACCGGCCAGCACTTGTAAGAAATATCGGCGACTTCGAGGGTCACATTAACTCTGAAGAGACGCGACCCTACGAATAACCACTACTTCAAACAGACGGCGGCGTCACCTCGGGCCACATTGACTTCGAAAAGAAGCAGCCCTACGGATCTGTTGCCTGATGGCACGGTTTACTGCGGCCATTCAACTCTGTGGAGCTCATTGTCAGATTTGGACCAAGAAGTGATTATGATATTCTTTCTACAATGTTAAACTACGTACACTCGGTTATTTGGAGTTCTGTGTACACTTCTCTCCAAATTATAGTAGTTCCCTCCTCGAAAATTCAAATGATCGGATTGTGCTTTCGTTTTCCCGGGTTGTTGAAAGCGTATGAGTGGTAGAGGCACGTGCATCTTTTTATCCACCCCGATTTGATTAGCAATTATATTATGGAGACGAGATTCAAAGTAAGAATGTCAATCTGAAGAAGTGTGGGTGCCTCATTTCCGGTCAGCCCTCATAAGAAATGTGGCCATGGGTATAGGGAAACTGCGGAAAACCTGTGTCAATACCGCCGGTCACGAGTTCGCTTCTGAGCCTCGGAGCTAGTCGCGTTTCGTCGGGAAATAGCTCACAGGCTACACCCATCCCCACACGACACACACACACGTACCGGTCCGTGTGCGCGACATCCGTGTAGAACTGGAGCTATGTCATGACCGGGTTTTTATTTTTCTCCGAAACCATGAGACGGCGATTCGAACCCGCAACCTCCCGATGTGCTGATTTCAGAGGCAAGCACGCTAACTACTAGACCAGCACATCGGTTGTTCTCGAGTGATATAAAATTGAACTTGTGCAATTTATGAAAAATAACTATTCAGAAATCTTTTGCTGTTATAAATCACTCGGTATCGACGAAATTATATAAAGAAGGTTTACCAGAATAAAAGAGCGGATAACATGTATTAGTCGGGCGTTAAACAAATGGAATCTGTATACGCCTTTTCGTAAGAGATAAATTAAATAATTCGTTTGGTTGTAAACTACTGTTTGTTTATTTGTACTTTGGTATGATAAACTTTCTCAGATTACTTCAGTTCGATTTATCTGAATTAAGATAGAATGACACCTCATCACGGTCGGTATGTCGCGCATTATATTGGAATTCGAATTTAAAAAAAAACATCACCAAATAATGAGCTTACTGATGACCAAAATGATTATGGAAAAAGGGATATGATTTTGAGACTTTCAATTTATGGAAAAAAGCGCTCGTATCGCCGAAGGCGCTGCCAGCGACAGGAGACTCAAAAACGGCTCGAAAACCACGTGAAAACTGCTTTTTCACCAATAAACGAAAATCCATCACATTTTTTAAGGCCCTAAGATTTTTTTCGAAATTTTTCCAGGAAAACGATTTTCCGAAAATTTCACGCGTGTGGCTTCCCTTATCATGTTTGTGGATGTATTGACAACATCTCGTTGGACGGGTTTTGTGTCACGTACGATTTACGAAATCTGAAAAAGTGTGTGATGTACGATTCATTTAAATTGCTCGGTTGTGTTATCTACGATTTATGAAATTTCAATAAAAAATAATTGCGAAAAAAATTTCAATAAAATTTCAAAAGAAAATTTCAATAAACAATAATTGCGATAAAAAATTTGCGAAATAAAAATTAATTTCCTTAATGTTAATGACAACAAATAATCTATTCCGCTTGGGACGCCCACGAGCCATTCAGTACGCCACTAACCTTACGCCCCATAAAGCGCCGTATGATGAATGAGAAGTGTTTTCGAATCGTAATTTTTCCTTTGAAGTACGGTATTGTAGCGTGAAATTTTACCAGAATGCGGCGATCTGTTCTTCCTAGATGACGGACGATATGTTACGATGGACGAAAACAGTTTTTCAGCACGAGCTGTCACACAGACCGAGGTTATCGTTCACATGACAACATGGGAAACATTGTTATCGTTCACATGACAACATGGGAAACCGAGGTTATCGTTCACATGACAACATGGGAAACACATGCGGCATGGGGAGTAGGGCGAGATCACAGAGGATGAGGTAACCCGTGGGATGAGGTAACAGAGGTCTATGAGGTAACCCGTGCGAGTAGCGTCGCAGGCGTCGGGGGGCGGAATAAAAGTCGATCTCGCAACGGGTCCATTGATGAATAATAATGAAAAAAAAAAAAAAACAATGTCTTGAACACAGTTCGCTTTTTCGACCGTAATTTTTATAAAAAAAGTGAGGTTTTTTTCGACTTTCATTTATCGAAAAAAGCGCTCGTATCGCCGAAGGTGCTTTTCAGCGCTCGGACTCAAAAATAGCTCGAAAAACATTTGACAACTTTTTTCCTGCTATAAACAAAAATGCATCACATTTTTCAAAGCTGTAAGAATTATTTTTAATTGTTTCCAAGAAACCTATTTTTCGAAAATTTTACTGTCGCGTCCTCCCTTAACGCGTTTTGTAGATGTTTTGCCAATATCTCGTTGGACGCGTTTTGTGTTATGTACGATTTACGAAATCTGAAAAAGTGTGTGATTTACGATTCATTTAAATTGCTCGGTTGTGTTATATTCGATATATGAAATTTCAATAAAAAATAATTGCGAAAAAAATTTCACTAAAATTTTAATATAAGTAAAAAAAAAATTCCATAAAAAATAATTGCCAAAAAAATTTGGGAAATAAAAATTAATTTCCTTAATGTTAATGGCATAAAATAATCTATTCCGCTTGGAACGCCCACGAGCCATTCAGTACGCCACTGACCTTACGCCCCATAAAGCGCCGTATGAATGAGAAGTGGATTATGAGTTTAAAAACATTTGAAAACTGTTTTTCCTGCTATAAACAAAAATGCATCACATTTTTCAAAGCTGTAAGAATTATTTTTAATTGTTTCTGAGAAAACAATTTTTCGAAAATTTTACTGAGGTGTCCTCCCTTAACGCGTTTATAGCTGTTTGCCAATATCTCGTTGGACGGATTTTGTGTTATGTACGATTTACAAAATCTGAAAAAGTGTGTGATGTACTCATGAAAAAGTGCGTGATGTGTTCATGAAAATTGCTCGATTGCGGTATGTACGATTTACGAAATTTGTATAAAAAATAATTAAAGATAAATTGCGAAAAGTAAATTGCGAAATGAAAATTAATTTCGTCAATGTTAATGGCATCAAATAATTTATTCCGCTTGGGACACCCACGAGCCATTCAGTACGCCACTGACCTTACTCTCGCGCATTTTATTGGAATCCGACTCTCCAAGAAAACGATTATTCGAAAACTTTACGGGTGTGTCCTCCCTTAACATGTTTATGGATGTATTGCCAACATCTCGTTGGATAGGTTGTGTTATGTACTATTTATAAAAATTACAAGCTGATCCCATAACAGCAGGTCTTGTACCTACCAGCGCTACAAGCGGCTAAATTCGGCGACAATTCCGAGCTATATTTCCCGACCCGTCTTCAGCGGCCAGTTTCAGGGGGCCGCTGCCGACTGACCGGCAGAGTCATCTGTCAGCTTCACTCGCAAGCGCAAGTAACGTGCTGCTACGATTCATTGTTCCATTGTTTTCGATATCCGGAGCGTTCGCCTTTTTGACCTATCGCCATACTAACTGATCGACTTTTTAGCCCTTCGCTTTAATGAATTCGAAATTTTAAACTGTCGTAATATTTCCAATTCGACGATTTAACGTCTGGAATTGTTTGGTTTATATATAAGGCGAGTCGATACTATGTCTCTCGTTATTTTGTTAAGCCTGATATTTGTTTTCGCTATAAATCAACTTCGACATTTTTGCATTCACATTTTCGATTATCTATTTTACTGGCTATCGTAAGATTGTTCTATCTATATTGGAACGTTCGTCATTACTGAATTCGACATTTCGACCCGTTTGAATATTTATCATTCGACATTTTTACCCCCACCCGGTTTTGACTGGCATCGCAACATGTGGTCGAGCATTGTCGTGCTGTAAAATCACTTTGTCGTGTCTGCTCATATTTTGGCCGTTTCTCCTTCAATGCTCGGCTCAAACGCATAAATTGTAGTTGGTAGCGATCCACGGTGATAGTTTAATTCAGTTTTAGCAGCTCATAATATATTGCACCCAGCTGATCCCACCAAACACAGAGCATTAGTTTTGATCCATGAATATTCAGTTTCACCGTTGATGTTGATGCATGGTCGGACTTACCCCACGATTTGTTACGCTTAGGATTGTCGACGACAATGAAAGTGCTTATTGAGTCGCTCCCAACAATTCTGAAAGTTTTTTTTTTTGCGTTTGACACGAACTTCGTTCACTATTGTCTCTCATTTTGCACCTTCAAACGTTTGTGGCCGTCCTTCACGTTCCTTTCCTACGTGTTAAAATCACCACTTTTGAATCGTCTAAACCAGTACTCACAAGTTGAGATTGACAGAGCATGATCCCCACAAGTCTCACACAATAATCGATGACTTTCAGCTGCTTTTTTTTGGAGTGTGATGCAGTCAGGGGCGTAAAAAGAGGAGCATTTTCAATAAAAAAAATTTTATAGTAATTAAGATTGTTTTACAAAAGTGGTTACACAGACTTTTTATGTTATATTTCAACTTGTACAAATTTTCAAAGAAAAATATTGATTATTTATAACAATATCGCCATCTTTGTCAGACCCCCTTCGGCATGCAGTGCTTTGCGGTGACCATCATAAAATTTGACTGGATAATCTGAAATAAAAAAAAAACTAAAAAGAATCATTAGTTTAATAATAAATCTAGTCCTGAATCGAAGATTTTTTTTCAAAAATTAAAAACATGGCGGCTCCGACAGATGACTATCGATTTTCGACGATCGGTCGTTGTTCGTTAAAAAAAAAATTCAACAAAAATGAAAATCCTTCGATTAAGGACTAGTTTTTAATGCTATCAATAACCACACCGAATTTCATCACAATCCATCGAGTGGTTTTTGAATTATAGTGGTCACCGATTTGAAAAACATCGTTTCGAGAAAAACGCGTTTAAAGTTTTTCTATGTGGATACGGTATTTTATGTTCGTAAAATTTTAAGCCCGATGGATGAAGCTGAATTTTTTTTATGTATTTTGATTCGCTGAATCCGAATATCACAATTTTTTGCTGAAAAATCGAGCATTCAATTGTTTATAGCCAATTGATAAAACAATTTTTAAAAATTAAAGTTTTTCGGCCTGAATTTTTTAAAAATATGTTCGGCAATTAAAAAATGAAAGCATTCTTTATAAAATGTTGCTAAAGTTTATAGTTTTTGAGTAATACATTTTGGAAAATTTCTGAAAGAGTTTTCCAATTTTACACTTGATTTATAGTCAATGATTGTTGATGATGATTTATAGTCTGAACAATAGCGTCAGACGTATTGTTCGTTGACATGGCTTGTGCTGCTAAGGATTTCGGGCAGTCGGTTGCTCTGATACATGAAAACGCAACGAATTTTTGAAACATAATATACAAAGGATTCGCCTCGTTAGATTTTTTCAAATTTTCATTTTTGACGCAATTGTGACCGTTTTAATTTAAAGTTTTTCGGCCTGAATTTTTTAAAAATATGTTCGGCAATTAAAAAATGAAAGCATTCTTTATAAAATGTTGCTAAAGTTTATAGTTTTTGAGTAATACATTTTGGAAAATTTCTGAAAGAGTTTTCCAATTTTACACTTGATTTATGTATAGAAATACTAATTAAAAAACTACGCACATCGAATCATCAATTCCTGACCCATACAATAGGGTTTCTGCCGATGTGGAAGCTTCCAAAATATCAATTTGTTATTGTCTTCGAAGCATTTTGCCTACCGGGGTATTATCGTTTGCGCGTTTGTTAGGCGCTACTTGCCATGGGGATCTGACGCCCCTTCACTAATTGTGGGATATCTTGGAAACTATTCATCGGATTGACTTGGAATTTTTAGGGAATATTTTCGAAACCTCACACTTCAAGAAAATGTAAAAAAATCGATGTTTTGAAAATTCTGACTGCATATCACCCCTCAAATGAAAGCAGAAAAGTAAAGCTTCCCGCAAATTGTGTTTCGTTGACAAAAGAGTCGACATTGTTGGAGCTCAAAATAACTACTTTGTTTAAACTTCGACAAGATAAGACGAGAGAACATATATTACATGGAACCACATATCTCGTGTTAATATATGGTACAAAAAATGTAGTATATATTTCCGCCGGTAGACTGCGCAGCGACGTATCGGTGTCCCACACACAAAGACAGAGGTTCAAGGCACGCCTCTCGCGATTGTTTCTCTCTAGCGGAAGCCTATCGGGCTATATTGCTGCCCGTTTGTATTAATGACCGACCAAGCATTGGGCGCTTTGGTAGGAGGCACCGCATCGCTTAAAGGGAGGTACCTGAGTAAACGGTGAGAAAAACAGGTAAATTTCGGGAATTTTTATCTCGAAAACTAATGTTTCGATTGGGTCCGGGGTTTTTTTAAATTGGAAAATATGTACATTGAGGTATGTGTAAGAATTTGTTAAAAATAAATTCATTGCCTGGAAGCGCCGTTGCTGTGGTCAGCGTCAGACGTATTGTTCGTTGACATGGCTTGTGCTGCTAAGGATTTCGGGCAGTCGGTTGCTCTGATACATGAAAACGCAACGAATTTTTGAAACATAATATACAAAGGATTCGCCTCGTTAGATTTTTTCAAATTTTCATTTTTGACGAATTGTGACCGTTTTAATTTAACATTCGTTTTTTGTTCGCAATTTCCGACGATTTTGGTTGCATAAAAAAAGCAGTGGTTCTATCAAATGAAAAACCCCTAGGTGGCGAACGAGAAAAACTATCGAAGAATATTGTATCCAAATTTGGACAAAATCGGACAAGCCGTTTTCGAGATACATCTGGCACCGATTTTGAAAACTATGTTTCGAGATAATCGCGTTTGAAAAGTGGGTAAAGAAATGACGCGCTCGGCCGCTGCACGATCTTTCAGTAAATTCTCCGTATAATTTTGGCGATTGCGGAATTTCAACATGAAACGTTCACACAATATTCTTCGTACTTCAAACATTAGAAAAATAAGTTATCGATTTTTCAAAAAGTGTACTTCAATGCTGTTTCGAAGTTTGTTAGAAAAATTACTCGCAGGATAGAGCTATTTTTTACCTTACCGTTAATCAGCAATCCCAGGGCCATGCATTGATGCCTCCGAAGTACTCGCTGCTTCGTCAGCTGCAATTCTCGATTGTCGGCGTTGAATTCTCCCTTCACGGATCGCGTTTCGAGTTTGAATTTCAGCCTTTGCAATGCGGTCCGCAGCCTCGATTTCGCATTGCCTGTCAGCATTTCTCCCGACTTGAATTCCCAAGGCATGTATCACTTGAAGATAGGATTTTGCCCCACAGTTAAAAACGCACGTGGCAGTATTGGCAGCAATGTTGACAATATTTGAACCGTTGTGGAATATTTTGGGAGCTATTCTCCAAATAACGTTGTTGAAGCTTTCATTTGCGTTCTGCTTAAATCCGCCGATGCAGCGTTGTAGTAAATCGTCAGAACTTAGGTCCCTAAATATTGGTTCGATGGCTTTAGCAACATCCGAATGTAGAGCGGGCTTATGGTGATACTCCTTTAATGTTTTGGTAGCCTTCGCTTGCTGCCAAGAACACCAGGAGTCACTTCCTGGTGGACACCGGTCATGCTGTGGCTTATCATCCGTGTAAATCATGTGGAAAAACGTGTCCATAATAGTTTTTTTCATGTTTTCGGCAGAATCACTATTGCGTCTGATGGCGAGGCCATAATAAATCGTGAGCTTATCAATCAATTTGTCCGTTATATTCCCTTTCCTCCCAATCCTTTCGTATTCTTTTTACAGTTTCTGAGACTGGTACCCATTCGTTTTTGAACATGTCCTACGCACTCTTTTTTTCATTATTCTCGTATCCCCGTAAAGTGCGCTATCGACTATGTTCTTATAAGTTTTCGAATTTTAATCGCATATGTAGGTTGTGTACTTCACTCTGTATTTTTCCTCGGATCTTGCAAATATTTCGCACATTGCATCTATCTCCATTTCCCCCCAAGAACCCTCATGGTTTACTTTACATTAGTCAGCACGTTCCTGTACCCACTCGTCATACTCCCTAGTATTTCTCTTCCTTTGCCAATTCGCACATGCCTGGCACAATTTGCATTTGACTTTTATACCAAGTACTTTGCCAGTGTAATGACCGATGATCAGAATGACCAGACACGGTCAACCCTTCATTGGGCCGTTCTGTCTCTTCAGTCGTCCTTTCCTTCCCTTCTTGCACACTCGACATACAAATCATCTCACGTACTGATTCTGATGCAGTTAGAATATTCTTCACAATTACATCATACGTGCATTGTACAACCGGTTGTGCTAAATCCGATCAACCCACAAAATCTTTGCATACCTCAGACCAATTCCAATCATCCACATAGCGAAAATAAATCCCGTATTTATTTCGTACGCGTTTGAAATATATGGGCAGGCGGATACACTTCGGGGCTCACAGGATGGACATTCTATTTTTATTTTGAAACCAAGGCCATGAGTCATAGTGGTTCAGAACGGCCGAATCCCTGGCCAAAAGTCGAAAAATGAAGGTTGAAATATCGATGTTTTTTCAATGGATTCTTGTAAAGGGGGTTTGGGGCATTCAGATCGCATAAGTTGAGGTCAAAATATTGTATACCTGCTTCCCTGTGACAGTCGAAAGTTGCCTCTTTTAGGAACACGCGCGCGACACTTCACTGTTCAGTTTTACAGTGCTCCACAAAACAGTGAATAAGTTTACAACCACGTGTCCGATTCCAATTTTCCAAAATGGAAAATGTTAATAAAGGTATGTAGAAACATTTTATGTACTTCAATGTTCGAAAATGTTTGTTATTTTGCAGCTCTCTAGGGGTAGCTTCACCTTTTTTTTCAAACGAAATGTAAATTAACTGTTTCCAGTGTCCCCACAAACCCCTAGATACAAATATTAAAAAACAAAACAAAAAAAATTGTTCACATTTTTTCACTACCGTCCGCGGCCGCCCTGGTCCTGTACGGGGCCACCTGATGGTTGTCACTTATCACTTGACCATTCATGAATTTTATTATAGAAAATATCTACAAAGTACGATTTTCTAACATAGAAAAATGCCGGCCGCCTGCAAGTTAAGCAAACAATGTATTTGTTTCATCCAGATTTATACTTTTGGAGTTAATCGTCCGCCCGTGGACGCATCGAAAAAAGGCGTTCTTGAAGACTGGCTCTGTCACTGCTATTTTTTATGAAAAATGCAATAAAAAATTATTTTCACATACTTCAATTTATGATTGATAAACCTTAAAAAAAGCAACTCGATCCCTCTTCCAATATTTAAAAAAAATTATCTAATTTATACCTTTTTTGCTGGCTCTAAAGTGGTGTTACCCTTTAAGATAAGTAAAAAATGATTAGATATCAATCAAAAACACAAATTGACAACTTCTTATCGATTGACATTGGTTACGTGAACTTATATTCTCATGTTATAGTTACGCGCATGCAAGGAGGACCATGAGCAGGTTGTCAATACCGCCCTCTTTTTAAATTTTTTCTTTTTTTTAATTTCATTTTTAAAAAATTGTTTTTTTTATAAATTAAAAAATAAAAATATTTTTAAAAATAAATTTTTGCTTGTTGTAGTTTTTTCAATTTCCTAGTATTGCATTTTTTTCAAACTTTATGAAATACCATGCCTGTACATTCAACCAACTGGAATTTCTTTGGATGTAAACCTTACAACTAAAAAGCTTTTAAAACTATTAAATTTTATATAGTCAACTTTGAAAACTATAAAAAATTCGGAGATCTAGGAAACCTTTCAAATTATTAAATTTGATACAGTAGTCGCATTTTGAATTTTCTTGTATTGTTTTTTTTCCCCACACTTTATGAAATACGATGCCTGAAAATTCAACCAAACTAGAACTACTTTGGAGTAAACCTTACAACTAAAAAGCTTTTAACACTAGCTTTCAACTCAATTTTATATATCCAACTTTGAAAACGATAAAAAACTTGGAGATCTAGGAAACCTTTGAAATGATCAAATTTGATACAGTTGCCGCATTTTGAATTTTCTCATATTGTTTTTTTTCCCGCACTTTATGAAATATGATGCCTGAAAATTCAACCAAACTGGAATTTCTTTGGATTACCTTTGGAAACCTTACAACTCTAAAAGGTTTTAAAACTATTGAATTTTGTATAGTCACCTTCAAAAACTATTAAAAAAACTTGGAGATTTAAGAAAACTTGGAGATTTAAATGATCAAAATTGATACACTTGACGCATTTTGAATTTTCTCGTATTGTTTTTTTTGTTTGTTTTCAAACTTTTTAGAATACGATACGTGGGAACTTCTACCAAACTAGAATTTCTTTGTATGTAAACCTTACTACTACAAAGTTTTTTAAACTATCGAGTTTTATATAGTCAACTTTGAAAACTATAAAAAACTTGGAGATCTAGGATACCTTTCAAATGATTAAATTTGATACAGTAGTCGCTTTTCTAATTCGTCATTTAAACTCGAATGTAAATGCAGAACACCGGGTTGATGGTGTCATTTGTTGAAATGTGTTTTGCCTTTGAAACGATATCATCTATACGGAACCACGTATCGCCGTATTTGACGCAGCCAGTGTAGTGCCCAACGGATCTACGGCCAGCGTGGTAATCTGCAATCCCAGCAAGCTGAAACGAAGATCCGCCTAAGCTAATCAACGTGGAAAATTGTTTTATTTCAAACCGGGCGTCAACATCTTCGATACACTCTATAAAAGCGTGAGATCGATATTTGAATTCCGTTTCAACAACGCTTTTACATTTCACGCAGGTTTTTTTTCAAAATGGAAATTTCGTTAGCTTTTACAGCATCACTTATTGTTATGTACCCATGTCTTATGATGGTTTCAATATCCAATGAAACGATCACTGATTGCCTCGTGAGGACGGTATTACATACTTTGCACTCCCTACGTTCCTCTAGGCTACGTTCCTCTAGGCCCTCCTAGAGGTCCTCTAGACCTCTTCCCGAAAAACAAACTCACATAAAATAGTGATGTTTGATAAAGCGTCAATGACTGAAACTCCAGGCACGCTAAGATTGTGTACGTAGCACGAAACTTGACTCAAGAAATTCGCATGCTGCTTATATACCTCTGCATTGCAACCCTTTTCTAAGAAAAGCTTCACGAATTCGAATATTTTCGATTTCGATTTTTGAATAACATCATGAAATGTTTCATTGGTAGTTGCAGCAGCAAGAATATGGATAATCGTATCAAAACCGCATGTATTTCTCATTATAACTCTTCTTTTGTTATTCTGGATTGACGGACAGAGATTTCCATTTTGAATAACTTCTATGCCAATTTTCCGTTTTTTATTTGACTTCGCAACTTTTAACTCAGGGCATGCATCTAAGTACACTCTTTTCGGTTTTTTTGGCTCATTTTTATTGCGCCAATTATGTTCTGTGCCCAGGTCATTGTTCTTATTAAGAACATATTCAATGTCACTGTCAGATTCAATTGTGTCACTTCTCTGTAGTGAATTTTCGAACGTTTGCGGCCTCTCTTTTGATATTGGCGGAAAGTTTTGTTCAGCGGACAGCACATTGTCATTTTCCACCCGGGCATTAGATGGTTGTATGGTAGCCACGCTGTTTGAAAGTTCCAGTGTTTGAACCTGCTTTAGAGTATGTTTTTCCGCCGCAACAAGTTTTGTGCATCCGGAAAAAGATGTTAAGTGTGTTGTCACAAATTTATCAATACGCATAGGGTGCCTCTCATGTGCCAATGTTCGGTGCTTTAAATCATTGAACTCGCTCTCAATGGCAGATAAAGTTGCGATCATACTTTCATACCCAAAAGCTCTTTTTATCACGCTTGTGTTAGGGGAAAGTATGGAATCAGATTTTTTATTCGTTTTCCAATACTGGGTACATAGTAAGGATTCACGTCTTTGCCAATTCGAGTTGAATCGCTTGAAACCTTTTCGAGTGAACTGTTATAAAGTGATGTTCCCCATATATTTATCCCATTTTCTGCACCCGCTTCGTCCGCTGCTGGACTACTCTCGTCCGATTGTTCTACCAATTCGGTTACCTTGTTTACGAATGCGTCTCCTTTTACCAAACTGTGCAAGCGACTGAATTCTTCGTCAGCCAAACTTAGACGACCAATTTCATCCATGCAAAGGTCGGACTATTAGAGATAATCAGTGTACCCTTGAAATTGTCTCTGAGTTGGTGAAAATCCTCACATTTGGTTATCAACGCCATAATCATTACGAAGAATTTTCGTACGAGCGGATTTACCGTTTTTTATTCCTTCCACCATGAAATTATTTTCACGTAATGAGAAATATCGAGACGGAGAAAGCATGAACGAAGCGAATCAGCTGAGTTTACCAGGCAGTCGAAACATTTCGACAGATAATCTTTGAGATTTTGACATTCTGCGAACGCTCGCGCGCATGCACCGAGTAGAGCTTTATCGAAATCACAAGTAATCTGTTTCGCTAATGGAAAATTAGCTTTATGAGATGGGCCGATTCGGAGAATCTCATTAAGCCAAAACTGAATTGTGTTTGTGTTTTGCGAGGCGCTCAGCATCTGGAAAACTGGAATTTTCGACTCAACAGTTTCTGTCAATACTTGGTACAAGTACAGATGTGAAGACAGTTCCCCGTTGGGTTTCATCAACTTTTTCCCCAATGGACCAGTGCCATTGATGCAAATATATTGGTGAAGCTACATATAAACGGCTACTTGTTCAGGTGTCCAGTAATGAACGAAAAAAGGATCCAACCCATTAGCGTGAATCTCCCCAACGTGCCGTTCATATTTCATTATTTGAATATTAACCACGGGATCTGTGCCTTTCATCCCGAAGATAATATTCTTCTGTTCCTGCTTAGCTTTACGTAGGATATAATTTTTTCGTCGACCCTAACCCTTCACGATCCCCAAATTTCATTCGTTTGTCTACTTCGCCTCCTCACCGGATCGACGGTAGTATATTACTGTCGACCATTTCTGATGAAATTTCTGTCCTTCGCTTGCCCTTCAATTGTCGCTTTTTAGAGTGCTCGAACGTTTCATCGTAATTTTCCAGCGAGCAGTCCATTAAAACATCCTCACGAGGCAATGGTTTATTTGCAACCAAACCGGAAAACTTATAGCCGCATTCTTTGCATTGACCGGAAATATTTAAATAAATACCGGACTCGGTTATACTGTTCTTCTTAAAACATAAAGGGCATTGTATTTTATACTGGAGCCACAGTTGTTCGTACAGTTCATCAGTCAAAATTTTTCGTTTCAATACCGTATACCCCCTCTCAGTAAATTTTTGATCATGGCAATCGAGATTTTCTGGCTCCATGGTGACCCATGTTTGATGAGGAATCTTTAAAGTAAACGGATAGTCGGTCATCTTACTCGAATTGTTAAGTGTGTCTTCTTTTTTTGAATCATCTAAAAAATAATCTTTACTGATTTTGAAATCGTGAAATTCGAGTACTTTGTCCCACGTTTCGTAACGATTTTTCTGAAGTATGGTGTAAACATACTTGGGACTGATCTTGGAATCTGCGACAGAATTGAAATCTGTACTTATTTTCTGGTAAATATCGGAACTCGGAACAACAGGCTTGCCCGAAGAGTCGATGACATTTTTATATTTAGGGGATAAAATGATTTTTCATAATTTTGGGATCAAATACGCCATTGTGTGATATTGATGCGCATTTTTTCATGAATCCATTGAATGACCGAAATAAAATGAACTTCTGTTGTGAATAAATTCTTCTTCTGATCTATGCGAAAAAAATTGCAAATAAAAGTTTGTCGAGCAACGCTCGCATAAACAGAAGGAACCGATATCTGATATTCACTCGTAATGTGATGTGCTTCTATAGTGTCTAGCAGCTCGACTCGTCTAGACTCGTCTCACAGTGTGCGGTTAGATCGCGCGTCTGGCCGCACTGATCCTAGCGCTCCCCACCACTTGCCTTACACAACAGACATGCGTGAATCTCTTAGGCCCTCTACTCACATATATCGCTCGTTAAGGGCGGGGTAAATTTAATTCGGCGAAAAAAGGAATGTTTTTAAGATTTTTTTGGCGTAACGAATAGTGTTCGTTTATTGAAAAATTTGCATATAATAAAGTAACATTTGAACAACATTCTCCTAAATTTGCATTGCAAAATATTCAAAATTGAGCGAGTGAAAATTAAACCCCGGAGGCGCCTCGAAAAAAGTTGGTTTGCGGTGTGCACCATAACTCGCAACAGAATCATCTGAAACAAAAAAATCAAAATGCATTTGTTAAAGGAGATGTTTCTCGAGGTAATGACGGGAGGATTTTTTTTTCTTTCGATTTTTCGATTTTTCGTAGCACTTGGGAGCCAAAAACCCGATTTTCGCTAAAAAAATCGGCTAATTTGTTGTTGAAAAATTAGTAATTATTAAAAAAAAACAAAAAAGCTCTCGACAATACCTGGTGAATTATGTGAAGAAGTACTGTGCAAAATTTCAAAGCGATTGGTCCAGTATATTTTGAGTTATCGTGCACACGGTCTTCAAATATGACAAGTCTCAGAAAAACGGTTTGAAAAACGCAGAAGAGTTTGGTCGCTTAGCGCTCATTGCACATAAGTTTGAGAACACTTCTCGATTGCATAAAAATCTGAGAAAATTCATGCATATTAAAGGTACTCAAAATTTTGCATAATAACAATTCCAAAATGTTATTAACTAAATGATGAAAAAAAAAATTAGTCAACAAATTTCCCCGCAACCCAATTTTTTTTTGTGATTCGTTCATTTTTCTGAATACGTATGAATTTTTTCAGATTTTTCAATTATCTTTGAATTTTTAGAAATTCAAAATAAAACTCGATAATTTTCTTATACTCACTCAAATTCGTCGATGCCAGGTCCGTAGAGCAAAAGGCTTCCATCAAGATGATCGAGAGCATCTTTTTGCGTTTGTCTACGCAAAACTCTTTCTTCTTTACTGTCGTGCAAGCGGCGCATCCTCTGCTCCTCTGCTCTACTAATTCGCAAACCGTCAACTTGTCGGGCCCATTCGTGAGAACTTGGCCCTGTACTGATTTGCATCTCTTCCATAAAGGCCAACAAAGCGAAAGAATCTTTATTGTAAGTACATGCAGCTACATAAGCTGCAATTTCCACAATTGTAGAGGTGCCACTGACTGCCTTTGGAGAGATTTTCCAAATAAGTAGATTGAGACTCTCATTATTAGTTGCGTGAAACCTCCAAGACATCGCTGCAAAAGTGCGTCGTTGCTCAAGTCACTATAAATGGGCTCAATGGCTTCCAGAATGTCAGTAGGAAGGGCTGTGTAGCTGTGTTTGAATGATTCTAGAGCATCTGCAGCTGCAGCTTGCTGCCATTCGCACCAGGAGTCTTCGCCGCTTGGGCATTTCTCGTGCTGTGGGTTCTCGTCGGTTGAACTGTAGTAATGATAAGTTGCCCATATGGCATTTTTCATCTTCTCAACTGAATCATAATTACGTCGAATAGGTAGTCCATAGTAAACAGTCAATTTATCAATCATTTTAGCAGTGAGCTTTCCTTTGCCAGAAAGGCTTTTTCTTTTTACCATCTTTCCGGCCTTGGTTTTTGTGTCAACTACGCTTGTTTTTACTAGTCCACGCAGACGTGTTCCCATTCTCTTTTGGACATGCCCTATGCATTCTTTTTTGTTTATCACAAAATCTTCACCATAAGGTTTTGCATTGAAAACGCCGCTGTACGTCTTTGAGTCACCGTCTCCGATGTAGTTACGATATTTCACCCCAAGATTTTCCACCGATCGTTCGAACATTTCTATAATTGCTGATACCTCCATGTTTCCAGAGGGTCCTTCATGGTTGGCTTTGCAATCACCGCTATCCACATGCTCTTCGTACCACGCTTCGTATTCGGCAGAATCCAATTTGTTTTTCCAAGTCTTACAACCGTGGGAGTAACTGCTTTTTACAAAAATGTCAAGTGCCTTTCCAGTACAATATCCAATTAGAGAAGCAACGCCAAATAACGAAGAGAATCCTCTTTTTTTCCAAGTGCCGTCGCCTGATACAGTCAATTCTGACGTTTCTTCTACATTTTTTGCTTCAGACATTGCTTTTTTCTCTTCTTGTGCAGCCGATGCGAAGAACTTCTTGGCCACATTTTGTATCGCTTCACAATGTTTTTTACATATATAAATTATAGGCTGGTTTCGATAAGAAAGCACTCGCCAAATCCATTAGTCCGCAGAACTTATTGCATCCGGCTAAACCAAAGCTTAACACTCGCATTACGAAAGCAAATCGATAATTGACATCGTATACACCACTGACTATTCTTTCACTTGATGGAATGTAGTGAGGCTGTTTACACTTTTCACATGTAACCTTGATCTTGAAACCAAGACCTTCTTTTTTGCATGTTTGGAATGTAACTTTTCCATCACACTTCACACATTTGACTACAGTAGCAATAGTCGAAAAAACAAGAACGAAATCTATCATTTGATAATGTTTTTGGATGTCTTCTACCACCCCAGCGGGATTATTTTTATTTTTTTTTCGCTGACGCGCTATTAGCTAACGGTTCGTCGTTTTTACGCTTTTGAGGAGGCACTTTTTTTTTCGGTCGGCACAATTGCCCAATACCGTTCTCACGATCTTGTCTGCTTATTTTTCGAGGCATTTTTCGAGGTACGAACACGAACGAAAACGGACTCAAACTGTAAGTGTGACTTGCTACTGCTCAGCACGGCATTCAGCGGTCAACTGATGTACAGATTAATGTGTATACTAATATACACCATGCCTCGAATATACATAACGGGACCGGAACAGGCCCGTTTATCAAGAAATTTATTCGGGGTCGAAAAATACAATAGCGCGCCGCGCAGCTGCCGCCCAGGTATAAAACCCGGCATGGAGCAATAGACGCTCAAATACTCATAACTTCGTCAATTTTACTCCGATCGAATTGAAATTTTAACACAATATTCTTGATATATTATGCATTCATTAAAAAAAAATTTAAAAATTTTAAAAATTTAAATGCTTTACCCCGCCCTTAAGAGTATGCCCTCCCTGCGGCACGCTCGCTACTATACAATAGAAGCGGCTTGTGTCTAGATATTTATATATTATTACACCGTCACCGGCGAACATTAAGTTTTTAAGAAGACGTCGATGATCTCTATGAAGACTCTTTATTTGGTTACTCGTCGCTTTACAATTCGTATTATGGAAAATGTTGGCGTTGTTCTTGAATGAGCTTGAAAATCGATTTGTAAATCGATCGACAGAAAATGGTATATCGAGCAACGGAGCGCGACTGGTGTGTGATTGTGACTGTCTGATTGATCGACTCTCTTCGACGCTTGATCGAGACTGGCCTTTTATATAATCACGATTGCGTTTGAGATCTAACATATTCCACATGATTGCGCATCTTGGAGAAATAGTGCATCATATGGAGATGTGTTCGAGATTTCACATAATTGCACATCTTGGAGAAATAGTGGATCATATGGAGATGCGTTCGAGGCTCTGTTTCATTTTAATACGTAACTCGACGTTCGAGTATAACATCTTGTCGCTCGAAGTTTTTATTTAGAGGCAAAAGGTGTCAGGTTTCATCGTTACAATATGTAAATAAATAAAATGCTTTTCGTTGGTAACACTAAAATTTAGAAGAGTTGCCAGGAAAATTAAAAATTTTGGAACAAACTGGAAGTGCTTTTTTTCGATGAAATTTTATATGAATTCAAGACTTGTAGATAGATTTTATTTTCCACATGTACAGCTTTCGCTTTTTTACATCCACCCAACTCTCGCCTTATGTTCTAATCCTTATATCTAAAAAAAAACACGCCCAATCCTTACAACTAACAATAAAGAAAGAAAAAACAGCATATCCGCTACGCTCTTTTCTATTTACACTATTTACCCTACTCCTCGCACGCCCCCGTACTATTATCTTCTTCCTCCTCCTCTCGATCTTACGCAGCTTTTGCCTTTTTTAATTTTGCATATGCCCCTAAATATTTGCATATTACCGCTACTGGGTCCCCTCTCAGCGTGTCTTTCGTCCAACGTTCCAACTCCTCACCCACTCTCCCTCCTCTCCATTCTTCAACCCCCTTCCCCAAACTTCCCGTTGGGGAAGTTTGGGCCCTCGCCCAAACTCGCAAAAAAAAAAATCGCCCTCCTCGCTATTGGGCACTTCCAAATATGCTCTAGGCCATCCTCTTCCTCTAGGCATATTTCGCAGGTCCAGTTGCCGAAACTTCTCTTCCCTACTTTCACTACATTTCCGCATCTCAATCTTGCCCCTTGTTCCTTCACTTCCCCCTTCAACTCTTTGTTATCTCAGTATTTCTCTCGCTCGCACCCCACCTTTATTTCCTTGTACCAAGGGCAGAAGGAAGAACTGTCCACTTTGACCCAATCTTCTTGGATGTCTTGTTCCGTTTTCCTTTCTACCCCCTCGTTTAGGTATTTCCCAATCTTCTCTCAGCTTTCTGCGCTTGACCATATCAGGTCTATCACTCTCCCATCTCCTACCCCGTCCATCGCCTTCTTTAGCTCCTTCCCCCACCTTGATGGGTGATCGTTCAGCATATTTCTCACTTCCTCTCTCAGGCATACCTTCGGCCATCTCCCTTCTTCCATTTTCAAAATTTGAACCAGGTAATGTCCTGTCCTCCTCCGTGCCTCCACTTCCACGCTCCTCCTGCCTGCTTCCAACTTCCAAAGGTAACTTGGCGTGTTCCTTGCCATTTTCACCAATTTTCCCTGTAGCTTCTCTATTTCCTCCCTCCCCTTCCACCCCCAAATCTCTATTCCGTATAGTGCTCCCGCCTTGACTAGAGAGTCGAACAATTGAAGTCGCTCTTTTAATCCCTCCACCTTTGCCCTCTTCATTACTCCCCATACCGCGGTCGCTGCTTTTTGCGCTTCTGCCACCAACTTTTTTATATGCAGCCCTCCTGTGTTCCGCGTCGAGAACCGAACCCTAGGTACGTGTAACTCGTTGACCACCTCTATTTTTTCCCCCTTTTACTTCCATTCCTCTCCTTTTTTCTCCCTCCCCCATTCCTAAACACCATGATCTTTGTCTTTTTCACATTTACCTCCATTTTTGCTCCTTCTATATATTTCTCCAGTCGCTCTATCATCCTCCCTAGCCCTTCCGCATCCTCTGCCAGCACCGCAATATCATCTGCATATTTCATCGCATAAAATGTTACGCTGCCCATGACCGTTCCTCCTATTCCTTCTTTTTCCCATACGTCATCCACGTTGTCTTACCCCCTTTCCTGTTTCGAAACTCTCCGTCCCCCCATTCTCCGTAATGACCTAATTTCTTGTCCTCTTATAAATTCCCCTCAACATTTTCGTCATCCCCCCCCACCCCCTTTTTTCGCAGTTTCTCGAACAACATTTCCCAGTCAATCCCAGTTAATCAATCACAAAAGCTAAGTAGAGCTTCCCTCCCTTAATTTTCAGCCTATTATTTATCAGGAAATTCAGCACGAAGACAAGATCCCGTATACCTCTACTCGCTCGGAATCCCGCCTGGCTCTCTCTGAGTATTCTCCGTCTTTCCACCTACCCATTTAGCCGTTTGGCCATGATACTCGCTAGAAGTTTATAACCTATGTCGAGCAACGAGACCCCCCGTATAGTTGCTCGCTACGTCCTCGTCTCGCGCCTTTTGGATTGGGTAAATTCTTGCCAATTCCCATCCATCCGGAATTTTTCCCTCGTTCCATATCTGGTTGAGTGTACTTCTCAGTCCCTCTTCTCCTTTTCCCCAGATATCCTTGATAAATTCTGCCGTTATTCCGTCCTCACCTGCTGCTCTGTTATTTTTTAATCCCTTTATCGTCTTTCTCAACTCCAGCTTACCGATCTCCTCCTCCAGTTTCCCGTCCACTTCTTCCCCCGCCGCTCCTATCCTCTCCTCTCCATCTTGCACATCCGCGATCCCGTCCCCCTCTTTCCCCCCAATAGTTTTGCGAAGTGAGTGATCCACTGGTCTTTCCTAATTCCACCTCCCGCTCTTTATCTTTAAATTCGAAATTTGTCGACCGCCGCCCACCACTCCTTCATATTTTTGCTCTCCTTCACTTTCTTCCACCTCACCGTTCGAGGTGAGGTGGAAGAATTCCACCTTTTGTGGGCATTCCATTCCAGGTGGGCATTCCATCTTTTTCCTGAGTCAAAGATCTTTCTTCCTTTTCTTTTCGTTTGCTAGTTGCCATTTTTTCCGCTTCGCTCGTGCCCCTCGTCGTCCTTCCCCATTTCTTGCTGCTAAGCAGTTTTTTGAGCGCCTCCCACACTTGCGCTTTTTGTTCCCTACACTCCTTGTCATACCAGCTCCCCCCCGTCCCGCCCTTTCCTATCGTCTTCACCATTACCTTCCTCTGTCTGCCACACTTCCTCTAGTTCCTTTCCAAAGTCTTCCGCTCCATCCACCTTCCGTGACAACCTCATCTCCTTCGCTACTGTTTTGCTTTTCCCCCCTCCTCTTCCCCTCCGCCCCTCCTCGCCCGCGAGTTCAATTACCACTCGTAAATGATCTGACTGCGTCCTCGGCATAACTTCTATTTTCTTGACCATCTCTTCCTCCTCGTCTTCAAGCCTGATAATTAGGTCCAGGACCGAACATGCCCCCCCTCCTCCCACGTAGGTTATTTTCCCCTCCGCATCTCTCTTCGTCCTTCCATTCAATATTACGAGCCCTAAACTTTCTCAGAAGTCGAGGAGTTTCTTTCCCTTCGCGTTCACTACCTTATCTTGCGAACGCCTTACCCCTTCCTCCCCTCCGACCGTCTCGCGGCTTACTATTCCCTGTTCCTCTCCTACCCTCGCATTGAGGTCCCCCGTAATTTTAATCGCCGCCCCCTTTTTTGCTGCTTCTTCTACACTCAGAAAAACGTTTGGTAACGTAAAAAAAAAAATGGTTTGAATCAAACAAATCCTGCAGTTCCGGTCGGCGAACGATATGAACAATTCAATTGACTGCGAGATTTGGTTGAATTACAAATATATATTGTAATGTTGCGTCACCATATAGAGGCTATCCGAGAAAGGTGAGGTGAGCGGGCTGGCGTAGCTCAGTTGGTCAGAGCAGTCGACCGGCAATCGAAAGGTCCCGCGTTCGAATCCCGGCCCAGAAGCGCACCGCATTTTTTTCGGATAGTTCTCCTCAGTTTTTTTCGGGGGATTATAAATGGCGCCCAACAGCGGGCCACGGCCTCAGAATAATCAAGATAAAGATCGAATTATCGTTGATTGCCGTGGAAAAGAATCCCCTCCTTGAGAAGAGTCTCATTGAGCTAGCCCCTCCTTACCCTTCCCCCTTCCGTCCCGCAGACAATCCCCGCGTCTGTAGTTCTCCTTCCGTCCCTCAGACAATCGCCGCGTCTGTGGTACCCCTTCCCCCTTCCGTCCCTCAGACAATCCCCGCGTCTGTAGTAGTTCCCGTTGCGTTGAGATATTAGTTTCGGCAAAAATTTCGAGTCGACCCTCCAGAGCCGGATCGACTCTGGCAGGGGGGTTTGTAACGTTGCGTTACCATATAGAGGCTATCTGAGAAAGGTGAGGTAAGCGGACTGGCGTAGCTCAGTTGGTCAGAGCAGTCGACCGGCAATCGAAAGGTCCCGGGTTCGAATCCCGGCCCAGAAACGCACCGCATTTTTTTCGGATAGTTCTCCTCAGTTTTTTCGGGGGTTTATAATATTTATTTCTGGCAAATAAACTTCTTCTTGATTCAAAAACGCACAGAGTACTTTCAATTCTAATTCCAGTGTCCTGAAACCAAACTTTATTTTAACATACTGAACGGTTGGGTCGGTAATCTCTCCCTTAAAAGCATTTTCAAAATATATAGTTTAACGAAAAACATATACAGTAGAATGAAACATGTGTGCATTTAATGAATTGCAGAGCATATTTTAGTCACTACATAAGGGACTTAAACTGAGTGTCCACGTGATTGGATTTACCGAATTTATTCGATATCTGAAATTACGGGAGAACAATGGCCTGTGCCCGCAAAAAATCTCAATCACGATTCTCTTAGCAATTAAAAGCTTCAAAGCTTATGCACTTGGCGAACACGCAACGTTAAATGAAACTCACCGGCTTCCACTAAATTTACTATCAACACCCGAGAGACGCCGTACAATGTTTTTCTCGAAGGATAGCACGCAGTGTGACAACAATGGCGGACACAAAGAAATGACGATCGTACACTTACCTCGAAATGTAGCAAGAAGCGATTGAAGTCCCCAGTCTATCAAGATGTCTTCTACTGTGCACATTTTTATATTTTCGATGTAAATCGTCTCACAAAACTTATCACATTGACTATTGTAGTTTTCTACACGCTCACAGGGGAGATGCACGTCAACAGCCAGAAAAGAAGACGTGAAGTCGAAAGGGCGATCGTAGCGCTGTTCGCGCATGCATCTGAAACTACACTGATTCGCGATTTCCACTAAATAATCGTTCACAGCGATCGAACAGAGCACGCCCCTGGTCACATTTGCCAAATAAAGTCGTTATCTAGAAATCGTGCCGGGAAAAAAGTGATCGATTGCATCCACAAGAACTCAAGTAGCAATAGCAATCAATAGCTGAAAAATATGCACATCGTAGAAAAAAGAAAACACGGTCTTACCTCGAAGTAACTTTAATTAAATCATTTGTTTCAATTAACTTATTCAATTGTAGAACCAACCATCATTTGCTTTATGCGTAATAATTAATTCAGTTGGAAAATGTAGTTTATTGGCCAATATAACGACCAAATATAAAGTTCAAATAAAACGCGGATCACTTGTATGAACTCCGACGTAGTTAATCTAACCCATTATATGGCCAGGGAGATATTGCTATTTTGACATGATAATTTGGTTGTTTCAACTAAACTGGCTTTGTCACTGGAATCGAATTGTATTTCAAGCGAGTAAAATTAGGTTGCTTCAAGCAAAATTGCTTCAACTAAATATACATAGTTGGTATTGTCAAACGTTTTTCTGAGTGTACGCACTGCCGTAACGCCTCTTCCACTCGTTTGAAGCCGCCGTTTATATATACTTCTATGATCCATAACTCCTTGTTGATATTTTGCCTCTTCATTTTTACAATCATTCCATGCTTCCATTCCATCACTCTACATTTTCCACACATGTCCTTTTTGACACCTATTAAATATCCGCCTGCCGCCCTCCCCCTTGGCTTGTCTTGCACCGCCGCTTTCGCCCACCATTGAAACTCCTTGTCCATCCGTTAAATAACTTCCTTCTCGTTCTTACTCTCGATCCAAGTTTCCTGCGCTAAGATGATGTCAAATTGGCTTAAAAAGTCACGTGCTTCCCACAATTTCCCCACCCCCGCCACATTCCACATTACCACGCTTATTGCTTGCGTTGTCCCATCTCTCCGGTTCAGTTTGGACCGCTTCGATTATTTCTAGAGGAGTAGGTGTTACTGAAAATTCCATCAGAAATACATTTGGTTTCGCCACTTTGGCTAGCTTTTTTAAATCTGTTACACGCGGTAAAACTTATAGATTTTTTGAACCAGTTTTCTGACTTTTCAGCGAACGTTGAATCAGGCTTTTTACCGCTTCGAAACGATTAGAGAAGTTTCTAGCACTGAGCAGATAGTCAGCGACGTCTATTCCCGCGACGATTTCTTTGGTTCCATGCCATAGGACATCCAAACTTCTTTCAATCCTCTTAGTCATCGCATCTTCGATTAATCCCATATGATGTCCTTCGTTTTTCCACGTTAAAGACATTACTCGAGCGCGATCTCTTTGGTGAGCGCTCTTGTAGTGATTGGCAGCAAGTTTATCTAGGAACATGAATATGCTCGCTCTTCTGGCGTCGTATTCAATAATTGTTTTCATAATGCGCCCGCTTGGAGATATTAGATTTTCCTGCACCGAAAAACTCTCTGGGAAACGAGAGAAATTTGCAACATGTCGTGGGACACTCCTCTTTGCGAGGTCGTAGTTGTGCCTTCCATATAATTTCGTTATTCCAACAAAAGTTCCTTTGATGAAGTGATTTTCAGCGAACCTGAATTCATCTTGAAAAAGCGAAACGTCTTTGTCAATTATGAAGTACAGGTCGCTTAACCATACTCCCCCGAAAGCACGAGAATCGCACACGCTATGTCTTTGAAAGTTCAGAACTTTCTCTTCGCGCAGTTCGTGTTCATCGATGCTCAGTCAGTTCTTAGTAAAGTAGCTCACTATTCCCGTTTCGAACGTCGTGAAATACTCTTGCATCTTCGTCTCGTCATTGCGATTTATCGAAAAGAGATTAATATCCCCTTTTACATCAAAGAATCGACCTTTTTCTATATAATTCCCCGGATCCATGCGCATCATCATCGCGCCGAAGAAGAGGTTGAAATTATCGCTTACAGTTTCGTCCCGCACAAAAAGTTTAAGCCGATCGCACAGCTCAGCTCCTAATGCCTCAAGATCTTCATCTTCTACTCTTCCAACGTATCGCAATTCGTTCAGTTCCCGTTCATGAGAGAACGGATGTTTATAGAAACGACCGTTCCTGGGTAATCGATAAAACTTGCTTCATCTAGTCGAAAATTTGATGTTGCATCGTGCGATCCGATCCTTGCCCAGAATCAGGACCGCATTCAGAGTCGCAATATCATCCCGAGCCATTTCATCATACTGTTCGTCATTTTCATAGTCGCCGCGTACGTCCCAAATTAGATCGTACATTTCATCTTCATCTAGTCTGCTCAACAAATCTTCAGCTCCTTTAACGTAAATCTGATGATAATGAACGTTTTCCAACCGCACAAATCTTGCTCCGTCAAGCGGAACCGAATCAAAACAGATAACAGTGGGTGAAAAGTCGAGATCGAATGCCGCCTCCATCCATCCGTCCCCGGGTGAAGCTCCTACATACGCAATTGATCGGTTTAGGCTGAATCCTGCGAATAAAGTTTACAGCTTGCGTTGTCCAAGATCAAAATCTTCGTTATCTACAACCTTGTTCCACAAACGTAAAGTCTCGTCATTACGTATCTCGTAAGTACGAGTCCGCACTTCTCCCTCGATGCTAACGAATATCCCATCGTCGAATAATCCGACATGCTCTGATGCTTTACTCGCCATAACTGGTCTTAACAACGTTTCTAGTTTGCATCCACATGAACGAAACTTCTCACTGCAATTATAGTACAAGATCATTCTTAGTCTGTTACACTCTCTGATATATTCCGATTGCGACTGAGTTAAGGAGGTACGGTGATTGGAGCGAGTTCAAGATAAAAGCCCGATTTTTTTTTACAGCATTGTCGAGACCTTCGTCCATGCGTATGCGGAGTTTCCACGAGATTTACCGTACACTTTCCGAGTTATTAATTGTTAAAGTTGGTGAATTAGTCACACGTGGACGACAAAATGTGCCTGTCCTCTCATATATCGATTTTTTTGTGCTACTTGGAGCCAAGAAACACGTAAAAAAAACTGATAGTTGCATTCGTTCAATCTTTGTGATCGATAAGGCACCTTGAATTGGAAAGCTCACCGCAGAAATAAGCAATACATTTAGAAATAAAGTCGCTAAAACCGAAGTTTTGGGAGAGCGACACTTCTCGTGACGTAACAGCCGCCATCTTGCTCGACGATCCGTCTATCGGATATTTTCAACGCGAATTAAAAATATGATTGTGCGAAGCCGTACATTTTTTAATGGATTATAAAGGGCCTTTCGTCGATATGTACTTGAAGTTCTTTTACGGTGCAAAGGCTTACTTTTACGATGCAAAGGCATCTCAATTTTCCTGGCGACATGTACCTATACAACGCATCTATATATAAATTCAGCATGGGAGAACCATCATATAAAATAAACGTTCCTTTTTATACCTGCAAATATTGTGAAAACTGGGAAAGGGAAAAATAACATAACAATCGATGAAATATGTTTTGACTTGGGACAGATTGGACATTGGACATTGAGGTTAACTTCAACGCGACGTTTTTTATTTGCAATCGCAATATTATCTTTTCATTTTCTAATTCTTGTCCGTCAGAATCTACATTTTTCTCTAAACTGGACTTCAGGTACAATCCCGTTACTCTTTTGATAAACTTCCACAGTATTTTCATTCTCCATGTTAACCGGCTACAAAAAATAATAAGCCGGGCGCGTGGAACCGATGACAGCCACCGAAAATGCGACGATGCTAAACTTCAACGATATGGCGTACTACTGAAGTCAAGTAGTAGATTATTAAGGTTGTTTCCATATTATAAAAATAATAGGAAACTCGAAATTCAATACTTAAAAAATATTTCTCGAAAAATAGGCCATATACATACATCTAAAACGTAGTGTCATTGCGGCGTGAAATAGACTCTAAGTTTACTAGCATGGTCATCACCGTACCTCCTTAAGTGAACCACCTTTCATTCGAAGCCATGCAAATTTAAATATTCCGTTTCACGTAGGTCAATCAGCCATCCACTTATAATGAACGACTTCAACCAGACGCCATGTCTTTCTTGCGCCACTACAATGTTCGTTGTGCTATAAAGTGAAAAAGCGAGCCTTTCTGGACGTTCTCCTTTCCCTTCTTTTTCATCAGTCTGTTTTGATAATATTATTACATTCTTATTGTGCAAATGTCTGCCGAACTCCTTATATTGCCGAACAGTGATAACAAGTCCCTTCGCAATCATTGTCACTACCTCATCAATGAACGTACCATATATAACCAACTCAAGCCTTGTATATACAATACTTGTATATGCCTTAGGGTGTGCCGAAAAAAGTTGATCTTTTTATTTTCGAAATACTATTAATATGTCGAAAACAAGACTCAGTTAAATATTTGGCCGCAAATATAAATTTTTAGAGGTCGCTCAACGTCATTTTTTATTTTCAATAAGAATAACATGAGGAAAAGGGAATACCGAACAGTTTCGTAATGTAATGTCATTAGAAAAATACTTTCTTTGAATTAAAATATTTAATTCAGTCAATCATGGATTTAGTAGAGGGAAAAATGTTTATCACTTTCGCATTCGCAACTGCAATTTTTTATCGCGAAAATAAGGGTTGTGCTGAGTTGTGCTAGCATCCTAGTACAATGTGCGACCAATAAAAAATTTTTTTTTTAAATTTAAATATTAAGAGTGTGTTCGGAAATGAGCTGACAGTACTGTCAGTACTGACGCTGGTTTTACTGGAAATTACGCGTCCTATTTTACTGATAGTACTGCCATCACTGTTAAGTCCGAACGTTAAACGTCTTGGAGAGGCTCGCTAGAAAAGAACATCGTGAGACGGTGAAGCCGAAGGAAATTGGACCCCCGATAGCTAGTGTCAAGGGGGCAAAGGGAACGACGGAGATAAATTCGGGTTAGCAGGCTCTGCGGATCGAGGCAGTCTTTGTTATTTGGAGACAAAACTGAAAAGTTGAGATTCGGAATTACTGTTGACGAATGTATTAGAAGAGTTGTCGATATCCTACGCATTACGATTTTATTCTATTTTTTGTTAATTAAAGCGATAATCAAATATAGAAAAATATTTTCTACAAAAGCTGTGTTGTTTTGTTATACAGAAAAAATGAAAAAGAGGTTAACTCACCGGTCATTGCTTTTTCGTGAACTTCGTTTGTAACATTAATTATATACGGAACGCCGGTCAAATCGTCGATTATTTCAATAATACGATACTCCATAGCTCTTCGTTAACACAAGACGATACATTTTTAAAAATAATTTTTAACAAATCGAACAGTAACCCAACTTAAACCAAAACAAACATAACACAGGGCGCGGCCATACGCAATACCGACTGTACACTACCTCGCTGCTAACAGTCTCGACAGCCGGGAGTAAGTAATTCCCTAGGACCAATGTCCAACGAAATGGTGATACGTTTCAGTCGCAACAACCGCTGGAAAGTATTTTAAAACGGACATCTAGTACTGACAGTACTGTCAGCTCATTTCCGAAAATGCTCTAAATTGACATTATCATGGATTTTGTAAAGAAAAAAATGTTCATTACCGTCTCATTTGCAACGGCAATTTTTAAACGCAAAAATAAAGAATGTGTTGAGTTGTGCTAGCATCGTAGTATAAAGTAACGACAAAAAAATGTTTGTTTGAATTAGAACATCAAATTGACATTATCATTGAATTTGTAAAGGAAAAATGTTTCTTACCTTCTCATTTGCGACTGCAATTTTTTATCGCAAAAATAAAGATTGTACTAAGTTGTGCTAACATCCTAGTAAAATTTAACGCGAATTAATAAATGATTTCTTTAAATTAAAAGATTTAATGCAGTTAATCATGGATTTGGTACGAGGAAAAATGTTTATTACCTTTGCAGTCGCGGCTGCAATGTTTAATCTAAAAATAAAGGTTGTGCTAATTTGTACTAGCATTCTAGCACAATGAAACGTTGATGAAAAAGAATATTTCTTTGAATTAAAACTTTAATTGAGATAACGATAGATTGAACGATATAAACATTGCAGTCTCGAATGAGAAGGTGGTGAACATGTTTTCTCGTACGAAATCCATAATAATGTCAGTTCAATATTTCAATTCAAGAGAATAAGTTTTTTTTATTGCCAGCAAGTTGTACCCTAGTACAACGTGCTGCCAATAAAAAAACGTATTCTCTTGAATTGAAATATTGAATTGACATTATTATGGATGACAATAAAGGTTGTGCTAAGTCATGCTAGCATATATAATGACGTCGCGAATGCGAAGATAATAAACATTTTTCCTCGTACAAAATCCATGATAAAGTCAATTTAATATTAAAGTTATAGGCAATACATTTTTTTATTGGTAGCACATTGTACTAGGATGCTAGCACAACTCAGCACAACCTTTATTTTTGAGATAAAAAATTGTAGTCGCAAATGAGAAGGTAATAAACCATTTTTCCCGTATGAAATCTATGATGATCGCATCTTAACATTGAAATTTATAGCAATCATTTTTTTAATAGTAGCATATTGTAGTAGGCTGTTAGGACAACTCAGCACAACCTTTATTTTTGTGATGAAAAATTGCAGTTCTGAATGCAAAGGCGATAAACATTTTTTGCCCTACAAATTCCATGGTTGTCTGTATCAAATTTTTAATACGAATACATTTTTTTTTCAACGGTAACACCATGTACTAAGTCTAGGAGCCCACGACACTAAACCTGTCATGATAGGTCTCCCGAAGTTCATACATATGATTCGTCATGTCATTCATAGGGGAACACAAAATGGCCCTGCTGCCATGTCTGGGACTGGTCAGCGCTAAAAAAAATTAATAAGAAATAATAATTTTTCTAGGTTTCTGACATGTTAAGTCTCCCGTATTCTGATTGTTCCTCGAGACAGGGGAGGGGTAGGACTATACAAAAAGGCAGTGCTGCCAGCCCCCCTAGTAGATCTACAATGAGAGTTCTGGACCAAAAGTAGGCGAGGGTGCGGGACAGCGGGGGAGCGTAGCACATTGTACTATTTCAAGGACAATGTGCTACGCTCGCTTGGATAGACTACTGTAAGGCGTCTATCCAAGCGAGCGTAGCACTTGGATAGACTAGCGTAAAGCGTTCGACACTGTCAGTCACAAACTGATTATACACTTACTCGAACGCCTTTCGGTGAGTCCTTACATAGTGGGATGCATTAAGCAGCTCATGCCGCTCTGGAAAACACGCTTCACAGTTAAGACTAGTGAAGGCAACGTGTCGACCGGAGTGGTGGGGTATAGGAGGGGGATTATCCAGGGAGATTCTCTCAGCCTCCTCCTGTTTTGCGTCTCACTATTACCCTTGTCAATCGCCTTGCGGGCTGCACGCGGGTACGAAGCGGGGCCCCCCGGGGAGCGTGGGCGAGGGATCACCCATTTATTTTATATGGATGACCTCAAGCTATACGCTCCTGGGGAGGGGGGGGGGGGCTTAAGCTCCTCTTGAACATCGTAGCGACGTACATGCGGGCGGCGGGAATGGACTTCGGATTGGACAAGTGCGCTGTTCTTCATCTCAGGAGAGGGAGAGCAGAGGGTGTCGCGGCTGCTGTTCGGCTGGTGGACGGGAGCGTCTTCAAACACCTGGACGCCGGAGGGTCTTATCGGTACCTTGGCATCGATCAGCGTTCTGTACAGGACGCTGAGGGTGTCAAGGAGGCCCTCCGCAGCGAGTATAGGCGGCGTCTCAGACGGATCTAGAAATCAGATCTGTCTGGGAAAAATAATATCACTGCCACCAATATGCTCGCTGTCCCGGTCCTGCTCTACTTCTTTGGCGTCGTCAAATGGCGCAGAGGCGAGCTTAAACAGCTGGACATCGGCACACGCAAAATAATGAACATCCAGCGGAGTCTGCACCCTCGATCTTCCACCCCGCGCCTCTATATGCTGCGTCAGAGCGGCGGGCGTGGGCTCTTGGGATTGGAGTGTCTTCATGACCGCATGGTCCTCGGAATAGCAAGCGATGTATAATAACAAGCTCGGACCCGCTCCTGGAGATTGTGCACCAGCATGAGCTTCATGGGGCGGGTGCTTTTCTTCATAAGGCGGCAGATCGTGCGTCAGAGACCCTCGGCTTGGAGTTCCGCCGGTGCCGGCGTGGCGCCTTGCCAATAGACTCCGTCGCTCGGTTGCCCAAGTTCCGACGTCGGCGGGCAATCAGGGCTGCCGAGCAGACTGTCCTGACTCGGCAGCACGTGGACAGACCCATGCACGGTGTGTTTTTTCACCACATCAAGGAACAGGGGCTGTCCACCCAGCTGACCTTTTCCTTCTTGCGGTCAGCTGGACTGATGTCCGAGACCGAAGGGTTTATCTGCGCCTGCCAAGACGGAGTCATCAACACCCTGGTCTATCGCAGTCGCATTTTGGGTCAGCCTCTGCCGACCACTTTGTGTCGTGCATGCAAACAATCGCCGGAGACACTAATGCATCTACTGTCGGCCTGCCCAGTATACGCAGTCACCGGCTATATCTATCGCCATAACGCGGCCCTAAGAGTGTTGTACTATCATCTACGGCACTCTTACGGGATCGACCGGGAGCCCGTGCCGCCTTATTTACCAGGAGATATTGAGTCCGTTGTCGTGGGCGAGTGGTGCAAGATTTATTGGAACTTCTCATTCGCGAACATCGGGCCGCTTCAAGCGACTAAGCCTGATGTTGTCCTCTTCGATTTCGACGACAAGACGATATACGTCATTGAGTTCTCGGCTCCGGCCGAAGTGAACGTGTCGCGAAAGGAAGAGGAGAAACGGCTCAAGTATCAGCCTCTCCTGGCCGAGCTACGTCGTTTGCACCGAGTAGGCCAAGCGCCGGGTTCTTTTTGGTTTAAAACGTTCGGGAACAGGTATTTTTTTTTTGGAATATGTTCAGGGGTGTCCCCTGAATGTAAATCCAAGTGGGCGTCGTGGCTTAAGGTTCACTTCAGCCACCATCTTGAAAAACACGTTTTATTAAATATCTCGCGAACCGCACATCGTACGACAAAAATTGTAGAGATCATTATTGTAGATAATAATATTTGCCATCTTTTTTATTTCAAACTTTTTTTTGTATAACGCATAGATTTTTAATTATAGCGTTCCAAACTTTTTTCAATATGGTTTTTGCTAAATATTTAGTTAATGGTCAATGATAAATTAAAAATGGTGGTAACTGAATTGTAGAGCATGAAATTTCCTATAAATTTCATTTGAAACTTTTCCCGTAGTATTTATAGTTTAGGAGCTGCAGCTTGGTAAAACTTGCACCTCGTACATTATCAGTGGCAATATTGCTCGTTGTATACGAAAAAAATTTCATAATGCATAAAATGGCATAAAGTGTTAAAAAAATGTCAATGCAGCTGTGTAGCGAATGAATTAAAATTATAAATAGTGTGGAGAACAACTAATAATTTATCGATCTTTATTGTTACTTAAAACGGTATAATCATACAAGAATGTCCATGTGGCAAAAAACAATAGTACATAACGCTACGTCGTAAGAATTGTTATTGTTATTATTAATATTATTATTATTAATTAACGTTATGCTTGTATAATGCTATTTTATATTGTACAGTATTATTTTATATTGTATATTGTAATGTGTTGTAATATTAATAATGATTTCTTTTTTAATAGAAGAATATGAAGGTTGGTATTCAATTTGAATTTTTTATTTTTTTGAATTCAACGTGAATCTGAGTTTTTCGGAAAATCGCTAAACCGTTTTAATTGTTGCAAATTTTGCAAAATTTCAATACACAAACAGGCGAGGGAACGACCCTAGCGTCACGAGGGGACAAAAACCGTTAGGATTTATACCTGAATACTGTTGGAATGTGAAGAGGGGGAAATTTCGAACGACCCGAAATATATACTACACTCATAGGCGCATAATTGAATATACAGCATTATATTTCGTTATAATCTCATTTACAGCGTAATAGCTCCTAAACTATAAATACTACGGGAAAAGTTTCCAATGAAATTTATAGGAAATTTCATGCTCTACAAATTAGTTGCCACCATTTTTAATTTATCATTGACCATTAACTAAATATTCAGCAAAAACCATATTGAAAAAAGTTTGGAGCGCTATAATTAAAAATCTATACGTTATACAAAAAAAAGTTTCAAATAAAAAAGATGGCAAATATTATTATCTACAATAATGATCTCTACAATTTTTGTCGTACGATGCGCGGTTCGCGAGATATTTAATAAAACGTGTTTTTCAAGATGGCGGCTGAAGTGAACCTTAAACCACGACGCCCACTTGGATTTACATTCAGGGGACACCCCTGAACATATTCCAAAAAAAAATACCTGTTCCCGAACGTTTTTAGCCAAACCTACTTTTTTGGTTGGGGCTCTTGGACTAGAGGATTCAGGGTAACTCTCGTTGTCCTCATCATCGGCGCGCTAGGGGGGATGAAAGAGTCTTTTTTATCGGGCCTCGCTAGCATACCGGTTTGCAAACCCGGTGTCCGGTTGCTGGCGAGTCAGATGCAGAAGGCGGTCATACTTCGGTCCCTCCGTTTACTCAGGCAACACGATTGTGGACTGCGGTAGCCGCTAGCCCTCTGGCTTGAGGGAGCGGCTATCGCAGAGCGACATATGGGATTTTTCGCGCGACTTTTTGACTGGGCGGCAGCCGAGGTGATATCGGAACCCTCGAGTGCCGTCCAGCGTTATTGTTCTGGTCTAGATTAAGACCGAGCCTAACCCCCGGGGTTAGGTGAATGTTTCCCAGTGCAAACTGAGGAAGTGCGTTGCCCGGAGCAATAAAGTCTATTAATTAAAAAATAAACTACGCAGTCGATTGAGTGATAATGATAATAATAATTCATCGATGCAATGGCTCATGGAATGTTGGGGGAGGGGGCATTTTCAAGGACAGATTTCCGGGGCTTGTGTATCCCGTAGAATATATATATATATATATATATATATATATATATATATATATATATAAAATAATAAACTACGCAGTTGACTTAACAATAATTGTGTATATCCCGTTATGAGGAGTTATGTTACACGATGTTCTAGAATATTCCATGGTGACTTTGAATATTCTAGAGAGTGGGGCGTTAGGCGTATAAAGGGCGGACTTCTGCGATGCTCTATCAGTTGTCTCGGAGTAATAGCTGAATGCACGATCACAATTGAAAGCGGAAAATATTGAAAACGGAGAATATCGAAGGTGAGAATTTAATTATTTCTGGAAGACATTGACGAAATAAAAAAAACTCATTCAAACGAAATGTGACATCGATATTCTGTTCAAAAGGCTCTCTCTCAACTGAACATCCCGACAACAGCAGCAACATCATGGATTTGTCGAAAGTCAACAAAATTAGTCGTACGGACAATTTCCTACCGACAAAGAAGTTCATCGAGCTGGAGCCCGGAAAAATTTTCAAGGTCACCAACGTGAAGATGGTTAACACCAGTTTCGGGAACAGGTTATCATAGACCTGAACAACGAGTGCTCCGTATATTTGCGGACAACGATCACCAAGTTCTTGCGAGAAAGTGCCGAACATCTTCAACAGGTGGTCCGCGCGTCTAACGGAAATCATCTGTACATTCGTCCTCTTGGTGGAAAATATAATCAATGTGGATTTATTTACGAGTGAGAAGAAAAAAAAATTAACTTATTCCTTGATACAAATTCTTCGTGAGTAGAAAAATAATCTTTGCATTCGCCTACTTGGCAGAAAATATAGATAATGTGAATTTATGAGTGAAAAAAAATGTCAATACTGTAAACATATGTTTTTGATTTGAAATAAATTTGTTTTGAGGAAAAAAAATCTTGTGTGTCATAAAATATATCCCTCTAGCGTTGCGTGTGTATTTGAAGCACCGGTCTCACTAAGCGCCGCACTAGATAATCGGGTTTTTCGTGTTCGCATAATGCATATAGAAATGACGCAAGTAACAGATTGCGCCGCTCTGTAACTCGCAACCACGCTAGCCTCTTATAGTACTGTGTTATCGGCTCATCATGCCGCACACCGAAAATAAAACGTACACCAGTGTTGAATGCCCGCTGCAATTTAACATTTAGGTCTGCAGTGATGTCTATGAGAAGGAGGCAGCAATAATCAAGGTGTGGCGTAACAAGGGCTGATACCAACATTTTCCGCACATTTATGGGTAGTGTTCCGCGACAGAGCTTGAGCTGATAAGTGGCGGCCCTCATTTTACCAACAACTCTCATGGTGTGTTCGGACCATGAGAGCGTACGATGAACAATGACGCCCAAGCAGGTAACAGAGTCCGACCACGGAATTTTGTCTGATCCCACGAAGATTGACGGGAGCAGTGTCGCATCCAGTTGCGTCAGATAACAAGCCGTCCCAATTATCATCGCCTTGGTTTTCGATGCGTTGAGTTGAAGTCCTGAACTTCCCGCCCATCTAAAAATGGACGCTATATCTTCATTGACATGTGCGATCCCACTCGTAATTTCTGACGGCCGACAATGCAAATAAATTTGCAAGTCATCTGCATACATGCTATACTGGCACGTCTTAATGGCCACGCTTATATTACTGACATGAATGGAGAATAGAAGCGGACCAAGTACGGAGCCCTGTGGTACACCCGAACGCAGGTACTCCCATCCCGACTTGTTACCCAGCCGGTCATACACTGCCTGGCAACGCCCCTCCAAATACTCCCGGAACCATGTGATGGCACTCCTCGAAAAACGCAGATTCACGAGTCTTTGCAAGAGCAGTGCATGCGGTACATAGTCGAACGCTTTAGAAAAATCGAAAAGCACCAAGATCTTCACCATTCGCTCGTCAATGGCAAGGCGCGCATCATCCACGATTCGCAAGAGCGTTGACTGCGTGCTATGATGCCTCTTAAACGCCGATTGATAGGGATCACTGAGATTTTTTACCAATAAATAGTGTCCCACTTGGTCCGCCACTATGCGCTCAATAATTTTTGAGAAGTTACAAAGGAGTGAGATAGGTCGGTAATCACTTGCTATAGTTGGTACTTTTTTCTTTGGAATCGGGCATACTAGTGCTCTTTTCCATTCCTTTGGGACTTCGGAATGCATCAATGCATGGTTGATAAGGTGGAGGACCTGGTTCGCGACTTCAGGCCACACAATGCGTAGCATCCTCATTGAGATGCCATCAACACCCGTAGCATTTGCCCTGATTGTCCTGATTGCCTTGCTTAAGGCTTCCGGTGTAACATATGAGAAATAGAATGCCTCATCGTCATATCCTATCAAACCGTCGTTAGGACCGCTCACATTCCGCACATTCTGGTTATCCACTCTTTTTACCATTAAAAATTGGCGATTTAATACATTTAGGGGGACTGCTATTTGAGACTGAGGTTTCTTTTTACCAGGAATGAGACCAAGCCTATGCACGAGATTCCAGGCCGCACTGGCGTCACTCGCAGACGCGAAATTTGCGCAATAGTAGAGCTCCTCCGCGCGCTTAATATCTTTTTTAAGTGCGTCACGAACGCTTCTAAATTTTTCGTAGAGGTGCTGTCTATTACGTTTGTCTTTGACAAACGCTCGTCGCAGACGGTCACGGCGCCGCATACCTTCACGGAGCTCAGCGGTGAGCCAGGGTGCAGGTCGTCGTTTTATCGTAACTCTTTTAATAGGCGCATAGCAGTCAAAAGCGGTCAAATAATAGCTGTCTTTAAAAAATATTCTTTTTCATCCGCTGTGCGCATATTATAGAAGGTTCGCCAATCGGTCGACGCAAGTCGTGCACGTAGTGCCTTTTCATCTAGTCGCTGAAAATTACGTGCATAAAACGAATCAGACATATGTCTTGGTACTTTAATGTCATATTCAATAAATATGAGGTCATGCGCAGGCAGAAACGAAACTGGATATTGGCCATAGTTTGTGATTCTACTTGTAGGATTCGTTATACAATGGTCAATGCGCGTGTCCGCGAAGGCCGTGTGGTGTGTGGCTCCATATGGTATCAGGTGATGTCCATTGATCGCAATAAACTCCGCAATTTTTGCAGACTCTGCCGACAGCACGGCAGGGTCACAATTTAAGTCACCAAATATGATTGCCTGCTGACAGTTCTCAAATAATCGTGTGAAGGCGTCAAGAAATCGCGTTACGTGCCCAGTTTTCGGAGGTCTATAAACTACGGCAAGCAGCAAGCCCACACCGCCATGTACAGTTATACCCGCTATTAAAAATTCAGGCTCATGACAATAATTCTCAGGTGAGACAGCAAGAATTTCAGCTCGTATACTGCACTGTACATAGATGCCTACTCCACCGCCTACTTTCCCGATACGATTATGGCGCAGCAGATAGTATCCGGGAAGTTCCACCAAAGCATCCGATATTTCGGGCTTGAGCCAGGTCTCGCTGATGCAAATTACGTGATAACGGTGCGTCAGGAAGTGAAACCGAAATTCCTGAAAATGAGCGCGTAAGGACTGACAGTTTACATGACAAATTAACATTTGTTGCACACACATTGGAGACTCCGCACTACTCATAGTTTATTAGTCTGGCCTTTTCCGTTATCCTCCTCCGCAGGATCGGACACTCTTCTGAGTCCATAGCTGAATGGCCCACGTTTGTTATCTTTGCAGTCGCACAATTTACGCACGAGGGGGATTCACCACGCGCACCGCAGGTCTTCATCTCATGATTGCCGGCACAATGGCCGCATCGCACTTCATGCCTACATTCTCTCGCGATATGCCCAAAGCGCTGACATTTGTAGCACTGAAGCACTCTTATGTGGTCGTGAATTGTACACGCGTTCCAGCCAAGGGACACCTCCGGTAGCCCGAGCAGAAATTTCCGATTTTCCGCATTGGTCTCAATGACAACACGGGTGTGTCTGCGTCCTCGTGCCGGGTAAACGTAGATGACTTTTGTATCTTTCGCATCACGCCCAGGTAGATTTAGCGAGTGCAAATTGGCCAGAACTGCGTCTCGGTCCATCACTGCCGGTACATCGTGTAAAACAAGCCGCGGATTTCATTTTACGTCGTCTAAAACTTGCAGTCCCGCTTCTGAAATGCTACTTAGCTTTTTCAGCGCTTGAAGATTGCCAGCTGACGCCTGAATGCGCCACCATTGTTCCGTACACGTGTTACATGCGAAATTTTAAGTCCTAATGCAACTGGGTTCAATGCACCATACAGTGCCTGCTTTTTCGCATCCGCTGTTGCAAAATTTTCAGCATTGGAAGGTCGCGGTTCGATAATCACACGATTACTCGTGGATTTCGGCACGGTGACTGTTGGTCCTCGTGAGTAATGTATTTGCGTTCCTTTGGCGACAGCCGCATAACTCGCTCCCTCACTTTTTCTAACGTTTACAATTTCATTTCCCGTAGTGCCTGGGCCTTTGCACTCATCAAACATCGATTTGCACGCGGCTATCGTTTCAAGCTTTGCCAACACCTCCAGATATGCTGTGGCTACTTCGTGCATCGAGTCATGATATTTCATGAGTACTTTTTCAGCGTGCTTGCGTTCTTCTGCCGTTGCATTTGCAAGCAAAGTCGTGGTCAGTGAAATCTTCGCATCCGACAGCGCGCTGAGAATTTCGGTCAATTGCTCACGAGCAAGTGGGGCTTTACCGAAGCGTCCTAGATCGATCGACGCTCGCCCTCCCACGGACGGCCTCCCCCCACCCATGGAGCCGGCCATCGAGTCCTCGTAGTCCGAGCTCGCGCTGTCCGTGCTGGATCGCCTTCGGCTCCCACACGGGCCGATAGATCGCGGCATATCGATCTATCGCGCGACCATCCCCACTCAATCCCTAAATTTCGAAGTCCCTTCAGACGGCGCTTCGATAATCGAGGTGCGCACGCGTCAATAGCACATACACGTCACCCTTGACTCGCCAGTCGCCCACACACATCTAAACCGTCATCCGTGTATTGATGTTCGATGAAATTTTCCACGAAAAATGTATCACATAAAACCCGCGATTTCACAGTCATACCACTAATAATGTCACTGTTGTGTATTCCGTGCATGCCAGAAAGGTCTTCCTTCTAATGCACTTCTCAAGAAACTTACACTGGGGAAGGGGGAGGGGGAGAGGGAGGGGCGGGGGAGGGGGAGGGCGGGAGGGAGGCAGAGGGATTGATTGATTGATTGATGTTTATTAGCTTTCTCAGCTATTTGTTGTACATATTGTTACATATTTCCTTAAATCTAAGTACATCTCACTTTACTGTTGACACAACATATTCTTTTAACATTCGTTTAAACTGTTCGACTTTTTCACAGCCTTTTAGATCAGCTGGCAATGCATTATAGCTTTTCACTCCGTCATAGTACATA
This sequence comes from Ophion obscuratus, assembly GCA_964007375.1. NCBI lineage: Eukaryota > Metazoa > Arthropoda > Insecta > Hymenoptera > Ichneumonidae > Ophion > Ophion obscuratus. The sequence continues at coordinate 77,422,922 of OZ023312.1, forward strand.
CTCTTTTATACGCTTCGCTTTCTCCGAAATTGTATTACTATATTTTCCGCTTGTCGTGTCTCCCTACCACTCCTCGTTCTCCCTATTTGTAACCGGCTTTTCAGTTCTTTGGGCAGTAGATTTTTCACTGCTTTAAATATAAATATCCATACATTGTAGTACAATCTTTGCCTTATAGACATAAATTGCACCGCATTCACCATATCTTCGACCTTCGTGTATCGGTTGCATTGCAATATGACTCTCATCGCTCTGTTTTGCGCGATCTGCAGTTTATTCAACTCTATTTCGCCCATACCCACTAACAGCTTTGCACAATATTCAAAGTGAGGGGCGATAATTGCTTTATATATGACACATCTCGTATACGCGGATACGTAATGTCCTACTCTATTTAGGAAACTCGTTTTTTTACCAATTTTCTTTAACATATACTCACAGTGTTCTTTAAATCGTAGCTTGTCATCAATAATTATACCCAAATATTTTATCGCCTCCACTCTCTCTAGTTCCGTTCCATCCAAACACTTGAGTACAATATTTTCACTCGCACTTTTTCTTATACTGCTGACAATCATATATTTTGTTTTCTCTACATTCATTTTTAATTTATTTCTATCCATCCACTTTTCCACTATATTTAATAACATATTCATCTTTCTCTCCACTTCCGCGCTGCTTTTGCCAGTTACATATATGACTGTATCGTCAGCAAACATCTTTATTGCACATTCCTCTGTACACAAATTAACTATATCATTTATATATATAATAAATAGCAACGGCCCTAGTACTGACCCCTGCGGTACCCCATGTTCATTGGAAATAATTTCAGACCATTCATTATTAAATCGAACTTGTTGTGTTCTATTTCTCAAGTATGTTCGGAACCAATCTAATACCTTTTCTCTAATTCCATATTGGTATAACTTGTCTAATAATATTTCCCTGTCTATGGTCTCAAAAGCTCGTCTTAGATCCATGAAGATTACTCCTACCAATCTTCCTTCACTAATGTCCATTTTCCATTCGTCTACAATAGTTTGAATCGCCGTTTCACACGAATATTGCTTCCTAAATTCCGACTGATGCTCCTTTATAATGTCATTGGCTTATAAATGTTTTTCAATTTGATTTTTTCGTACAGCGGCAACATATTAATTGGCCTGTACTGGCTGGCTTTCTCGGCCTTGTTCATCTTTGGAATCGGTATAATCGTGGAAGTTTTCCAGCTGTCCGGGCAACGTCCCTCCCTTAGCAACCCATTTATTATTTCTATATATTCCTCTTTTATTGCACTAAACGCCATTTTTAATACATCACTTGCTATTCCTTCTTCTGTTCCCTTCTTTTTTGGGAGTTCCATCACAATCTTCTCTAGGTCCTTTATTTCAACAACATCAAATTTTCCCATTATTCTTTCCTCATCCATCCCAACGCCCGTTAGAATCCTTCTTCTGTTTGGGCTCCCAGACGTATCCCGCTGTATTGAATTAACTATATTGTTTATACTTTTTACATAAAACACATTAAATTTATCAGCTATATTACCTCCCATCGTGTCATCCAATATCTCAAAGTCTATGTTTTCTACTTCCTGTGTTGGTCCTCCTTTAATTAATTCTTTTAATGTTTTCCACATTTTTGTCGGGTCCTTCTTATTGTCGTCTATCATCTTTTCATAACATTCCTTTTTCTTTTCTCTTATTAATTTAACCACCGTATTCCTTTCTATTTTAAATTTCTGCCACTTCTCCTCCAAGCCAGTGAAAACTGCTACTTTGTATGCCTCATCTCTTCTTCTCGTTGCTACTGTGATATCTTGCGAATACCATTTTTTCCCGTTCCAAACCCTTGGAATCTTGACTGTTCTTTGTGGTGCAAACGTATCGAGTGCATCCACTATGTTATCGACGAGCATTTTTGCTCGTTGGCTTACATCTACCCCTTCCATTTGTCTTGTGGTAGTGCACAACATCCTTGAAAATTCCTTCGCATCGATTTTACTACAGTTTTTTGCTTTATATTCTCGGCACTCATTCTTTTCCGTCCTGTTACCTAATGTGACTTTTATCCATCCATGGTCCGTTATCTTTGGTTCATGCTCCACCTGAACTTGTACACTCATATTAGCAAATAATAAATCTATAATTTTGCGTTATTCTCGTTGGCTTATTAACATATTGCTTCATTCCTAGACTCATCATTCCTGTTATTAACTTCTTTTTATAGAACGTTTCTACTGTAACATCGATATTAAAGTCACCTATTATCAAACAGTCTCCTTTCATTGTTAGTTCCTCAGTAATCTCTTCTATGTATCGTATAAAATCGGCATCCGACGCACTTGGTGAGTGATACACAGCTGCGATCACTCCTTTATAATGTTCGTCCTTGACCTCTATTCCAGCACACCAACAGTTTGACTCTATTTTACTTATTGGTATCATATCAAATTTAATACCGTCTCTGACGTATAAGATCACACCACCTGTGTTCCTATTCTCCGCATAACATCTGACTATACCGTGTCCCGGTATATACACTTCACTGTTTTCTATTTCGGTCGTCACCCTGGTCTCTGATAACGCTATAATTGCAGGTTTCATTCTGTCCACTACTCGGTATCGTATTTCATCCTTGTGTGCAATAAGACTTTGTGCATTCGTATACCATAACGTTTCTTCCTGCTGTAGTTGCTAATCGTTCCAGCCTGCTCTTCTCTTCTCTTCTTGGATTGCTCTTTTATACGTAGGGCATTCCCGATCAAGTGCGTCATGTTCCGTATTTATCTCTAGGTTGAATGCTCTGTTTTTGAACACACAGTTTATACACTTGCTTTCCGCCGCTGTACACCTACTCGCTTCGTGGTTTCCGGCACATTTATGGCAGGTTTCCTCTCTTGTGCAGTTCTTTGCTATATGATAGTAGCCCCAACATTTGTAGCATCGCTTCACATTGATGTGGTTGTATACCGGACACTTTCTCCATCCCAGGCTGATCTTGCCTTTCATCAATAGCTCTTGATGGGTTCCTTCATCGACTATCATTATTATTGAGCCTTCGTGTCTTCCTTCTTTGTTTATTCTTTTGACGATTTTCATCTCCCTTCCTTCAATTTCTTTCATTGCGTTCTGCTTCTTTATTGTTTCAATCAGCTCATCGTCTGCCAACTCTAATTCGTCCGCCTCCGTGTTGACAATCTTAATTTTCGGTTTTTGTTGCATCGTTTCGGTGACTTTGAAACCTTCGCCCATTTTCTCCTGGACTATGGTCTTTAACTTTTCTGTTTCTTCCGACGTTTCACAGCTCAAAATCACTGTTCCATTACTCCCTCTCTTTAACCTTGTTACTCCCACAGCCATGTTTTTTATGTCGACCTTTTCTTTGATCGTCTTTTTTGTGGCCTCACTTTCTTGTTTTTCTTTAGGCTTGATAATTATGACCTTCTCTTTTTTGTTTTCTTTGACGGCTCCTGAGTAGGTTTTTGGTACTTCCCTTGCTGGACCTAGAACTCTTCCTTGCAGCATCCTCTTGATTTCTTCGATTTCGCTCTTCATACCTCCTAATTCTTCTTGGACTATTTCATTAATAATAATCTTAACTTCTTTCTTGCATGCAACTTCATCCTTTAAGTCTTTCACGGTTTTCACCAACCAGTCTATTTTTACTTCCATATTTGCTGACGCACTCATAACTCTGCTTGCGGTATTTGACCCAGTTGAACCGAATCGGTCTCTGTTGAAACTGCTGCTACCTGCCACGGGTGTCGAATTCTTCGGGGTTTCGTCAACTGGGAAGTTTTCGAGGGTACCCTTACACTGCACTAATTCTCTGTTTTTATCGTACACCTTATGCTTATTCACACATCCCGGATGATAAAAAAGTTTCGGACACGTCTTACATCGTACTGCCACGTTTTTGATCGCTTTTCTGCAACCTGAGCATCGATATTCATCGTACTCAGTCGTGGTATCCATTGTCAGTAAGGTCGGTAATTCACCATCCCGCACTGCGTTATTCCTTATTGTGCGCTCTTACCGTGCCACCGTGGCAGGGGTAATGGTCGCCGTCACCTTCTTCGCGAATAAAACAATGTCAGTCCCAAAAAGGTTGACAGGCCCGCGATCCCGATAGGTATCAGAATCATCGATAGTTCAAACTGTTCACCACACAAAACTGATCACTTTGTTACAGTTTTCATTTTTGTTGCAGACTTTTTTCCACTAAAAAATTTACTCAATGACGGAGCGCATTTGACACACGTCTGAACTCCAACTCTACGAGAGAGAGAGAGAGAGAGGGAGAGGGAGAGAGAGAGATATGTTAATAGTCCGGAAGTATTGCGATGTTCTTCTATAGAGTTCCGCGAAAGAGCGACGACGTTCGAGTTATTGGGGAGTGCAACGCAAGAATACGTGGTGGCAGTGATGCGAAAAATATGCGACCTATATTTTTTCCCTCTTCGCCGTATTCGGTTACTTCCGATAAGAGATTCACGACGAACCTCAGCGTCCTACAGCTGTTCATCGCACACGCTCTTAATAGAATGTTATTATCTTCGCGCTACATTTGTGTGTAATGGAGAGAGATACGTCAATCGTATTGCGATGTTCTTCTATAGAGTTTCGAGAAAGAGCGGTGACATTCGAGTTATTGGGGAGTGCAACGAAAGAATATGTGCCGGCAACGACGCGACAAATATGCGACCTATATTTTTTCTCTCTTCGCCGTATTCGGTTACTTCCGATAAGACGTTCACGGCGAACCTGGGCGTGATACAGTTGTTCATCGTCCACAAGCCACTGTCTCTGGACACAGATAAATAAATCCTTGAGTTTAATCGTATATCGTTCCCTTTAATTATTTGTTAAGGTAATCATGCTGCTTGCATGATCAAAGGATGATAGAGGAGGGTTTTGAAAGGAAACGTGTATGATCTTTAAGATTGATTTATTGAGAAGAAAAAATCCAATCATAAGGTAAAATTCAATCATAAGTATCCAATTTTTAAGCGCCTGTACATTTTTCATAGCACAATTAAACTTTGGAGAGTTTGAGTGGTAGGGACATCCAGAGGGTATCGGCGTGTGCAACTTTTGAATCGAAGGGCAGTCGAGAAGTTCTAGATTAACAATGCGTCAAGGCTCCTTCTCCATAAAGATTGTCATCATCCATTATTTTTTCTGTGATCCCTTTACATAGATCGTTCGAGCACTTTGTAAAATGCCTCAAATTATTTCCGATGCTGCTTCATATGGGATTGCACCAAAGCACCACGGCATACCATGGAAATTGCGTGTCAGCCATGCATTCGTACATCTATATTTTACGGGTAAATCGTTCCATGCACAAGACGGTCCGAAGACAAATGTGACCGGGGACATATTACAAATACACAGGGAAACCATCGAACATTCTTTCAACACAAACTCGTTGGAAGGTTTTTTAAAACCCTGGAGGTCAACTATGTACTCCATCTCGAGCGAGACTGAGCTAAACATCATAATTTCAATGATTTTACATTAATTTGACCATGCCCCCCCCCCCTACTTTTCATAATGCTCAAAGACGATAAGTCTCTTCGATGGCATCGGGCATATCGCATGTGTGTGTGTGAGTGACAAAGATGCGATACCCCATGATGACGAGGATACCAAATTTGTATGATTGCATCATAATTCTGCGAATTGCTTATGCCGAGTCCGACGATGAATTTGCCCATGCCGACAAGGGTATCAGGTTACACCTAAGAAAAATTCTGGAAGATAAGGATGCTACATAGAAAATGGCGACAACGATATCAGGTTACTTATTGCGCACCCATTGCATCATAATTCTGGGAATTGTTTATGTCGAGTCCGACGATGAATTCACCCTATATCAGGTTACACCAAAAGACAAGGATGCAACGTAGTGTTTTATAAACATTGCCGACAAGGAGGTTACTCATTGGGCAGTGATTTGCGCCATAAATGCAGCCGCTGCAGTAGTGCGCGATCATTCTTACAACGGCATCAACCAGCGTAACCCATTGCGTGAGCTTTTCGAATATTACCAACAACAAAAAAAAATGGAGTCGGAAAAGTGTTTGAAATTAATAATCATCATGGAAGATGCTTACAAATTATTGGAAAGTGTATCGACGGAGGAAGTGGAAAAATGGTCAAACTATCAGGCTCGGAATATCCGACTCCTCAACAAAATCTTGAAAACGCCGGGTTTATCGTGTGGCGAGAAAAAACGAGGATTCGAACAACGATCTCCCTGCTCAAATCGTTGAGTGAAAAATTTCGGGCTCATCAGCGAGCAGGCGGAAACATTGGTGCACGCGGCAAAGTGTTCGATCGCGTTCGTTGGGTACATTTGGAGTCCGCGTTTCAAAATCGCATACGAACTGGCGCAGTGGTGAATCTCATCCACAAGGATCTGCGATCGTTCCTGTCTGATGACAAAATCACCACTGTCAAGTGACTCTCAAAAATGCTCACAAAAGACGCAAATTTGAAGGCGAACGTCGTGTTGGCGTGCGAATTTGCCACGATGAACAACGACGGAGTGATTGAAGAAACGAAATACTTCGACACTCGTAACGAAGCGATGCTCGCATCTACGGACATTCAGAAGTGGTTCGACGAGAATGTGACGGATGGGCTCCTGGTCGACGTTGAAGAGTTTCAAGACCGCGATTCTGGCTGGTCGATGCGAGAAATCATCATCTTGACGGTCAACATGAACCACTATGTGCCACTGCGTGGAGGCTTCTCAACGTATGTCGATCTTCCGCAGGATATACAGAAGAAGAAGGCTGTTGTGAATGTCAAGAACAGAGATGAATTCTGTTTCTTGTGGGCTGTGACAGCAGCGCTCCATCCGGCTGAAAATCATGATGATCGCACAAGTTCGTATCCCAATTTCAAAACAGTGTTGAAATATGACGGTATACATTTCCCGATGGCTTTAAAAGACATTTCCAAATTTGCAAAAATAAACAATTTAACTATTAATGTATACGGTGTGGACGGTAGAAAAAGTGAAGTAGTTCCGCTATACATAAGGAAAAATAAGTCAGATAGGCCCACTGTACATCTCCTTATGGTGGAGGGGAATATCGGTATGAACGTAGATGGGGAAGACAATTGCCAACCAATCTACCACTTTGCTTGGATCCGCAATCTATCGCGTTTACTAAATGTACAACTATCGAATCATAATGGATACACATGGGTTTGCGATAATTGCTTGAATCACTTCTATCTTTGAAGTTCTTTCGAAAATCACAAACATGATTGCATGAGCATAAATTTAAAACAAATGATTTTACCGACCGATGGAAACAAAATTTTTAATTTAGAAAATTATCGGTACAAAGACGATGTGCCGTTTGTCGTATATGCAGACCTCGAATGCCTTCTCGAATTAACCGGAAATGAGGTACAGTGTCAAAAGCCTGTCCTACACAGTGCTTGAAATGTGCTTTTAACGATTCGCTCTCAAAATTCGAAATTAAACGTGGATCTGATTGTATCGAGTGGTTCATCGACCAATTGCATAAAATCGCAAAAACTGTCGATTCTCATTTCGTCAATATTATGCCGATGCAATCACTCACATCGGATGAAAAAATACAATACGAACATGCCATGGAATGTCATATTTGCGAAAAGTCGTTCACCTCCAGCGATGTAAAGCACCGTGATCATTGCCATTTCACAGGTAAATTTCGCGGTGCTGCGCATCGTGGTTGTAATATGAATTATATAAAATCCCACAGTATTCCCGTAGTCTTTCACAATCTTTCCGGCTATGACTCGCACTTTTTAATAAAATCATTGACAACACAATTCAACAGCACAGTCAAAATTATTCCCGTAAACAAAGAGCGATATATTTCATTTACGAAATACGTTAACGGTACAAATGTAAATTTACGTTTTATCGATTCCAGCAGGTTCATGGCTAGTAGTCTTGAAAAACTGGCCTCATACCTGACGGATGATGATAAATCGATCACACGTAAGCACTGTAATAATGTGGCGGAATTCCAATTGCTTACGAGAAAGGGAGTTTTCCCTTACGAGTATGCGGACTCGTGGGCGAAACTCGACGAAGAGCAGTTGCCATCGAAAGAAGAATTTATTCAAAATTAAACAACGAACATATTTCAGAACATGATTACGAGCATGCAAAAAACATTTGAAATGCCTTTAACATCACATCATTGGTCGAATATTCGGATTTATATTTGAAAACAGATGTTTTGTTATTGGTAGACATATTTGAAAATTTTCGACGCAACTGCTCTTCTACGTACAGGGATCCTCTGCATTATTTTACAGCTCCGGGACTTGCTTTTGATGCGATGCTCAAATGTACCGATGTTGAGCTTGAACTACCCACGGAGCCCGAAATGCTTCTGTTTATCGAGAATGGCATTCGAGGTGGCGTATCGCAATGGTCGAATCGATATGCTCATGCAAACAATCGATACATGGGTGCAGATTTCGATCCGAGCAAAGAGGAATCTTATCTAATGTACTTTGCGTGAATAATTTGTACGGTGCTGCTATGTCCCAGTATCTACCGGTTGGTTCTTTCGAATGGGAGCACGAGCCGATAAATGTGCTTGATATTCCCGATGACTCACCCACAGGATATATTCTCGAAGTAGATTTGGAATATCCTGAGGAGCGTTTCGAGTCGCACAAAGATCTCCCCCTTTGTCCCGAGCACAATGTACCACCTGGCAGTAAAAATTCAAAATTAATGGTGACATTTTTGCCAAAAGATAAATACGTTATTCATTATAAAAATTTTAAACAATGCTTGAATTTGGGAATGCAATTGGCAAAAATTCACAGAGTCTTGAGGTTTAAACAAGTTCCCTGGCTCAAGACATACATCGATCTGAACAGCGAATTACGGAAAAAAAATCCACGAATGAATTTGAAAAGAATTTTTTCAAATTGATGAATAACGCGGCATTCGGAAAAACCATGGAGAACGTGAGTTTGTTTGGGGAGAAACAAAAATATGTGAAACTCGTGACAAAGTGGGCAGGTCGAGACTAAACGACACAATGAGTGGATTGTCTCATTGTGTCTCATTGTGGCTATTGCGTTGGGCAAGGGACTTTACCTGAAAGCCTACAAGAACGGCATGGGTTTGCGTGTACGCCCCTACTCGCCAAAAAAAAAACACATAAAGCTACCACACCGAGCACTCACTGATTTCGATCTAATGAAGTATGCAAAAGCCATGAAAATTCCTCATTTTCTTGGAGTTTTCATGAGAAACGAATTGCCCGAGAGTGGACCGCGAAATTACGAATCGGCTATTGTGAATCTCGATGATAAGGATGGTCCAGTCACACATTGGGCTGCATACAAAAAAATCAACGATGAAGTCATATACTTTGACAGCTTTGGTAATCTTCAACCACCGCAAGATTTGCTGAAATATTTCGGTGCTGGTACCACTATCGAATACAATCATGAAAGATATCAGGACTATGGTACTGTCATATGTGGTCACTTGTGTTTAAAATTTCTATGTGGATATCTATAAAAAGATTCCCCTGTATCATGAAGTATCAGTTGAACGTTAACTACCATGGGTGATTCTTTCACGTTGACACTTTCGGGGGCGAGCTCTACTCTGGATACTCACTACTTCCCGCGTATCGAACTATCACCATGCAAGCATTATACCCTCGGACTCGTCGAATTGCTCACCTTCAACTCCATACCAAACATCGATGTGGGCAACAATAAATTCTGTGGGACAGGAAATCGTCACCATACCGACCGGAAGCTATGAAATTGAGGATATCGAGCATTATTTACAAATTACACTGTCTAGAAAAAATATCTCCATCAACCTGAGACCAAACAATACTCTGTGCAGCGAGATCGAGTGCAATCATCAGATCAATTTTATGCCTGAGGATTCCATCGGTCGACTGTTGGGATTCACAGCAAGCAAACTGGAAGCCAACATCACGCACAAGTCCGAATTACCTGTGGCCATTCTCAAAATCAATTCTCTGCTCTGCAATGAACAACGAGTACACACCATCCTAATTTTTCCCCCGTTGTTCCACCAGGATATAAGATCATTGAAGTACCTTCTCACAACATTTACCTTCCGATTGCCGCGCAGTCAATAGATCATCTTCAGCTCAAACTTGTCGATCAAGACGGACAGTGAATTTACGTGGAGAAATTATAACGATAAGATTCCACATTAGATCGGCGTAATGGGAATTGTGTTTCATGCGAACGTTGGACGAAGCTATAAGAGCGAATCAATATGCCCGAAAGCAATCAGTCGTCGATCATCTCTCAAGGTGAAAGCAGTCAATCGTCGAGCAGCCCTCACGAAGCTGACACACCAAAACATTCAGTTTTTGAACAATTTGGGCTTGAAGCTGCGGGGAAAACTCGTATCTGCTGCTGTATTGTAATTGCTTGCTTCATACCATGGAAGAAATCCTGATTATACAAAAACCAATTATCTTCGACGAGTCTATCGCCCACTACGAGACTCATGCGCATCAACCGTTCGCGTCGGCAATCTTCAGTAACAACGATGAAATTCGCTTTTCCGTTGAACATCAAGACTTGTGCTCGCTGCCGAGTAAAAGCTCTTTGCACGTACTTGGAAAAGTAACGAAAATAGAATTAACTCCGGTTGAACACACACGACTCGTTACTAATGCCATCTGTCATTTGTTTGAAGAAATACGTTACGAGCTAAACGCCATTAAGATCGATCGTAGCAAAAACCCTGGTCTCGCGACACTCATGAAAAATTACGTATGGCAGAGTCCTGGGCAAAAGACTCTGATGGAAAATGCTGGCTGGCTTGACACAGATACTACAACAACATTGACGGATAACAGCGGATATTTTGACTTTTTGATGCCGCTCAATCTCATTATCGGATTCGCTGAGGATTACAATCGAATTGTCATCAATGCTAAGCACGAGCTGATTCTTACGAGATTGAATAACGACGTGGATGCTAGTGTACAGATCGCAGATGGGGCTGCTGCTGAACAAATCAAGATTTCATTTCTCAAAATTGAATGGATGGTACCCTATATCAGAGTATCGGATCAACGAAAAGTTCAGTTGCTTGTTTCACATTGCCAAAGATCCATCCATCGCCATGAGTGTTCGTACATGGGAACTGTACGAGTATCCATTACTGCCGGCCATCGCGAAACCCATCTGGGTCGTGAAAAAATCGACGCAACTTGAAAAACCTCGCTATGTCATTCTAGGATTTCAGACCGCGAGAAAGAATAATGTAAATAGAAATGCGAGTCATTTTGATCATTGTAATATTCGCGATGTTAAGCTGTTTTTGAAGGCTCAATGTTATCCTCATGGTAATTTGAATCTCGACATCAATCACAATCAATATGCCCTGCTGTTCGATATGTACGCAAATTTTCAAGCGTCTTATTATGGCAAAGAGTCCGAACCATTGTTGAGCAAAGCCGATTTTATAAGACACGCTCCCCTCATTGTTATCGATTGTTCGAAACAAAACGACTTCCTGAAATCAGGACCAGTGGATATACGTTTGGAATTTGAATCGGAAAATGTTTTCCCACCCTAAACATCCGCATACTGCGTGATTTTACATGATCGGATCGTTGAATATAATCCGACCAGTGGCAATGTTAAGAAATTGATGTAAAAAAATTATGTAAAAGGTTTTTCTAGGTGTAAGGTTTTTATGTGAATAAAAAAAAATCTGGTGAAACAATATTTTTTTTTCTTTCCATCGCGTATTATTTCCATAAACTCTTTCACATTCTTCACAACATTATGCACATTTCGAGTATGATCTATTATATCATTAACGGCTTCGTCCTCCTCCTCTGGAAGCGTATTGCTCTCTAATTTGCGTCTCACTTGGAACAATTTCGTATTCAATTCATCTACGTCATGATGTAGGTTCTGCACATGTTTATCGATAATGTTAATTGATTCATGCAAAAATTTACACTCTGCACACATCTCTTGATTGCACTCTCGTCTCACTTTTTCCACGTTCTCGTGAAATTCCAGTATATCGTTGATCAAATCTTAGACAGCCTCTGGCGCAACATCTCCAAAATGCTTAACTACAGCATTCTCGTAATCGCAGATGTATGGCGGAAGATAGCACAAATGAAAATGTGTTCGGTGTGCCCGATGCAATTACCTGTTAGCGTTATTTTATTCGTACCCCGCAGCATTGCTTGGTGTGTTTTGTGATCATCACAACTTACGTAGAGAATTTCTTCGTATGGGGATGTCACAATCCAAGAAATTCCTGATTTTAATTGAATCCACAATGACTTAATTAGATTTATGTACAGTACTTGACATTGGGAGTCGGATATGTCTGTCGGCTTTTGTAGGATTACCGCTTCACAGCTATTGGGATCACGTACAAAATAGTCAGGATTCTTACATAAACGTCTTCATTGTTTGCATAAACGTCTTGATCCTACTTCTTTGCAGTGATCGAGATCTTCCTCATTGCTCGGAGTAAACATTGTTCTGGCTCCGTTAATGATCATTAACGTATCCGGTGGATTCACATAGTAAAATGTAGTTGATGTGCCCTTCTGTTTAGGGATGGGGATAATACGGAAAACGTCAAGTAGATTGTTTTCTATTACTGGTACCTTAATTATATAAGTAAAACGATTATCCTTTAACATGACGCTTACGTCGCTTATTCCAATAATTATCTCAAAGGCAGATTCTTCTAGAGGTACGGGAGGAATATTACTAGATGAGGCTTGTTCCCGAATTGTTTTTAGTGCTCTGACCAAGTCAGCAGGATTCAAAATTGGCGGATGGATTATCCCTTGTTTACTGCATTTAAAACATTGTTGATACATTCACTGTATGCGTCTATAAGGGTTTCTCGAAGAACTACTTGTGCGCTAATTTTTATATCTCTAGTATTATCAGCTACCGCAAAATTTAGTTTTCCATAAGAGTTCAATAGTTGTTGATTTTCGGCGCGCAATGCCTCCATAGCTTTGGAAAGTGTTGATGCCATGCCTTTAACTATCGCCGTTTGGTTTTGAATTAAAGCACTCATTTTCTTATTGTCAGTATGAAGTTTATCAATCTCATCGTTATAATATTCAGCATCGGAATTCCCTAAAGTTCCAAATAAAATTTTACTAATGTCGCCGATAAAATTGAAAACACCTCTTTTGAGACGGGGTCTATAATCAATTATGTTCATTAATCTAGACCTTCTTGAGTCTATCCTATTTACCCTTTGTCGAAGGATTTCGATTGATGCTGATTCGGCGCAAGTCCTTTTCTTGTCGGTTCTATTGCAAATTCTTGACAAGGATATCGAAGCCATATCCAGCTCATCCCGGTGTAGATTTATTTCGGCGATGTCGACGTAGTTGACTACTGTCCAGGTTTGATGCTAGATTACGGAACTTCCCAGGCTTTCCATATATATGGTGCCTTCGAGTGGTTCCACCCTTAATTCGTCGGATGTAACACACGTTATAAGGAGAGGAAGAAGTAACAGCAATATAATGCCTGCACAGAACTTTTGATTAGTTTCTATGATAAGGTTTTAATTTGTTCTCGTAGTTGACGTCTGACGTTTGTTCTAAAATAATGGCTGGTCCTTCCCACTTCGGGGCAAGGGGTGTCTTGTCTTTCTCTTGAGCAACGAGGACTTCGTCGCCCTTTGCAAAAATGGGTACCGGATGGTGTATGCGAGCATCCTGGACTGCCTTGTAACGTTCTTTAGCTGCGATTAAATTATCGCGTCCTCTTTTCGGGATACGTTCATCATCAGCCCGCAGCCCTTCGAAGTATTGGTCGATCGTTACGTTGGTCTTCTGAACTGGAAGGTTATTCGGGATGTTAGGTTTTCTCCCGAATTGCATTTCAAATGGCGTTAATCCTGTTCCTTCATGTTTCGCTGTGTTGTAAGCTATGGAAACAAACTTCAATTTTTTATCCCAATCTTCTTCATTGTCGTATATGAATGCTTTGATTTGTTCTTTAATTGGACCATGTGCTCGGTCAAGGCTTCCGTTACTTTGAGGATGGAATGTTGTTGTTGTCATGTGTGAAATTTTGAAGGGTTCTTCCAGGTGTTTGAACGACTGGCTTATAAAGTTTCGTCCACCATCAGTTAAGATAATTTTTGGAGCTCCATGAATGTAGATGAAATCGTTAACCAATGCTGTTACGATGGATTGGGCGTCCTGTGATTTTAAAAGGATCAGCGTAATATATTTCGTCAGCTGATCTTGTGCAGAGAGGATGTACTTGTGTCCCTCATAGGTTTCAGGCAGTGGCCCTACAAGATCTGTTGACTTCTCTTTTGTACCAGTAAAGGAAAGCCGACGAGTTTCTTTTGAAAGGTGCAAGGGATTATGGTAGCAGAGCGTGGTTGAAATAAATACAAATTGCACAGATGATTATATGAAATATGATAACGATCTGTTAACTTTTTTAAATTTCTAATTAGGAGTAAGCGAAAATTAATCAACAAGAAAATAAGTCTTTGGACTCTTGGTGCTCCTTCACAGAGCGTAGGAGACGAACTGAGGAAAGCGAGACCGCCCGCTCCCTCTGCTGTTTGCACAGCGCATCACGCGTCATATACCGGTAGCTTGACTATAGAGACCCCCGACTATGTCGGACTCTGCTCGAACCATTCCAACAAGATCCAAGGCAGTTTTTTCATTTGGCTTCTCCGGTATATCCGTGATTATCGCTTCCGCTCGTGGTTGTGTTCGCACGAGCTTGATCCTCTGGCACGTGTCGCATTTACGGATGTAGTCTTCAATGTCCCTTTGTAGGTTGGGCCAGGTAGCAACAGCATTTACACGATCGAGAGTTTTTGTTACTCCAAAATATCCCGTGGCGTTTGTCCCATGATGTTGTTTTATGATCTCCATTCTTTCTTCTTCTGTACTTGGCTCATAGGGTTCCCTGTCGTAAAAGTAGCCTAGCGGTGGTTCAATTCTCTTTGACTAAATAAATGAGATCATTTGTTTTATTCTCATTTTCGTGATTGGATTCTCCCTTAGATGTTTGCACCCTAGGAAAATCTTCGTTGACTCATTGGTCGTTGATAGCTTCTCAACTAACGCGTTACACCACTCAATTTTATCTGCTGAAAAATCAAGGTGCAATTCTTCTTCAGTGTCTCCAGGTTGCCCCGTGATGTTGATTCTCGGTGTATTCCTGGGCGGTATCTCTTCTAAGATTTGAGGAACTTGCGGAATTTCCTCCGATAATTCAAATTCGATGTAGAGAGGGAGATTTTCATTTTCTGTCCCTCGATCATTAGTCATTTCCATTGGGTTGCTAGGTTCTTCTATGTCGGCAACTTCTTCTTCGGTGAGGATTTCTTCTTGATTTTCTGGTTTTTCATCTGGGAAGTCATCGCGTTTTGTCTGGCGCGTAGTTACCGGGTAAAGCCGTGATAATGCGTCAGCGTTAGTATTGGGTTGGCAAGAAAGTCTTGCGACACTTTCCTTTCGATTAAAATATGTTTTCTTCTAACGAAGTTTTACAACATTCGAGAGTAGTATATTCAAGACTAGTGTAGAACCTTCCATGCCGTAGGGTATATAAGCGAGTCAGTTGTTCCGCGCAGACAGTACGAGCGAAGATGGATCATAGTGCACTTCGATCGATTGCATATTACGAATTTTTACAAGGGCGTTCTGTAAGAACCGCAGCCGCTAATATGTGTAGTGTGTTCAAGGCCAACGTAGTTCATCATTCAACGATATCCCGTTGGTACCAGCGTTTCCGTTCTGGCGATACATCTTTTGAAGACAAACCTAGGTCCGGCAGGAAATCAACTGTTGACGATGAAGAACTACGAGCACTTACAAAGGCAAACCCTAATACGTCGTCACGGGAATTAGCTTACAAACTCGGCTGTAGCCATCCCACGATTCTCCAACATTTACAAAAACTCGGATACAGAAAAGTTGTTTCTTCTTGGATACCACACGATCTCAGCGAATCGAACAAAGCGACACGCATGTCCATCTGTCTTTCACTCCTGCAACGTCCACACAGAAAGGATTTTCTTCAAGAAATAGTCACTGGAGATGAAAGCTGGGTGCTTTATGTTAACTACACACATAAGCGACAATGGCTACCGAAAGGAGAAAAACCAGATCCGACCCCTAAGCTGCCCCGTGAAGTGAAGAGAGTTTTACTCTGTTGTTGGTGGGATTCTGAGGGCATGCTATATTACGAACTACTCCCATCCAACACCACGATAAATGCAAATACTTACTCTGCACAACTGCAAAAGCTGGCTGAAATTATCAAACAAAAAAGGCGTAAACGTCTCCAAGTTCGGCTTCTCCACGACAATGCTCGACCCCACGTAGCTAAGATGACACAACAATCTATTTCGCAGCTGGGATGGGAAGTTCTACCGCATCCACCGTATTCACCAGACCTAGCACCTATCGACTACCATCTGTTTCGAGCTTGAAAAAATTATTTACAGGATAAAAAATTGGATGATGTCGCGGATCTCAAAAATACACTGGTCGACTTTTTCAATTCACGACCCAAAGAATTCTGGAGTGCAGGCGTGCAAAGTCTACCAGAGCGTTGGGCACGAGTTGTAGATACAGAGGGAGCATACATTACTGAATAATTGTTTACTGTTAAAATAAAATGTTTTTATATTTTACTCATGTTGTGTGTCGCAAGACTTTCTTACCAACCCAATATTATCGCTTGGTGAAGTCCCAGCGTTCTTTTTCTGTTCGAGTTTCTGGGGACCTTTCGGGGCTGCACGTACAGGGTGTGACAACTTAACTTTCTTTTTTAAAACGCGCGCCATTCAGTCGGTTGATGTCGTAACGGAGCGCTAATGGTCATGTTCGAAAGGGGGGAATCTAAAGTTTTATCCCGACACAGTTCAATCGCCATCATGCTGTTGCCCTTGAGGCCTACTTTTCGAGTGGATGTTCTGTGATTGCAACCCAGCGTGCCTTTCGGAATCGCTTTAATTTAGCCCTGTTGGCCCCTGTCCCGGACCGGAAATCAATTGTTACGTGGATCACTACGTTCAGACGAACTTCAAGTGCGACAAGACGAAGAACTGGAGCCCCTCGGCCCATTAGATCACCTGATAACATTGAGGCAGTGAGAGCTTCAATGCTGCGATCACCACGGTGTTCTGCGCGCAAACATGCGTCTGCCCTTGGACTTTACGATTTTTCTGTGAGGAGAATTCTTCATGATGATCTTCATTCCCATCCTTACAAAATGGCAATTGTGCGGGAACAACGGCTGTTTTGAGGGAACACTTCCCAGAGCCCCTCCTCTCAATTAGGGGCGATTTGGAGTGGACTGCCCGCTCTCCCGATTTGGCCCCTTGTGATTTTTTTCTATGGAGTTTTTTGAAATGCCGTGTTTATGTTTGCCGTCCAAGGACCCTACAAGAGCTGAAGACCAACATCCGGGAAGAAATTGCCAACATAGCACCTGTTATGCTGGCAAGAGTCATGACAAACGGCGGAAATCGGTTTACTCAGTGTATGGAGAATGGGGACGTCACCTATCTGATTTGATCTTCAAAACTGTGTAAAACAAAACTTTAGGCATGCGCCTACATTATAAAAAACAAATAAGAATGTTCTGATTCATACAGTGAGTTTTATTAAGTTTTGAAAAAGTATGTTATGCTGCCGCACATTGTATATTTATTCATATACAGGGTGTCGCTCTTATCTCTGCCACCCGAAATAACTCGGTAATTATCGACGTCACAAAAAAATGTTCCAGACAAAAGTCGTACGGTGTGAAGGAGGCCATCAAATGAGATCAATTTTTTTTTTATTTTGAGGAGGCGCTGACGCACAGTAAAGGTCACCACCAATTTTTAAAATGGAATGGTACATTTCTTTCAATCTTGTGGAGCACCTCAAGCGGCATAAAAAACATTAGGGGTTTGTTACGTCCAGAAGGGACTATTTTGTTATATCTTTGGGCTCGCCAAATAATTATAAAGTTGGGTTATTTATCCTTTTCTTAATGGATAGCCGTACGTCCCATACGGGCCCAGCAACCTCTCACGTAGTAATTGGATTGGAACGGGAAAGTGGTGTTAACAGATTACATATGGGGTACATATCGATTAGTCATATTTATTGTTTAATTAATGCTACTTAGAACCTCCGAAGAGCCTGGTGTCCCGAGTCTGCAATAGGCGCGCCCTTTTGCGCGGGGACAATTTCCTCCGCGTCGCGCTCTATCTTTCTCTCGCTCTCGATCTAGCATGCTCTTCTGCGGGGACAATTCTCCCCGCGTTTCTCTCCCGCACACCGCGCGTTCGAACTTACTGGTCCTCTATTTTCGATCGGGGTTTTAACGGAGGCCCCGCCCCTCTATTCACTGACTCGAAGGTTGTTATTTTATATGGAAATTTATGTAATTGTAGGAATAATAGTTATGTTTTATAATAACACGGACGTCTCTGTACGGGTCCGCCGGGTCGCTAACCTGAACTTACTACACCGCCATGAGCTCCGTGCTACTAGGACTTTTCTAGTAAAGACTGACGTCTCTGTGCGAGTCCTACGGGTCAAAGGCCTGGATTTACTAACCGCCGCGAGCACTGCTTTTACTGGGAGTTTTTCTCCGACTCCAGGAGCGAACCGTGGACAAATCGGAACTGACAATACTCACCGCCCCCGAACCAACGTTAGCTCTGTCGCCATCAGCCCGGTGAGGTTTTTGACAACGTCCACGGAAACTTGCTCGCTCCTGGGTTCCCACGATCGGGCTCCGCGCATCAGGCGATGCTTAATCAGCGATACCCGATCGGGCGCATCCGGTCTCGGTTTCAGCGCTTCCACACCTGACACCGCTCAGGGACACGGGGCGTCAGCAAATGAATAGATGATAATAAAAATAAATAAATGAATAATAATACAAAAAGAATAATAATGAAAAAATCATTAAAAAGTTTTGGGACGTGACACGGTCAAAGTCGTTCAAGCTCAGTTCGAACACCTATTAAAAATAAATACAAATCTAAATATCTTGGATCACTACCAAATGTTTGGTAGTGATCCGAAATATTTAGATTTGTATCATCGATCCTGACCTTGAACGACTGACCGGTCCCGACGAGACTCGCTCGTCTATTTCCAGCAGAAAATTGTGAATAATTCAGGAATTACAAATGGAACATAATTCCTGAATACTTACTAATATAAGAATGTAGGTGCCGATGGCTGAACGGTCTAAAGGTACGTTTTTTAAGCTCTGAGGACTATATGTCTTATAGGTTAGGACTTATAGTAGATCGTCGTCGACGTTTGTACTCTCGTTGCACGAATCAATTATCGATTCAATCTGTTCGGGATGGTCGTTCGTTTCCGACTTTTTCGCAAGCAATACAATGGCACCGTCTTCTTTGTAATTCGTGCCTGCTGGAAGTTTCTCGAGATTAATAGTTATTACAGATTGTAAATTGTGTCTGAATTGCTTAACAGATGGATTGTCATTATGGCCCGATCGACTGCGTAAAACTGCGAATTGATTCCCGCGCGGATCTTGATTGAGGTGAGTCATTTTCAGATAAAGACTACCTTCGGAACCGAGATCACTCCATAACATGGGAATAGATGTTATGCTCATTTTTAAGCCTGAAAAACACGGTGGCGATTGGCCGTCCGATACGCTCCATCGATCGAACTACAACTGCGATTCCGCTAAGCATTCTTTTGGTTGAGGGGTTCGATCGGATAATGTGCGCTTCAGCGAATTCGGATCTTTCGCGTGTCGGCTGTTAAGACCGTCGACAATATGGTTTACTTTTTTCGTGAAATTGGCAGTAGCGAGATGTTACACGAATTTCGCAAGTCTCCCGTGATAGGTCCAGCAGTCATTGCAGCCGAAACAGATGCACTGAAAACTTGCGTGGCCAATCGTGCGATCATACGCTGAAAATTATTATGCCGATCTATTAATTTTGGTGCAGCGCTGCATGGATTATTTCGTTCTACATTGCGCAATTCGCGGATGGCGCTCCACGAAATACCCGATTCCCCGATGACGAAATAATTTCTTATCAAATTATTCCAGATGGATTTAATCAAGTGAGGGCCATCAAAATTGAAATATATCTGATGGGCTGATACTTCCGTAAACGGCTGCTTTTTAGTAATCCCCAGGAGGCTGAAGGCTTTTCTGTTCGGAGAGCCCTAGTCACAAACCATGGAGCGTACATAGAAAACGGCTTCAAAACAGCACTTACAAGGGTTTCAATTAGCTCTTTCAATTGTGAACCGTAGACGTTATTCTGAGAAGTATAGAAGGCGACCAGCTGCTTCCATTAAATTTTCTAACCACGGAACATGAACACGAGCGCGTAGTTTGTGATTTTGTTTTTAAAACCAAGATGCCTAAGACCTTTGAACCCTTCGTTACGCTCTTCTTTTGGGCTATATTCGAGCAGTTTCTTGATGGACCTTTCTTCCTACATCAGAACACACTGTTGTTCGTCATCTGTCATTGAGCGAAATTTGATTTCCAGAAACTTGGACAGCTCACTGCTGATACCCGTTGTCAAGTTTATTTCGTTACCCCACATTCTGATCAGAGTGGCGCATGGCAGAGCAATTTCATTTTACCTCAAGAATTCGTAGTCCTTGGGTGACTTGTAAAATAAACTAAAAGCAAAACGATTTTCGTCTTCACTCCACGTTGAAACTTTCATATGATTAAGCTGTATATTCAGGAGCAGCAATCGATTTCCGTCCAAATAATTCGCGGCATCCGAGATCACTTGCGGAATTGACAAGTTTTTAACCGAATTACGCGTTAAATTACGAATCTCTCGTCGAGCTTTTTTTAACTTGGCGTTAAGTGTCGCGTTCTTTTTTTTTTTTAATTAAAATATGTTCGCGGCGAGATAGCTTTCCTGATTTTTCCGGACTAACAGCGGTAATAGGCGGTACGGGAGCTTCGGGAACGGACGTTAGCGATGCAGACTGAATCGTTGATTGCCCGGATATTTCTATCTGTTTGACGTTGACGCAAACCGAATTGGAGCTTGGCCTATTTATAGCTGGTAAGACGTCAGCTTTTAGTTTTAGCTTACCGCATTTGTGATCATTATTTATGAAATCGGCCGGCGAACATCCGGCCGTACATCCAGTACCACATGCAATGACGAAGTAAAGTACATATAAAAAAAAAAACAAACTCCAAAAAGTGCTACATGATAGTATACACACGTATGCGTAAATAAATAAAGCCATTTACACATGTAACGAGCTGTTTTGATATTTTTTCTTTGCTTATCACTTTATTCGGCGAAATCCCGATATCCCCGACACGAGGCGCATCGCAATACAGACCATTTTAAACATTGATATTATCAGACTTTTCCCTGTCGCTGACGATCCTCGATCGTCTCGAAATAGGAAACAAGATGGCGAATTCTTTCTTGCAAACACAATGATAAATTAAACGCTGACGCCGACGATCCTCGATCGTCTCGAAATACGAAACAAGATGGCGTATTCCTTCTCGCAAACAAAATAACAAATGGCGAATTTATTCTCGCTTACAAAATGATAAATGGCTAATTTTTTCTCGCTCACAAAATGATAAATGACGAACTCTTTCTCCCTCACAAAATAACAAATGGCGAATTTCCTCTCGCTAGGAAAGAACACATCAGGTGCGGTTTTTTGTGGGCACATGGACGCCGCGGCACAGCATTTTCTGCCTTATGACTCGAATTGGTCTCGTTAGATTTTAAGTTACAGTCCAACGCTAATTTCGATTTTTTCACCCTTCGGCACGGCATTCCAGGACAGTCACCGAGGTAAGGTCAGATGAAAAGCACTTACAATTATCACCGACGTTTGTTACCGCACTGTATATTTCGCAAGGACGATGTAACGAATCGGGACATCCTTTCGCTCCTGTCGTCCCAGATCTGATCGCTGTTCGCGCGATGTATCACTAAGACGGCGGATGGAAGATGCGGGGATGGCCCTCTCCCTGTGTTCAACAGCCGGCTCACGACACCACGCTGGTACCGTTGCTCGGTCTGGGCGTCGTGATACGATTTGAGACAATTCGAAAAGCTTATATTGGCGGATCCTGGCGACTGCGTGCCATTGGGAATCCCGCGCGCTGTTCACTCCGGGATCGAACACTTTGGTCGATATTCGGCACTCTGGTTATGCCCTGGCCACCAACTTTTATCGTTCTCCTTTGCTAACTCGATGGCCCGATCCCGATTCGCACGATATGTTTCGCGAACGTTCACGGTGGTCCGAGATTTCGACGGATCCCGCAAGCGCACGTCCAAGATGCGCGACAACGTGGCCACGCGACAAGGGCGATTTTCACGCGCGTGCTAATTTTAGCGTGTCCGGGGGCGAATGTCCGATTTCGCGTATTCGAGCGTGTCTCCTGCAACGCAAATAGTTCCTCTGCTTCCTGCGATCGGGGCTCCCTCCTCGAATGCGAGCGCGGCTATTTTGACTTTATTTAAGCGGACATGGGCAGGACATTCAAAATATTAACTGACACAAAAGTGATCCCACACATAAGATGTTTATTCGGTCGTTGTATTCCGGTGTTATTTATTATTAATTAATAAATTAATTATCCAATAGGGATTGAAATTGGACGCATTCGAAGTACTGTTAAAAATAGAGACAGAGTAAAAGAGTGAAAAAAGTATTTGCTCGTGATTGCAATATATACACGAAGGAAAACAAAAGCGTTTCAGACGTTTTGCTTTTCATTAATACTTGGCGTCGAGACGCTACCACGTCGCTTACTACTAACAAGGTACATAACTTAAGTATACGCTTTCGATTTTGTTGGAACTCATATTCATGATGAAGTATTGAAAACTATAATACACGTATTTAAAAAAAATGTATCTGCAGAAAAACGTTTTTCAGGGGGAAACGACTCCTCAAAGAAAGGCGTGTCACCATTTATTCAAATTGGTAATTATGCAGTATGAGGGGTTTTCTGAAAAACGATGGGAATTTTTTTTTTCACCGTGAACTTCGTTATTCCATTATATTGAGTGATATTCCGTCGGGGGAGGCTGACATTTCCCATTAATTCCATACGTTATGGGGGTTTGAAGTTCGCTGAAACACGTGATAAATAAGGAATTTTTAAATATTTCGACGCCTATATTGGGGAGTATGAAGTATTATACAATTGTACTACGTTGGTAATTTTTGTGGCCCTAATAAGGGCCGATGGCAATCTTGAAAAGGACTATTCTTTCTTCACGGTGCCGATGAGTTCGAAAATCATGTGAAATCGATCACGATGGTCTGGATATCGACGCTTGAAGAAAAGTTCTGCGATATATCCATCCATGTAATATTCGCGACGACCATATCGTGGGATGTTTGATCGGACCACGTGCGTTCGATGTTTTGAGTGTGTGCACCAGTGTGTGGGTGAACAAAATTGAGTGAATGGTTCACTTTTAAATGTTGGAACCCTTCCACTTCAAGACAATTATATGCTTTCCAACAATCGGATATGACGGTGGTTTCGGGCAATATTCGTTGTTTAATAACATCCAGCAACGTAGTTGCGGATCTATCCGCAACAGGAACGATGAAAACTTTCCGTGATTCGCGTTCAAACCCACCGAAAAGCCACTGCCCATCGATGATTCGAGCGCGATGATATTTCCGTTTGCCAAATTTTGCCTCGTCAATCTCAACGATATGACCTACTCCACCGATGCTTTCGGAATTATCGATATAACAAAAAATCAATAAAGCAATCAATAAAATTCATTTCTTTTTCGAGAAATGCTTGTCGTGGAGGCTTTAATGATATAAAATATCGAATCAATACGCAGGCTTCTTCCAAGGATATTGTGGCATTTTCAAACCACGTTTTTGCCCGAACCGATTGTTTGTAAGAACATTGCGTGATCTACACTTTTTTCCTTCCGACACTTTTTTTTTTTTTTTTTTTTTGACACCTCCAATTCAAACTTGCTGCGTTCCACTGCGCTAGTTCCCCACAAGTTGGACACTTCACAGTGCGAAATAAAACGCCGTGGGCTTGCAGGAATTGTATCAATTGTTCAGAATGTTCACACAATCGATGAAATTGGCGTAATTCTTACGAGCAATTTGTACAATTCATTTCGCGATACAATCGAGACGGAGCTGTTCTTGTTTTCTTTTCGGTACTTCGGAAAGTAATAGAAATACAAATAGTGTGAGAAAGGGCAGTTGTAGTCACCGAAATCAAAGCATCTCGGTGTTCCAAAATGTATACATCCTTACCTTCATAATACAATATCTATAAGGAAACACGTAGCTGTTTGGCGACAACAAACAAGCGGCGTCGAAATATTATCTGTTTCCGGAAACAGGACAGCTATGGTCTCGAAATCAAAACATACATTGTTACCTTCATAATACACTATCTATAAGGAAACACGTAGCTGTTTAGCGAGGCGTCGAAATATTACATGTTTCTGGAAACTTCAAAACCCCATAACGTATGGAATTAATGGGAAAGGCCAGCCTCCCCCGACGGAATATCACTTACTATAATGGAATAAACAACATCATGGCGAAAACAAATTTCCCGTCGTTTTTCGGAAAAGTCCTCAAACTGCAAAATTACCATTGTTTTTTTGTATGCTTTTTTCTAATATTCCTCTCGTGCTCCCGCTCCCTTGGACCAGTAATCCTGCGAAGTTTAGTAAATTAATTATCTCTTTTTTTAGCGATTCCTCCTACTTTTCTTATTTGGTAATATGTTTGCTGCTTTCAGATTCCCTTTCTTTTTCTTTCCTCCTGCGACACTTTCCCTACCCTTGGGGTTAGTATTCGTGTCACGGAGTAATCGTCCAATCCTCGGAACGTGAAAGTGCTTTTTGTGAGCAGATGACTCCACTCGTCCTGTTGTTTCGGTTTTTCTAGGTAACACTTTCTCATAATTCCCTTTATTGTTAACTTGTTTTCTTTCTAAGTAAATTTTACTTCTATTCTAACTGTGTGGTTTCCTTTGTTTTCTTTTCAGTGTTTTCCTTTTCGCTTTGTTGTGCCGCCTTTACTTTCCCCCGCCCTTACCCTTTATTATTGTTAACTCCTTCCTATTGTCTATAAATCTTACTGTTTTTGTTCCTTTTCTTGTTTTTCTCTTCCCCGCTAATATTTTTGTTTTTCTGTAGGTCCGTTCTAATTGCCCTTCAGTCTTTGTTTTGGTCGGTTATTCCCCCCCCCCTCTCTTACTCCTATAACGAAGTCGGTTGCTATTTATCTACGTGGTGGGGATTATTTATTTATGAGACATACCTGTACGTCTCATTGTCCCCCGTGGCTCTTCACATTTTGCGTTGCTTATTCGGCAACAAAAATTGCGAAGAGTCTCCTTAGAAACAAATCTACACAAAATCTACTTCTCTGCGTTCCCTTCTGTTTTTGTTTGCTGTCTTGTCTCTCGGATCTTTGGTCTTTGCTGTTTGGTTGAACCGCTCGCTGTGGGTCCCCCCCCTTAATTCTAATCGCTTTTTTATTTTCGCTCGCTCACTCATTTTTGCTCGCAAACAAATTTCGGTACAAAAAAAATGGTGTTGTTTTTATTCTTTTACAGTGACGCGATGCTTCGATTGTCTTCGCTTTCTGTTTCGCTGCTGATGTCTCCTTCGAGTCTGCTGTCTCGCAGAAATCTTTCCTCCTCGCTGTCGTAGTTGTTGTCCAGGATGTCGTCGTAATAAACGACGACATCCTGGACAATAACTACGACAGCAAGGAGGAAAGAAATCTGCGAGACAGCAGACTGGAAGAAGACATCAGCAGCAAATCGTCTCGTTGTCTTCGTTGTCGTCGTCCTCGTACTCCTCGATGTTCTCGTTGTCGGTGTCTGTTTAGATTTGGGTTAATCTCGGAATTCTGGTTGGAAGTGAACGAGTGGGAAATGGTTTGAGTTATTCGTGAGAATAGAGGAACGCGCTGGAAAATGAAGAGTCGAAAATGCACTCGCGTTTAATATAAAGAATATAGGTTTATTTTACAAACTATTTTAACTATTTAAATGATAACTGAGTTGGCTTGAAGAGTCCCGAGGTGACCATTGCCGCGGGAGTTAACGCGGGCGTAAATCGCGTTAATCCGTTAGCGTTAAGAAGGGGGGAAGAGACCGAAGCTGAACCGTTTATCGAAGAGACTTGTGAAGAAGATGCTAACGTAGTGTTTGAAAAGAAGGGCCAATGTGATAATATAACGTTGAAAATAAGGGGGGGGGGGGGGAAACCCTACGCCCGGACACTGGACGAGTCAAGCGCGCGACCGGCCGAGAGACGTCGACCTCTAGCGGGGTCTCCCGAAATTAGGGGATCGTAGATGGAGTTCCCGAAACATTCTCCCCGCCTTCGGCGACAGTCGTCAACGAAGAGTCCACTGGAAGTACGGCCAACTTGGCAGTCGGTCGCTTGAAGGTGGAAGTGGCCGTGCGAAGTGTCACCAACCTGGTTAGACCATCCGACTCGGGGTGAAGTTCGACCACTCGTGCTAGTGGCCATCGTGAAGGTGGAAGTCGTTCGTCCGTGATTAGCACGAGTGAGCCGATTTTGATTTCGTGCAAAGGGTGTTGCCATTTGGAAATCGACAAGCTTCGCTAAAGGTACTCCGAAGACCATCTTTGCCAGAAGTGCTGTAAGTTTGTCTGAAGGAATTGCCACCGTGAAAGTCGAGGTTCTGGAATTGAAGTGAGAGACGGTTCTGGCACTGTGGTAAGTGCCTCGCCGATGGTGAAGTGACCCGGTGTGAGAGGAGAAATGTCCTAGGGGTCGTCCGATAAAGGACAGAGTGGCCTAGAATTTAAGACAGCCTTCACTTGCGCAAGAAGAGTCGTAAATTCTTCGTACGTAAGTGAGGCTTCTCCGATTACCCGACGAAGGTGATATTTCGCGGATTTTACCGCAGCCTCCCATTTTCCACCCATGTGAGGTGCGGCCGGAGGGTTGAAGGACCAGTTTGTCCCAAGGTTGGTCAGCGATATGATCGTAGAATTCATTTCGGCTGATCCAGCCTTGAAGAGAGCACGAAGTGCAGTATCTGCTCCGATGAAGTTGGTCCCGCAGTCACTATAAATAGTGTGACTGATTCCTCGTCGTCCGGAAAACCGCCGATAGGCGGCAACGAAGGCCTCTGAAGTATAATCCGTAACGAGTTCGAGGTGGACCGCGGAAGTAGTGAAGCAAACAAAAACGGCAAGATAAGCCTTGTACGTTTTTGTTCCTCATCCACGCCAGGTCTTGACAGTGAAGGGTCCTGCGTAGTCAATGCCGGTGTGGAGGAAGACCCGTGAAGGTGTGACTCGCGCAGTCGGAAGTTGACCCATAAGTTGTTGTGCTTGAAGTCCTCGAAATCTGGCACACGTGGTGCACCGAAGGATGTACGATCGAATTGGAGCCTGGCCACCCGGAATCCAGTACGATCGACGGAGGAAGCTTAACGTGGATTGGGTACCACCGTGAAGCGTTCGAAAGTGCGAATCAGCGATGATCCATGAAGTGAGCGGAGAGGTCCGGGGCAATATTGACGGATGTTTTGCCTCGGGCTGTAGAAGGGCGTTCGTCAGCCGGCCGCCAACTCGAAGGGTCCCTAGTTGGTCGACAAAGGGGTTGAGGGCGGCAAGGGAGTGGCCCCGATTGAGGGTCGCTCCGCTCGAAATCATCTGAAGTTCAGCCGAGAAGTGTGTGCGTTGAACGAGGCGTATCCAGAAGAACCTTGCCTCTTCCAAATCTCCCGTGTTCAGCGGGTAGGTTATTGAGGCGTGCCGGAACCGTTTGAAGCGGGCCACCGCCCTCTGACACACTGCCGTGATCCGAAGAAGGCGAGTGAGCGAGGAGTACCGTTGCAGAAGGTCCCAAGTGTTAGGACTATTCTCGGAGGTGGTGGTGAAGGCGAGACCTGATCGTTGTTCGAGGTCGCCATCCGGTGGAAGTTCGGCTGAAGAGACTGGCCATGAAGATGGTGGTCGCGCGAGCCACTCAGGCCCGTGCCACCAAAGATGGTGCTTGGATAGTTGTCGGGGAGTCTGCCCTCGCGACGCACAGTCGGCCGGGTTCTCCTTACCCGCAATGAACCGCCATGTTGCGTGGGAAGAGAAATTTTGGATCGAGGTGACCCGATTTCGGATGAAATCTTTTCATCGGGCTGGATTTGAAGTAATCCATGTCAACACAACTGAAGAGTCCGTTCAGAGAGAGACTGGGACTTGCGTTAAGTCTAGGGTTCTCTGAACGTGAGAGGCCAGCCTTGAAAGAAGTAGAGCCGCCGATAACTCGAGCCGTGGAATTGTGAGTCGTTTGAGGGGGGCTACTTTCGTCTTCGAGCAGACGAGGGTGACCGTTGTAGCCCCGTCGACTGAAGTTGTTTGGAGGTGGATCACGGCTGACATGGCGAGTTGGGAGGCTTCCGAGAATCCATGTAGCTCGACAGTCGAAGAAGGCGAAAGGGGAAACGTAGCCATTTTTCCTGAAGTCGTTGAAGTTTGGCCCCGGTATGAAGAATGTCGTTGATCGACACACCGTTCGCAGATTTGAAGGAACCATTGAAGACGACACGAAGTTTCGTAGTGGCGCTATCGGCCCGAAAGACACCGTGATGTGGGAGAAAAAACCGTGGTCTCGAAGACGCTGCCGTTGGAGCACGAGGCATGTGAGACAGGTTCTCGTATTCTTGGAGGAAGGCGTTGTAGAGACCGCGATACGACCCATTTGTCGAGAGTCGCTGTAGAAGTTGAAGAAGGCAGCGTTTCGCACCCGAATACGAATCTCCGAGTAGCGATGGAGGATTCTTGAAGGGGAGCCGTACGATACATCGGCCCGTGTGGTCCCTCGTATGAGTGTCCTTGAAGTGTTGTTCGCAAGCGGATTCGTCCGGGTCGGTTGTAGGGGCCGAGTCCGGAGGAATTTCCTCTTGTTCCCAAAACTTCGCTAGTAAAGAAGTGACCTCGTCTTCGATGGAGGCATGTTGAATGCGAACCGAATTGGAGGTGGCACCGTTGACGGGACCGAGTACAATCCATCCGGGAAGCGTGCGCTGAGCGATGGGATCGATGGCCCGACCCTTGACGACGTCTGACTCAACCAGAAGACCGTACGCGTCAGCTCCGATGATGATGTCGATTGGTCCCGGTTTCAGAAAGTCGGGGTCTGCCAGAAGAAGTCCTTGAAGATGGTCCCATTGCCCCGAAGTAGCGAACGAGGGAAGCGTCGACGTTAATGCGTTTAGAATAAAACGCCGTCACTCTGAAATTTGAAGTTGAATCATGGATTGAAGATACTGTGACGATGGTAGCTCCCCGCGTCCGTCCCGCTGGCTGGCCTCCGATTCCGTGGATGTTGATGGACGCGGCCATCCTTTGTTGTTCGAAGGAGTTGGACCGTGCGTTCGGAAATGAACGAAAGTTCCGCGCCCGGGTCGATGAGGAGTCTCGCCCGATGCGAGATGCCCGATGAGGAGGTCAGAGTGGCTTGGCTCGTGGCTAGCAGGACTGACGGTCGAATGGCCAGAGCGTTTGAAGAGTCCTTGGAGAAGTGCGGAGAAGTACCCGTGGTGTCGAGGAGGTCCGAGGCGAGCGAAGAAAAGAGGTGAACCGGGTGGGGTCGCAATTCATCTCGAGAAGCGCGACATGTTTCCTTGGAAGCGGTCCCAGATGGTTTCCAACAAAGACGGGCGCGTGGTGGCGAGCGTCTTGGTGGTGTTTTGAGAAGTCGCATTTCTCGTCTTTTCAGCCAAGCTCGAGATGCACTGAAAAGTGCTGATGAGGCCGGCTATGCGGCGTTCCATCTTGGCGGTGTTGCTTGCCATTGTCGAGGAGTTGACACACGAAATCGCTTTAAATTAGCGCGAAGTGACTAAGCCGAAGAACACGAAGAACTAGCGAACGAAAATGGCGCGATGTGTCGACGAGCGTTGCACGCGCGAGAAAATGGCGCGAAGCGTCCAAACCGGAAACACGAAAAACTCGCGAAAGAAAGGATGCGCGACGTCGACGAGCGTAGCACACACGATCGAAAAACCGAGAAGCGTTCACACGAATCACGAAAGTCGTTAAATGTTCGACGGAGATGCTCGAGGCGTCCGAGGTCGACGAACTCGCGAAATCGTAGCACGCGAGAAAATGCGCGAAGCGTCCGAAACGAAATACACGAGAACTCGCGAAAGACGACAAATTGGCGCGATGCGTCGACGGTCGTAGCACACGCGTTAGAAAGCGAGAAGCGTCCAATGCAAAAAAAACCCGAAAACTTGTGAAGAAGTCCGAAGGAGACGCACGAAGCGTCCAAGTCGATGAACTCGCGAAAATGTCTCTCGAAAGGTCCAAAACACAACTCGATGGAGAACTCGCGGAATCCGACCGATATTTTTCGAGGCGTCCAAAATCGACAGAACTCGCGAGATCGTAGCACGAAGCGTCCAAACCCACAACTCGCGAAATCCGAACGATATTTTTCGAGGCGTTCAAAATCTATGAGAACTCGCGAAAATCGTAGCACGCGAGAAAATGCGCGAAGCGTCCGAAATGAAATTCACGAGAACTCGCGAAAGACGATAAATTGGCACGACGCGTCGACGGTCGTAGCACACGCGATTGATGGCGAGAAGCGTCCAAAAACGAAAAAAAGAAACTCCCGAATGCCGAACTGTGGTGTCGCCGATCGACACGCACGAAGTTTTACTGCGCGTGGCGTGAAGCGTCCGAGAAACGAAGCAAAACTTTTACTCGACGGTCTCTTGCACGAGAGCGCACGATTTTCGCGAGAACGTGGTCGGAAGAAGCTACGAGATCGGTCGGTCGACCGGCATGTTGAGCGTCCGGTAGACCAGACACGGCCGAAGCGCGCATGCGCGCGTGTATAGAGTCCGATGCCTGGCTCGCCCGAGAGCGAGAGAGCGCGATGTATCGGGCGCGATGCGCGTGCGAGAGAGAGCGAGCGAGGCGTCTTCTCGGCTCGCCCGAAAGCGAGAGAGCGCGTGGTATCGGTATGAAATTACCCGTTTTCTCGCGCACCGGATAGAAAGACTGATTTCCTTTGCCTTTTTCAGCGAATAACTCACTTTTTACCACTTCGTTCACTTGAATCCGGCTCGAAGGACCATGTTTAGATTTGGGTTAATCTCGGAAATCTGGTTGGAAGTGAACGAGTGGGAAATGGTTTGAGTTATTCGTGAGAATAGAGGAACGCGCCGGAAAATGAAGAGTCGAAAATGCATTCGCGTTTAATATAAAGAATATAGGTTTATTTTACAAACTATTTTAACTATTTAAATGATAACTGAGTTGGCTTGAAGAGTCCCGAGGTGACCGTTGCCACGGGAGTTAACGCGGGCGTAAATCGCGTTAATCCGTTAGCGTTAAGAAGGGGGGAAGAGACCGAAGCTGAACCGTTTATCGAAGAGACTTGTGACGAAGATGCTAACGAAGTGTTTGAAAAGAAGGGCCATGTGATAATATAACGTTGAAAATAAGGGGGGGGGGGGGGGGAAACCCTACGCCGGGACACTGGACGAGTCAAGCGCGCGACTGGCCGAGAGACGTCGACCTCTAGCGGGGTCTCCCGAAATTAGGGGATCGTAGATGGAATTTCCGAAACAGTGTCCGTGGATGAGTTGTATGAACTGCTCTTGGTGTCGTTATTGTTGTTCTGGTCGTCGTTGTTGTTGTATGTCCATTGTTGCTCTGTCTCCCGAAGAAGGTAGGCGTATCGCATCGGCTCCCTTTTGCCTCAATCCTCGGTGGTCCCGAGTTCGGGACCACCGATCAGATCCTCATCGTTCATATGGCTCCTTCCACCGCCGCCCTGGCGTAGAATAGCTCCTCCTCCGTCCAGGTTTCGTCTCTCAGGGCGAGGTCCCCATGGGTGGCAGGGATGGCCTGGTAGGGGCATGCGAGTGCCACTTCCAAAGCCGTGAAACACTCCTCTTGTTTGGCGGTCACCCACATCCCCCAGTCGCCCAACCACAGCTTCCAATCTCCATTGGACTCGATGTTTTCCAGAATGGGCCGGTGAAATTTTTGTTCCTGTCGGTAAAGGACCGTTCGTCCCGGATACTCCTCCTCGAATATGCGGTTAATCCCGGGTTCTCCGATGGGAATCCACTGCCATATCCTTATAATCGCAGTGTCCCTTCCGTCGTTCAAATGAACGTAGAGTTCGTTGGGGTCAAGAACAAATTTTATGCGGTGGCAAACTTCCCGGCTGTAATCGGATGCATCGATTGCACCCATATACGAATCGCGAACCCTTTTTTCTTCGACGATGACGCTAAGTGCGAAGACACTTGCCTGTGACTTTAGTTTCCTGGATGAGATAGAATTGTGTCGCTGTAAATATCTTCATCCTGATCCTGCACAGTTGAACTTTCGTTCACGAACCCCATGTCATCTGAAAAAGTTAAAAGAAAGTGGTTTTGTTTTTCTAGCACGATAAAAGAATGCTAATAAATGTTTATTTTTTATAATATTTACAATCTATTTCAAATGCTGCTGTGTTGTGAAATGGACAATCGATTTCCACGTCGAAATATCCAGTTGTTCCATCGATGAAATCGATGACTGGATCGACACGTTCTACGGGCGCGGGGCCTCCACCAGTCATAAGACGTTGATGCTTGATTGCTGTTGTCAACTTTCGTTTTCTGAAATTATTTTTGATAAAACAATCATTAGAATAGATCCAAATATTTGTGACAACGCCCTCATTTTCAATTCATTTCTAACCGGCTTGGACTGGATCAAAAGGGCATGGGTGCTGGGGCCTTTACCACGAATTTTATAAAACAATAAGAATGGAAGTGCATTTTGAAATAGAGAAAAAAATCATGCAATAATTCGATTAGATAGGAACAAAATAGTTATTACTTACTTTTGTTTGAGATTGTCCCAGCACTTTCTTAGTTGTTTGCTAGTACGTGGTGTGCACCCTTCGCTCATAAATGTCTTCGTTACCCGTTCCTACGCGTTAGCTTTTTCTAAGTCAACAGCACCCGTTTTTTGCAGTCGATTGCGCTTTCTGCTGATATTAGCTGGGCTAATAACATCCTTTCGCGCTCCGTGTAATGCACATTTTTTCCTTCATCCATAGTTGCACTCGTCGCAACTCAATTTCTGATGAACTTTAAGGTTATACACTCCGTTAATCAAGCGACGCAACTTGACAATCGAGAGCCAAGTGGTTTGAGTTAGTTTCAAATATAGCCGAGTGACGCTTCTATAAGCGGTTTACCACCATAAGCAATCGCATATCCCTAAACATGTCTTCCTTCTGGAAGGAAGAGCCGAGTTGTGACTATGAAACAAGAACGCCTCTGAGATTCAAGGAAGCCTTCATCAAGGCGTCCTTTATCCTTGAGATAAGAAGAGACTATGAGTACGGTCATTAGCCTCCAACTGTAGAATCCCCATGCCCTGCAGCGTTACGTCAACTAATGGTGGGTTTAGACACGTCGCCCGTAGCTTCGTGGAGTCGACAAAGGAGAAAAGCCAGTCGCCGTGTGTGGGCACATATTCCCAGGAATATTCAGAGTGTGAATGTAGGCGTACGTTATACCGACGCATGGCTTCTTGAGCTGGTCTCGTAAGCATATGTAGCTCGCAGACTTCTGTATTGGTGTTTCGAACTGGAACATTTACATTGATTTACAATGATTTATGCATTTGTCACATTACATTGATTTCTGTATGTTTCGCTAACTAGGAAGAAGGTTTGGCGATTTCTTCCCAAAGCGACGTAAGTTGAGGCGGGCACAATGCTTGCTGAGCGAGTGCCGTTACCGTGTTGTTGAGAAACAGGCCAGGCGATTATCCGGCATAGGTCGTATATTATTGGGTTCACAAGTGGTATATGCACGATGATCATTAGCCGCCATCGTGTGACGTCACATCTGTCCAAACAAGAGTCTCGAGGAACTCTGGGTGTACGTGTTCTAGGGGGTAGGGAAATTCTAGCCCCCCCGCGGGGTTTTGCGCTTCCTCTGCTGCAATTTGCAATTGCGACGGTGATATGGCTGCGGGATTGAATTTCCCATTGATTGCCGAGCTGATCACAGAAATGTACTTTTCACAGGCCCGTATGTAATTGTCGATTTTGTTAGCGACTTTATTCCCGTAGTTAGCGAGCGTGAAATTGTAATAGGCCACGGCGGATGTATTAGCGATCGTGCTGAGGTCATCGTGCATGTGCAATACAATTTGATATATGGCTTACACTCGTCTCGATTCCTCTAGATGTTCGCCATGTAGCGTTTGCAATTTGGAACTTAAAATATGCATTTGTTGTTCCTGGAGGTGAGTTAGTTCCTGTTGATCCGTAAATAGAAGATCTATTTGGGAAGAGAGATAATCCGCGTCGTCTTCGGTGAGGGTTCCGAATATGGATTTATTGATGCTCCCCACAAATCCGAAGGGCACTGATCGTCTCTTCATAGTTGTTAAGGGCGACAATGTTTTAAGATCTTTGCGGTTTCCGATTCCCCATAGATCACTATTTAACTCGTGGCCGCGCCGCAGCCTCGATATTTTATATAGGGTCTACGCAGCAGCTCCACACAACCCGCCTCCAAGTTATATTTCAGGCATTATGTTTGAACTTTTGATAGGTTTGCGCCAGTCTCTTCGGCAGCGTGGGTTCGTATCCCACCGCTGCCACCAACTGGGTTCGTCAAATTATTATGAAGTTAGGTTATTTATCCTTTTTAAGGGATAGTCGCACGTCCCATAGGGGCCCGGCAGCCCTTCACGTAGAAATTGGATTGGAATGGGAAACAAGTGTTAACAAATTATAGTTGGGGTACACATTAATTAGAAATATTTATTGTGTATTTATGTTTACTTACAAATTCCTCAGTTGTATTGAATCAATGAATAATGGTGCTCTTGCGCGGGGACAGGTTCCGCCGCGCCGCTACCTCACTCTTTCGCTCTTGCGCGAGAACAATTTTCCCTGCGTTTCTCTCTCGCACACCGCTCGTTCAAACTTAATGGTCCTCTACTTCCGATCGGGGTTTAGCGCAGAACCCACACCTTTGTTCACTGACGTCTCAATCCAAGGTTGCGATTAATATTATAATATTGTAAGAATAAAAGTTAGGTTTGATAGAAGCACTGACGTCTCTGTGCGGGTCGGCTGGGTTGCTAGCCTGGACTTGTTACACCGCCGCGAGCTCCGTTGCTACTAGGATATTACTAGTAAAGACTGACGTCTCTGTGCGGGTCCGCCGGGTCTAAGGCCTGGGCTTATTACACCGCCGCGAGCACTAGGAGTTTTTCTTCGACTCCAGGAGTGCATGGTGGACTAATCGGAACTGACAATACTCACCGCCCCCGGACCAACGTTAGCTCGGTCGCTATCAGCCCAGTAGGATTTTTGGCAATGGCCACAGAAACTTGATCGCTCCTGGGATCCCACGATCGGGTTCGGCGGATCAGGCGATGCCTAATCAGCGATACCCGATCGGGCGCATCCGGTCTCGGTTTCGGCGTTTCACACCCGACACAGCATAGAAACACGAGGCGTCTCAGCAAATAATTTAATGATAACGTAAATGAATAAATGAATAATCATAAAAATAATAATAATGGAAACCATTAATAGTTTTGGGACGTAACAATAACCCCACCCTTCAGAAGTCGACGTCCTCGTTGAACTGTTCTTACGCGGGAGATTGCACTTTAGAGATCCTCGCGCAGCATCACGCTGGCGAGGGCGGTCACCACCTGTCCAAGTTGCTTCGGCTGGTCTCTCATCCCCGGTTGAGCGGCGGCCGCTTGGACTAACTCCCCGAAATTTTCCAGCCTCTGCTGGCGAGAAAGTTGTCTTCCGGTGCGGCTGGAGTCGCGATGACGGTTGGGACCCTCCGAGTTCCTGCTTCCCCGTTTGCTGGGATCGGCCGCGGTCCGAGTTGTTGTCGGCGGATCACGAGGGCGAAACTTATTTGTCTGCGCCCTCGCCAGTGATCGAACGTTTGTAGTGGGCCTGGTGACGTCCGCGCTGCGTGTTCCCGTGGAAGTCGTGGATCCACCCGTCTTCTATCAACGCGTTAGGCAGCCGCCCGCATGGAAGGCGAATTTTGTCTCGGGGATCGTAAGGCCGCAAAGGGGGCAAGATAATTTCCCCCTCTGGCGGAAGCTTTCGGATGTTAGTTTTTCCATGCAGGGTCCCACTCCCGGGCGCTCCTTTCGTTTTCCGCAGGCCAGGCATGGGTCTCGGGAAAGCGTAACGGCAACGCTTCAGGTACCTGCCGTTATTCCATGGTCCAG
Organism: Ophion obscuratus; assembly: GCA_964007375.1. NCBI lineage: Eukaryota > Metazoa > Arthropoda > Insecta > Hymenoptera > Ichneumonidae > Ophion > Ophion obscuratus. The sequence continues at coordinate 77,459,263 of OZ023312.1, forward strand.
GGCTGTTACGACTGCCTTCTCGCCGCGCGACGGGCCCGTCAGGCGATCGTCCCTGCGGTAGCGCACACCCTGAGCGCTTTCAATATTTTCAGTCGGGCTTGTGATCGGCGATAGAGTCGGGGGAAGAACGGCCTTGCGGGTAGTTGCGACCGTTAGGTCAATGTGACTTTCCACCCCCGGAGTCAACTCGTTCGCGCATACCAATTCCCAGAAGTGTTCGAAGCACTCACTGTGGTCCCCTCCCGTTTCCTCGATTGGCACATCGCACACAGGGTACCACGGGGGTAGATTGTTCGCGGCACGTTCTCGGGCAAATCCGTTGATACACGCCAACAAGTCCGTGCACTGTCGGAAATCTTTCGTGCACACCGGATACTCTTCGCGTCGGAGATATCGAGAGATGGTACGTTCCATGGCTGCTGGAATTAGTTGCTGCTACGGTCTGCAGAAAACTGTTGAACGTTCCTTGACGGAGCGGTCCTTCCTCAGCTTGTCCCCTCTTTTCCCATTCCTTGCTTCGTTAGGCGACGAGTAGTTCTTAACCTCTATAAGTTTTGGGACGTAACAACCGCTAATATATATATATATATATATATATATATATATATATTGTTACACCGTTGAGTGAACATATTTGTTTAAAAAAAAGACGTCGTTATCGCGTTTCGAAGAGTTATTTTATTTTGTTGTGTTACAATCGTATGACGAAGCGCTGGCCTGAGTGTTCTCGAAGTCTTCTCGTACTCGATGTCCAACGATTGTAATATGATACGCCGACTGGTAACTCTTCTTTCACGATAGCGGCTTGGAGATAGACGTCAATCGAAGTGCGTAGATGTATATTGTAGAATGTTCTTTGACGACCGTGGAATGTTTACTGGATCAAGTCTACGCTGGGCAATGATGCACTTAGCTCGGCAACGATATGCTCGTGACGAATAATCTTTGAATAATTCTCTTAGAATCTTCCGAACGCTCTTTATATACAATCGACAACAACGCAGTATGTATTGGCTATATGGTGGGGAACAAATGTATCGCGTCACCGGGTGACTTATTCCAGAAGGTGTCAAATTTCACCGTTACATTCCTCCCTCCTTAAAGAATTTTGGTCCCCATAAATTTTCATATTTGACTGGTTGACTGTTTTGGTTTAACACATTGACTGTCACGCGTGTTTACAGCGAAATCCCCGTCAGACCACCCGTGCCACTGTACGACGCAAACTCTTGCTGTCACCCGAATATGGGTGACGTGGCCTGATGAGAACTTTTGCTGTCACCCGGATACGGGTGACACGGCAGTCAACGTGTTAAACAATTTTTGAATCAGTTTTGGCGATTCTTCAGTTTCTTCTATTTCTGTGATTCTCGTTCTTTTGTTATACTTTCCTTTCAACGATTCTTTAAGATGTATGTGCTCCGGTCGGTCTATAGTCTGGGCGTTATTTCCAAAATTACAATGATCATATATTACACATGCAGGAAACAACAGGAAACTGTTTTTCTTAAGCATTTCCAAAGACCTATTTTATACATAACATAAGTACGTATCACGGTTATAGCCGTATATCCTATATATTGAAGTCCATCTTGAAGATGTTCTTTAACAGTTTTTGATCTTCTTCGCAGTGTTAATTCATTTATTTGTTCGTTTATTTCTTCAATATTTGTTCCTAATTCTTGCAAATTCTTTGAGTTGCTATAGTTTTCAGAAATTATACTAATATTCAGTTCTTTTCCTTTTATTTTATTAATTCGTAGAAGATCTCTTATCTCTGTTTCGTTAAAACTTCCTTGTAAAATTATATCAGATTCAACTGTTTTGATTACATTCGAGGCTTTTAATACAACGTGTTTTGCCATTGCCAAACATCCTTTTTTAAGATGAATCTTTGCATTTGACTCGAGTTTTATTGTTTTTGGAGCGTTATTAGGACACGGTATATGAAACGTTTCTTCTTTTACTGGTATTACAGTCCAATCTTGTCCTGTTTTTAACTGAATAAACAGAGAGCTTTCTAATTGTACATATTTCGGTGTACACATATTTTCTTTTCTTGCGAGAATCATTGTTATCACACATGATGTAGAAGACTGTGTTGAGTAATCTGGATGCTTTCTTTGAATTAAGTATGTATTTTCTACTTTTTTTTAACTTTCAAATTCTATGCTTTGTAACGGAAAGAATCTTGTTTTCTTTTCACTAATCACTATATAATCTGTGTCTATGTGATATAATACGTATCCTTTTATTATCGAATAACTCGAAATCGCAATTGGATGCAGTACTTTATACATTTCTTCCTCTAATATTGGTACTTTCAGAATAGATACTAACTTTTCTTGTATTACCGCAATTGTCAAATGACTTATGTAAATTAATGTGGGAAAATGCTTTTCAATTAGTGGAACTGGGAAGAAATGAGGATAGTTTGTATGATTTCTCAAATTTTCAAATATAAGTTGTGGAGGAAGCGTTTGAGGATGCGCTATTCCATGTTTTCCATTAATTATTGCATTCAATAAATCCGTTATGCTCGTCTTCAACTCTTGATACAGCGTAACGTATCCGCATAGTGTTACGTCCAGAAGGGACGATTTTATATTATGTTTATTCGGGTTCTGAAGGTCCCCGTTCAAATTTGGGATTTTGCCGCACGTCCCATACGGGCCCGGCACTCTCCGCTAGTGGGACTTGGGAAAGGAGTTTTCGGATGCGATCGGAAGTAAAGTTGCGAATAATGAACAAAAGAGGTTGGGGGTAACAACTAAATAATTTTAGGGTTTATTAATATTACTTACAGTAGGTCGCGTTGAGCGGGGACAATTTCCCCCGCGGTCTCGTCACACGCGCACTCCCACTCTCTAACACGGGGACAATTTCCCCGCGTTACTCTCTCTCTCACACACACTCTCACGCTTTAACACGGGGACGATTTCCCCGTCCGACACTCACTCTCTTTCTCCTTCGCTCGTACACTCAACTTATGTGTCCTCTATGTTGATCGGGGTTTTAACGTAGGCCCCGCACCTTTATCACTGATTCGATAGATATTTAGTATTTTTAGAATAAACTTTGGTGATTAATATGGTTTTCTAAAGTAACGATCACTGTCTTTATGCGGGTCCGCCGGGTCGCTACCCAGGTCTTACTACACCGCCGCGAGTATGTCGTTACCTAACTACGTTACTAGTAAAGACTGACGTCTCTGTGCGGGTCCGCCGGGTTGCTAGCCTGGACTTATTACACCGCCGCGAGGACTGCTGTTACTAGGAGTTTCCTCCGACTCCAGGAGCGAACCGTGGACAAATCAGAACTGGTCATACTTACCGCCACCGGACCGACGTTAGCTCGGTCGCTATTAGCCCGGTGGGGTTTTTTGCAACGTCCACGGAAACTTGTTCGCTCCCGAAGTCCCACGGTCGAACTCCGCGGATCAGGCGATGCTCGATCAGCGGAATCGGATCGGGTACATCCGGTCCCACCGGATGCACTGATGCAGCAACCCGGCGACACCGCACAGAGTCGCAAAGAGCACTTATCAATTAATTTAAACAAAAAAGAAAAATATTTCGGGACGTGACAACCACCCCCCCCTTCAGGCGATCGACGTCCTCGTCGGTTTATAATAAAAATATAAAAAAATACACACATACATATATAGGAACACACACACACACACATATATAGTCGATAGTCGGTGATTATATTTTACGGCTAGTCATCCTGTAATAGCACACTAGCGAGGGCAGTCACCAGTTCTCCGAGCTTCTGCTGCTGTTGCTCCATCCCCGGTTGGGTTGCGGCCGTCCGCACCAGCTCCCCGAATGCTGCCATCCGCTGCTGTCTGGACGTCGAGGTGGCTGGTCTGTGCTCCTCCCGTCCCCGATGGTGGTTGGGGCGCGCCGGGCTCTGTCTTCCAGGTTGTGGGGGATTCCTCGGCGGATTACGAGGGCGGGGTTCATTCACCCGCGCCCCCGCCTGTGACGGAATGACCGCGGCCGATCGGCTGTTGGCGGCGGTCGGCGTTCCCATGGCCGGCTTGTTGCCCATCTCCCAGCGGGTGATGCAACCCCCTCCGTGGGCCGCAAATCTCGGGCCCGGAATCAGGAGCCCGCAAAGGGGGCACGTTACCTTCCCCTTCCGCTGGAAACTTTCCTCGATCAATTTCTCCATACATGCCCCCGTTCCCGGGCATTTCTCCTTCTTGCCACACACCGGGCATGGATTGCGGGGGCGGGTGATGGCGACACTCTCGAGCCGCATTTCCGTTCCGGGGTCGGTCCTTCTCCATCCAGCTGTCACGTTCCCCTGACGTGTGGTGGTATCGACCACCTGGGTTCGGGGGGTGCCGTCGCGGCCCGAAGTCGCAGGCTGCGTGACACGCGGGCTCGGGTTGGCCTGTACCCCGGTGATCACTTTCGAGGGATCCGGGGTGGCGACGGGCCGCGTCGGAGGCAGCGTTAGAGTCGAGGGGGGGGGGGGGGGGGCGCACTCGGCGTCGGAAGCGGTGAGACGCGTGCCGAGTTTGATGTGGCGCTCCACCCCCGCACTGCACCCGAATCGCATGATTCTTTGTCGGAAACCGAGGAAGCATTCGTAAGAATGTTTCCCGTCGTTTTTGTCCGGCTCGTTGCAGATCGCGCACCACGGTGGTAGTCCGCTTGTGGCGCGGGCGATATTAAAATTCACGATGCACGCGCACAGGTCGCTACATTTCCCCAAATCTCGCGCGCACACGGGGCACTCCTCGCGGCGCACGTAGCGCGAGATGACACGATCTACGTTCATTTCAGTCACTTCGGGTCTTGACGTTGATGCCATGGTGATTGAAGGAGGACTAACGACTGCTCCTTGATGAAGCGGACTCCTCCACTTCCCCCTTTTTGTGTCCCCTCCCGAATGTGTAGAAGGAGGCTCTGGTTAATGTTTTGTGAGGAACAGGGCGAGGGAGGGGGGGGGAATCCTCTCTCGCTGGGCTCGAAGCGTTTATCGGCAGTCTCGGTGTCAAATTCCTCACGGCTCGACTCGTATACAACGTTAACTGGACGCTCGAGCGAGCGCTCCCTTGCTGGACGCGAGTTCTTTCTTCGCGAGCATAAGCCTTTCCAGATGTATCCGAGGGAGAGAAGGAACCAAGCTATTGACATATATGAAGCTGGTCAGAGTGAGAAGGTGTTGTTTCTCTCTCTCTCTCCTGTGGGTCCTCGCCTATAGCATGAATTCTTCTCTCCACAGCGAGTAACGATTCTTCGTTCCCAAGGTTCGATCTCTGGTTTCCTTCCGCTGTAGAGTCGTGCGTTTGGCAGATTGGGTTGGTGTTTCTAGCTAGTAGACTCCAGCGTTATCTTCGAGTCTGTTGTATGGGTTCTTCGGTGTTGAGTCGGCCGTTCCACGGCCCGCAAGGAGAAGGACGCAGATTATCGCACTCAGCATTTTGCTGTTGATAGGCACATAGTTGCAACCTAACTACACGTATGCTAACTTAACCTTATCGACGTGTTTCGCGAATCGCTCGCCAGTTTTCGTCTCGAGAACCACATTATTTCTATCGGTAATTGATATTATCTTATAGGGACCGTGATATTGAGCATCAAATTTTCCTTTCCGAGGTTCTTTCAAGACGTATGCTTGATCCCCGACCTTCCCTTCAAAAGGGTGGCATTTACGGTCGTAGTAATGCTTGGAGCGTTCTTTAGCTCTGTTCAGGGATTCCCCGGCCATCTCTCGAATTTCATTTTGTCGTTTTATGAGCTCTACGAGGAACGAACCACTTGTGGCCAGCCGATTTTCGGTTGGGAATTCACTCGGTTGTCGGGCTGTTTTTCCGAACACGATCTCGTGCGGAGTGAAATTCGTTGCCTCGTGTACGCTGGTGTTGTAGGAAAATTCGGCAAAAGATAGTAAACGGTCCCAGTCATCGTATTTATCCGCATAGTGCTTGATGTACTCGGTTAGAACGATATGACTTCGTTCCAACGCACCATTAGTCTGCGGACGGTAAACCAGATGTGGTTGTATGGTTAACCTTGTAAATTTTGGAGATTTCCCGCAGTAACCCATTCGTGAATGCGGTTCCTCGATCGGTTAGGATCGCCCGCGGGGCTCCGAATTGGTTGTACAGCCGACGCACTATTGCCTCTGCAACGGTGGTGGCCTTTAAGTCGGGAATCGGTTCAGCAAGGCAGTACTTTGATAAGTTATCCTGCATCGTCAGTATGTGCCTATTCCCATGGGGCGACATAGGCAACGGACCGACGGTATCAAGGGATACCTTATCAAAGGTGTCTGCCGGAGTGTCCGTTAGGAGCATAGGTTCGCGAGTTTTTGCTCGAACAAATTTCTGCTCCTGACAGCTTTTGCACCGACGGATATAATTCTGTACGTCATTTTTGAGGGTCGCCCAGTAAAAACGCTCTCGGATTCGCTTATGGGTCTTGGTGACGCCCTTATGGCCACCGATAAGGCTCGAGTGCATTTCTTTGATTATTGTCTCCCTCCGATCTGGGGGAGGGACCTGGGTCCTCCCATAGCAGAGCGCGACACTTATTCCCTTATTCTCGAAAAGAGAATGGATAAGTGATAGGAGCTTGTCTGGGGCAAGTTCGTCCGTGAAGTTGCCATGACGGGATATGCGGAATGATTTGACATTCAATCGACTCATTTCCCGTTCAAGAGTCCTCAGACCGTCCCGGACTTTATCGAGACTTGTGTCATCATAATACCGGGCTTTAATTACGACACTAAAAATTCGGTGTTGTCCATACTGCGTCACCGCAATTTGTCCAACCGCCAAATTTTTCTCCCGTATGTGTTCGGAGTCGAGCAATCCCAGATCCGATAATAATTTACCTATCGGGGTAGTCAGCTCGCCGTCAGCAGAGATGAAATGTACATAATTATCTCTCCGGTACGTGAGGTTTTCAGGGTCCCCAACAATTTCCGAGTTCGTTTTACTGGGATTGGGATTCGATTGTGAAATTGATACGTCGGATTCATCCGACGCGGCATTATAATAGGGAGCGGCTAACTCTTTGCGAGGCAACGCCTGACCACGCGGAGATAGGGCCTTTGCTAGCGAGCGACTTTGTTTTGGATACCTCCCCTGGTCCCTCTTGGGCGACAGCCTCGCAGTCGCCTCGTGGCTAGTCGGATGAAATTCGACGCGAGGCTGCCATGACGGTCGTACGCCCGGAGGAGAGAGATGGGATAAGGCGCTCGGGTGCGGCTTGCTGCCCGCCCCTTCTGGAAGCGTCGAGACTGCAATCGACGCTCCGTGCTCTTCGCACTCGTCGTCTGCTTCGCTGTCTCGCTCACTCCCGCGTGAATAACGGGGCCCTACAAAGCTAACTCTTCGGAGGAGTTCCTCCTCTGTGAGCTGTTGCTGCCGCTCGGATAATTCCTTTAGCCGGTTGCGAAGTACATGGTCGTCTCTATCTATGATAGGGTCCAAGTCATTAAGTACCTCACGGGTTGTGTCATCGACCTCCTCGCCATCCGAAAGGTGTCTGGGCAAGGATATCTCAACAAGATCAGTAGATTTTTCCTGATTCTCGCAAAATTTCTCTTCGAGTTGTTTCAACGACTCGTCGAATTTTCCAAAGGTGCGCTGCAACTCTTCGCGAATGGATTGATCTACATCAGGGACGATCTCCTCCACTGATGTGCTGTCCTCCGTTTCGCTAGGAGGGCAATCGACAGAAACAATCGCGTCTTTATGGACCACAGATCTTGTAGTGGGTCTGGCATCTACGGGTACTGGAGGTGGGCAAAGTTTCTTATCGGCCAGCTGTGCAGGCCGTTTAAGAATTCTTCGTTTCGAAGGAAGGAGGGGGGCAGGGAGCATGCTGCGATTGAGCCGCTGTATCGGCCGCCGTTCCTCCCCCGAACTCGTCCCGGAAGACTCTACATAGTTCGGCCTCGCGTGTACCGCGTTCGGGTCAGCTGTTCGTTGACGCGTACGCAAGGCCACGGGGCTCCGAGCAGTAGGGTCAGGGTGTCTCGGATTTCCTTGCCCTGCGCGAGGTTCATTCGGAGCGGAGTGCAACCGAGGTCTCCTGTTATCTATAGGGAGTACCATAGGTGGGCGATCGGTCTCCTCCGACTCGCTAGATTCCGATGATAGTGGATTGATAGGGTTACGGGAAAGAGCGTCTGCATTAATGTTCAGCTTTCCGGGTTTATAAATAAACTCGTAGTCGTAATTTTGGAGGCTCAGTCTCCACCGTACTAATCTTTTGCCCGGATCGCTCATAGACCCAATCCATTTGAGTGGCTCGTGGTCGGAGACAAGTTTAAATTTTCGCCCATATAAATACGGCTGATAATGCTCCAAAGCCTTCATTATAGCGAGACACTCTTTCTCTGTTGTGCCATAGTTTACCTCGGCGGGTAGGAGTATGCGGGAAAAATAGGCTACTGGGAAGTCAAAGCCATCGTGCTCTTGACTTAACACTGCCCCGACCGCATAATCCGACGCGTCCGTGGTAAGCTTGAATGGTTGATTAAAATCGGGGAATTTAAGTATCAGTTCCGTGCATAGGGCCTTACGTAGATCTCTGAAACTTTGCCGCTGTGCACTTCCCCACTCGAACAGCCTACCCTTTTTTAAGAGGTCGGACAGCGGCTTGGCGCGACCGGAGAAATTTTCGATGAATCTCCGGTAATATCCCGCGAGTCCGAGGAACTGTCGGATATTTTTCGCCGTTTTCGGCGTCGGGAAGCGCCTTACAGCCTCAAGTTTCCGGGGATCGGGCCGTAAACCATCTCGCCCAATTATGTGGCCGAGATAGCACACTTCCCTCCTCAGAAATTCACATTTATCGGGTTCAAGTACGAGATTTGCGTGCCACAACCGAGCCATTAATCGCCGAACTTTAACGTCATGTTCCTCTAACGATCGAGCGAATACGACGATATCGTCAAGGTAAACGAATAATTCGGCACCTTGGAGACCTCGAAGTACACTGTCCATCAATCGCTGAAAGGCCGCGGGTGCGTTCTTCAAGCCCTCGGGCATACGAGCGTACTCATAATGGCCGTTCGGTGTCGAGAATGCGGTCTTAGCGCTATCGCGCGGATCCATGGGAATTTGCTGAAAACCACTCGCCAGATCGAAGGTTGAAAAATACTGAGCCTCGCCCAACTGGTCCAATATATCGAATATATTCGGTAGTGGGTAGGAGTCAGAGATAGTTTTTTCATTCAGTTTCCTAAAATCTATCACCATTCGCATCCTCGGCCGGCCTTGAGAGTCGGGTTTCTTCGGCACAATCCATACCGGAGAATTATACGGGGACTGCGATGGTACGATTACTCCATTCTCGAGTTTTTTTATTTATTTGCGTTCCGACTTCATCTCGATGAATGGAAGGAAAGCTGTATTGGCGAGTGTTCACTGGCAAATCGTTTTCCGTCGGTATCCGGTGCGCAATGAGGCTCGTACCGGGTAGCTTGTCACCGGGCAATTTGAATCTCATAGGGTCTTCTTCCACAATTCGACGGACGTGAGAACGTTCGACGTCGTTCAACTCTTCCAGGCGCAAAGCCTCTAACACTGCTGCAATCCGATCCGGCGGCGGCAATGATTCGTCGTCCGACGAATCACTGTCCTCGCTTGGACCGGCCTGGTAGTATTCGAAGGGCAAGATTTCCTGCGGCGTGACCTCGATGTCTATGTCACGAGTTAACGTATTTATTGCAAGAACGTGACATATCCCGTTCTTTTGAGATACTAGAGCGTTACCGATGTATAACCCTGGTTCGGTCTCGATTCGGGGCAAATAACCCTCACAAAGGTCCGGGTTAGTTACGGTAACTGCCAAGGGTTTTCGCGTCCGAGCCTTGATGGTGAAGATCCTTTTACTCGTCGCGGGGGAGATCGTTCGCGGCGAATCGTTTGTTAAAAACGGTCGAGGACGAATGGGATCACTTGTCATTACCAGAGCGTTATGATGAAATGATAGCTCGGCTTTTTCGCGACGCATGAAGGGTCTACCTAGCAATCCATTGCTGTCTGTCACGAAGTCTTTGACAACGTGAAAGTTGTGGGGTTGATCATTTATTGTCAGCTTTACCGTTCCCATCGACCACGCCTTTTCGTTCGTTGGACCGACATATTCCCGTGATTTCGCGGGGTCATACCTGACGTCATCACGGAGGGTATGAAGTTTGATAAAATTTAAACTTGACCCGGAGTCACAATAAAATTTCTGGACTCCATTAACGAGCTCCGGTGCCGACAGTTTAACCACCGGGCTCTCCTCTACCTCGGGACTCTACCTCGTCCTCGGTTTCTGACGAGGAATCTTTTGTCCCGTCTTTGGAGTCGGATGATGGATATTCCCGTGTTAACGTCTGTCCTGAAATTTTACTGTGCGTTTGTCGTGGGTGGTAAAGGAGGGCTGGCTCGCCGTGTCCGGACGACGAGCCCCTTTCGAGTTTAAAGGCTCGGGACTCTGGGGTCGCGGGCCACGCTGATCCGCGACGGGCGATGATGTTGAGCGTTCGCCGCGGGTATATCTTTGGGTGGTGGTGGTCCAAGGACAGCAATTGCACCCACCGGTATAGGCACAGCAGTACCGATGGTTACAGCCACCGCCTTTGCGATATTGAGTAGGGGTTCGCTGGTTCCAAGGGCAGCACCCACAACCTGAACCGCGCAAGCAACAATAGCGTCGCTCGCATCCACCTCGATCGTCGGGTGACCTTGGTCGATTTGATCTAGCCGGCGAATCGTCCCGGTGCTTCAGTATTCCCGAGGGTCGAAAATGTTCCGACCTCCCAGGACTACTGAACCGGGGCGCTGGTTCTTTTTGCCACTCCCGTCCCGACTCAGGGCGGGACCCGGGGGAAGACGAACGCGAATCTCTTGGTTTTGTCTCCGTTCTGGCGATTAACGCAAGGGCGTCGCCGACGGGTGTTCGCGGTCGTTCCCCACTCTTTGGCTCCACCGCCCCGGCTAGCGAGTCCGAGGATAGATCCTCTACCATTTCAAGCGCTTCTCGGAGGGATTTTGGTTTTGCGATGTAAAGTAGTTCATTCAGTCGCGAGGGTAATGCTTGACGGAAGGATTCAAGGCCCAGGGTCGCTATCGGGTCAACATTCATTTCGGAAGTTTCTGTTCCCAATTCTTCTCTCCAGGCGGTCCGAGCAAGGCTCATTAACCTGAGAATCCGGAGATACAGGCTCCGAGGTGTTTCACCTTGGTTCAGTCTCAATCCGTAGAGTCTACCCAGGCAAGAGTTGAAATTTCGTCGGTGGGTTAAACCGTCGCGTAAAGCAGACGTTAATTCTGCAACCGTTCGGATTCTCTGACCCTGTACGCAAGCGCGCGCCTCGCCCCGTAGCCTGCTCAACACCCCCGTTACGAATTCGGCTATTTGATTGGCTGGTACAAACGCGGCTGCATTTTGGATATTTTGCAAATAGTCACCGAGGGGTATCGAGGTCCCGTCAAACTTGGGTATGGACACCAGTCTATTTGTCAGGTTGATGCCACTAAGTATTACCGATAGATCGGCCGGGGTTACGGTTTCATTAAGTGAACCATCCTGTCCCGCCCCAGCCCCGGTGGTATTGTCCCGAGATCCGGTATTCATTTTAACTAATTTTTATACTACGGAGGAGATGGAAAATTCGATGCTCAAATCACAGATTCGATAAGACAAAATATGATGGGTTTGAATTTATTTATTTTTTATTATTATTATTTTTTTTTATTTTGTAATATTTCCTTGAATTTATTAACGGCGTTTCCGAAATCCCACTAGTCTCTTCGTGCGCGGTGCAGGCAGAGTATCCCACCGCTGCCACCAACTGTTACGTCCAGAAGGGACGATTTTATATTATGTTTATTCGGGTTCTGAAGGTCCCCGTTCAAATTTGGGATTTTGCCGCACGTCCCATACGGGCCCGGCACTCTCCGCTAGTGGGACTTGGGAAAGGAGTTTTCGGATGCGATCGGAAGTAAAGTTGCGAATAATGAACAAAAGAGGTTGGGGGTAACAACTAAATAATTTTAGGGTTTATTAATATTACTTACAGTAGGTCGCGTTGAGCGGGGACAATTTCCCCCGCGGTCTCGTCACACGCGCACTCCCACTCTCTAACACGGGGACAATTTCCCCGCGTTACTCTCTCTCTCACACACACTCTCACGCTTTAACACGGGGACGATTTCCCCGTCCGACACTCACTCTCTTTCTCCTTCGCTCGTACACTCAACTTATGTGTCCTCTATGTTGATCGGGGTTTTAACGTAGGCCCCGCACCTTTATCACTGATTCGATAGATATTTAGTATTTTTAGAATAAACTTTGGTGATTAATATGGTTTTCTAAAGTAACGATCACTGTCTCTATGCGGGTCCGCCGGGTCGCTACCCAGGTCTTACTACACCGCCGCGAGTATGTCGTTACCTAACTACGTTACTAGTAAAGACTGACGTCTCTGTGCGGGTCCGCCGGGTTGCTAGCCTGGACTTATTACACCGCCGCGAGGACTGCTGTTACTAGGAGTTTTCTCCGACTCCAGGAGCGAACCGTGGACAAATCGGAACTGGTCATACTTACCGCCACCGGACCGACGTTAGCTCGGTCGCTATTAGCCCGGTGGGGTTTTTTTTGCAACGTCCACGGAAACTTGTTCGCTCCCGAAGTCCCACGGTCGAACTCCGCGGATCAGGCGATGCTCGATCAGCGGAATCGGATCGGGTACATCCGGTCCCACCGGATGCACTGATGCAGCAACCCAGCGACACCGCACAGAGTCGCAAAGAGCACTTATCAATTAATTTAAACAAAAAAGAAAAATATTTCGGGACGTGACAATAGTATTTCATTGATTTGGATGTTAATTGTATTTCTTCTTGTTTCTTCATGCAAGTTTTTTATATTCCCACTTAATAACTTGAATGCACAATCATTTCTCGAAAAGTTTTATTATTGTTCTTTAATTGATTCATCATTAAAGTCGTCTGATTTTTTAATTAAACATGCTATTAACAAATTATCATTTCGTAGTGTTTGAGAAGGGCCCGGAAGATCTGGTGTAGATGGAAAAAGAAAAGGCGCCAAGTTCTTGATGTACGGAAAAATAATATAAAAGTATATTAACAATATATAATACAAAGATACAGTATATATGTGGAGAATTAGCCCGGTAAATGGTGAGGGAAGCCCACTTTAATGACGCGGATGAGAACATTCCCGAACGAGGGCGGACAATGGCCGCCGCCGTGAGACGCGTCCCGATACGCGGGAGAAGGATCGGATCGACCGAGATCTCGACGATCCGCCCGTAACGCGGTAATATCGCCCGAATTACGTGTTTTTAAATGAGTCCCGAATACTGTCGTTCAGAAGAACTGTGATCCCGAAATATACGGTGAGGAACTTCCCGTATACTAATTCCCGTATACTATAACCCGTGAGACGACGCGTGTGGTCCGTGTAATCTATGAGGAAAGAATGAGGATGAGTGAGGGAAAAGCCGCGCGATCTCGCGATCGATGAGCGGAAATGCCGCAAAAAGTGGCGCCATCAACGACAGCCACGAGAGGACTCGGCGTGACTCGCTCGTCTAATTCCCGCGGAAAATTATGAACAATTCGGGCATTACGAGCGGATCGTAATTCCTGAACATTCCGCCCGCCATTGGCAGCAGTGCTGTCGATTTATTGAGACCCGGATGACATTGGAAGTAGGGCCAATTTGGCAATAGGCCGCTTGAGTGTGGTGGTGGCGGTCTCGATAGTGACCACCCGTGTCAGCCCATCCTATCCCGGATGCAGTTCCAAGACCTGTACCAAAGGTCATTCAGTAGGTGAAGTCCTCTCGTCGGTCAACAGAGCCAAAGACCCGACCCGAATCTCGTGAGATGGATGATGCCATTTTGAGATGGCTTGTTGACGTTGAAGGTAGCCTGTTGACCAACGATCCCAAAAGTATTGCAGCCGCTCTTGTATGAGCTGCCACCTGGAGAGCCGAGCAGGATTAATTTCCCGTAGCGATGGCTCCGGAACTGCTGTGAGCGCTTCCCCGACGAGGAAATGTCCCGGTGTAAGCGCGGAGAGATCGTCCGGATCTTCCGTGAGAGGTTCCAATGGACGAGAGTAGAGAACGGCCTTAATTTGTGTAAGAAGAGTCGTAAATTGCTCATACGTAAGGGCCGTCTCCCCGATCGTCCTCCGAAGATGATATTTGACCGATTTGACGGCAGCTTCCCATTTCCCGCCCATGTGAGGGGCTCCCGGAGGGTTAAACACCCAATGTGGGCCGTCATTGGCCAATATCTGAGCAGTTGTTTCAGATTCCCGTGTCCCGCTGATGAAGAGTCTGCGCAGTTCTGCGTCTTGAAAGTTCGCTCCTTGAAAGTTCGTCCCGTTGTCACTGTATAAAGTGTGACAGATGCCCCGTCTTCCAGTGAATCGCCGGAATGCTGCGATGAACGCCTCGGAAGTCAAGTCTGAAACAACTTCGAGATGAATCGCTGACGTTGAGAAGCATACGAATATGCACAGCCAGCCTTTGTGAGTTCGAGAGCCTCTCCCTCGTCCGAGTTTGTTAGAGACTGGCCCGGCGTAATCTACTCCCTTGTAGAGAAACGCCCGTAAATGTGTAGCCCGAGTGAGAGGCAACTGTCCCATCAGTTGCTGAGCATTTATCCCTCTTTGACGCGCGCATTTCACGCATTTCAAGATGAATGAGCGTACTGGTGTCCGCCCGCCGATGGTCCAGTAGTGAGTGCGCAGGTATGCCAATGTAACCTGAGCCCCACCGTGAAACGTCCAATGATGAGCATCTGCTATGAGAAGTCGTGTGAGAGCCGAATCCCGAGGTAGAATGACGCAAGTTTGCTCTCAGGTTGTAAGGCTGAGTGCTTTAACCGCCCTCCTACTCTCAGAACCCCGTGTGAGTCTATAAATCCCGTCAATCGCGTGAGAGGATGCGATTTTGGAAGTGCCTGTGCCGATGAGAGAAGTGTGAGCTCCAATGAAAAGTGTGTCCCTTGTGTGGCTTTAGCCCAAAAAAGCCGTGCGTGTTCCAGGTCGCCCAGGGAGATTTGTGAGCCCGGTCTCCCTTGGTTTTGTTTTTGAAGTGTCGTAAATACTTTGAAGCAGAGTGAGGTGATTCTCAACAGCCGAGTGAGAGATGAGTATGGATGGATGAGGTTCCATAAGACCGGTGAAGTTGAGCCTGCTGAGACAGTGAGCGTGAGGCCTGGTCGCTCTTCAAGCGCCGTTGTGAGATCCGCGCCGGTGATGTGAGAAGGCCAATGGAGGTGAGATTTTGTTAACCAGTGAGGCCCGTCCCACCAAAGTGTATGTCGCTCAAGCTGAGAAACGGTTAACCCTCGTGATGCACAATCCGCAGGATTGTCCCGGCCCGGGATGAATTTCCATTGTCCACTAGAAAGGAGCTCTTGAGCCGATGAGACCCGATTTCGAACGAAATCTTTCCATCGCGATGGATGACTACCCAAGTGAGCGTGACGGATGAACCCGTCCACAGAGAAACCTGTGAATCAGTGAGCTTGAGAGTATCTTGCACATACCGTACTAGTTTTACCAGAAGAAGAGCCGCTGAGAGTTCCAGACGTGGAATCGTAAGACGTTTGATAGGCGCAACCTTAGTTTTTGCGCAAACCATCGTAACCCGTGTTGCTGATTCTGGTCCCGATACCCGAACGTAAACAACCGCTCCCATTGCGAGTTGTGAAGCGTCAGAAAACCCGTGTATCTGCACGGATGACGAAGGAGTGAGATGAATCCATCTCGGAACCGAAATGGTTCCCAGATCCGCTAATTCCCGACGAAATGTAAGCCAAGAGTCGTGGACTCGAGATGAGACGTCGTCATCCCAACCGAGTTTCTCCAGCCACAGATTTTGCAAGAGGATTTTCGCCCGAATCACGACTGGTGCGAGAAATCCCAAGGGATCATAGAGTTGGGCAATCTCAGATAAAATAGCTCGCTTTGTAATCTTGTTCCCGATTGAGAGTGGAAGTGTTGTGAATTCAAACACATCCGTGGCTGGAATCCATGTGTCCGAGTACCTTTGTCTCGGAATCCTTAAACGAGTGAGAATTTTCTGTGCTGATGTCGGCCCCGATTGAGTTGAGAAGCTTTGGATGATTGCTTTGTCACTTGGCCAGTGGAAAGCCGCCCGCCGTGCAAATCCCGATGAGTTGATGTACCTGTGTGATGAGATCCGAACTCTGATCAGCTCCCCTGTAAATATCGTCCACGTATCGCCCCATTGTAAGAGGAGCGACCGCTTCGGGATACTTGTCGCCCTCGTCCTCCACGAACTGCAAAAGAACGCGAACGGCGAGAAACGGAGCCGGCGTCGTTCCGTATGTGACCGTTGTGAGTCGGTAAGCAATTATGTTCCCGCGTTGATCGACCCACAATTTCCGCTGTAGATCCCAATCGTCCCGATGAACCTGAATTTGCCGAAACATATTCGTAATATCCGTTGCAAAGATGTATCGATGTCGTCGTACCCATAATAGAACATCTGAAATGCCCCGTCTCAATTTCGCACCCGTGTGCAAAATATCGTTGAGCGATACTCCCGTTCTCGTAGTGCTTGACCCGTTAAAAACAACCCTCAATTTCGTTGTAGTGCTCGATTCTTTCAACACCCCGTGGCGAGGAAGATAATAAACCCGTGATTTTTGAGAAAGCGCACGTGAAGCCCGTATCATGTGAGACTGTTCCTCATATTCTTGCAGAAACTCTGAATATAGTTTCTGATATGAGGTATCCCGTGATAGTCGTCGTAATAGCCTTTGCAGGCTCTGGGCTGCCCTAACGTACGAATCCTCGAGTTGACTCGTAGACGACATTATCGGCAATCGAACGATATACCGTCCCGTTGAATCCCGCAAGTGAGTCCGCACAAAATGAGACTCACATTCCTGTTCTTCAGGCGTAAATTGAAGAGCAGGTAGACTGGGAGCCTCTTCCTGTTCCCAAAATCGAGTGAGAAGATCCTGAACTTCCTCGAAGTTGTGATCTACCGAAACTTGCTGCGACAATCCCGAACATGAAGCCCGATTGGCGATTGGGCCAAGAACGAACCACCCGAATATCGAATTCTGCGCCATAGGAGTCCCGTCTGCTCCTTTTCAAATTTTTGGACGAATAAATTGAGAGTATGCGTCTGCTCCCAAAATGAAATCAATCGCCCGTGGTGAGAGAAAATCTGGGTCTGCTAATTGCAGCCCATCCAAATGAGACCAATGTAATCCGGATGTTGAGAAGGAAGGAAGGATAGGCATTAGCTTAGGTAAAATGACCGCTTGAATATTTATTTCATTATTTGAGTTTACTGAACGTAAGGTGAACATACAGGTGACTGCGCCTCGAGTCAAGCCCGAATGACCCCCGCCAATCCCAATGATGGGAGTGGCCGCGTTGTCCCGGTGAAGCTTGAGGTGCCTCGCCAACTTCTCCGAAACAAAGGTGAGCTCCGATCCGTTGTCGATTAGCATTCGTACCCGGTGAGTTGCCCCGAATGCTAATTCGAGATCTGCCAAACCCGTGGCCAGCAGAGTCGAAAAAGCGTTGATAAGCTAGCACCCGAGCAAGCTAATGCCCCCGTCTCTCATTGTGTCGAGCCCGATGGTCGAGTAGCTCCCGATGTGCTTGGTGTTCCCGCAGAGGACGACTGTGGGTTGCGTTGAGCCGCACACGTAGCTCGTTGGTCGCCAGATTTTGACCACCCGGTGTGGATCATCGTATGATGTTTACGATCACATTCCTCGCATCTGGTCGTCCCCTGGCACGCCGCTACGCTGTGTTTCCCCAGACAATTGAAACATAAGCGCTGACGGATGACTTCTAACCGTCTTGCCTCGTTTGAGAGTTGCCGAAAGCTCGGGTACGCCACGATGAAGTGAGCACCTTTGCAGTGTGAGCATGCATACCCGGATGATGATGTGGATGCACCCGATGAAGCCGGTCTCGATGTAGAAGGCCGCGACATGTATGGCCCCGATGAGACTGCGTGAACCCATGAGGCATAAGTTCCCGATGATGAGTCCTTGCCCGTTGACTTGTTCTGAGAACGTGCAGTTTCTACGTTCTCGAGAGCTCGAGCTCGGTTGATTAGAAACCCCCAGAGATCTGAGAGCGAGGGAGGCTCGTCCGATCATCCCGCTTTGAGCTCCCAAGCTTCCCGCAGATGAGTGTCGAGTCTCCTCGAGACGATGTGTACGATGACCCAATCCCAGTGGCGAACTGGGCCTCCCAATGCTTCGAGTGCGTTGTACGCCGCCTTGAGGGAGTGTAGCAGGCCATGGAGCTCCTTTGCTGAACGTGGTGAAACCGTTTTCCGTATCCAGGAAGGCATCCAGATGAGCTGAGACCAGTGCGCGCATGTTGTTGTAATGCTCGAGGAGCGTGTTCCATGCCATGTTCAGTGAGGCCCCGGTGATCGGCAAGCTCGAAATGAGCTTTGATGCTTCTCCCGTAACCGCGGTGAGAAGATAATGCATCTTCTCAACACCGGTTATTTTGGAATTCTCCCGAACAAGCGCCGAAACGGGACCCATTGCGAGTATTCTCCCGAAAACCTTGGTAGCGAGATCTTTGGAAGCGGAGTTCGAAGTTCCAATGAGGCCGATGTGCCCGGTTGAGATGATCCCGATGCCATTGCGGAGGCTGCGTTGAGGGTCGCCCGAAGTCTCGCCAACCGTTGGCAAACCTCCATACGGAGAGTGTAGGCCCGTGTATATTGGTCTGCCTCCATAGATGCCTGGACAAGCGGCTCGTCCAGAAGTTGCTCTGCGAGCGTGTCGTGGACGGAGGCAAACGTTTCCCAGACGGCCAAGGCTGACTGTCTGCTCTCCTCGACCTCCTCCAATGAAAGAGGCTCTGATGACCCCTGAGTAAGGCGCCCGAGTAGGTCCCGCAGTATTGAGACCCGAGTTTCCTGCGTAGCCACCTTGAGATGTGCACATCCCGCGTTTCGTCCCTTCACGCCATCCCGCGATGATGAGCTTATATCCCGAGCAGCAGGAGACCGATTTCCGAAAATGTCCAACGACACTCGCACACTCGAAAGTGACTGAAAATGTCCAAAGTCACTGCGCGAATCCGAAAATAACCGAAAATGTCCACTGTCGCTACGCACACCCGAAAATGACCGAAAATGTTCAATGGCGCTACGCACACCCGAAAATGACCGAAAATGTCTAATGTCGCTACGCAGACCCGAAAATGAACGAAAATGTCCGAGGCCACTGCGCACCCACGAAAATGACCGAAAATGTCCAAACGAACTCCCAATTCACAGGCCAAGTGCACGCATAACGCCCGAATTACGCGGCACTGAAACTGACCCGAGAGATTTCTTGAGAAAAACTCACCAAATGTTCGATGAAGCTGCTTTGTGTACCGATCGAGCTCCAGTGGCCTGTTGAGTCCAAACGTCCCATGAGCGGCCGGCACGTTAACCCGAGCACGTGTCTCGCGAGCATAGCACCCTTCTGAGAAAAATGTCCCAAAAAATGTGACGCGTATGATTGTCGATGAGAGAATCCCAAGCGTTGCGCGTAAATTCTCACTTGTGTGGCTGTCACGTGTATCTGAGAGAGAACGTACGATCCACACTGTACGAAGTCCGCGAGACACTGAGCGAGAGCCAACGAGAAGGCTGAATGTGAGCGCGAGAGAGCGCGCACAATCTTCTCTGCCCGAAATCTGAACGTGACTGACCGATAGCCAATGAGAGTGCTTCTCTATCAGCACTATCGACGCGTGATATACCCGAGAGACGCCGCGTATGGCGGAATAAGAGTGACAGAGCGCGCACTAGATGCGTGAAACAAAGCCGTTGAAAATTCGAACTCGAGCAAACGCGTCGTGTGGCGTCTTGGTTGAGCAAAACTTTTGCAAGCTTCGATTTTCACTCCCGAAAAACTCACTGAGTCCCGATTCGTCGAGAAATGAGTCCCGAAAATTGTCCCGAATTTTCTCACACACATTTTACTGCACTTTTTCCCGAAGAACTGGCACGTAATCCCCCACCAGATCCGGCTCGAAGGACAAAAAATGTTGAGAAGGGCCCGGAAGATCTGGTGTAGGGGGAAAAAGAAAAGGCGCCAAGTTCTTGATGTACGGAAAAATAATATAAAAGTATATTAACAATATATAATACAAAGATACAGTATATGTGTGGAGAATTAGCCCGGTAAATGGTGAGGGAAGCCCGGTTTAATGAAGCGGATGAGAACTTTCCCGAACGAGGGCGGACAATGGCTGCCGCCGTGAGACGCGTCCCGACACGCGGGAGAAGGATCGGATCGACCGAGATCTCAACGATCCGCCTGTAACGCGGTAATATCGCCCGAATTACGCGTTTTTAAATGAGTCCCGAATACTGTCGTTCAGAAGAACTGTGATCCCGAAATATACGGTGAGGAACTTCCCGTATACTAATTCCCGTATACTAAAACCCGTGAGACGACGCGTGTGGTCCGTGTAATCGATGAGGAAAGAATGAGGGTGAGTGAGGGAAAAGCCGCGCGATCTCGCGATCGATGAGAGGAAATGCCCCGAAAAGTGGCGCCATCGACGACAGCCACGAGAGGATCCCGGCGTGACTCGCTCGTCTAATTCCCGCGTAAAATTATGAACAATTCGGGAATTACGAGCGGATCGTAATTCCTGAACACGTAGTTTATCGATCTCATTATTAAAATAAGTGGCGTCGGAGGATGGCAATCTTCAAAAAAGTAGTTTTATTTCTTCTCCGACACTATTAAAAAGTCCTCTTCTTATTCTTTGACCAATTAAATGATATAGTGTCCTTAGTTGACTTTCCAGCATTTCATTTCGCTTGATTTGCGTTTTAATATGCTGCACACTTTGACATATAAATCCGGGTTTGTATTGTAAGCATATATCATATAATTCTTTAGTTTTATTCTTTAATAAGAATACCTTTTTTAGTAAATGGCTAAATTCTATTCCGATGATTACTTTCCAAGTTTTATGATAGACGTGTGTTTTTTCCCGTGGTTTCTAGATAAACCGATTTTTCATTCCCAACGTTGTTTACTTGTACTTGGCTGCGGATCTTTGGGATCAGTAACGTCGTCATCAGTATCAATATTGTCAATTGCGTCATCGGATTCATTCTCATTTGTAAAATAGGGTTTTACATCTATTTTATTGTATATTACGACGTCATTACCTCTCCTCACAGCTATACTTTGTTCATTTAAAATCTCTTCTATTGTATACGGTCCTTCCCATGACTATGCAACTTCGAAAATCCTGGTTGCTTTCTTTTAATTAACACTTCTTGTCCTATGCTTAAGGATTTGGGAGTTCTGTGGGAAGTTAATCGTTCGCGAGTTTTATCTTGGGATTTTTCGATTTTTTCCCTTGCTTTTTCACGGACCTTTTCTCGATATCTTCGTAACGAGTCATATTTTTCCTTTATTGTCATTTCAAGATCTTCGGCGTCCAAAGGAATGTTTTGGGCATAACCAAATAAAAATTCGAAACGTAACACTCCGGTCCTTTCATTCCTTGTCGAATTATAAGAGATCATAGCCCTTGACAATTGAATCACCCAATCGGTACTTTCCGCCATGTAACTCCGTACCTAATTGAGGATTTCCCGATGCAATCTTTCATTTTTTCCATTTCATTGCGGGTAATAAACAGAGGTTGTGGTCCATTTGGTCCATTTGGTTTCACCTTCAAATGCGACGCCATTATCCGTTAAAATTTCTTAGGAATCCCAAAAATTTTACAATAATTTTCCCAAAATTTTTCAAGTACTTCTTGCGAATTCTTTGTTTTGAGCGGAGTTATCACCAAATATCTCGTAATGTAGTCCTGTACAACCAATATATATTTATGACCATGGCTTGCTGGAAGGGGTCCCATTACATCTAATGATACGTTATCGTTGGGATTTATCGGGATGTCAAGATTTCCTGGATGAGGTCTTGTTACTTGTGAAGTTAATTTTTCGTTTTGACATGTCTGACATTGTTGAATTACTCTTTCTACATCTTTCGTCATTCCGGTCCAATTACATTTCTGTCTCAATTTTTCTATTGTCTTTTGTGATCCGTTGTGTCCTCCAATAGTTGATTCATGAAATTCCTTGATTATTCTTTCTTTTTCTTCCTGTGTGGTAGGGTCTCTTACTTGATTAAAAAAAAAAACCATTAAATCTTTTTCTGGATTTAATTTTGTGTAAATATATTCGATCATCTCGAGTACCACTACTCCAAGTCTTGGATGCTTGATTCTAATTTGAATAGATTCGCGATTAGGAATTCGTATTCTTAGTTCGGCGTACCAAACGACTTTATCGTCATTAGGGTCGATTATTAATCCTTTCTCGTTTAGATTATCCGTTATTACTAGTCCATTTTTGTTTGTTCTTCCTTCTTTGTAAAATATATTTTCAGACCTTTGATATGAATTCTTTTCCTCTTGATAGTCGTCATAACTTGGAAATGTTTCGTTCAGGAATTCATCTAAAGCATCAGGGATTTCATTTTCCAAAACATTATCCGGGACAAAGCATCTACGTTTGCATGACTTTCCTTTTCTGTGTATGATTTCGAAATTATATTCCGCCAATTTCATTTCCATCTCATTAGCCGTGAAGAGGGGTCTTTCAAATTCATTACCCAAATTAGTGGATTATGATCCGTGATGATCTTAAATTTTCTTCCATACAGAAAGTGTCGATAGTACTTTACTGCCCAAATAATTGCAAGTAACTCTTTTTCTGTTGTTGAATAGTTTTGTTCAGCAGGATTTAGTGTTCTTGAAGCATACGAAATATGCTTGTCTTTTCCTAATTCTTCTTGAGATAATATTGCACCTATTGCTTTTCCACTAGCATCTGTTGATAATATAAACGGTTTGTTCCAGTCGGGATACGTCAGGATAGGTTCTGAACATAGTGCGTTTCGAAATCGATAGAACGAATCGAAAAAATTGTAAATTATCCAAAACCGAGGAAAAAAGTGCCTTTACAATATTAATATTGTAAAGGCACTTTCTTCTTCGGTTTTGGGTAATTTACATTTTTTTCGATTCGTTCAGGATTTGGTTTTATTCTCAGGTTTTATTCTTAGGATTTAATATTAATATTGTAAAGGCACTTTCTTCTTCGGTTTTGGATAATTTATAATTTTTTTGATTCGTTCATGATTTGGTTTTATTCCTTCTTTTGAAATGACATGACCCAAATATGCTAATTCCGGTTTTAGGTAAGGTAGTCGGCCCAGTGGCCGTCAGCGTTCTAGTGATCGTCATGTTTGCGCATTAAATAAGTATTTTAAGATAAAAATCAGTCCTTCATGCAGATCTGTGGTATATTAGCTTCCAGGAGGTATTTACTATGTTGTATTGCATTTTCACATCCGTAAGTATACGTATAAAAGAATAATCAAATTAAATATATTTCGCTACGACGTCTAGCTGTCATTTCGGCCGAATCCTTCATTAGGAGGTTAACGTGAACCATGTCATATTTCGGGTGATTTGAGAATGCCTGTGGACTTGCGTGTAGTAAGGTTTCCTTCACGTAATTAACAAGGATTTTAGTTTTGCGTTCAGCATAGAAAATTATAGTTTTATGTTAATTTCAACGAATTTTCATATATGACGATTACCTGTTCAGCAACATAAACACTCTGCCGGTTAATCGCCACGGCTGTCGATAACTGGGACAATGTTAGCAAAAAAAAGTCTTACGAATCGAATATTAGTTTATAGAAAATCAGAAAAGAAATATTGGGTCCGTAATTAGCATTGTCTGAAGGATCCACGGACCAGTAATCGTCATACACATATTCGCTATAGAAAAAAGATATACATATAAATAAATGTTGTCGATTACTGGGTCGTGACCATGTCGATAACTGGGTATGTCTCGAACACAGGTGAACTCCACTCGATCGAAATAATATTAAAAGTTATTTCATGAAAAAATGGTTGTTTATAATGACTACAAATAAATAAAAATTATAATTCTGACGTAATAAGCAACAATTTGTTTTATTTTGGAAATTAATAAAGATTCATGGAAGAAAAATTTTCTGTTTCAAACTTTTTATCAAATGTTTTAATAAAAATCGTAAAGTTTGTGACAGAGTGCGTAAAATTATTCTGACGTTCTATATGCAGACATAATCGAGCCAACATAGTCCTAGGAACCTTTACATAATTAGTTAAGGCCTTATATACCTTTGGATGGTCGGAAAACACGGCTTTTTAGGATTTTTTAAAAATACTTATAGAGCAATCAAAACGAGGTTTAGAGGGTTTGTTTCACATATCTGAAAGGTACCTCCAACGAGCGGCTCGTTCTTTTATTTTTGTACATCTAGCCCGATTTTTAAGAAAGTCGCATTTTTGACTGAAATAACGGCCTTTGTTCGTTTCCAAAAATCGCAATTGTTAAACGATAGTAAAAATCGTGTGTACTTCGCTATAAAATGTATCTAAGAAGTTATATTTGAAATTTCAAGTCAATCAGTCAAAAAATGCAGGACCTCCGACTCCGCCCGATTTTGAAAACATTTCTTCATGAAAAATGCGTTTAAAGTTTAAAATCCATTTTTCTACATGTCTTAAAAAAAATATCCACCTAAAATAACTTTTGCATATTATTTGCGACATGTTTATACATAATTGAAATAAAAAAAAAAACATTTTTTGTTTCCAAGGTATCTAAAGCCTCAAAGCAGTTTGAACGCATGTGATGATTAGTGGGACGTTGCCATGGCGATTACCAGACCAACTGTCATGGTGGCATGACGATGACTTATACAATAGCATCTTACAACCTTTACGAAATATTTTCTCGAAAACTGTACTAGGCCCGGGAATTTCACAACGACCTTCTTCTTCGTAATAAAAAAACTGATTAATAACAACTTAAAATAACTTTTGCTCACTTTCCTAGTTGAGCTATATAAATTTGCAAAGTCCAGCGATCTGCTTAAGGTGACGTTTACTGGGCCATTTACCTTACTCACAATTGTCAGGTTGCAATTGCAATTCAACATTTCTAAATTTTTGGAAAAGTGTCTAGGTTTTTGTTGTGTTCTTTCAGAGTTTTTCCGAATACAATAACATCGTTCATATACACGAAACCGTTCTTACCAATTAATCCTTGTAGTCCTTTGTTCACCATTCTTTGAAATGTCGGGGGTGCGTTCTTTAATCCAAAAGGCATTCTATTGTATTCATAATGACGATCTTTTGTTGAAAATGCTGTCTTTATTTTATCCTTTTCTTTTACTCCAATTTGATGAAAACCAGATGCAAGATCGAAAGCAGAAAAGTATTTAGCGTTTCCCAAATTATCTAAAATTTCGTCAATATTTGGCAAGGGATAAGCGTCTTGTTTAGTTTTCTCATTAATTTTTCGGTAGTCAATAACTATACGCCATTACTTTTTACCGGATGCGTCAGACTTTTTTGGTACGATCCATAAAGGTGAATTAAACGGTGAATCACTTTCTTGAATTATTCCTTTCTCGAGCATTTCTTTGATTTGTCTTTTAATTTCCTCCCGGTGGACGGGTGGATATCTGTATTGCTTTGTGTGAATTGGTTTTTTGTCAGTTAGGTCCATTGGATGTTCTATTAATCGAGTCATTAGAAGTGGATCTCCTGGTAGAATGAAGATGTCATGATATTTTTTAATGATTTGCCAGATTTCTTTTTTTCCTTTTTTAATGTGGTTTAATCGGGTATTTTCAACGAGTAACTTTTCTCTTTTATTTGTTATTTCAGGGATCTCATAATTTTTAATATCCAGCTGGTTAATCGGTTCGGCTTTTAATTTTCTCATACAACCGTCCTTGTCAGTCCAATTAGGAATGGGAAATGTGGCTTGTCCGTTTTGAACATTTACCCATACGTCATAATCTTTCAATTCTATTTTTGCATGTCCGTTCAAAATTCCTTCAATGTCAAATGTACGTAAACAATCAGTTCGTGCGGGCATATTCGTTTCTCTTTTCGGTGGATCCTTCGTATATGTTCTTGGTCCAAATTGGTGTTTACCCATATCGCATTTTGCTTCGAATTGTTCAAGTAAATTCAATCCAATTAATCCGTCTTCTTTCATTGGTAGATTTGAAGGGATTACGTGAAGTTCGACTAGTTGGGAAAATAATCTTGTTTCAATTATTCCTTCTGTTTTTAAGGTTTCATTTGCAATTGTCGTAATTCTTCTTCCATTCTTGATTACTTTTGTCGGATTATTCAACAATTTACTTTTTATAAATGATATTGTGGAGCCTGGATCAATAAAAAAATATTCCCTCTTTGGTGTCGTCTAATTTTAAAAGAACGTGAGCGAGTTTACATTCTTTGTTTCGGATGCAGCAAATTCTTGTGACATTTGTTCGTTCTCTTGGACGTGATGGGTTTGAGGAGGATCTTTGGAGTTTTGAGAAGCATTTTGAAAATTCCGTTTGTTAAAGTGTCTGCTGTCAAATAGTTTTTTCTTACATTCTGAAAGTACGTGTCCTGGTTTTTTACAATAATAACACACCTTTTGAAAACCTTTCGTGAATGTTTTGTCGCTTTTGTTTTTATTTTTGTGATTTTGATATTGACTTGGACCCTGATGAGTCTTTTCTGACCAATTATTCATTATACGCGTTTTGGAAGTTATTTCGGCTTTGATTGCCGAAGTAATCGCTTCTCTAATATTATTTGGATGTTCAGTTTTTACATCTAAACGAATTTCTTTTTCTAATCCTTCTAGAAAACCTGTAAGACACTTTTTCTTTTCTTCATCAATTAGGACTGTTTTATGACTTTGTGGAATTGACGTTTTATTCAAAATTGATTTGATTGCCAAATCGTATATTCTCATAAATCGTTGTGAATATTCATTAATCGAGTCTTTTTGTTTTTGTCTACAGTTCATTCTTTGGAGTTGAAAAATGGTTAAATCGTCATGACTACCATAATTAATTCGCAAGATATTTTTCAATTCAGTAAAATTGTCAATATTATCCGCTCTAATTTCAACTTTTGCTCTTCCTTTGAATTTTGATCCTAAAATCATTGCAAGTAGAAGACGTTGCTTGTTTCGATCAGGGTTCTTTTTCGCACTTTCAACTTGATAGATAAATGTTTCTACAGGCATATTTTCGCCATCAAATTCAGATATCGTAATTAATAATTCTTTTAGCGATGTTACATGGCCAGTCTCACCTTCGTCTTCAGTTATGTCAGATTCATAATCATTTGTTTTCGTTTCAATTTTCGATTCGATGTTCTCTATTCTCTTGAAAAGGTTTTGAAGAAGTTCTTCTATTTTTTTCATTTTCTACCTGGGCGCAATATCGGTCGTTCTTTAAAATAACGAGCGTTTCCTCTTCCTTGACGAGGATTTCTTCTTTCTTCAATGAGGATGGGCTGTCAATCACTCCGTATTGACACCCAGCTCTTGATTAGTTGCCGATGCCCTTTTTCGATGACCGTCGCGTGATGATTCCGTAGAGATGTTCTCTCAGGATGATCCTCTCGGATCCTCGTTGGTTTCACACGTGACCTTCGATTCAATGAGTCGTCGTTGGATGTCCCTCAGGTGTTCCGTTTGACGATTATTCGTTGAATCGAATTCGTGAGTAAGGATGTCTTGAAGTCAACTTTACGATGATGATTGGAATATCCCGTTGAGATTTCATAATATGTGTTTTTCTTCTTTGGGATCTTTAACTTCTACCCGTCTACGTTGATCTTCTTTTTGACATCCCACCGGGCTGCCACCAATTTATATGTTACACCGTTGGGTGAACATATTTGTTTAAAAAAAAGACGTCGTTATCGCGGTTCGAAGAGTTCTTTTATTTTGTTGTGTTACAATCATATGGCGAAGCGCTGGCCTGAGTGTTCTCGAAGTCTTCTCGTACTCGATGTCCAACGATTGTAATATGATGCGCTGACTGGTAACTCTTCTTTCGCGATAGCGGCTTGGAGATAGACGTCAATCGAAGTGCGTAGATGTATATTGTAGAATGTTCTTTGACGACCGGTGAATGTTTACTGGATCAAGTCTACGCTGGGCAATGATGCACTTAGCTCGGCAACGATATGCTCGTGATGAATAATCTGAAGAATAATCCTCTCAGAATCATCGGAACGCTCTTTATATACAATCGAGAATAACGTAGTATGTATTGGCTATATGATGGGGAAGAAATGTATCGCGTCACCGGGTGACTTATTCCAGAAGGTGTCATATTTCACCGTTACAATATACATACAAACATACATACATACATACATACATACATACATACATATATACATACATATATATTATGACGGGTATCGCGTGTTAACGTAGGCGGTGGGAGGGGGAAGGAAAAATTATTAATGGGTCGACGACTAGAAAAATTCAAATATTATTTATTTTACATCAATAGAGAAATGAAAACTCGATACAGAAAAAAGAATCTTAGTAATAAATTACAAAAAAAAGATAACAAAGGAAGACTCGATATAATAAAGAGATTTCGCAATAATAATAATAATGGTGACTCGAATGGAACGGGTTACTGGACACGCGAAGTCCCTACGCAATTTCTCGACCCGTTTCAAATAGTTTTGCTTTATAAATTTCGTAAAGTTATGTTGGGCGCCAGCCTTTCTCGGGCAACGCTCTTAACGCGTACTCAATCATGAAATAAACAGGGGAAAAAAACCAAAACAAACGCGGCCTTCGGCCGGCAAGCGCGAGACTCGATACGAAAGGAAATGGGGACGTCTCAGGGTATCTGGGGACGGACGGGGTTCTCGAAAACGATGGCCTCTTAATTTGGACCACGACTATTTAACTTAATTTTACAATACTCGATTTAATGATGCGCAAAAACAAAAGGGATTAAAATACTGATTGTGCGATTTTATCGCGCCGCGATGTATTCTCGCGGGCAATGTCACCCGATTCGGCCGACGACCCTGCTACGCGAGGCAGGGCCGCGGCTTCGCGCGCGCGAGGGAACTTTCACAAGGGACACCGGGGATCCGCCACGGACACCTTTTCACACGTCATTCGCGATAATTAGGTATGATAATTCTCGGGCTAATGGCTCGAATCGCCTCGCACTGAATTTAATATTCCTTAATCTACGTTACACACTATTCTTTGCGACGCGCACGGAAAAGGGACGACGATCGGGACTGACTGGGGAGGGGTGAAGGGAACGAATTTAACGGTCGCCCGTGCGACAAGATTTCCCGAACTGAATTTATCGACTTTCGCTAGCCGCTCTCGCACAATTAAGAAAAGAGGAAAGACTTACGGTTCTTTTCGCCGTGACTTCTATCGCGATCGAGCGGACAATATACTTTGTTCCTCAGATTGTTCGCGTCTCTTTCTCTCTCTCTTAGTTCGCTGCTCAGTTTGCTCGGGACTTTTGCGCTTTGCTACCTCGCTTGACCACGCTGCAGCACTTAAGGGGGGATTGTTTTTTTTTTTGCAAAATTTACCGCTTTTTGGGAATTTTTTTGTGAAGAAAGTATACAACGGAAAACTTGTGAAACTTGGCATATAGTTTTATTGATCTGTTTACTACATACAATAAAATTTTTAAACAATTTCATCAAAAAATCCGCCTCCCACCCCCCTCGACGCGCGATAGTCCTTTTTTGATGGTGTGCACGATTACAGCCTTCACGTTCATCTTGCAACGAAAACCCAAAAAGCGTTTTACTTTAGACACATATAGCTATCGTTCGATGAAGGGGATAAAAATTGACGATTTGGTGACGTTTTGAACTTGAAGTATCGATTTTTCGAAAAAAATTGATCGATTTTTTGTTATAAATAAAAAACTATTAAACGTATTGCTTTTTTGCTTCATCAAACGATAAAAGGATGTCAGCTGAGCATCCAAATCCAAATTTGTTCAAATCTGAAGGCAATCGGTCCAAATTTGAAGGCAATCGGTTGAATAGTTTTTGAGAAATCGTGCACACCAGTTGTGAAAAAGCTGTTTCGAGAAAAACGCGTTTAAAGTTGTGAGTACAGTTTATGGGACATATCGAGTACTTACAGTATTTTTAATCTAATCTGCTATGCCAGGGCCATACAGGATGCCTTCCTCGGCTTCGAACAACTCATTCAGTGAAGCAGTTTCGCTTCTGCGTCTTGTTCGAGCCTCTTTCGTTGCTTCGAGGCTGCGTCTCGTTGACCTCTCTATCCGCTGCTTATCTCGCGCATCGACGAATATTGATGCTTGCTGGCCAACGACGATTCCAATCGTCGTCATTGTTTTAAGGACTGCTGTAAAGCCTTCGTTAAAAATCCCTGCGGCCAAATAAGCCGCGATGTCGATCGTTTTCGCGCCACAGTGAAGGTGTTTAGGTGCGAATCGCCAAACGGTTGCGTTGAAGCTTTTGTTGTTGTTTTGAGTATCGCCACCTAAACACCTTTCCAGCAAGTCTCTCGATGACAAATCAATGTAAATCGGCTTAATAGCATTCGCGACGTCTTCATGCAGTGGAGCTTCGTGATCAAATTCGTCCAGAGTTTTTTCGGCTTCGGCAATGCGCCATTTGCACCAGCTTTGTGACCCCGCCGGACAGTACATATACTGAGGATTTTCATTCTTCGAGATCTTGTGGTAGAACGTTGCCCACACAGCATTGTACATCTCATCAACAGAGTCTGGATGTCTTCTGATAGCCAAACCGTAGAAAATTGTCAATTCTTTTATCAATTTATCGGTTAATTTTCCTTTTCCTCCAAGTTTTTTCGTTTTTTTTTCACATTTCTCAGTCGCGAGCCCATACGCTTCTCAACGTGCCCGACGCATTCCTTTTTCTTCACGATCAAATCATCGCCGTAAGGTTTGTCTTCCAACAAGGCTTTGAATGTTTTCGTGTCGCCATCGCCGATGTATTTCGCGTACCGTACTTCATGCATTTCCCAAGATCGTCGGAACATGTCTTTGATCGCGTCAACTTCCATCTTTCCAGCTGACCCATCATGATTTGCCGTACATTCACTGCTGTGTTCTTCGAACCAATCGTCGTATTCTTCGGTACCGGATTTTGATTGCCACCATTTACAAGCGTGACAGTAAGACGATTTCACGACAAGGTCAACCACTCTGCTTGAATATTTGCCGATGGGTGTCGTGATTCCAAACAAGGAACTACATCCTCGCTTTTTCCATGTTCCGTCTCCCGACACAGAAATATCTGTCTCTGGATTTCCGTGCTCAGCATTCTTCGCTTTCTCTTCTTTCACTGCCTTTTTCGCACACAGCTCCCATACAGCTTTGGCTCCACTGTAAATGTTCTCCAAGGAGGCATAGTACAAGGTTGTGCTGAAACCTTGGGATATATCCATCAAGCCACAAAATAAATTTATACCCTCTCTGCCTACTCCCAATAGTTTCATCACAAAAACCATTCTCCGGTTTATCTCACACGATTTGTCATCGACGACAGGACAGGAATTAATATATTGCACACGACACTTGCACTGCACAACTATTTTAAAACCCAAGCCGCGAGAACTGGATTCGCCAAATTTGATCGGTCCTTTGTATTCCTGACATATTACGAGTTGCGAGATTGCAGAGAAAACCGATAGAAACGCGATAATGCGATATCCATGACCCGGGTCCGTAATTATTTCTTTGTCTTCTGCTGTCGACAGTTTCTGGGCCGACGTACTTGCAAACGTCGTTTCCGTTTCTCGGGTGGGAATATTCCCAACAAATTTCCTTTTTTCGGTCTAGCAGCGCGACTATAAGTATCACTTCCCTGTTTTCGATCCATGATGTATACGTCTGTTACCAGTAAACTCTCGTTCGAGACTGAGCGACTCTCCACCGAATATTTCGATCTCGCACGACCGTTAGGACTCGTCCTTCATTGAATTAAATGCCTATTGTATGCTGTCCCGTTATTTTTATGGTCCGCCGAGCAACAGATTCGGGCAGCTGCCGGGCGCGCCGACCCCTGCCGTGTGACAACGAGCGCGCGGCCACCGCGAGTCGACACGCAGGTATAAAATCGCTTATAACTTTGCCATTTTTGAGAATTTTAATTTGAAATTTTGCACACATATTCTCAACACTTTGAAGAATATGAAACAGCGGTCAGTGAAAAATCGATTTTTTTGTCGAAAAAAAAGAAAATCCCCCCTTAATGCCGGACCACGCCGGCCGGCTTCCTCGTCTCGCCCAATCTCGTATTAGAGGACGGACCTCCTATCGATTTTTCGTCTCGATCCTCGTGGCTCACCCGTTCGGTCGATCTCCTTGATGACTCTTTTCCCTCCCGAGTCGCGAAGCGCCCCAGTCGGTACGGCGCTCGCCAGCCATACCGCGCGAGAGCTGCAGGCTCTCCTGACGCGAGGTAGGCCGGAGACTCGGGAGATGGCAGCGGAAAGCCCTCGGACGGCCAGTCCACTGTCCGCGTCGTCGGGAGATGGCGTTGCTGGATCTCGGAGTTGACGGCCGGGCCGACGTGGCCCCAGTCGACAGTCCGCGTGGTCGTGTCGCGATCGTGATAAGGCGGCGTGGGAAGGACGGGGGGGGGGGGGGGGGGGGCAGTGTCGCAGCTTCTATATAATAAAATAACTTCAACTACCTTAATATTAACATTCTAATTTTTCCGAATAAAGGTGCGTAGCGGAGACTAAGCCCGAGCGTCGTCACGCCGGCTTTTTCTCTATCTCCCTTGTGACGCAACGTCACAACTCCCCCCTGCTTAAACTGGAGTACTCCCCTCTTTTCCTGCAAGAGCGGTTAGTCAGTTATGCTTTCTTTACTTCAGGGGAGGAGCCGGAATGGATATGGTCAGGAAAGGTGCACTTGAGTACTAGGCTGGCGGTAGTTACCGTTAATATTCGTGGCTGAAGTTACTCGTATTACTGGAGCGATACATTTCCTACAATTAAATCACAGACTGGTTACCTTAATTTCGTAAATCTTTGCGATGACTTTGCCCTACTGGTAGTCGTTCGTCGCATACTCAGGTATTGTCCTCAGTCGTTCTGTAGTTTCGCCATCGGATGAGTATCTCGAGGCTCGCTGGGACTTCCGGCGAGGCTTCCTTGGCTTTTCACCGTAGCTAATCTCTAGATGATTACGTTGACTCACTGGTCGCTGGATTCTTCTTAGTCGCGGCTTCCTTGGCCGTTCGTGAAGCTGTTCCAGGGCCAGGCCTTGGGATGTAGGATATCGTGTTTGGGGTAACAATAGGTGGGGGTAGGATCTGGGGCATCAGGATTGGATTTCGAGTGTGGGACATCGGTAGGGGAAGGGGGGATTTGGGGCATCAGGATAAGGAAGGGGATCATGCGCGGGGGGGAAAGGTGAAGGGATATGAGGGCGGGGATGGGGGGTGAGGATCTGACAGGAGAGGAGTGGAGGAGAGGGACGGGCCGGTGCGCGGGTTTCGGGGCGGGCTGAGGGGTGGGGCGAGTAGTCCTCTCGGCCTGGGCCGCGAGGCTAGTACCGGTTCCTGTGACGAGTTCTTGTGACCATTCCTGACCATTCCTGTGGCTAGAGCTCGCTCCCGCTGTTGCCGTCGCCGTAAGGTGGCCTTGGAAGGGCCGGTCCTTGGGAGGGGCGGTTGCGGCGCCATGGCCGCCATTCCCGGGATAGGGATGGGCCGGGGAGCGGGGGGGGGGATTTGGCTTTGGGGACGGCGGAGGGGAGGGCGTCGAGGGGGGACTGGGGGGCAGGGATGTGGAAGCGGAACTGGGGGGAAGGGGCGGGTACTCCCGCTCCGACAGGCTCGGAACCCTCCTCGGGGCTTCGTTCGGCTTCTTGCCGGTTAGACCCCGGCTCGGGTGTCCGACCCTCGGGAATTGGAGCAATAGGCCCCCGGCTGCTGCGACCGAGGGTATCGCGTCCTCTTCCCTCTTCCAGGTGTACCAGGTGGTGCGATAGTCCTCTCGCCATCCTTCCACCACATCGCATGATGGGCGAGGGTATACTGCCTCGTTTTCCCATGGCAGGAATTGCGGGGGGACTATGAGTTCCCGTAGGGGCCGTCTATACGGCGGCCTAGAGGCTATCGTATAGACGGTAGCCTCTAGGAGCCGAGGACTACCTTCCTCGGCATTTCTCTTGAAGCAAGCTGCAAATAAGGCACACGCAAGCATTGGTTAGCATATAAAGCAAGCAAGCATTAATGAGCGCGAGTCTGTCGCTGATCCTACTGTCCTTGTCGTTCTAAGCGCGAGATCAGGTCAAAAAGGTGGGCGTCGGAAAGCTCTACCCGCTTCGAACGTTGGGAACGTAGCCCGCTACGGCGACGCCGTTTTGGGCTTGCGGCTGCTGTAGCTGATGATCGCGGCCTGCTCGGGCCGGCAATCGCTGGGTCAGGGGCTGCCTCTTCTTCTGGGGTTGGGACTCCTTGCGGGTTCCAGAAGGGCTTCAAATCCTTAATGTGAACTCGGGGGTTGCGACGGCTTGTCGAATTCTCAAGTTCATACCCTATCGGGGAGTGTACCGCCAGGATACGAAAGGGGCCGCTATACCGTGGCGGCAGTTTGGCAGCGAAGTTCTGCGCTCCTGACGACAGAACTCGGTTCTTCCGCAGAACTACATCTCCCACCTGATACCTCGTATCTTTTCGGTTCCTGTTGTAGTATTTGGCCTGCCTTTTCGCGGCGGCCTCTAGGTTCTTCCGAACCCAGTCGTGCAGCAGAGGTAACCGCTGCATCCTATTGAACCAGACCAGAGGCTCTCCGGGGGTTAATTTGGGGGGCTCAGGGACTTCGTCTCGGAGGCTTTTGGCTGGGCGGGGGTCACGGCCAAAATTTAAAAATGCGGGGGTCATCTGGGTGGAGGACTGCACGGCCGTGTTCATCGCGAAGCATAATTCCGGTAGGTGGGCGCCCCAGTCTCGGTGATCCATTCCCACGTACGATGTTATCATTGTCTTCAGAGTCCGGTTGACTCGCTCAACCGGATTCGCCTGCGCGTGGTAAGGCGGCACCGTTGTCTGGTGAATTCCAAACTCGTCCAAATACCGCGTTACGTGCGTATTCACGAATTCCGTTCCGTTGTCGGTCAGGAAGTATTGGGGACAACGGTACCACCAAAGTTGTTGACCACCAAAGTCTCGAATGCCTTCATTATTGTGGCGCCGGTAGCACTACCGAGCGCCTTAGCCTCTACGAACTTCGTGAAGACGTCCTGGAAGACAACGACGTAACGGTTCTTCGCTTTGCTGGGGGGAAACGGAGCCATCACGTCGGCAGCGACTACACACCATGGACCTTCCGTGGTGCGCTCTCGCATCAAACCGGACGGGGATAACTGCGAAACCTTGTGGAGTTGGCATATGGAACAACGCGCCACGTATAGTGCTATACCTTGGAATACGCCTGGCCAGAAGAAATCCTGGATGACCCGTTGATACGTTTTATCAGTACCCAGGTGGCCAGCCTGGGGTCCTTGATGGGCATCCTCCATTGCTCGCGGCCTAGTCTCAGCCAGCAAGACAAGCTTCCAGGCGTCCAAATCCACAATCGTCGGATCGATGATTGAATGCGGCCGATGGTAGTACAGCTTGTTGGCCTCGAGTTTTCAGCTTGGGTATTTCCAGGGGAATTCACGGACGTTTTGTACCTTGTCCAGGTACCAGGGGTCGGTACTTTCTCCGAGCGCGGCTAAGGCCGCGTCGGTGTCCTCGTACATGCGGGAAAGGGCATCAAGGACAACATGAAGGGTTCCTTTCCTATGGACGATCATCAGGTCCCATGCCTGCATCGAGAGTGCCCACCGGGCTAATC
The DNA here is from genome assembly GCA_964007375.1 of Ophion obscuratus. NCBI lineage: Eukaryota > Metazoa > Arthropoda > Insecta > Hymenoptera > Ichneumonidae > Ophion > Ophion obscuratus. The sequence goes on from OZ023312.1 coordinate 77,495,055, forward strand.
GTCCAGACGGGTCCTTCAGATTCCTTAGCCATTGGAGACTGCTGTGGTCGGTGATGACAGTAACGTGAGTGCCTTCGATGTACGGTCGAAACTTCCTCACTGCCCAAAATACCGCCAAGCACTCCTTCTCTGTGACGGTGTATTTACGTTCGGCGTTACTCAGCACCCTGCTGGCAAACGCGATCGGATGTTCTTCACCGTCGAATTCCTGCGTCAGGACGGCTCCTACGGCCGAGTCGCTGGCGTCTGTCTGGAGGACGAAAGGGCGGGTGAAATCGGGGCGGGCTAGGATAGGGGTCTGACTTAGGGCTTCGCGGAGAGACTCGAAAGCTTCCTGCTGTTCGGTCCCCCAGTTCCAGGGAAAGTCCTTTTTCAGGAGCTCGGTCAGGGGAATTCTATCCCGCGAAAGGGTGGGTAAAAATCGGGCATACCACCCTACCATTCCCAGGAAACGGCGTAATTGCCGAAGGGTCCTGGGTGGAGGGTATGCTAGGATGGGGGCAACTTTTTCCTGGTCTGCCTTCAATCCGTCCCGGCCGATGGCGTATCCTAGATACGTTACTTCCGGGCAGAAAAATTCGCTTTTATCCCGGTTGATGGTGAGCCCTGCGGCTCGAAAGACTTCTAGGACGATCCTCAAATACTCGAAGTGCTCGGCTTCGGTGTCGGTGGTGATGATCACGTCATCGAGATACGCAAAGACATGGGGCTCCCATGCCGGATCGATGAGCTGATCCATCAGCCGCTGAAACGTCGCTGGTGCGTTCGTCAGCCCGAACGGGATTCTCTTGAACTGGAAAAGTCCTTGGCCAGTAACGGCGAAGGCGGTTACAGGACGACTTTGGGGGTCTACAGGTTGCGCCAGAGGCTGTCTACGATTTGATCAACGATATACTGAAATTTCACGAGAACGTGAAAAAAGTGAGACAAGAGTGCAATCAAGAGATGTATGCAGAATGTACATTTTTGCACGAATCAATTAACATTATCGATAAACATGTGCAGAGTCTACATCATGACGTAGATGGATTGAACACTAAATTGTTCCAAGTGAAACGCAAATTAGAGAGCAATCCGCTTCCAGAGGTGGAGGAGGACGAAGCAGTTAATGATGTAATAGATCATACTCGAAACGTACATAATATTGTGGAAAATGTGAAAGAGTTTATGGAGATAATACGCGATGTAAAGAAATAAATAAGAAAAATAAATATTGTTTCACCACATTTTTTTTATTCACATAAAAACCTTACACCTAGAAAATCCTCTTACATAATTTTTTTACATCAATTTCATAACATAACCACTGGTCGGATTATATTCAACGATCCGATCATGTAAAATCACGCAGTATGCGGATGTTTGGGGTGGGAAAAGATTTTCCGATTTAAAATTCCAAACGTATATCCACTGGTCCTGATTTCAGGAACTCGTTTTGTTTCGAACAATCGATAGCAATGAGGGGAGCGTATCTTATAAAATCGGCTTTGCTCAACTCTTTCCCATAATAAAACGCTTGAAAAATGGTGTACATATCGTACAGCAGAGCATATTGATTGTGATTAATGTCGAGATTCAAATTACCATAAGGATAACATTGAGAGTTCAAAAACAGCTTAACATCGCGAATATTACAATGATCAAAATGACTTGCATTTCTATTTACATTATTCTTTCTCGCGGTCTGAAATCCTAGAATGACATAGCGAGGTTTTTCAAATTGCGTCGATATTTTCACGACCCAGACGTGATTTGAGGTGGCCGGCAGTAATGGATACTCGTACAGTTCCCATGTACGAAAACTCATGGCGATGGATGGATCTTTGGCAATGTAATTCAGCAACTGAACTTTTCGTTGATCCGATACTCTGATATAGGGTATCATCCATTTAATTTTGAGCAATGAAATCTTGAACTGTTCAGCAGCAGCAGGCCCATCTGCGATCTGTACAATAGCATTCACGTCGTTATTCGATCTCGTAAGAATCAGCTCGTGTTTAGCATTGATGACAATTCGATTGTAATCCTCAGCGAGTCCGATAATGAGATTGAGCGGCATCAAAAGGTCAAAATATCCGCTGTTATCCGTCAATGTTGTAGTAGTATCTGTGTCAAACCAGCCAGCATTTTCCATCAATCTTTTGCCCAGGACTCTGCGATACGTAATTTTTCATGAGTGTCGCGAGACCAGGGTTTTTGCTACAATCGATCTTAATAGCGTTTAGCTCGTAACGTATTTCTTCAAACAAATGACAGATGGCATTATTAACGAGTCGTGTCCGTTCGACCGGAGTTCCATCTATTTTCGTTAATTTTCTAAGTACGTGCAAAGAGCTTTTACTCGGCAGCAAGCACGTCTTTATGTTGAACGGAAATGCGAATTTCATCGTTGTTATTGAAGGTTGCCGACGCGAACAGTTGATGCACATGAGTCTCGTAGTCAGCGATAGACTCGTCGAAGGTAATTGGTTTTTGTATAGTCAGGATTCTTCCATGGTACGAAACAAGCAATTACAATACAGCAGCAGATACGAGTTTCCCCCGCAGTTTCAAGCCCAAATTCTTCAAAAACTGGAATGTTTTGGTGTGTCAGCTTCTTGACAGATGCTCGACGACTGATTGCTTTCGGGCATATTGATTCGCTCTTATAGCTTCGTCCAACTTTCGCATGAAACGCAATTTCCATTACGCCGATCTAATGTGTAATCTTATCGTTATAATTTCTCTACGAAAATTCACTGAGTATCCGTCTTGATCGACAAGTTTGAGCTGAAGATGATCTATTGACTGCGATGTGCGAAGGTACTTCAATGATCTTATATCCTGGTGGAACAACGGGGAAAAATTTAGTATGGTGTGTACTCGTTGTTCATTGATATAAGCACCCGTGGTAATGTTGCACTCGACTAGCAGAGAATCGATTTTGAGAATGGCCACCGGTAATTCGGACTTGTGCGTGATATTGGCTTCCAGTTTGCGTGCTGTGAATCCCAACAGTCGACCGGTGGGATCCTCAGGCATAAAATTTATCTGCTGATTGCACTCGATCTCGCTGCACAGAGTATTGTTTGGTCTCAGGTTGATGGAGATTTTTTTGCTAGACAGTGTAGTCTGTAAATAATGCTCGATATCCTCAATTTCATAGCTCCCGGTCGGTATGGTAACGATTTCCTGTCCCACATAGAATTTATTGTTGCCCACATCGATGCTCGGTATGGAGTTGAATGTGAGCAATTCGACGAGTCCGAGGGTTTGAATGGTGATAGTTCGATAGGCGGGAAGTAGTCAGCTTCCAGAGTAGAGCTCGCCCCCGAAGGTGTCAACGTGAAAGAATCACCCATGGTAGTTAACGTTCAACTGATACTTCATGGTACAGGGGAACCTTTTGATAGATATCCACATAGAAATTTTAAGCACAAGTGACCACATATGACACTACCATAGTCCTGATATCTTTCATGATTGTATTTGATAGTGGTACCAGCACCGAAATATTTCAGCAAATCTTGCGGTGGTTGAAGATTACCAAAGCTGTCAAAGTACATGACTTCATCATTGATTTTTTTGTATGCAACCCAATGTGTGACTGGACCATCCTAATCATCGAGATTCACAATAGCCGATTCGTAATTTCGCGGTCCACTCTCGGGCAATTCGTTTCTTATGAAAACTCCAAGAAAATGAGGAATTTTTATGGCTTTTGCATACTCCATTAGATCGAAATCAGTGAGTGCTCGGTGTGGTAGCTTTATGTGTTTTTTTTTGGCGAGTAGGGGCGTACACGCAAACCCATGCCGTTCTTGTAGGCTTTCAGGTAAAGTCCCTTGCCCAACGCAATAGCCACAATGAGACACAATGAGACAATCCACTCATTGTGTCGTTTAGTCTCGACCTTCCCACTTTGTCACGAGTTTCACATATTTTTGTTTCCTCACGTTCTCCATCGTTTTTCCGAATACCGCGTTATTCATCAATTTGAAAAAATTCTTCTCAAATTCATTCGTGGATTTTTTTTCCGTAATTCGGTGTTCAGATCGATGTGTGTCTTGAGCCAGGGAACTTGTTTAAACCTCAAGACTCTGTGAATTTTTGCCAATTCCATTCCCAAATTCAAGCATTGTTTAAAATTTTTATAATGAATAACGTATTTATCTTTTGGCAAAAATGTCACCATTAATTTTGAATTTTTACTGCCAGGTGGTACATTGTGCTCGGGACAAAGGGGGAGATCTTTGTGCGACTCGAAACGCTCCTCAAGATATTCCAAATCTACTTCGAGAATATATCCTGTGGGCGAGTCATCGGGAATATCAAGCACATTTATCGGCTCGTGCTCCCATTCGAAAGAACCAACCGGTAGATACTGCGACATAGCAGCACCGTACAAATTATTCACGTCAAAGTACATTAGATAAGATTCCTCTTTACTCGGATCGAAATCTGCACCCATGTATCGATTGTTCGCATGAGCATATCGATTCCGGCTCCGTGGGTAGTTCAAGCTCAACATCGGTACATTTGAGCATCGCATCAAAAGCAAGTACCGGAGCTGTAAAATAATGCAGAGGATCCCTGTACGTAGAAGAGCAGTTGCGTCGCAAATTTTCAAATATGTCTACCAATAACAAGATATCTGTTTTCAAATATAAATCCGAATATTCGACCAATGATGTGATGTTAAAGGCATTCCAAATGTTTTTCGCATGCTCGTAATAATGTTCTGAAGTATGTTCGTTGTTTAATTTTGAATAAATTCTTCTTTCGATGGCAACTGCTCTTCGTCGAGTTTCGCCCACGAGTCCGCATACTCGTAAGGGAAAACTCCCTTTCTCGTGAGCAATTGGAATTCCGCCACATTATTACAGTGATTACGTGTGATCGATTTATCATCATCCGTCAGGTATGAGGCCAGTTTTTCAAGACTACTAGCCATGAACCTGCTGGAATCGATAAAACGTAAATTTACATTTGTACCGTTAACGTATTTCGTAAATGAAATATATCGCTCTTTGTTTACGGGAAGAATTTTGACTGTGCTATTGAATTGTGTTGCCAATGGTTTTATTAAAAAGTGCGAGTCATAGCCGGAAAGATTGTGAAAGACTACGGGAATACTGTGGGATTTTATATAATTCACATTACAACCACGATGCGCAGTACCGCGAAATTTACCTGTGAAATGGCAATGATCACGGTGCTTTACATCGGTGGAGGTGAACGACTTATCGCAAAAATGACATTCCATGGCATGTTCGTATTGTATTTTTTCATCCGATGTGAGTGGTTTCATCGGCACAATATTGACGAAATGAGAATCGACAGTTTTTGCGGTTTTATGCAATTGGTCGACGAACCACTCGATACAATCAGATCCACGTTTAATTTCGAATTTTGAGAGCGAATCGTTAAAAGCACATTTCAAGCAATATGCAGCACTGTGTAGGACAGGGTTTTGACACTGTATCTCATTTCCGATTGATTCGAGAAGGCATTCGAGGTCTCCGTATACGACAAACGGCACATCGTCTTTGTACCGATAATTTTCTAAATTAAAAATTTTGTTTCCATCGGTCGGTAAAATCATTTTTTTTAATCTTATGCTCATGCAATCATGTTTGTGATTTTCGAAAGAACTTCAAAGATAGAAGTGATTCAAGCAGTTATCGCAAACCCATGTGTATCCATTATGATTCGATAGTTGTACATTTAGTAAACGCGATAGATTGCGGATCCAAGCAAAGTGGTAGATTGGTTGGAAATTGTCTTCCCCATCTACGTTCATACCGATATTCCCCTCCACCATAAGGAGATGTACAGTGGGCCTATCTGACTTATTTTTCCTTATGTATAGCGGAACTACTTCACTTTTTCTACCATTCATACCGTATACATTAATCGTTAAATTGTTCATTTTTTCAAATTTGGAAATGTCTTTTAAAGCCATCGGGAAATGTATACCGTCATATTTCAACACTGTTTTGAAATTGGGATACGAACTTGTGCGATCAGCATGATTTTTAGCCGGATGGAGCGCCGCTGTCACAGCCCACAAGAAACAGAATTCATTTCTGTTCTTCACATTCACAACAGCCTTCTTCTTCTGTATATCCTGCGGAAGATCGACATACGTTGAGAAGCCTCCACGCAGTGGCACATAGTGGTTCATTTTGACCGTCAAGATGATGATTTCTCGCATCGACCAGCCAGAATCGCGGTCTTGAAACTCTTCAACGTCGACCAGGAGCCGATCCGTCACATTCTCGTCGAACCACTTCTGAATGTCCGTAGATGCGAGCATCGCTTCGTTACGAGTGTTGAAGTATTTCGTTTCTTCAATCACTCCGTCGTTGTTCATCGTGGCAAATTCGCACGCCAACACGACGTTCGCCTTCAAATTTGCGTCTTTTGTGAGCACCTTTGAGAGTCACTTGACAGTGGTGATTTTGTCATCAGACAGGAACGATCGCAGATCCTTGTGGATGAGATTCACCACTGCGCCAGTTCGTATGCGATTTTGAAACGCGGACTCCAAATGTACCCAACGAACGCGATCGGACACTTTGCCGCGTGCACCAATGTTTCCGCCTGCTCGCTGATGAGCCCGAAATTTTTCACTCAACGATTTGGGCAGGGAGATCGTTGTTCGAATCCTCGTTTTTTCTCGCCACACGATAAACCCGGCGTTTTCAAGATTTTGTTGAGGAGTCGGATAGTCCGAGCCTGATAGGTTGACCATTTTTCCACTTCCTCCGTCGATGCACTTTCCAATAATTTGTAAGCATCTTCCATGATGATTATTAATTTCAAACACTTTTCCGACTCCATTTTTTGGTGTTGTTGGCAATATTCGAAAAGCTCATGCAATGGGATACGCTGGACGATGCCGTTGTAAGAATGATCGCGCACTACTGCAGCGGCTGCATTTATGGCGCAAATCACTGCGCAATGAGTAACCTCCTTGTGGGCAATGTTTATAAAACATTACGTTACATCCTTGTCTTTTGGTGTAACCTGATATAGGGTGAATTCATCGTCGGACTCAACATAAACAATTCCCAGAATTATGATGCAATGGCTGCGCAATAAGTAACCTTAAGGTAGGTTTACACTATGACACTTTGGTGTATACACTCAATGTATACATCGAGTGTCTGTGTGTGAACACCACTGTCTGATCTCGGGACATTTATTGCGACATCTCGCTAGGTGTCGCGTCGAGCGCCGTGTGAACAGGTTGTGTCGGAGCGTCTGCGGCAGTGTCCAAGTTTTCGAACCGGCGCGAAATTATCCAGACACTCACGACCCGCGTTAAATCAAAATGGCCATTACGTGGAGCAAGGAGAGCATTAAAAATTTGATATTTTTTGTGGAAGGACTGCCTGAACTTTGGCAAATATGTTGTGCTGATTATAAAAAATAGAGTAAAAAAACAGGCAGCACTTCAATGCTTGGCGAAACAGTTTGGCACAATATAGGCTAAAGTTGGCAGAAAAATTAATAATTTAAGAACACAGCTTAAGGGGCTATACCACTGTGAACGCTGGAAATTTGGGTGATTTTCAGGACTTTTTGGACGAAAAGTACTCAATTAAATCTTTTGGAAAATTAAAAATATATTTGTCCTATATTAAATAATTTTTTCATAGGTAAATATTGAGATCCAAGCGACTAATGCGCTGCCTTCGCAGGCGCAAAAAAAACGTTCCTCCACTGCTGACATGATTCCGGCTGATTGAGTAGCTGAAACCGAAAAAGGAAAAAAATGTCGTTAAACTAGAAGGTATTTCCTGTACAATGACGTAGGATTTTTGAAAAATATCAAAATCTAACAAAATAGCGTAGTTATGAAAAAAGTCTCTTTTCTTGCCTATAAAATGGTCGTTTTTTTCAATGCCAAATCGTCAATTTTCATCCAATCAAAAATATCCTACGTCATTGTAGAGTAAATATATCCAAGAGTACTCAGTTCAAATTTCAAGTCAATCGGATCTCTTTGAGTTACACTGTCAGCATATTTGAAAAATCTCATTTCGAGAAAAATGCGTTTAGAGATTTAACTATCGATTTTTGCAAGATAAAATGATATTGACATATATAATTTAAATGATAATGATATGCTTGAAAGAATAAACTGTCGAAAAAGGCAAAAAAATCGATCTTTTTAAAGTGTCGCACTGGTATAGCCCCTTAATAACAGCGCACGAAATTACGGCTGCCGCCGCACGGCGTTTCTCCATGGCATCCGAGCGGGTACTGCAGCTGTGTCAGTAGTTTTGTGTGTGAACGCCTGAGACACTTGTGTAGCGACATCACAGTACAGACACTTCCTGGGACACCGAACCGTCTTATGTGTGAACAGAACGGACATTAGTGACAGACATTTGTGTCGCAATAAGTGTCGTAGTCTATGCAGACCTTGATATCGTTGTCGCCATTTTCTATGTAGCATCCTTATCTCCCAGAATTTTTCTTAGGTGTAACCTGATACCCTTGTCGCCATGGGCAAATTCATCGTCGGACTCGACATAAGCAATTCGCAGAATTATGATGCAATCATACAAATTTGGTATCCTTGTCATCGTGGGGTATCGCATCTTGTCACTCACACACACACATGCGATACGCCCGATGCCATCGAAGAGACTTATCGTCTTTGAGTATTATGAAAAGTAGGGGGCATGGTCAAATTAATGTAAAATCATTGCAATTATGATATTTAGCTCAGTCTCGCTCGGATTGGAGTACATAGTTGACCTCCAGGGTTTCAAAAAACCTTCCAACGAGTTTGTGTTGAAAGAATTTTCGATGGTTTCCCTGTGTGTTTGTAATGTGCCCCCGGTCACATTTGTCTTCGGACCGCCTTGTGCATGGAACGATTTACCCGTAAAATATAGATGTACTAATGCATGGCTGACACACAATTTCCATGCTATACCGTGGTGCTTCGGTGCAATCCCATATGAAGCGGCATCGGAAATAATTCGAGGCATTTTATAAAATGCTCGAACGCTCTATGTGAAGGGATCGGAGAAAAAAGAATGGATGATGACAATCTTGATGGAAAAGGAGCCTTGACGCATTGTTAATCTAGAACTTCTCGACTGCCTTCGATTCCAAAGTTGCACACGCCGATACCCGCTGGATGTCCCTATCATACACGTTTCTTTTCAAAACCCTCCTCTATCATCCTTTGATCATGCAAGCAGCATGATTACCTTAACAAATAATTAAAGGGAACGATATACGAATAATCTCAAGGATTTATCTATTTGTGTCCAGAGACAGTGGCTTGTGGACGATGAACAGCTGTATCACGCCCAGGTTCGCCGTGAACGTCTTATCGGAAGTAACCGAATACGGCGAAGAGAGAAAAAATATAGGTCGCATATTTTTCACATCATTGCTGCCACGTATTCTTTCGTTGCACTCCCCAATAACGCGAACGTCGTCGCTCTTTCGCGGAACTCTATAGAAGGACATCGCAAAACTTCTGGACTATTAACGTATCTCTCTCTTCCTCTCTCTCTCTCCCCCCTCTCCCTCTCTCCCTCCCTCTCTTTCTCTCTCTCTCTCTCTCTCTCTCTCTCTCTCTCTCTCTCTCTCTCTCTCTCTCTCTCTCTCTCTCTCTCTCTCTCTCTCTCTCTCTCTCTCTCTCTCTCTCTCTCTCTCTCTCTCTCTCTCTCTCTCTCTCTCTCTCTCTCTCTCTCTCTCTCTCTCTCTCTCTCTCTCTCTCTCTCTCTCTCTCTCTCTCTCTCCCTCTCCCTCTCTCTTGTAGAGTTGGAGTCCAGACGTGTGTCAAATGCGCTCCGTCATTGAGTCAATTTTTTAGTGGAAAAAAGTCTGCAACAAAAATTAAAACTATAACAAAGTGATCAGTTTTGTGTGGTGAACAGTTTGAACTATCGATGATTCTGATACCTATCGGGATCGTGGGCCTGTGAACCTTTTTGGGACTGACATTGTTTGATTCGCGAAGAAGGTGACGGCGACCATTACCGCTGCCACGGTGGCAAGGTAAGAGCGCGCAATGAGGAATAACGCAATGCGGGATGGTCAATTACCGACCGTACTGACAATGGATACCACGACTGAGTACGATGAATATCGATGCTCAGGTTGCAGAAAAGCGATCAAAAACTTTTTTCATCCGGGATGTGTGAATAAGCATAAGGTGTACGATAAAAACAGAGAATTAGTGCAGTGTAAGGGTACCCTCGAAAACTTCCCAGTTGACGAAACCCCGAAGAATTCGACACCCGTGGCAGGTAACAGCAGTTTCAACAGAGACCGATTCGGTTCAACTGGGTCAAATACCGCAAGCAGAGTTATGAGTGCGTCAGCAAATATGGAAGTAAAAATAGACTGGTTGGTGAAAACCGTGAAAGACTTAAAGGATGAAGTTGCATGCAAGAAAGAAGTTAAGATTATTATTAAAGAAATAGTCCAAGAAGAATTAGGAGGTATGAAGAGCGAAATCGAAAAAATCAAGAAGATGCTGCAAGGAGGAGTTCTAGGTCCAGCACGGGAAGTACCAAAAACCTACTCAGGAGCCGTCAAAGAAAACAAAAAAGAGAAGGTCATAATTATCAAGCCTAAAGAAAAACAAGAAAGTGAGGCCACAAAAAAGACGATCAAAGAAACGGTCGACATAAAAAAACATGGCTGTGGGAGTAACAAGGTTAAAGAAAGGGAGTAATGGAACAGTGATTTTGGGCTGTGAAACGTCGGAAGAAACAGAAAAGTTAAACACCATAGTCCAGGAGAGAATGGGCTAAGGTTTCAAAGTCACCGAAACGATGCAACAAAAACCGAAAATTAAGATTGTCAACATGGAGGCGGACGAATTAGAGTTGGCAGACGATGAGCTGATTGAAACAATAAAGAAGCAGAACGCAATGAAAGAAATTGAAGGAAGGGAGATGAAAATCGTCAAAAGAATAAACAAAGAAGGAAGACACGAAGGCTCAATAATAATGATAGTCGATGAAGGAACCCATCAAGAGCTATTGATGAAAGGCAAGATCCGCCTGGGATGGAGAAAGTGTCCGGTATACAACCACATCAATGTGAAGCGATGCTACAAATGTTGGGGCTACTATCATATAGCAAAGAACTGCATAAGAGAGGAAACTTGCCATAAATGTGCCGGAAACCACGAAGCGAGTAGGTGTACAGCGGCGGAAAGCAAGTGTATAAACTGTGTGTTCAAAAACAGAGCATTCAACCTAGAGATAAATACGGAACATGACGCACTTGATCGGGAATGCCCTACGTATAAAAGAGCAATCCAAGAAGAGAAGAGGAGAGTAGGCTGGGACGATTAGCAACTACAGCAGGAAGAAACGTTATGGTATACGAATGCGCAAAGTCTTATTGCACACAAGGATGAAATACGATACCGAGTAGTGGACAGAATGAAACCTGCAATTATAGCGTTATCAGAGACCAGGGTGACGACCGAAATAGAAAACAGTGAAGTGTATATACCGGGATACGGTATAGTCAGATGTGCTGCGGAGAATAGGAACACAGGTGGTGTGATCTTATACGTCAGAGATGGTATTAAATTTGATATGATACCAATAAGTAAAATAGAGTCAAACTGTTGGTGTGCTGGAATAGAGGTCAAGGACGAACATTATAAAGGAGCGATCGCAACTGTGTATCACTCACCAAGTGCGTCGGATGCCGATTTTATACGATACATAGAACACATTACTGAGGAACTAACAATAAAAGGAGACTGTTTGATAATAGGTGACTTTAATATCGATGTTACAGTAGAAACGTTCGATAAAAATAAGTTAATAACAGTAATGATGAGTCTAGAAATGAAGCAATATGTTAATAAGCCAACGGGAATAACGCAAAATAGCCAAACAATTATACATTTATTATTTGCTAATATGAGTGTACAAGTTCAGGTGGAGCATGAACCAAAGATAACGGACCATGGATGGATAAAAGTCACATTAGGTAACAGGACGGAAAAGAATGAGTGCAGAGAATATAAAGCAAGAAACTATAGTAAAATCGATGCGAAGGAATTTTCAAGGATGTTGAGCACTACCACAAGACAAATGGAAGGGGTAGATGTAAGCCAACGAGCAAAAATGCTCGTTGATAACATAGTGGATGCACTCGATACGTTTGCACCGAAAAGAACAGTCAAGATTCCAAGGGTTTGGAACGGGAAAAAATGGTATTCGGAAGATATCACAGTAGCAGCGAGAAGAAGAGATGAGGCATACAAAGTAGCAGTTTTCACTGGCTTGGAGGAGAAGTGGCAGAAATTTAAAATAGAAAGGAATACGGTGGTTAAATTAATAAGAGAAAAGAAAAAGGAATATTATGAAAAGATGATAGACGACAATAAGAAGGACCCGACAAAAATGTGGAAAACATTAAAAGAATTAATTAAAGGTGGACCAATGGGTACACGGGAAGTAGAAAACATAGACTTTGAGATATTGGATGACACGATGAGAGGTAATATAGCTGATAAATTTAATGTGTTTTACGTACAAAGTATAAACAATATAGTTAATTCAATACAGCGGGATACGTCTGGGAGCCCAAACAGAAGAAGGATTCTAACGGGCGTTGGGATGGATGAGGAAAGAATAATGGGACAATTTGATGTTGTTGAAATAAAGGACCTACAGAAGATTGTGATGGAACTCCCAAAAATGAAGGGGACAGAAGAAGGAATATCAAGTAATGTATTAAAAATGGCGTTTAGTGCAATAAAAGAGGAATATGTAGAAATAATAAATGGGTCGCTACGGGAGGGACGTTGCCCGGACAGCTGGAAAACTTCCACGATTATACCGATTCCAAAGATGAACAAGGCCGAGAAAGCCAGTCAGTACAGGCCAATTAATATGTTGCCGCTGTACGAAAAAGTGCTCGAATTAGTAGTGAAAAATCAAATTGAAAAATGTTTAGAAGCCAATGACATTATAGCGGAGCATCAGTCGGGATTTAGGAAGCAATATTCGTGTGAAACGGCGATTCAAACTATTGTAGACGAATGGAAAATGGACATTAGTGAAGGAAAATTGGTAGGAGTAATCTTCATGGATCTAAGACGAGCTTTTGAGACCATAGACAGGGAAATCTTATTAGACAAGTTATACCAATATGGGATTAGAGGAAAGGTATTAGATTAGTTCCGAACATACTTAAGAAATAGAACACAGCAAGTTCGATTTAATAATGAATGGTCTGAAATTATTTCCAATGAACATGGGGTACCGCAGGGGTCAGTACTAGGGCCGTTGCTATTTATTATATATATAAATGATATAGTTAATTTGTGTACAGAGGAATGTGCAATAAAAATGTTTGCTGACGATACAGTCATATATGTAACTGGCAAAAGCAGCGCGGAAGTGGAGAGAAAGATGAATATGTTATTAAATATAGTGGAAAAGTGGATGGATAGAAATAAATTAAAAATGAATGTAGAGAAAACAAAATATATGATTGTCAGCAGTATAAGAAAAAGTGCGAGTGAGAATATTGTACTCAAGTGTTTGGATGAAACGGAACTAGAGAGAGTGGAGACGATAAAATATTTGGGTATAATTATTGATGACAAGCTAAGATTTAAAGAACACTGAGTATATGTTAAAGAAAAGTGGTAAAAAAACGATTTTCCTAAACAGAGTAGGACATTACGTATCTGCGTATACGAGATGTGTTATATATAAAGCAATTATCGCCCCTCACTTTGAATATTGTGCAACGCTGTTAGTGGGTATGGGCGAAACAGAGTTGAATAAACTGCAGATCGCGCAAAACAGAGCGATGAGAGTCATATTGCAATGCAACCGATACACGAAGGTCGAAGATATGGTGAATGCGGTGCAATTTATGTCTATAAGGCAAAGATTGTACTACAATGTATGTATATTTATATTTAAAGCAGTGAAAAATCTACTGCCCAAAGAACTGAAAAGCCGGTTACAAATAGTGAGAACGAGGAGTGGTAGGGAGACACGACAAGCGGAAAATATAGTAATACAATTTCGGAGAATGCGAAGCGCACAAAAGAGTATGTACTATGACGGAGTGAAAATGTATAATGCATTGCCAGCTGATCTAAAAGGCTGTGAAAAAGTCGAACAGTTTAAACGAATGTTAAAAGAATATGTTGTGTCAACAGTAAAGTGAGATGTACTTAGATTTAAGAAAATATGTAACAATATGTACAACAAATAGCTGAGAAAGCTAATAAACATCAATCAATCAATCAATCAAGCAATCTCTCTCTCTCTCTGTCTCTGTCTCTGTCTCTGTCTTTGTCTCTGTCTCTATCTCTGTCTCTCTCTCTCTCTCTCTCTCTCTCTCTCTCTCTCTCTCTCTCTCTCTCTCTCTCTCTCTCTCTCTCTCTCCCTCTGTCTCTGTCTCTGTCTCTCTCGTCACACATAAATGTAGCGCGAAACTGATAAGATTCTATGAAGAGCTTTATTATTGATTGTCGTTAAGAATTTATTGGATGCGATAGAGCGACATCGATGCTTCATAGACACACAGAAGAGCTTTATTATTGATTGTCGTTAAGAATTCATTGGTTGCGATAGAGCGACATCGATGCTTCATATACACACGCAACGCTAGAGGGATATATTTTATGAGACACAAGATTTTTCTCCCTCAAAATGGATTTATTTCAAGTGAAAGACATATGTTTACAGTATTGACATTTTTTTTCACTCATAAATTCACATTGTCTATATTTTCTGCTAAGTAGGCGAATGCAAAGATTATTTTTTTACTCACGAAGAATTTGTATCAAGGAATAAGTTTACTTTTTTTTCTGCTCACTCGTAAATAAGTTCACATTGATTATATTTTCCACCAAGAGGACGAATGTACAGATGATTTCCGTTAGACGCGCGGACCAGCTGTTGAAGATGTCTCGAATCGGCTCTTTCTCGTAAGAACTTGGTGATCCTTGTCGGCAAATATACGGAGCACTCGTTGTTCAGGTCTATGATAACCTGTTCCCTGAAACTGGTGTTAACCATGTTCACGTTGGTGACCTTCAACATTTTTCCAGGCTCCAGCTCGATGAACTTCTTTGTCGGTAGGGAATTGTCCATACGACTAATTTTGTTGACTTTCGACAAATCCATGATGTTGCTGCTGTTGTCGGGATGTTCAGTTGAGAGAGAGCCTTTTGAACAGAATTTCGATGTCACATTCCGTTTGAATGAGCTTTTTTATTTCGTCAATGTCTTCCAGAAATAATTAAACTCTCACTTTCGACTGCGTAGTTTAATATATATATAAAATGTTACACCGCTCGCGGCAAACACTATATTTTGAAAAACTCCGACGAGCCTAACACTGAAGATTATTTATTTATTTAATGGTTAATTACCATCTTGAGATTCTCTTGGAATGTTGTTGAATGTTTGATAGACCGAAGACTTTGATGATCGTCTCGAGAAACGTCGGTCGTTGGAAAATGGAATATCGAGCAACAGAGTGACAGCGTCTGATTGATTGCTGATGAGTGACTGACTACGTCTGACCAAGCCTGGCTTTTTATATTATTGTGATTGCGTCTTTAGGAACGTTCGAGATCTCGATTGCGCATATTGGAATACTTGGTCACTTCGCTTGGCGTTCGAGAAAGAGCAAGTTGTCTGTGAGGAGTTCTTATCTCAAGGCTAGAGGTGTCAAGTTTAACCGTTACACTCCTCCCCTCTTAAAAGGTTTTGGTCCCCATAATTAAATTTCACTTGTGGATTGTTTCGGTTGGCAGAGTTTTTAAATCATTTTTGGCGATTCTTCTGTTATTTCGATTTCTGAAATAGTTGGATTGTTCCTTGGTCTTTCTCTCAGATGTATTGTTTCAGGTCTGTCTATCGTTTGCGAATTTTTTCCGAAGTTATAATGATCAAATATTGTACATGGTTTCATACAAAACAGGATACTTTTTTGTATAAATTGACATAGTCCAATTTTATAAGCCGTATAAACAGTGATTATAATTATTTTTATGTATCCTAATTATCGAAGTCCATCCTGGAGATGTTCCGTGAACGTTTTTGTTCTTTTTTGCAAAGCTAATTCGTTAATTTGTTGATTCATTTCTTCTAGATTAGTTCCTAGTTCTTGTAGACGTTTAGGATTCATGTGATTTTCGTAAATCATGCTTATATTCAATTCTCGTATTTCGATTTTATTGTTTTCTAACGAATGCCTGATTTTTGTTTTATTAAATATATTAGGAAGTATTATATCATGTTTGATTGTTTTAGCTATATTTGATGCTTTTAATATAGCATGTGTAGCCATCGCTATGCATGCTGATTCGAGATGGACTTGAGCAATTTTTTCAATTTTTATAATTCGCGGAATATTGTCAGGACATAGAATATTAAGTATTTCGGTGTTTACTGGGACTATTGTCCAGTCGTGAGCGCTATTTAATTGAATGTAAAGAGGTGTTTGTAATTGAATGTATTTTGGGGTACATTGATTTTCTCTTTTTGCAAGAATCATTGTTATTACGCATGACGTTGTTGATTGTGTTGAATAGTCGGGGTGTTTTCTTTGGATTAAACATATATTTTCTACTTTCTTTAATTTTTCTAATTCGATTGTTTGTAATGGAAAGAATTTCGTTCGATATTCATTAATGACTATATAGTCTGTATCTATATGATATAAAATATAACCTTTGATTATTGAATAATTCGGAATTGGTATTGAGTGCAATATTTCGTATGCTTCTTCTTCTAAGATAGGCACTTCCAGAATGTAGATTAGTTTATCTGTAACAACTGCTACTGTTAAATGACTTATGTCAATTAACGTTGAAAGATATTCTTCTTTTAGGGGCACAGGAAAATAGGAGTGAAAATGTGCGTGTGTATAATTTCGCAGACTTTGAAAAATTAATGCAGGAGGTAGAGTTTGAGGATGAGCGATTCCATGTTTTCCATCTATTATTGAATCCATTAAATCTGTAATGCTCTTTCTTAGGTCTTCATATAGTGCAATGCAACCAGTGAATACTTCATCGATTTGTATGTTTATAGCGTTTCTCTGTAGACCTTGATATAGATTTTTTAAATTTGCACTCAGTATTTTAAATTGCATGCTCACTTCGGAAAATGCTTTTTGATTATCTTTCAATTGATAGAGCAATATTGTTGTTTGATTTTTAACGAGATGCGCAATTAGTAAATTATCATTTCTTAATTTATCGATTTCATTGCTAAAATAAGTAGCATCACAGGCTGATAGTGTTCCAAATAAAATCTTAATTCTTTCTCCAATAATATTAAATAATCCTCGTCTTACTCGTTGTCCAAAAAGATAATAAAGACTTCGAAGTTGATTTTCTAATAATTCGTTTCTTTTGATTTGCATTTCGATTTGCTTCTCATTATGACATATAAATTCTGGTTGATATTGTAAACAAATATTATACAGTTCTCGTGTTTTGTTACTCATCATTTGCAGTTCTAATGGTAAATGTGTAAATTCAATTCCAACGACGTCGCTGATTTTTGTATTTGTACTATGCAGAATCAGAAACATGGTTTGCAGTTACATAATAAATTGCATCAATTTATGTCTTTCTTAACCTCATAGTTAAGTTGTTGAAAAAACGTCATCCTTCACCGAGATTTTTTTCTTAACCATGCACGCCAAGTCGTTGCACAGCATTTCCAGTGATACATACATACAGTACTTGCCTGAGGCATACGTTGTACTTGTATATAATGGTGATTCGAACTTTTCATTATAATAGTAATATGGTTTCTTAAACTAAATTGTTGAGAAAAATAGTATTTCTAGGGTTTCGCAATTTTGTGTACGTTTCTTGAAATTTGCTTGGCTTTTGCATAAAGAGTTATTTCACTTCTTTTGTATGTTTGAATTGGAAAAGTAATAATGTAAATACAAGTCTGGTTTGAAAAAAATCACAAGTATTTCGAGGTTCATTAGAATTTTGTAGATAGTGAAACGACCGATAATTTTTTCGAGCGCATTTTTTATTGCTTGGCGTTTTTTTACTTGTTCAAGTTTTTAAAGGGAATTTCAGATCTTTTTGAAATAAATATATATACAGGGCTACTGGATATGGTCACGATCCCTTGAAAGGGTTATAGGACATTTTCCGCTGTCAAATGACCTAACAATGTTTCATGCAAAAGTCAACTAATTTCGAGATATTATTTTTATGATTCAACTATAAACATGAATATAGTATAACCTAACTGTATAAAATCCATCTATATAAATGAATATCGATGTGAATACCAGAGTATAGCTTATGCAAAATACTACAGAAGTCGCACTCTTAAAGCTCCCAGTCGATCTTAAATTCATTAAATGATAAAATTACCGATCGCGAAGTTTTTCATGAACATTTTTGGATAATCCAACGAGTGATTTATTTCGACATGAAAGTTCCAATAAACAAATTATTTTCGAATGCCAGGCAATCACTCTTTTACATTGTTTATATTATTGCCATGTGTCTTCTTATAGGCGACAAATATTTTTTACGGAAAATTACTCTATCTAAATTTCAATGCAGAGCCTACAGTGTTAAAAGTTGCAATTTTCAAACCTATTATATCCGAATCTAAATAGTCGACTGTTCTGAAATTCCACTGAAACATGCATAATGATACGGACAATATCTAGTTAATATTTGAACAAAATCTATAAAATCAAGAACGCACGCTGGTTCTACCTTAACGCATTCAACCATTGGGCATTTAATTCTGTTGGGCTGGAGCTTTGGGCCTTTGGGCTTTGGAGCTTTGGGGAAATGGTAGCCGTAACCATTGAGATGCAAGAAGGCCCTAGCGTCCTCGGCCTTCGTTTTGAAACGTACGTACGTAAACGAGAGGCTCTGCTCAGATTGGTGGTACGATCCTCGGCGAGATATTGTTTCTGAACGAAGCCTAAGGGTTCGACGAGTTCCTTGAGGCCAGCCTCGCTGGTGCTCTCGGAGAGATCGGCGACAGCGGTGATATCCTCGCGACACTGGGACTGTATACTGTGGCCGCGATGATTGACGCCGTTTCTCATCCTCGGTAGTACTTGCTACCCTGGAGAAAACCGATGGTTCATCTAAATGGTAAATCCGACGCTACATTAGTTCTGGTTCGTACATGATAGCCCAGGTACCATACCTACCACGCATGTGCGTACGGAATCGGTACCGGTATTAGTATGGTGAGGATACAGAACGGGTATATTTTACTATTGTACAGTACAGGTACACCGTAGGGTACAAACTCTGTACGCCACACCAATAGTACGCTCGGTCATCAGGGTGAAGCTATCGAGAAATCGCCATAGGTCCTCAAATCATCTGTGTTTGAGACGTGACAGTTTAGTGTTCGTAGGCAAAGGGTGTTGAACTTTCGTGCCTCATTTTGGTCGCACACCGCTCAGGAAATTGAGGATTTTGAGGGGTAATGACAATGGCTACGGATCATCAGAAAATATGCTATCTGCGACTTTTTCACGAATACTGTGACGGAAAATCCCATGCTACACCCTTCGCGTCACAAAAGGTCGTCGCGCCTCCGCCCGGCGATTTTTCCCGAGGCGCCAGCCGCGTTAGCGGCTCGCCGAGCGGTAGGTCGAGACGACCGATTTGTCCGACTAGCACAGGTTTTCCTAAGGTAGAGTGGCGGGGTCAGGGACTAAACACTTATGCAACACAACAAAAGAATAAATAAATACTTGCAAACACTTCTAGAGAGAGAATCACACTTTATTCACTCCGAGACGTTCCTCTGCGGATGATTCTATATAAAATTTATATAAGGCCGCCGGCCGGCCTATCTCTTTTCTCTCTCTCACCTTTTTCGACGGGATAACAATAATAACCTACACTAAAATTACACAAAGGACCAGCCACGTTCCTCCCTGCACCGCGACCCGAACCGATGCACACGCGAATGACGGAGACATTTCTTTAATCGAAGGTAAAACTTTTCCCTTTACGTCGGGGGCGGCCACATTTCACAGGCCGACTTAATTGTCCCCAACAATTACGTTTACTCGTCGACCGTCTCGCTCGGATTTCCGTGGTCAAGTCCTGTTCCGCGAGCGAGACGGTTGACTCGAGGGCTCCGTCTCAGCCGTTCATCCCCGCCTCTCCGTCATTCGCGTCGGCCGTTACCGCGCCAAAGTTAAATATTAAAACTTATTAAAATGACGGTGACGGGTACGATGACGATGATGATAACGATAACGATGACGGGTACGATGACCGTTGACGGTGACGATAACGATGACGGGTACGATGACCGTTGACGGATCAAGTCTCAGCCCGTCGATCCTACCCAGCGCATCGAGTGTCGCAGCGATTCGTGCCCACGGCGTTGATGCGACGTGCCAAGGTCGGGCGGACGCGGCGTTACCGACCGAGAGGGATTGAGGACCAGCCGGCTGCCGTAGGTTCGTTTATCATACGCCATACGTTCGAGGCGGAGAGGGTGCCGGCTTCTTTGGTTGCCTGACGCGTCAGCCTGGACGGTTGCGTAGTCGAACGCCTGCCGATCAAATACCGCTTCCCTCCGCCGATCGTGGTGGAGGAGCGTTCCAGAACGTGGGCCGAGGAGAATCGCCTCGAACTCTCGAGCGAGGGCAAGATCGACGAGGCGCACTCCGACTGGAAGATACGAGGCCGCTGCTGTGGGAAGGATCTCGAGGTTTCCGAGACGACCGCCATTTCCCGCGCGCCATCGTACCAATTAATATCGAATGAACGAATAAAAAAAAGAACATAATTATACAATAAAATGAATAAATATATGAAGGGACAACAAGATAAATAAATAATAAACGATAACGGCACGCTCGGGCTCCCGTACGAGGATGAAATCCGAGCGAGAGGGTCGCCTTAAGGTGACTTTGGGGCTCGTCAATTTTTTCCACGTGACAATACATACCGAGGTATTCCTGCGAAGAACAAATAAACTTGAGTTTCTTGGATCGGAGCCGTTGGCTGTTTGACACATTGGCGAGCGGGAAAGCACTGCGAGGGAAGATCGTGGCAAATGACAAAGTACGTTTATTGAGGTTATGAGACAGGCCATATTTTTTTATTCTTACGTCAATATAAATTCCAGTGATCCGATCGTGCTATCAAAATTCGAGGCTACATGATAATATCATGATAATATTAAAGAATTCGTGGACTTTGCGTGCCGCCGTTGTCGCGTCGAAGTGACACTTAGCATCATCGTCGGTAAAAACTACAGAAAAACACTTTTCGAGTCTCACTTTCACCGTAAGCAAACTCACTCATTATTTTTCGTCAATGTTGCTCTTCGGAGACGCTGAGAAACTTCAAGTGTAGAAGAACGATGTGAGTCAATCTAACGCGATAAAACACCGGGGTTCCGATCCATGCAACTGCCCGGCAGTACGAGAATGGGGGGGCTCTGCGTGTCAGGGCCTTTACACACGGCGTATTCGATTCGATGTAGTGTATATTTTGATACGACCGATTATCGAGCCAGTCGACAAACGGTGCACTTCAGGCTGAAACGCGGCGTTTCAGCGTGAAGTGAATGTAGAACGATTCTAAGGTGTTGAAGAATTTTCGTGGTAAAAAAATCGTTCGGAAATTCGGTCGAATATTATGAGATCTCAAGATTGAGTAGACAGATCGAAAAATGACCCAATCAAAATCGATAGAAAAAAATCATATTTCATTGGTAAAATTTCCTAAAATTTTCGATTCGTCACTGCGTTTTCGCGTATTATCGAATCAAAGTTAAAACGTTGTCTGCTAATGCCCATGTTACTGTATAAAAAGTCGCGGCGTGTTCGTCAGTCCGTCAATGGCGTCGAGATAGGTGGCATAGATCAGTGGCGTCGAATTTTTTTTTATTACTTGGCGTCAAGACACTGCCGCGTCCCTTGATGACTACGTTTCTCTATCTTCACACCAGACGACGGCCTTAAATGAAATTGAATATTGGGGAGATCCACTTTATTTCTCCCGTAAATTGTGGATACTCAGTTTGCGAGCAAGACCTCGTCGCTTTGCATCGGGTTCATCTCCATTGCCCGCAAAACTTTCGCTGAATCTCGGACCGGCAACTGTCGCCGTTCGCGGCCTACTTGGCGCTTTCAGACCACCGTGTTCTTCGATTATATGGGCGAGGCTATAAATATTTTATAATTTGACAACCACTGACTGTATCGACACCGTATAGAAATATACTAGACCAAAAAATTACAGGAACATAAAATTTATTCTATTTTTTACTGTTTTTTGAAGCGCTGTATATCCATGAATAATAGTCGTATCGAGATGGTATTTTAAAGCCTCAAGATTCTAGTTATCAGATTTTTCAGAAAACAAATTTTGTGACCTAGCGTTATCGCGTAATCATAAGGTATAACTGAAAAGAAAATGTATCTAAATTTTACTGTTTTTTTTCAGAGTCCACGGGCTAGCGAAAACTTTTTCCAGCTACATCAATACATAGTTTAGTTAGCTTGTTTATTCATCTTTAATTTGGCTTAATTTAAATCTCTCTACGTCAATTTTTCGCCGAGATATCTGACTTTGAATGAAAAAAGTTCATTTCGTCTTTGATCATCGATATCTCAGCAAGCAATGATCGTACAAGACCCTTTCATTGATTTTTGAGAACATTTTTTTTACTCTGTAATGAACTCCTTCCTTTGGTTCACCACGTAAGTAGTGGATGCTATCCGTTGCTCCACCACTGTATCAAATTTTAAGGTCAATCTCCATTCACTGTACGGAATCACATATATTTGAGTAAATACCCAATTTCATAAATCTCCCTTCTCCTGATACGTATGCGACAATTTCAGTCATTTCACATAAATTTCATTAATTCATATATCTCCCTTCTCATCATACGATTTTGACCATTTTAGTCATTTCGCATACATTTCATTAATTCATATATCTCCCTTCTCATCATACGATTTTGACCATTTCAGTAATTTCACATCAATTTCATTAAATTCACATATTCATATATCTCCCTTTTCGTCATCGACAGAAATTCTACGTCTTTAAATTCTATTAAAAAAGGTCGTAACATCCGATTCTCCAATTGCAATCTTTCGTTCTCTTATTATTGGTATAATCGCTCGATTTACATCGCTTAGAAATTTGCATCAACGGCGCTCGAGGATCTGGCCTCTTACATTAATAATACATGGGATAAAACGTGAAATGAACATTAAAATCTCGACTCTGATATTTCCGATCCGATTGTTCACTTTGTCCGGTAAAATTTGTACAGTTCTTATAATATTTCGGACAGTTTTCATCGACGCGACGTTATAGCTCGAGGATACATGAAAACGTGGCCAAAATGGCCGCTCACCCGAACTTGAGCCGGTAACCGTTACGCGCACTTTTTAAGTTTATTTTCAAGTCCTTTAAGAGTCTTTTTTGTCCTCAACACTTTTCGTCGCATGAGAGTTCACCGAGATGAATAATTGCGGTACTCACATTTTTGTACGAATTTCCGTTCATGACGATGTTCAGCCGCTCATCGAGACTGCGCACCTCGATCGATCAGTCGGGCTTTTCGCGAGTCCGTGGTGAGTGATCCATCGGTTGAGGATACTCTGGATCCTCGCTATTGACGTGTTGACTCGATGGCGACTTAATTACGTCCTTGTTTTTGACGGCCGGCGAAGATCGCGGGTGTCGAAGATGGCGGACACACGACTCGCGTCGTAACGGTTACCGGCGTCTCTTTTGTGCTGACGAGATGTCCGTTCGGATACTCGATCTCAAGAGGAGTGTTGCTTGCTAACCTTTGTTCTCGATCTCTCCTTTCCGGATATGATATGCGCCCTCTTGTTCCGCTCGGATATCGGTGCTGAGATATACTACCAGAATCACTACCAAATATTTGGTAGTGATCCGAGATGTTTAGATTTGTATAATCGATACTGACCTTGAATTCAAGGTCACCCATTAAAATGAAATACGAATCTAAATATCTCGGAACACTACCAAATATTTGGTAGTGATCCGAGATATTTCAATTTATATAATCAATACTGACCTTGAATAACGTTGAACGACTTTGACCCCTAATTATTTTATGCGGCTTGAGGTGCTCCACAAGATGGCTGAAGAAGTACCATTCCATTTTAAAAAGTGGAGGTGACCTTCACTGTGCGCCAGCTCCTCCACCGAAATAAAGAAAATTGGTCGCATTCGATGGCCTTCTTCACACCGTACAACTTTTGTCGGGAACATTTTTTTGTGATGTCGATAATTACCGAGTTATTTCGGGTAGCAGAGATAAGAGGGACACCCTGTATACTCATACATTGCTTACGTACGAACATCCTGCTTCCTCTTTGCTTTCATCATCCCATTTGTTCTTGTCACACCTGTGGTATTCGTACACGGTACATCATCGTCAACAAATGAACTTTTTGTTCTCCTCACTCTTTGGATCTGAAGCGAAAAAAATACCATTTTACTTATTTATTTTCCGAACATTTATGTGCTCGAAAGCGTCTTCGGCTGTACCCTTCATGCGTACAAAGGTGCTTACGTTTTCAGCAGGTATTGTTGGAATGTTAACGTGGAGGTTATTTTCCGACCTAACGGATCCCTCGATTTGTATCGCAACATCATCGGTACTACAGGTGTCTTCGTCGAAATTTATTTCCTTTTTTGCTTCATCTATACCGGTACAACTGCTGCCGGTATACATCCTCTCCGCCAACGTCTCTTCGTACGTTGTACTTTCCTGCCATTGTGAAATTAACATGTGTCATTATTCACATTTTTTACATGCATCATAGGCGACATGTTTTGAAAATGTATTTAATTCAACAAGCAACCTTTGCGACGCTTATTATGTGCTGGAATGCATCTTCGGCTTTACGCTTTATGCGTACGATCTGTTTGTTCGTGACTTTCTGAAAATTCGTACATTTCAGAAGTCCTTGAAACCAATGATTGCTTGGCTTTTCACTGGACAAATAAACCAACAAAACAAGTATCAATTATTTTTTGATAATATCTTGACACAGTACGGTTAAACACCAACGATTGACACAAAAGCTTCATGTTGTCCATTCTTCAGCGAGTTATTGACGATCGAAAAAAAAAAACAGTTAAAAAATCAAAGTTCACAAGTTGCGGACTTGACGTGAAATACCCCATACATCAAAAATACACGTTCGGCGTATATTCCATTCACTTCCCTTACGTACACCATTTCCATTGAAATGAACTCACCAGTTGTTTCACACTTGCAAATATTACACACTACCCTCAAATTCCTCAGCGACCCAAACAGTTTGTTTTTCCTTTCCATACGTTTCCATATACGCTCTTAATGTACCGGTATCGAACGATAAGTCGTATTTTTTACTTTTCTGATTGAACAGTTGTATGTCGCTAATTGCGGCGACTGATCTCTCTCGGCTTCTCACGTATTCGTATTCTACACAAAACTTGTTGTCCATGTTTGTTTTTGATGTTGTATCACTATCTGCAAAAAATTACGCGTTTCGGTCTGAAATTGAATGAACAAGCTAACTGAGCTATGTAATTGATGTAACTGAAAAAATGTCCTCACCGCACGGACCCTTGAAAAAAAACACTAAAGTTAAGAATTTTTTTCTTTCCCGCTATTCCTTATTATTACCTGCGATTTCCCGCGATAACCGTAGGCCACGAACTTTTTTCCGAAATATCTGAAAGCTAGAATCTTGAAACTTCAAAATGCTTGTTTTTTTTCTTTCCAATAACTTTGGAGTCCCATCTCGAGCATTCATCAAACAGTTGATTCGTCTAACTGCCCAGCGAGTATGAGGGGAATCGTTGGAACGATGGGTCGAGACGTTTTTTCAACAAACGCATTTTACAAAATTAAAAAAAAAAATAGGTATATGTTTTACTAGCTTTTTCCTGTGGCTTCGTCTGGGTGGATCTCGACATTTATGTTGAAATACTATTCAACCCCTTAAATAATATTTTTTTTCAAGCGTGACACACGTCTATATTAGATGCCAAATTCGATATTAGTAAAATATCAGATCTTAGATTCTATATTGATAAAATATTTGATATTATATTCCAATCGATTTGAATTGGAGTTTATTCGTTTATATCCCGTGTGGAAATTGATTTAGGCTCACTTTGCTACTGAGGGCCATTAAAAGCAGAATACTGAGGTCCTCCACGGTTGCCTGAACGACGCCCCGTATAAACCGTGGTGGCCCCGTAAGCTATCCTTGTCAATGGATATCCGTACGTGTGTTTCTGTGTTTTTGAACAATGGACGTGTACCAGAAATTAGCAAAATATTCGGTTCTAATCAATGTCTAAAATCTTTTTTGATCGAAAGAAATATCTGGGAAACGAAAAATCGTTCTATTTACACATTACACATAATCAGGTAACATTTATTTTTTTCAAGCGTGATACACGTCTATATTAGATGCCAGATTCGATATTAGTAAAATATCAGATCTTAGATTCTATATTGATAAAATATTTGATATTATATTCCATTCGATTTGAATTGGAGTTTATTCGTTTATATCCCGTGTGGAAATTGATTTAGGCTCACTTTGCTACTGAGGGCCATTAAAAGCAGAATACTGAGGTCCTCCACGGTTGCCTGAACGACGCCCCGTATAAACCGTGGTGGCCCCGTAAGCTATCCTTGTCAATGGATATCCGTACG
This sequence comes from Ophion obscuratus, assembly GCA_964007375.1. NCBI lineage: Eukaryota > Metazoa > Arthropoda > Insecta > Hymenoptera > Ichneumonidae > Ophion > Ophion obscuratus. The sequence goes on from OZ023312.1 coordinate 77,521,775, forward strand.
TGTATTTCTGTGTTTTTGAACAATGGACGTGTACCAGAGATTAGCAAAATATTCGGTTCTAATCAATGTCTAAAATCTTTTTTGATCGAAAGAAATATCTGGGAAACGAAAAATCGTTCTATTTACACATTACACATAATCAGGTAACGTTCATGAATGGAAAATATCATCAAAATCTTTGGAAGAAATAATTTTTCCTATGAAAAATATTCAGCGGAAATAAGTCACTATAAAAAAGAAAAAAAAATCGAATGAGATTGTCCAAACATATGCGTCAGCATTACTCCATTTATGAATAAAGGCAATCAGGATAGTATGTAATTTTTATGATAAAAATTTATGATAACAAACGATGTTATTTGTTGAATTAAGGTGGGGGAAGCCCTAATATATATATAAAAAAAACGTTAAAAGTGTCATTACGTCGCACATGATTTCCATTGATATACTAATATTTCGAAGTTCGTTCAAAATATACTTACCTTTTCACTCTGTTCACCTTACCTTGTTTATGTTTCATGAATTCACTTTGCTTCGTGCGAGTATTATATGTATACGTGTGTGTGTGTGTGTGTGTGTGTGTGTGTGTGTGTGTGTGTGTGCGCGCGCGCGCGTGTGTGTGTGTGCGTGCGTGCGTGCGTGTGTGTGTGTGTGTGTGTATGTGTGTGTGTGTGTGTGTGTGTGTACGCGGGACAAAATACATGCACACGCATACACATACGCACTGACGCAAACGCACAGTGATTGTTAATTAGACGGCTAGATTAAAAGAAAAAGGTTGGAAACAAAAAATCATGTTATGTATTTCTTTTTACCCTCCACCGTAATAACACTTTTTAACGTTTTTTTTTTTTTTCATATTAGGGCTTCCCCCACCTTAATTCAACATGTAACATCGTTTTTTATTCATAGCAATACCTCAAACTAATTTTGTACCGATTTTGGGCTGGAGCCGTGATTCTATAGTTTTACCCAGTACCACACGTGTTTTATCCTATTTTTACCTATTATCGAGTAATCGAATTTAGTAATTAAAATACCACAAACGATTTAGTTGAAGCTATTTATACTGGTCCATCTCGACAATGCCCCTATTGTGGTAATCCCGATAGGGATTGCCACAATAAGCCCTTAAAGTAAATTTGAAGCCCTTAAAAGTTTTATGAGGGATGCCCTGTCAATTTTCCGCACGGGATTAGATAAGAATTATAAGTTCATTACATTATATTTGCCCGTAAATTATAACGAGAAAAATATTAGATGTTCGAATGGAAAGTATCTTATGTGTTATTTCACGAAATACTCTACATTTGTGCCAAAGTTCATAATTAAATTCGATTTTACGTGACGATTATAATTGAAAGAATATTCGATGTTAAATGATTCACTAGTAAAATCTTTGATATTATATTCCATTTTGTTTTAATTATATTTCACTTGTTTGCATCATATAAAAATAAGAATTTCATCATTACATTCTATTTAACTGGAATATTACAATTAGAAAAATATTAGATATTAAATTAGATATTGGTATATTTGATATTCTATTATATTCTATTTGAATTATATAAGGGATGTTTTCTTTCCATCTCGATACGACGATACGGAGATACAGCGTTTCAAAAACAGTAAAAAATGGAAAAAATTCTGTTCCTTTAATTTTTGAATAAATGTTTGAAATTTGAATTGAAAAATTGAATTATGTCTGAAACTTTGTCGCGAAGGAACCGGTTCGCCATGTTCATCGCGGTAAATCGTGACCGCCGCACTAAAATTGTTGCCTGCACGCATGGAGGCTAGAGTGGGAGGAGTCCGAACTCTAATGGAGAGTCTTGAAAAAAGTGTCTACAAAAATGTGGTCAAACAGGGATGGCGCCACTATCTCTAAGACCTCGAGAAGTGAGCCGCGTGTGAGAGAGCCGGAACAAATGAATTATGAAAAGTTAGCTGTATGTGAGGCAGAATGATAGTTGCGAAATGTGCTGCATACGAGGCAAAATGATACTTGAGAAGTGAGCTGCATGCGAGAGAAAAAGAATCATTTTCATGAGTGTTACACGATTTCCTTCTTTTGCCAGTAAGGATTATTGAAAATATTCAGAGGGCATAGGTACAACAGAATAATGTGAGGTAATGTAAAATTTGTTTATTGTTATTATTACTGGCTAACCAAAGATAGCAGTTGATAAGGTTACGAGGGGGCGTACACAAATTACGTAACGCAAAATATCTCAATTTTTTACTCTCCCCTCCCCCCCCACGTAACGGGACTGTAATGCTTGGCCAGAACCCCCCCCCCTTCCATTACGCAGCAGGTGCTTTGTCGTCAATAATTGCGATTTTTTTGATAGACATAATTAGTTATCAAAGGATCGGGTTTATACTCACTTTATGAAGTATATTTTCATCCAGTTTTATACCAATTTTTCTGACAAAATCTTGGAAATTAACCGAGATATATGCCTTGATTTGACGACGAAAAAAAATTCTCTTCATTGTCCCATCCATACCTTTATAAAAGGTTATCTGTAAATTGAAAGTCGACAATTTATCGATATCTATACAAATGTAGTTATCGTTATGCGTAGCCGTTTTTTTTTTGTACAAAATGCTGACAGTTCGGACATTTTTGTCTATTTTCAAGGCCCTTTTTCTGTATTCAAGCAGTCTTTGAAAATAGTAATTATCAAATGTTAAAAATGCAGATACGTACAACCTTAGTCACTACGATTACAAAAACGTTTGTAAAAAACTTGAAAATCGGTTGAAAAGTTTTAAAGTATTCGCTCGGACAAGGTCGAAAAAACTAGTTTCGAGAAAAACGCCATTAAAGTTTTTATTCCGTGTTTCTTAATATAAAGTTATGTTTTTTTTCTAGAATATTGATACTTACATTGAAGTATCTAGTCGCGGAGGATATGACGGTTCTTCATCTTCATGATAGTTCAGAAAATATGTTATCTATTGTAAATGATGCCACACCTGTAGGGACTGAGGGCACTAACCGGTCGCGCTACCTGTTCTCACTAAAGTGACTATAACTCCGTCAATTTTCGGACTTGTGAATAAAAATGTTGTCAACATATTTTTCAATACAGGTACTTTCGAGAATTATAAAAAAAACTTTTCAAATTTTGCTTGGGGGACGTGGGAAAGCTACTCTGCAAGTTCTTGCACAGTGACTTTCCCCCTTAACTGACATTGCGTATAGAAAACTGTGAGCTGTCCACGGTAAAATTACACGCGAGGTTTAAATTTAAAAAAAACTTGAACATACAGAAATTTGGCTATTACTGGCAGTTTTAAAATCGTGAGGTAACGCAAACCTTGACCCCCCCCCCCCCAACGTACGTAGACCGTAACGCCTGGCCGAACCCCCCACCCCCAATTGCGTTACGTAATTGGCGTAAGGCCCCCAAGAACCGTACATACACACATGCGCGCGCGCGTATGTGTGCGTATATGGATACGTTGAGAAGCAATGGACCAATTCCTTGTATCCGATGTACCTTGAGAACCGTTCGAATATCGGAAGAATTGAAAATTGTTTCCCGGATCGCGAAGTGATAAATGCTCCTCTTCGCATAGTACATCACAGGCGAGGCAAGACTGCTCGACAGCCTTCAAGAATGAAACCATCCGCTGTTTGAACATATTTGAAAAAGTGTTGTTCGCATACAACATTGTTATTTTTCGAAGGTGTTCGCAAAAAATCGGCCCACCGTCTGAAATCCTCTTGGCTCTGAAACCAAACGAAAACCAGCACTATACTTATGTGCCTATACTTTGTACAGAATTAATTACACCTTGCAATGATCATTTTAATAATACTATTGAGTGTTGCTCTTAATGCAGAAATGCAGCAGGGCTGTGACGCACAATTGGTTCCAAAAATGTATTCAAGTGTCTTCAATTCGACAAATAATGAATGCACGAAATAGAACGTGAAAGTCGAATGAAAAATAAGAGACAATTGAAAAAGAACCAGAGAAAACTTGAGAACCACAAAAAGAGAACTACCTGCTACAAAAGTAGCGCACATACAGGAAATGAAATTTCATTCCCTTCAAACAGTTGAAGATATAATGCATATAATAATGCATATAACGTAATAGAAAGAATGTAGGCATGTAGGCAAGAATGTTAGGATTTATCTTTCAAGGTTGCATCTCTGTGAGACTACGTTCCGGTAAAGATGTTTCTCTCCATATATGAATTTTGAGTGTATATACGAGAAAATGTCACGGTTGTTGTCCGAGATTCTCTTCTTGATGGTGAACAATATACCCTTTTCCAATATGACCGACTTTGAGTGCTCGGTTTGTATTAGTTGGTAGCCACAAACGAGATGCTCCGATTATTTTGCTAAAGCGAACGATGTATGTTCCGTTATGAGAGTATATACGTCAGGCAATCGTGATCTGTCTTCGCTGTTAACGAATTTGAATGTCGCAATTGCACGAGACTACTAGTGTTTATTTCCAGAATAGGTTGTTTGCCTAGATGTTGATACAACCGGGTGGCCAGGGATCCAAAATATATTTCAACTAAACTGTTTTAGTCGGAACGACCAACCTATGGGCCCAAATAGTGAGGCCCAATTGTCGTAGACATGACCACAAAAAGTTGGTCGTTCCGACTAGGAAATGACCGAAAATATACGGTATTAAAGTCTCCGTTTCCGACCAGTCGACAAATCTGCAACTGTACATTAAAATTAAAATGTTCGTACTTTTCAAATAAATAATACGTTTTATTAATAAATTAAAATGTCAGGTCACTTTGGGACACGCTTGCTAGTATCGGTGGAATAAACTTTAAGTTGCTAATTATTATTAAGTATTTGCAGCGGGATATTATTGTCTCTGAATAAACTACTTCGCAGTAACCCGTTTTATTATACAGCTTTGGATATGTCGTCGATGCTGTAGGAAGACGCTTACGCATGCGCACTACGATTTACGACATGAAATTTCGAGCCGAGTAAACTCACATGAATAATTTCTCATTTTTACTAGGTAAAACGAACCGTAATTGGGTGAGCTGCTCACTTTTGTCATTTTCACCCAAACTGAGAACCACAATAGCCCTCCAGGGGACCTATTACGGTTCTCGAGTGAGACTTTTAATTCTCTGACTTTCGTCTCACATGAATTTTGTCACTATTACAGATAAGTCTGGTGAAAATGTGAGATCACTAGGAATTTCCGGCTAGGGATCTCACGTTTTCGCGACGTTGTCGAAGGGGTATACTAACACGCGAATCGAATCTAGCCTAAAATCGAGCACCTGTACAACAGGGAAGACATAATTTCTTCATCCGGATAAATAGCAAGTTAAAATAGAATATAAATTCGCAACTTGAACGTTACAGAAAAACCCGAAAAAAATGTTTTTAGGTTTTGTGAAAGAACACGAAGACTGAGTACAAGACAGATTGCGGTACAACAGTATAAATAAAAAAAAAAATACTATAGTTCTGTATCATATTAAAATATGAGGGGATTGTTATAACACAGTGGTAGAATTATTGTTTATTCATACTAAATCGAACTATTATATAATACACCCAGGTAGCATAAATGTTCAATTGACGTCGATAAGTTGCCGTTGTCAGGTTATCTTTAAAGCACGATCATAAGATAACTATTCGACATCTTTCAAATGACATCCCGTATAATGCTGCCGTAAAGCTATCTTTTTTACGATATCCTCGACGATGAAAACAGATGTCTAAAAGGTATCACAAAATGTTATCGAATTGATGACTTTTTAATTTATCAAAAAGTTATCTATTTACTGTTATCTATTGTATCTAGTTTAACTTTGTTCAAAGGATATCATGAAGACGAATTACATAAGACGTCTTTTTTTGTATATTTTGTATTGTATCGATATTTGGTATTGACGGGAAGTAGTAAAAAGTCATTCACATGTTGTCCTAAAGATGACATTCCACGAATCATTTTTATCATAGTGCGAATACAGTGTGTCATATTTCATTTCACCGGCCACGAATTATGTGTAACAACAAGTAGTTAAAAAAATAAAGCTGTTGAAATATATATATACGTGAGTGCCTTTCGTCCTATTATTCTTTTTGCCTCTGTAGGTACATATGTATATTTAATGTACTGTATTTTTATTATAAAAGCGTACGCCTCCTTTTTAGGTTATCCACGTTTGGAGCATTGCAACCACTAAAAGGCGTGACCGTAACGGGGGAGAAGTCCAATAACAACTGTACCATTTTTATAATATTAAATTATATTTCACTTATAATGAATTGGTTAATGTTTTATTTATAATGATCTAGCGCACTTCGAAACCGACATGACAATACCTTATCCATTTCCTTATTATAAAAATTAACTTATTAACAGTCTAGAATTTTTAATATAGCTCAATATTACCCATTTAAAATTATCATATGGTAAGCATAGGTGATGAAGTTTTTGTTGCAATACGAACGAGTACATGTATATATACACGTTTGTATTAAAAGTAACAAAGAGTTATTATCTATGCTTATAATATAATTATTGAAAATGGGTAATATTGAGCTGTATTAAATATTCTAGACTATTAATAAGTTAATTTTTATAAAGAAATAGATAGGATATTGTTATATATATATATCCTTTCGATAGTACTCTTCGATGCCGTTTAGATGTCGTTTTGTCAACCTTATTCGGATGCCTATGGGACGACTTTTCGAGGACATATATCGATTTGATGACTTTACGCTAACGTACCGACCACGGACAAGAGTGAACCTTTCGTTGGCATTTTGTTAACCATTAAAAGTTGCCGTATAGTTAACTATACGAAACGTATCCGTTTCGCGATATCTTTCGGATGCCATATAGATAACATTTTACCGCCTGAGTATCTAGAACAATACGAGGGTGGGGTGAAAAGTTTCCGGCCTGACCAAGAAAAACGATTTTGATTAAAAAATTTTTTTTGCTTTATTTTTTAACATAATCTCCATCAACACTGATACATTTCTCATAATGGTGTTCTAATTTAGTTATACCAGTTTGAAACGTAGATTCGTCAAGCTCCTCAAAATACTGATTTACAGCTTCGATAACTTCTTCGTTGCTCTTAAATCTTTTTCCGCCAAGCCATTTTTTGAGGTTAGGAAACAGGTAATAGTCGCTGGGGGCTAAGTCTGGAGAGTAGGGAGGATGCGGCATCAATTCAAACTTCAATTCGTGGATTTTGGATATGGCAACAATCGACGAATGCGCTGGTGCGTTATCGTGATGAAACAAAACTTTTTTCTTCGCCAAATGAGGTCGTTTAATTTGCACCTCGTGCTTCAAACGTTGCAATAACTCTGCGTAGTATTGACCCTTACCCTTTTCAAGGTAATCAATGTATATAATTCCTCTCGCATCCCATAAAACAGTAGCCATAACCTTGTTTGCCGATAAAATTGTTTTTGCCTTCTTTGGGGTTGGTTCCCCTTTTCCAACCCACTGTTTTGACTGTTCTTTATTTTCAGGAGTGTTGTGGTGGACCCATGTCTCATCAACAGTTATGAATCGACGCAAAAATTCGTTTGGATTACGCTTATGCAGCGCCAAATTGTCGGTAGAAATGGTTTTTCGAAGCAGTTTTTGGTCGAGCGTTAGCAAATGCGGCACCCACCTTGCACATAGCTTTTCCATGTTCAAATGGTTGTGCAAAATATTTCGCACACGTTCAGCTGACATCCTACAGGTCTCAGCTATCTCATGCACTTTCAACCTGCGGTCTTCCAACACTATTTTATGGATTTTTTCAATCATCTCTGAACCATTTTAAATTCAGAAACCCACTGCTTAATAGTTGAATATGATGGGGAGGAGTCTCCTAGTGCCGAATCCATCTCTTCTTTTATTCGTTTTGGTGTAAAACCTTTCAAATGGAAGTATTTGATGATAGCACGTTTTTCCAATTTTTCCATTTTTACGAAAACAACGGAAGCGTCTCGCGCAATGTGCTCTCAAACGCAAACTAATGTAGCGATTGGGCTGAAACTGTACATACAAGCTCGGTAGGAATGGTACTGTAGGACGCCGCTCCAAAACTAGACCTAGTGGCACCATCTCTTGGTCAGGCCGGAAACTTTTCACCCCACCCTCGTATGCGGGTCACAATTTCCACCGTTTTAAATTGGAGCAGGAGCGGACCACCGAAACAAGGTAAAGAATGGCAAAGCACCATCATCATCAAATTATTCATTATTATCGAATAATAACACTATACTGTGTGCGGTATAAACTTTAAGTTGCTAATTATTATTAAGTATTTGCGACGAGATTTTGCCGCCGCTGAATAAACTATTTCGTAATAACCCGTAATATTGTCACAGCATTGTGGTATTGTCACGGCATTGCTTTAGGGCACTGTCTTACATACAAGTCTGGAATCTCTCGGGTTTTTGCATGGTGGAAAGTGTCATCGTTAGTGAGGCAAAAATGCAGTTCCTCATTTATCCACTGGAAGCGCTGTCAAGTAGAAGTAGTCTTGTAGATATAGATATATACCAATGGAAAAACAACCTCTTGACAGCCAGTACGAGTGTTCATAACGTTTTTAAAAATCTAAACTAACTGAAACGCTTTGGTAGAACTGCATAGTGTGGACCCGGCCTCATCCTTCGCTATATTTTATTATATTTGATTAAGGATGCGCCAGTTCGCCTATCGACAAAATAAAAAACGGCAAAAACAATTTTTTGTAAACAACAAACTCGCCAAACTGACAAATCAATAAAAACGGTGCCTTTTAAACATACACAATGCGTTCATTCCTTTTTTTAATTTTTTCTTCCATTATATTTATTTTTAGGTTCTTATCAACATTGTTAAAAAAGTAATCTACTCAAATGACGAACGACCAAATAAAAATATTACAGAAGTTCGAACAAACGAGAAATACAGTTTACTGAAATAATAATTCTCATTCTACCCGGAGGTTCAGGAGTGAAAAAATACTCAATCATTTTCCATTCATATCACTGTTACAAATATTGGGTCTGTTCGTTTTGGTTATACTTTTCTATATTTCTTACGCCTTTTGAGGACTTTCTATTACTGTATCTATTGCAATTGTAGAAAGTGTAGCTAAACCAAACAGACTATGTTTATTTCGAAAATCTGCGCCTGTGCACAGAACAGCGCTTCGGGTGGCAGAAGCGAGAAGTGCCCGTTTGCCACATTATCTGAGTCCCTCCTCACCCTAGGAGTTTCCAAACCTCCATGTAAGACACGAGGTTTGTTCACGCTAGCTACACTTTTTACACTTTTTTAGGGAGTGTACACTTTCGCGTTCGTTTTAACGGAAATGACGTCACGCGCCGCTGTTCGCGTTACGAGTGTAGCTACACTTTCGTGCCACTAACCCTAGACTTTTTACACTCGATCTTGACGAGGTGTAAAAGTACACGAAAAGTGTAACAGTGATATTACTAGAATAACCCTATATCCAGCGAAACTGTCAGTGAGTGTATACAGAGGTGAGTACGACATAACCTAAAATATTTAAGGCAATCACAAACAAATTCTCATTTATTACGGAAAATAATTAATAATAAAGGTTCAAAATAACAAACTATTATAATTATCAAATTCTATCGATCAAGGTGATTAAAACATTGACATGACCTAAAATGTATAAGGCAATCACAAACAAATTCTCATTTATTATGAAAAACAATAATAAAGGTTCAAAATAGCAAAGTATTATAATTATCAATTTCTATTGATCAAGGTGATAAAAAAATTGACAAGATATAATGACAAGTGTTTGTTATAAATTCGCAGTATCACAATACGTTCCAATCTACTATATCAACGCAAACAGAAGCTCACATGGAACAGGAGCAAACAATTAATTCAGCAGTGCTGTTCCGAGATTCAGAAGGCGGCTTAGTCGTTGATGCTGACAACAACGTCAGTTGTTACCATTCTATGTAAAACTGGTATCAATACATCCATTCTGAGCGTAATTACAAGTGCAAGTTAATAATTTAAATAACACCGTCCATTGTAATCAGTTTACGAGATCAACAAACTTGAGGTTACACGGTGTATCTCTTTAACGGTTAAATGAGACTCCGTAATCTCATGTGTTGTTTGAGGTTAAGGTGTGGTCCACTAGGTCGCCGCCATGTTTTCTGTACACTATCGCGTTCGCGCTAGAGTTGCTTACCCGCGAGGAAATCAACTGCACTCCCTAGACACTGCCCTAGTTCCGTTTACACTGCCGAGTGTAGAGTGCAGCTAGCGCGAACAAACTAATAATCTTACAAACGGGTCTGGAAACTCCAGTGGTAGGGGTAGGTAGCTTATTGAAGAGAGTTGGTAGTTCACTATTCGCCACTAGGTTCGTTGCGATCAGAATACCCGCTGCAGCGCGGCCGGAGGAAACAGACAGAGACAGCACTAGTCAGTCATGCTTCTACCCCTCTATCTCTGCCCCACCTTCATGTTCTTCACACGGATATTTACTATGAGTTCGAAACACTGTTAAAAGGACCAGCAAAAAGGCGTTAGTCCTGTCAGTTTCGATTAATACAATAAAAAATATATGATCCTTATCGTAATTAAACAAACAAACTTTCTAAAGCAAAGCTAGCATGATAAGCATATACATACGATTCTAAAACTGTCACATTGAATGTGAACTTTGATGGAGTGGTTCCGTACTCACCTCATACTCGCGTTGTTGTCGGTTCAAAGCCACTGTCTCAATTTTGTTTTCTTCTATTCCTTATTCCCGTGTTTTTATGCAATTTAATAAAAATACAAATGCAGAAAATTCACTGATTTTTTAAATTTTTGTACGTGCATTTCTATTCATATCGAGAAAAGCAGAATGAATCCTTTAAAATTTGTTTATGTAGCCCCTTCATGCGCCGTATAATGCACTACATCATCATTATGAAAGAATATGCTTTCAATTGATCGAAAACATACTGTGTCTAAAACGTAGAAAAAAAATAGTTATCAGTGACACAGGTTTTTAAACGCTCTCTCCGTTGTTCGCCGTATTGAGGTTATGTATGTCCGGGTTTTGGAACCGCAGCGACAAGAAGTAGCCGCGCTGAGACCGAAATTTGTCACACTAACTGATCCATCTGATCGCGGCTGCCAGCCACGGTCTTACATACAGGCCTTGCAACGAAGCTAAATTTTCGTGGTGGGGGTAGGCACACTTATCGGCTTCACTTTTCGATTCACTAGGCGCCGCTACGCGTTTCTACTAGCAAGGGGAAGTAGTTTCCCCCTTACCTCTTACCGGCGAATGGGCCTAAGGTGTTTACGTATGTTTTTGTGGCGCGATTGTCGAAATAACCTTTATTTGCGACCATATACCGGAAGGTTCTACGCGATTTACCGTGATACATTTTTTATCGTGTTGCTACGCATAAGTGTGCATTTTCTTTGGTAGTGTTTGCGAAAAAATACGAAATGGCTAAGGGTTGCGCAGTTCGCAATTGTAAAACGGGGTACAAAAATTGTAAGCAGAAACGCTCCGTGTTTCGCGTGCCCAGAAACGTCGAACGATACAAAAAATGGCTCGATGCTATTCTGGGACTGAAAAAGTCTCAGCATGTCTGCGAAAAACATTTCGAATAACGATGTATTGTGAGACATTGGAGAAAAAAGGATGTAAATGGTCGTAATATGAGCTGGTATGAATTAATGTATTCAAAAAGTTTTCAGTTTTTTTTAGATGAAAGTAGTCATCTTTTTTTTAATCAACACATTTTTTTCATTGGTTTCTTATATTATGCATTTTACACGACAATACGATAAATTAATTTAGGGCAAACGGGACATGCATTGCGTTCACGAGGGAAAAGGACAGAAGAGCTATTTCTCTCTTCGTCACACCACACTTCCCCTTGCTGTCACGCACCCAGCGGCAGAAATCGGAATAAAAAACAGAACCGCTAAGGGTGCCTAGCCCCACTAACGCCGTTGTCAGACCTGTATCACCTGTATGTAAGACCGTGCTGCCAGCATCAGAGTTGCCACACCTGTATGTAAGGTCGTGCTTTAGGAAGACGCTCACGCATGCGCACTATGACTTTCGACACGAAATTTTGTGCCGAGTAAACTCACGTGAATAATCGCGCATTTTCACTAGGTGAAAAAAAACCGTAATAGGGTGAGCTGCTCACTTTCGTCATTCTCACCCAAACCGAGAACCCTAATAGTCCCCCCAGGTGTCTACTTCGACTGTTTATTTTCGAAATTCCCGCCACTGGTCGTGTTCGTTGGGTCTCATCATTTTGATACGAACAAGTGCGGATGCGCATAATGATGCGCAATAAAACGAGTCATTCGTTTTGCGCATGACTCGTTTCATTGCGCGGTTGCGCATTGCGCATCATTATGCGCCTGCGCACTTATTCGTATCAAAATGATGAGACCCAACGAACACGACCACTGACGCTACCACGCCTAGCGGCGAAAGCAGGCCACCACTAGTCGCGCATGCGCGTTTCCAGTTGGAAACAGCAGCTGATACCGGCACTAGTTTAAAATCTCGCTATGTTATTATTTTTATTCATTCAATTTTGAAAATGTTCATTTAGCCACAACCAGAAATATATATTCGCAAAAATGGCATTGCTCCGACTGTGCGAAAAGTTCGGAGGGGCTTTCGTTAAATCCATGATGCACTGTCAAGTCGAATACAACCGGGGTTTAGGACATTTGGCCCGTACTCAAGGTTATGTCACCGTAGTCGCGAGAACCGATCGTCCGGTTGTTAGCACCGAAAAACCCGAAATATCCATCGACAACAATGAAAACAGTATCACGAGCGGAAATACGAAAAGTGCAACGATTCATTCGCAATTATCGAAGCTCTCTCGTGAATGGAAAAGTGGCGAAATAGACAAACAAAAGTTGCTCCGCCTCATGAGCAACCCCGAGGGCACTGAAACAAGCGTGTGTCCCGAAACTTTCGGCTTGTCGTTGCTTCGTTACTGCAGTCACGTATTGTCGAACGTTCGATTATCCGAACGTCGTAATTTGACGAATCAAGTGTGGGCGCTGATACAGGCGGAATTACCATCACCCACGTTGCATCACTACAAAGTTCTGTTGGCCGCTTACGCGCGTAATTCTCAGACTGTCGATCCGAATAAGTTTCTCGCCGAAATGAAGGTATCGGCCGACGAGGAGATTTACAGGCTCCTGTTGAAATGCGTCGCCAAGAATGGTGACGTGGAATCGACATTGGGCGTCTTGTCGCTGATGAAGAGTACAGGCTCCGCCGAGAGCGAAGTGGTCTGGAATTCCCTAGTGCAGGTGTACGCGGCTAAAGGCGACGTCAAGTCCGTCCTCTCGCATCTGGAGGCCATGGAGGCAGCCGGAATAATGCCAAGCACGCAGACTTGGACGTACGTGGCCTGTGGCTACACGAATATCGGAGATATCGCCAATGTTCGCAAAATCCTCACCGCTCGTAAACCCAACGTCAAGCAGATCATGGAAATCGTAGAAAGTTTAAGCGTTTCCGAAGACGGCAAGCATGTTAGGGCGGTACTGCAGCATTTACCGGACGGCACGGATTTTGGCAATGCGACGATCGTTAATGCTATCACCGAGCTGACGTACGCAGGTAGGCCGGAGGACGCCTTTGCCATAGTCGATCGCGTCACGACCAGCGCGTCGACCGAGAGGAAAGCCTCGTTTCTTGAGGGTTTTCTCAGGAACTTGGTCAGGGCGGAAATCCAGATTGACGTCGTGTTGAAGATAACGGACCAGCTCGCGCGTGAGAAAAAATACTCGTTCGCGATGGTCGACGTTTGCGGCGCCGCTCTGGATTGCGGGGATTGGAAGCTGGCGACGACTTTGTTCAAACTGATGAGGGCGAAAGGAATCGCCGTGAGGCCACATTATTACTGGCCGATCTTACTTCACACCGCCAGAAACGAGGGCGAAGCTGGTATACTCGACACGATACGGCAGATGTTGAGTCTCGACGTTACCGTCGATCACGACACTTTATGCGACTACGTATTTCCGTACGTGAATACTTCCGACATTGCCTCGACGATACGAAAGTTCGCTGATGTCGGTCTGGAAGCTTCGACGTTCGCCACACCCTTGATATGTCGTCTGTTGATGGATGGAAATCTTACGGACCCCGTGAAGCTTTGCGCCAAGTATTCTTTCATGATTGATTTCTCGAGGATTCTCCATCCGCTGTGCATCGCGTACACCATCACGCCGGACGTCCAATGCTGTGTCGATATTTTGAAAGACGCGCCCCGCAACAAGTACTATCCCGAAGAGTTTCTCATGAGGCTCTTTGGGAAGGTGCCGAGGAAGCCGGACGTACCGAAAGTCGCGACGTTTCTTCGAGCTTTCGAGGCACGCGACGTCCCTGTGGCGAGCTTCGGAGAGTACAACGGCGACAGGGCTCGGGAAGAGAAGAGGAATACGACGGAGACGACTACGCAGATGATGAATCCCTTGGATAGTTGCAGGCAGGGTTGCAAATAATGCATTACCTTTTGTAATGCATTCGCGTTTTCATTACTAATTACTTTATATTTTGTAATGAAAAAAAAAAAATTCATTACACATTACATTACATTCGGTAATGTAAAAAATTTCCATTACTCATTACATTACATTTTATAATGCAAACAATTGCCATTACCCATTACATTGGATTTTGTAAAGTAAAAAATTTCCGTTCCTCATTACATTACATTTTGTAATGTGAAATATTTTCATTACCTATTACAATGTAATGGGCAGTGGCATTTTTTTACATTACAAAGTCCAATGTAATGAGCAATGGAAATATTTTACATAACAAAATGTAAGGTGATAGCGTAATGAATTTTTTTTTCACATTACTAATTCAATGCAATGTAAAAAATCTTCATTACTCATTGCAATGTAATGAGGGTTATTATTCGTTTCCCATTAGGGGCAGCAGTTTATGCACTGGGTCGATCTGACTCGAAGGGAAACCAATAATAATCCATATTATCTTGTAATGAGTAATGGAGATTTTTTACATTACATTAGTAATGTGAACAAATTCCATTACTCACTACCTTATATTTCGTAAAGCGAACAAATTCGATTACTTATTACATTGAATTTTGTAATGTAAAAAATTTCGGTAATTATGCGGTATGAGGACTTTTCCGAAAAACGACGAGGACATTTTTTTTTCGCCATGATGTTGTTTATTCCATTATATTAAGTGATATGTCGTCGGGGGAGGCTGACATTTCCTATTAATTCGATACGTTATGGGGTTTTGAAGTTTCCAGAAACATGTAATATTTCGACGCCTCGCTAAACAGCTACGTATTTCCTTTTTTAGATAGTGTATTATGAAGGTAAGGATGTATTGGGAGTACAACTTTGCAGTGACCGTTTTTTTCAAAAGTTTAAGGCTTTATTATAAAAAAGTGGCTACATATTTTTTAATCAAAGTACTGCCCGTCGCTAGCTACGACCTCGGCCCATCTTTCAGGTAGCATTCGAATCCCGCGTCGATAAAAGTCTTGGTCCTTGGAGGCAATCCAGGAATCGACCCAATTTTTGACTTCTTCGTAAGTACCGAAGTGCTGGTCAGCCAAATCGTGTGCCATTGACCGGAACAAGTGATAGTCGGAAGGGGCAATGTCTGGAGAGTACGGCGGGTGGGATAAAACCTCCCATTTCAGCGTTTCCAAGTACTTTTTCGCGACATTTGCAACATGGGGTCGGGCATTGTCATGCTGCAGTATCACCTTGTCATGTCTTTCGTTGAATTGTGGCCGTTTCTCTTTGAGTGCCTTACTCAAGCGCATCAACTGACGTCGGTAGAGTTCCCCTGTGATGGTTTCGGATGGTTTGAGCAGCTCATAGTACACAACGCCCAGCTGGTCCCACCAGATACACAGCATCACTTTGGGTCCGTGAATATTCGGTTTGGGCGTCGATGACGGAATATGACCAGGCAGTCCCCATGATTTTCGGCGTTTAGGATTATCGTAGTAAACCCACTTTTCATCTCCAGTCACAATCCGGTGCAAAAATCCCTTCCTCTGTTGTATTTGGAGCAGTTCCCGCAAATGCTGAGAATTCGGCTCGTAGGTTGCCATGTTTGAGTGCCAATAACTTTATAATGCATACACGTATCCGTTAGCTTTTTTAAATTGTTTACATTGGCAGAGCCTCTAGTTTAAAATGCCACTTTTTTTATTGAGCTAGGGCCACTACTTCGGCCGCAGTGGCTCTCTAAGTAAAACGGTCACTGCAAAGTTGTACTCCTAATATATGTTTTGATTTCGTGACCACAGCTGTCCTGTTTCCGGAAACAGGTAATATTTCGACGCCTCTTGTCTGACGTCGCTAAGCAGCCACGTGTTTCCTAATGGCCAACCCAAACAAACTCCCCAATATATCGCGTCGAAATATTTAAAAAATCCCTATTTTGTCACGTGTTTCCGCGAACTTCAAAACCCCATAACTTATGAAATTAATGGGAAATGTCAGCTTCCCCCGACGGAATATCACTCAATATAATGGAATAAACAATTTGACAGTGAAAATAAAGCTTTGCCGTCGTTTTCGGAAAAGTCCTCATACTGCATAATTACCAAAATTTCCATTACTCATTACAATACACTTTGTAATGTAAGAAAATTCCATTACCCATTACATTGGACTTTGTGATGTAAAAGATGTCCATTACCCATTACAATGTAACGCATAATGAAATTTTTCGTCATTACACATTACATTGCATTTTGTAATGAAAATGTTTCACATTACAAAATGTAATGTAATGAGTAATGAAATTTTTTTTACAATACAAAATATAATGTAATGATTCATGGAAATTTTCTGTTTTCTATGGATAATGTTTTTTTTTCCATAACCCATTAAAAAAGTAATGGATAATGTATTACTTTTTCATTAAAAATTTCGCAACCCTGGTTACAGGTCGATCGATAAAATACCGCATCCGCGGGATATGGGCGTCGACGAGCTCGAGTGCCATCTGATCGAGCTGAGAGCCAAGGGAATGAACAAACGCGGCGTACTGAGGAAACTCCTGCTGCTACACTGTCAGCGAAACAACGTTAATCGGGTCCGCGAGATCAAGAAGGAGTACGACGACAACGGTTACCTCTGGACTGCTGGACTGTACTCGGCCCTCTTTCAATTTTACGCGCAAAATGGTCAACTCGCGGAAGCGCGGGATTTGTACAAATTGCTGCGTCGTTATCATCCCGACTTCAAAATCGACGCTCTCAAGATCGTACGGTTCGCCACGGCTCTCGTCGGAGACGGAAGCATGGATGAGGTTATCACGGTCCTTCAATCGATGAGATCCAACGGTGGACCGCTCGTGGTGAAGGAAAGCTGGCGTTTGTTGAACGCCGTCGCTCACAGCGAGGAGTTCTCCGAGATGACCGAGAACATTCTCGATATACTCGTTCGCTATGGCTACTGCGACAAAACGAACTCTATGCTCGGCCCACTCGTTCGTCGGCATCTTCTCAAAAACGACCTCGAAAGCGCAACCCTCGCTTTCAGAGAACTGGCCGAAAAGCACAAATGCACACCGCTACGACAGGAACTTGTGTACGCACTGTTGAAGTCGATAAAAGAGAACGGATCGATGAAAGACCGATCGGTTAAGCTTCTTGACGACGTACGAAATATTACCACGAAATTGTATGGGACCAGTGGACTTAACGTAGACTTGGCTCTGGGCTTCGCACGCAACTGTATGCGCCAGGAGTTGCAACTTTTTTTCAAGGTATCGTTCTCTAAAAAGATTACGTCTGTTTGTGGATTGTTATTTAGAATCGCTATTTAGGTAGAAGTCAATACCCTGAATGATATTCCCAAAAAAAACTAGCACATTCATCTTCACTAAGAAGATTAATCTTTTAAAAAAAAAAAAAACTATTTTATCCTTTTTCTGGCTCTTTTCATAATGATCTTTTATCTCCAATGTTTTTTTTTTCATCCACTGCTCATCTGTTCCACTTGTGAAACTCCAGCGATTGACCAGATTAATTAATGACGTTGAAGTTTGCATTGTTGGGATGCAACGAAAGTGATTTTGTTTAATTTCCCAAACTTCATTTCGCAACATTTGGGCTACGAAAATCACGCATTAAAACATTTTTTAAGATTCTTACTTAGCGATCTACAACCTACTATCTACAACCTCTAATCACGCATCGAAACATTTTTTAAGATTCTTATTTAGCAATCTACAACCTAAAGGCCATAGCCGGGTAAGTAGGGAAAAATTGCCGCCGCATTTTTTCCAGCGAAATTTGGAGTATATTCTGAGGTATAAAAAAAAAAAAAAAAATTCTGAAAATTTCATGCCCGTCAACGCAATGGTTTTAGAAAAATGAATTTTTTTTAAACATCAAGAAATTTTTTTTTCCCGGAAACGGTACAGTGGATCGATTTGATTTTTTTTTTGGTACTTGTTCCGATCAAACGTGTTACGAAATAAAATTATAGAGCATCTTGTGAAAGATTAAGGTTGGAAAAAAATTAATGTTCCTTGTTTTATTATTTTTGACTATAATCCACTTGGGGTTCAATAGCTAACATTTTTTCATATAATCTTTGGGCACCTTATTAGATTATATAATTTTTTAAAAATGATCGGTTTGGTACGTCACAGTGAAAAAAAAAAGAAACACACTTTATTGATATATTTTAGTTATATAGATATATAACTAAAATATATCAATAAAGTTTGTTTCTTTTTTTTTCACTGTGGCGTACCAAACCGATCATTTAAAAAAAATTATATAATCAAATAAGGTGCCCAAAGATTATATGAAAAAAATTTCGTTTTTGTACCCCTAGTGGATTATAGTAAAAAAAAATAAAACAAGGAACATTATTTTTTTAAACCTTAATCTTTCGCAAGATATTCTATAACTTCATTTCGTAACACGTTTGATCGTAACAAGTACCAAAAAAATCGAATCGATCCACTGAAGCGTTTCCGGAATTTTTATTTTTTTTTATTTAAAAAAAATTCATTTTTCCAAAACCATTGACGGGGATGACAAAAACGTTGACGGGGATGAGATTTTCAGAAAATTTGTTTTTTTTTCTTATACCTCAGACTATACTCCTAATTTCGCTGGACAAAATGCGGGGGCAATTTTTCCCTACTTACCCTACTTTTGGATACTAATGAAAATGAGAAATTGACAAGAAATTTGTTGCATTCCAACAATGCACACGTGAAACTCATATTAATCATGTACTCTACGTGTCAAATTTAGTTAGCTTATTAAGGCGTTACATCTATATAGCTTACCGAAAAATGAGACCTTTTTGGGATTTTTTTGTTGGGAACACTAAAAACGTAATTGAAATGAGGTTTGGAGAGTTTATTCTTCAACTGCTGATATACAAAAAAAAACGGTAAATATTCGGAAGTGTCACTCACGCTAAAAAGAGGCTGTACATTTTTTTAATCAATTCTCTATGATTATAAAACCTTACATTAAGTTATATTTTAATGGCGCATAATGTTTGGGTTTGTTTGGGTTTCTGTTGATGCGCTGCCATAACATTAAATATAATGTTTTTTAACTGTAAGAAACCACACAAAAAATCAGCTCGATTCTGACAGGAGTGACGCTTTCCAATAATTACCAAAAAAAAAACAATATGGCAGCTCAGTCGTACCTACCAAAGAGCGTTTTTTAGGCGCTCTGCGGAAGGACGCAGGACTATTTTTTAAGTCATTTACATAGTTTTCTTAGAGCAGTACAAACGATTTTTAGAAAATCTGTTTTTTTTTTAATGACATTAATTTGGATAGATTTTTATTTCTTCGCCTAAAAAGTCGGTTTTAATTCGCTTATGAAAACGAGAATTGTTAATGAATCGTAAAAAGCGCGGGTCCTTTTTTAGAGAATCTATCTAATAAGCTACGGTTACAATTTCATGACAATAGGATGAAAATTGCCCGAATTATGCGTCCTCTCGATTTCAAAAACGTGGTTCCGAGAAAAGCGCGCTTAAGGGGTTAGGCCACTCTAGAGTCCGAAAAGATAGGCTTTTTGGGGATTTTTTTTTTCCAGAAAAACTACAAAATTAATCGAGATTACAAAAAAAGGGTGTTTATCATACATATCAGTGACTGTATGATATTTGTTATTAACAATTATCTGACGATTTTTTAGGCAAATTTTTCACTTTCCAAAAATTTGCGCAAAAAATCCTCAGATAATAGTCAATAGCAAATGAACTATGCAATATAAAAAAAATCCTACGTACTTTCATAGACAATGTCTGTTTCAAGATATATTCAACATTTCAAGTGAATCGGTTGAAAATTGTCTGAGGTATGTTTCCGGCCAACTTAAAAAATGTAGTTTTGAGATAAACGCTGCACAGCCGCCATTTTGGAATTAAACGCTTCAAAAAAATTATTGTATACAGTCACTGATATGTATGATAATCACCCTCTTTTGTAATCCCGATTTATTTTGTAGTTTTTCAGAAAAAAAATCTCCAAAAAGCCAATTTTTCCGGCCTCTAGAGTGGCCTAAGGCCTTAAAGTTTCATAATTGATTTAGGAGCTATCGTCCACACGACGAAATTGAAGCTCTCATTTGAATTCTGCGTGTACCTACTGAGGCGTTTCGATAGTAGGTCTTCAGTTCTTAGGTCGTTGTATATTTTTCATACAATGGTTCGACTAAACGACTCCAAATTGCTGCTTTCACCGTCTAGGCTGGGAGGCGCTTTGGAAAATGAGCTCTAAAAATGTTTGAAAATGTTCGCTTATAAATCCTTTTGTTTATTATTTTTGTGATGTTTATACATCATTTACGCCAATTAAACGATCACATTTTTTTTCTATTAAGATGTAACGCCTTACTAGTCCTTCTTTCCGGTCGTCGTTTTAGTTTTCATATTAAAATCATTATTTATTCGCATTTCAATGGAAACTATGAAAACAAAGAGTTGGAGGCTTTTTCGAACCACGAGACTGACCATTGCAGACAAAAAAGTGGTCTATTTGTTGATGGAACGTTTCCCCTCTGCAATCGTTTACTAAAAAAAGTAGTTAATTCAATGTACGCACTGCATCCACATAATGCGCATTATAGCTATATGTATAAACCATTTAAAAAAATTCTTTTCTCCATTGAATTGGTATGTTTTTATTGAAAAAAGTTTGGCTAAAAGCGGACGTGTGTCATCTTTTTTATATTGAGGCGGCATTGGCTAGATACGAAAGAAAGAAATGATATCGTTGAAACTTCCCGATGTTTTATCGTCCAGTTGAATAGTGTTTTAATATTCAATGATTTCCAGACGAATCATGTATCGGATAACCTGTTGGTGCAAAACCTGGCCTACATATCGGATAGCGACAAATTACTAATACTAACGGAAATGCTCGACTTTTGTCCGAACGTAACAAGCACTCAAAGGAATATAATCATCGAGGAGTGTATCTCCGTGTACAGTGAGTAAATGTTGTCGCGACCGGAAAATTCTCCAAACCGTTCGTGAGATATGGCGAAGAAATAATGTTTTCCCCGATCTTACGCAAATTGCAGATAGGTCGGGAGATTGTCAAGGAGCTATGGAACTATGGAACAAAATGACCGACAAGAATATACCAAGATCTCGGACGTTCATGGTGAACTTCGTCAATCTACTGGAAAAGCACAATGTTCCATTGCCAGAGAACTTTGAGGCCTTTTAGTCCCGGAGGATCCGAGGTTCCCCGAGGGTGAAAAAAAAGGTAATCGAAGTTAATTTCGATCGATAATTAATAAGTCGATTTAACGCTTTCCCGAAGGATGCTGTTGTATTGATCGCGAAGCGTAAACGTTTGTTCCTTGAGAGGTTGGTAGTTGACGCGATTTCGTCCTTCTACAACGAAGTTCTCGATACTCTTGTTGTTTTCCCTCAGTTTGTCCAATTTCGCCTCGAGAGCGCTTATCTGCAGATACGTCTCGTTCTTGTCCAAACGTTTTTTAATCTCGTCGTGCTCGTTTCTCGCTCTCTCGAGCTCTTGCTTGCAGAGCGGTTGTTTCTTCTTCAAGTCTTCCTTCTCGCTCATCAATTTCTCGTACTTCAATTCCGACCTTGCCTTCAATCCGTCCAAATCCTCCAGTACCACGAGCTCGTTCTGTCTCTTGTTTATTTTGTCTTTCAACTCGGCGAGCTCGTTTTTCAAGCGTTTCTCGAGATTCTCCATTTTCGCCTGATTCTGTTGTAGCTTCGCGTGTTCCCTCGTCAGTCCCTCGAAGCTCTGATCGGGGCTCGTTTCGACGGAATCCTCCTGGAACGGGTTTGTCTGCAAAAGGGCCATCTCCTCGCTCGGCGTCATTCTCGCGTCGCTGTCAATCGCGTATGACAATTCTTCCAAGCGCTCAACGACTTTTTGCTCCAGCGACTCGAGTTTAGCAGTTTCCTCGTTTTTGTTCTGATCGAACGAGGGCATGAATTGTTCCATCGCTTCCTCGCGCTTCTTCAACTCCTTGTACTTGACTTGCTTCTCGGACTGAACGTCCTCCAAATCGGTCTCCAATTGTTCGAGCTCGTGTTCCAACTCGGCGATGCGCTTTTCCGCGTCGGCCATTCGTCTCTCCGCAGCGGCGATGTCCATGTTGTCCTGTTTAACTTTGGCCAAGAGACGCTCGCGTTCTTCCTCCGGTGACAATTTGTTGTTCTGTTCGTCCCGCAGTTTGTCCCTCTTGGCCTCGACCTCGACAAGCTTAACGCGCAACTTCACCGCTTCCTGTTTTATCTGGGAGAGAGCGATTTGTTCCTCGAGGCCTCTTCTTTCCTTCGAGATCAGATCGATCTCTCGTTGCATCTTGCCAATTTCGGATTCGAGCTCGGCTTTTTCGGCGTTCAGGGCGTCGTATTTGTCGCGACTCTCGCGATCCATCGTCTCGATCAGCTTTGCCGCGTTCTTCTGCTCGGACTCGATCTTCTCGGTTGCGTCGCGCAATTGTTGCTCCTTGAAACGTCTCTGCTCGAAAAGATGCTCGATCTCCTGGAACGTACGATCGTTCTGAGATCGCATTTCACGGGTCTCCAACTCGATCGCCTCCTCCTCCACGTTTGAGGTACTCTTGTCAATTACGATGTTGTAGTCGGCCAGTTGACCCTGCAAGTCTGTCAACTCCGCGGCAAGCTCCTTCGCACGATTGTCGTAGTGCAAGAACGTCGCTCTTTCCTTGTTCTGAGCCTCGATCTCACGACTTATCGTCCCGATCTCCTGACTCAATTCACGTATCTTCAGCTGCACGAGACCTTCGTAGTATCTCTTGTCTTGGACTTGCCTAATAAAATGGAGTCGGTTAATGGCTTCCATAATTATTGTAGCGAGCTTAACGTTACTCGAAGGCCTTAGGCTACAGTTACGGGTATAAAATCATGTGCGAATTTAACAATTTTTTTTTCGCATGAAAAAGTTACTCACGCATAAAATTAAGTACACATCTATTTAGTTTGAATATCAAGCTGTGAGAATTTTTTTTTTCGATGTACAAAATGGCCGCATACTAATATTTTCTTTTATCTTTTTTTAGGCGCCCCGCGGCATGGCATTTAGCATCCACAATTTTTTACCTAGAACAAAAAACATGATTCTCGTCAATCTACATTAGAATACCTAGAGAACTACGTACGGAATTAAAAAAAATATTGTTTTATTCAAAAGTTATAGATATTTGACCTTAAGAAATGAATTTTCAGTGAAAAATTTCGTTATAACTGCTCATAAACTGCTCATAAAATGAAAAGTTTTCGATTAATCAGAAATTCCGCACGTACTTCTCTGCGAAATGCAATTAGGAACATAAGTTTTAAATAAAATTGTTGGTTATTTGTCACGCCAATTGAAAAAAAGGTGTTTCGAGAAGTTTCGAGTAGGCGGCCATTTTGTAAATCGAAAGTAAAGAAAAAAATATTTCCCAACAGCTTGATATTCATACTAAATAGATGTGTAATTAATTTTATGAGTGAATCACTTTTTCATACGAAAAATATTGTTATATTCGCACATGATTTTATACCCGTTGCTGTGGCCTAACCCCTTAAGATAATCCTATCATTTCACACTAGTCATACCACTGATCATACTTGCGACTTAAAATTTATATTTCTAACAGATGCAAAAAAAATAATTCGTAATAACTAAAATTTTCCATGTGAGAACTGTTTAATGAATGTTCACATTTAATTAGAAAATGAAAAAAATAGCTATTCCAACGATTCGCGCAGTATTTCTAGGTTTGATAATTAGCAACATTGGTTCTATCTTCATCTCTTTTTACTCAACCAGGCGAGTTTAACCTCCATGCTTTTCAACGTCGATCTGTCAAAACAATGTCAGGTGCGGGAAATATAAAGCATTGTATTCGGGCCGTGACTGGTAAGAAGCGTGGAAAATTTGTGCCGGCGAAATATATCGGTTAAAAATGAAGTATGTGTAGAAATTCGCATGAGTGAGATGAGGTTAGGACTACAGTCAGCTGTTGCCTTGCTGTCGCGTCTCTTTATCGTAGCGAGTGGTAATAAATCCAATACCGGAAGTTCAAATTAAACTTGATGTTACATAAAAATTAGGTCAATGTACGTAATTTTTTCGGAGAGCATTGAATTACTACAAGTGTTAAGTATGTAAATCTGATTATTTTAAAGAATCTCACGGATTCCCACTAATATATACACTTCTGTAGCGACCGGAAATTGGGTTTTTGTACAACGTTTCGGAATTTCTTCACAAAAATACGCAATTTTAATGTTTTCTTCCTCTGTAATTAGGTCAATAACCGACCCTGACATTTTACAGAGACAATTATTGATATATTTAGTGAAGCTAAACAAAAAATTATGTAAGTCCTATGGATTGAAGCCTGGCGATAGCATTACCTTAAGGTGCGAGCTAAATTTGTAGTTAGACGTCAGCGCATATCAAGAATTTTTCAAAATGTTGATATTTACTATTATTTTGGCCAAAAACGGTGAAAACATCACGGTTTTTCTGTTTTTTTTTTCGAAAAGTGTCCGCCGTTTTGGTATTTTTGCATATATCAAAAATCGTATGATATGCGCTATGGCCATTAACATACTGAGTCTAAAACCGTTTAATTTTTGTTTGTTTCCGATGATCCATCTCTAAGATTTCATCAACAGCGCAGACCTACAATTTTTTTAGGACGTTTTTTTAACTACTATTTTCATCTATCAATAGTGACTTGAATAAATAAATACATGTTTTAATTGTATTTATTAAGTGTAACAACTTTTGTATAAATATCTATAATATAAATCTATCCAAAAACATCATGAAAATAGCCTTTTTTAGTGTATATAGTGAGAAGACCCCTTAAGGCGTCATTGGCAGAACAACTAGTTCTAAAGAGGCTCTAGGAACTGCTGTTCCTAGAGCCATTTGTTTCTCACACCTTTCAGGGAAATCCAAAGATAGAGGGAAAGAGTGAGAGAAGGCAACGATACCTCACCTGTTCATCGGAAGTCCTCGGGTCGTTCCTGGGCGAACCCCGGCGATACCCTGCTGGGTTATAGGCCGATCGATAACGTTCATGTTCATTTGAACGCTCGGCGGTAAGCCTGTATTAACCCTGGTCAGCGAATTGCCCGTGCTCGTGGTGCCGAGCCTCGAAGTTGCGGTCATGACGCGTTGTGAAAATGCGGAAGCCGACGGTGGCCTCGCAATCGCGTTTCTCGCGGGAGTCGTCGCTCGAGGAGCGACGTTGCTCTGCGCGCTTTGCAGTCCTCTTCGCGAGACCGGCCTCTCGATTCTCGTCTGGGGTCTTCCGGCGCTTGTCACCGAGCCCTCCATCGATGAATCCGTCTTCGCAACTACCTCGTCGTTTTGTTCCCTGGTGCGCCAGTTCGAGCTTGGCCTTTCGGAGGATTTGCCTGTGCCTTGCCGCTCCGAACGTTCCATCCTCGAGTTATCTGCGTGTCCTTAATATGCCAATACCAACTTTGCACCGTTGACCTGCGAGATTTATTCTTGCGAAGTATGTACGATCGCAACCATTTTACGTTCGCTGCTGCGTTGAAATTATTTAATTGCGATGTATTAAAAACGTAGAGCCTGGCTCTGTTGAAGTTCCAACGAAAGGATGTCAATTTTACGACTCGTAGTGAATCAACCCGTCACCATGACAACCGTAAATCGCCGTGCGGCGAATTAATCGATCAACTTGAATGAACCGCGCGCGCTACCGCTAAACTTTATTACCGACCGATGGTAGCCTGATATCCCGTGGCGGCTGGTATTAGGACGTTGAATAAGCTCTCACTGTTTTCCAGCAGATGGCGTTAATAGAATTTCGTGCGGGTAGTTTGAGACGTTAACGCATCTATACTAAAGTACTATAAGCAAGCTTGAAAGTCAGCGTATGTCTCAGGGAGACTAGAGAGCATGGAGCCTAGATACCAGGAGGTTCAGCGAGGCCTTTCAACTCGTCCCCAAAACGAGAACGAGAAAGGATGGCGCTGGGGTGCTCCGCAACCTATATGTATATAGATATACGCTAAACATAGGTGTGATCTAAGACAGATCACAGATGATGTACCTAACCCTCATTAGTGTTAAGGGATAACACCACTCTAGGACTTTGGAAAGACGTTTTCTTTCCTAAAAATACTTTGGTGTCATAAAAACAATATGCAATTGGTCCTGTAGCAAATTTTTTTATTTAAAGGTTCAATTATCGATTTGGCCGCAGCGCCTTGGACCGCGCGCTGAGTTGCTCGTACAACTTTAAACGCGTTTTTCTCGAAACCACTTTTTTCGATCTCGGAAGACGGATTACTCGACCACCTTTGCATGCATCGATTTTGATAGCACTTTTTTCGATCTCGGAAGACGGATTACTCGACCACCTTTGCATGCATCGATTTCGAGGTTGAAATTTTGATGGCAGCTTCACAATTATATTCTTTATGGGAGTACGTACCCGTTTTTTTTTTTATTAAATGTAAACTTCTTTTTATAAACAATTTACTGCTTTTTTGGCAAAAAATCGATTTATTTCCTTCAAAATGCGCTGTTTTTGCAAATCTGAAAGCAAATTTCTAGGCAGTCTCATAGCTAGAAATATATAAATTATCATTTTTTTTGGTTTTTATTTCAGGTCTTATATTTTACGAGAAAACCGTTCTCTCGTGAAGCTATATGTAAAAAAAACACGTTTTTCTAGATGGGCTGTATCGCCGCCATTTTGAGTTTGAGATCGTTTCTCGCTTTTGCGTTTTTTTTTCCGAACCGTCATGACGAAATTATGAATCGGCGGATATTTCGACGTTTGGTGTCACGATCGATCTGTCGTGAGGTTAGAAACTCATCCGATCACTTTCACCTCGTTGACCAATATATTACTATATATGTCGGTCGCGCTGCACCCCAGCGCCATCACTTCGGGACATTTTCGGGGACGCTTTTTGCAGCGCTTTTGCATTGCCGCTGAACCTCCTGGTATCTAGGCTCCATGCTAGAGAGAAGGAGTGGGCATAGCATAGGCCAATACGTAGTTACAGCGTCTTAAAAACTCCGGCCTTCAATAGTTCCAGATTGTGCCACTAACAGCTCTCCTGACGATAACGTCTCAAATAATTATAATAGTCCAAACTTAACGCATGCGCACAAATAATAAAAGAATTTGATTTCGATGTGTTGTGTGCTCTGCGTTGAGACCAACCCCCTGACACTCCTATGACTTCCTATATGGAACCTCTCTTCGTTCTGTGCGCCGTAGTTAGTTCGCACTGCGCGGCGCTGGCATGCTTCCGCGCCTCTACTCCCTTGCCCGAACCCCCCGCCGGCCATGAAGGTGATGACAGGTTAACCGGCTGATGCGGCTTGATGGGTCTAATGCTACAGCACGGACGGCGCGGAGTACTGTCAGCGCCACGTAGCGGCTGGCGTCATCGAGAGACTAGCCAGTGAGCTGAGTGCCAGGGGGCTGGTCGGAGTGTAAATAACTTTTTGTTCATATTAAGGAGGTACGGTGATAACCACGCCAGTAAATTTAGAGTCTATTTTGTGCCGTAATACCGCCACGTTTTAGACATGTATATGGTTTGTTTTTCGAGGAATATTTTTTAAGTATTGAATTTCGTGCTACCCATTATTTGTATAATATGGAAACAAACGTAATAATCTACTACTCGAATTCAGTAGTACGCCATATCGTCGACGTTTAGCATCGTCGCATTCTCGATGGCTGTTATCGGTCCCACGCGCCCGGCTTATTATTTTTTGTAGCTGGTGAACACACAATTAAAATACTGTAGAAGTTTATCAAGAGAGTAACGAGATTGTACCTGAAGTGAAATTTAGAGACAAAGGTAGATACTGTCGGACAAGAATTCGAAAATGAAAAGATGACATTGCGATGGCAAATAAAAAACGTCGCGTTGAGGTTAACCTCAATGTCCAATGTCCAATCTGTCCAAAGTCAAAACATATTTCATCGATTGTTATGTTATTTTTCCCTTTCCCAATTTTCACAATATTTGCAGATATAAAAAAGAACGTTCATTTTATATGACGGTTCCTCCATGTTAAATTTATATGAAGACGCGTTGTAAGGTAGTCGGCCCAGTGGCCGTCAGCGTTCTAGTGATCGTCATGTTTGCGCATTAAATAAGTATTTTAAGATAAAAATCAGTCCTTCATGCAGATCTGTGGTATATTAGCTTCCAGGAGGTATTTACTATGTTGTGTTACATTTTCGCACCCGTAAGTATACGTATAAAAGAATAATCAAATTAAATATATTCCGCTACGACGTCTAGCTGTCATTTCGGCCGAATCCTTCATTAGGAGGTTAACGTGAACCATGTCACATTTCGGGTGATTTGAGAATGCCTGTGGACTTGCGTGAAGTAAGGTTTCCTTCACGTAATTAACAAGGATTTTAGTTTTGCGTTCAGCATAGAAAATTATAGTTTTATGTTGATTTCAACGAATTTTCATATATGACGATTACCGGTTCAGCAACATAAACACTCTGCCGTTTAATCGCCACGGCTGTCGATAATTGGGACAATGTTAGCAAAAAAAAGAGTCTTACGAATCGAATATTAATTTATAGAAAATCAGAAAAGAAATATTGGGTCCGTAATTAGCATTGTCTGAAGGATCCACGGACCAGTAATCGTCATACACATATTCGCTATAATAAAAAAGATATGCATATAAATAAATGTTGTCGATTACTGTGTCGTGACCATGTCGATAACTGGATATGTCTCGAACATAGGTGAACAGCACTTGATCGAAATAATATTAAAAGTTATTTCACGAAAAAATAGTTGTTTATAATGACTACAAATAAATAAAAATTATAATTCTGACGTAATAGGCAATAATTTGTTTTATTTTTGAAATTAATAAAGTTCCATGGAAGAGAAATTTATGTTTCAAACTCTTTATGTAAAAATTATTCTGCCGTTCTATATGCAAACATAATCGAGTCAACATAGTCCTACGAACCTTTACATAATTAGTTAAGGCCTTATATACCTTTGGATGGTCGGGAAACAAGGCTTTTTAGGATTTTTAAAAAATACTCATAAAGCAATCAAAATGAGGTTTAGAGGGTTTGTTTCGAATATCTGTAGGTACGTCCAACGAGCGGACTCGTTCCAGTCGCACATGTGCACTCAGAAGAATTTTCTTTTCCCCGTAATCTACATGAGTTTTGCTACCGAAGTACACACGATTATTGTAAAATATTTATTTTTGTACATCTAGCTCGATTTTTGAGAAAGTCGCAGGTTTGACCGAAACAACGGCCTTTGTTCGTTTCCAAAAATCGCAATTGTTAAACGATAGTAAAAATCGTGTGTACTTCGCTATAAAATGTATCTAAGAAGTTATAGTTGAAATTTCAAGCCAATCAGTCAAAAAATGCAGGACCTACGAGTCCGCCCGATTTTGAAAACATTTCTTCATGAAAAACGCGTTTAAAGTTTTAAAACCATTTTTCTACATGTCTTAAAAAAATTTCCACCTAAAATAACTTTTGCATATTATTTTCGACATGTTTATACATAATTGAAATCAATTTAAAAAAAAAACATTTTTTGTTTCAAAGGTATCTAAGGCCTCAAAGCAGTTTGAACGCATGTGACGATTAGTGGGACGTTGCCATGGCGACTACCAGACCAACTGTCATGGTGGCATGACGATGACTCGTACAATAGCATCTTACAACCTTTACGAAATATTTTCTCGAAAACTGTACCAGGCACGGGAATTTCACAACGACCTTCTTCTTCGCAATAAAAAACTGATTAAGAACGATTTATATAACGATTTATATAATGAGTTATATAAATTTGCAAAATCAAGCGATCGGCTTAAGGTGACGATTACTGGGCCATTTACCTTAAGGCCTCAAAGCAGTTTGAACGCATGTGACGATTAGTGGGACGTTCCCATGGCGACTACCAGACCAACTATCATGGCGGCATAACGATGACTCGTACAATAGCATCTTATAACCTTTACGAAATATTTTCTCGAAAATTGTACCAGGCACGTGAATTTCACAACGAACCAGGGTCGGATTTAGGGGAGGGCATCCAGGGCTACAGCCCCGGGGCTTCCACAAAAGAGGGGCCCCCACAATAGAGACTTCGGAAAAAAAATCTTTCAAATTCCTACGAGTAAACTAGTAAACACTAGTAAACAACTTTTCCTTTGATATTTTTTTTCGCTGTTTTACCTTCACCTATAGTACTTTGTACAAACATGATTATATTGTTCTTAAATATAAAAAAAAACGATTCATCTATATTTGTTCACTTCAATCAGGCAATCAGCAAAATATCAAAATCTTAAATGGCCCTGATAAGCTCTTGCCATGTACGCCCCATCTTGAGCGAGTATCCCAATGGCTCAATGGCTCAGTGGGGCGGTACTTGCCCGCAGCCTCGGAGTTTGGGTGTTCGATTCCGTATCTCGACTTTTTTATCTATACTATTATGAATATATATTAACTGCAATATATGAACAATTAGTGTTATTCAATTTTTAAACAAATCAATTATTATTGACTAATTGGTAATTTTTTCCATATTTTTTTATGCAGCAAGGTGTGTAGTTTGATAGGCAAAAAAAGTATTATGACACAATTGAATGTCATCAATTATTCACGAACCGTACTCCGTTACTGCATGAAAGACATTTAAAAAAATCATAGTTGATCAATAATGATCCATTTATATAATTATTGAAGAATATCAATTGTCATACAAAAACCCACATCATCGCGACGAGGAGTCAAATGCTACTATTAACAATCGAGTCGTGAGTCACGATCGAGGAAAGGATGTGTCCGTTGAAGTTTCCGTGCGTAATTTCGTCTTCATGTAGTTGTCTGGTCTTTTATTATTATTTTTCTAAAAAGTATAGTTTGTTGTAACCGGCAAGTGTGAGTTTTCTTCCTTTTTCTTGTTATTCTTGTCTTCGATAAAAAAAAATTCTCTTGAATGTTTCATGCAAGTTTTTAAATAATTGAAATTATTCAAAAAACGAAACAATGGAATGTTACAATTCGTTTCAACCGTTATCTTTCTTTTTTCAACTAAATGAAGGATTTCTTGTCAATGCATTCTTCAAACGAAATAAGGGAAGACATACATTTGAAAATCTCAAGGGAGAGAAAATAATGTTTCAGTTCATGGACACGATTGCAATCACTTATTTATAAAAGCCCTTTGCCTGTACATGTGTGTCCACAATAGAATAAAGATTGCCAGTTCGGATGAGGAATTTATAGTATATTCTGCGGATTTTACAAGCCTATTCGGCCTATTCCCCGTGTTTGCGTGTCGATACCTGTTTCCCCCATTTTTTGTCTGTACGATCCGTCGTAGCGTTGACAAGTGTCCGCTGAGCGGCGTGCTTGCAGTAGGGATTCCCGGAATTTTATACATTCACGTGCGTCTGAGAAGCTACGAACTTACGAACATTGTGCATCAAATGTAAATCCTTTCGAATTTTACTACCAAATTCTCGGAGACCAAAATTTCAGAGCTACATTACCAAACCTCGAAATTGCATTGAGAATGTATTTGGTTTTGATGGTGTCGAATTGCACTGGAGAGTGCTCATTTTCAAAAATGAAAATTATAAAAAATCGGCTGCGAACCACGATGGGATAAAACCGTCAATCAAAGCTATCGCTCCTAAGCATTGAAAGTGATTTACTTCGGGAACTGGATTTCAGTGAAATCATCAACGATTTTTCGGCGCAAAAATCTCGGAAGGTTCTGTTCGTTAACACTAAAATTTTATTTCAGATAATTCTTGTTTTCGATTATATTTATATTTGTTTGTTAAATGCCAAGAGAATCTACTTGGTTTCACAATAAATTATTTATGTGAACGCTACGCAACGTGCCTTCCGCGCTCGCTTTGAAATTCCTCCTCACAGACTCGTTCCTGGCCGTAATTCGATTCTGTCGTGGGTTAACTCATTTCGGGAGTGTGGAAGTGTCGCTAAACCCAGAAATGGACTTCAACGGACCATCAGAACTCCGGAAAATGTCGAAAGAGGGAGGCAGTCAGTTGTGCGTTCTCCCCGGCGTTCGGCTCGCAAACACGCAGCTGCTATGGGAATTTCTGACACCACTGTTCGACGAATTCCCCATGAAAACCTTCAATTTCATCCCTATAAATTGGCTGTTGTGCAAGAATTAACTGAACGCGATTTTGTTGCCCGTCAAAATGCATGTGAAATGCTGGTTGACAACCTGCCTGAAGACGCGGTCGTTTTTTTCAGTGACGAGGCTCACTTCCACATTTCCGGCTGCGTCAACAAGCAAAACATGCGTTATTGGTGTGGTGTAAATCCACGTGAGCTTTACCAGAAGCCACTTAATTGTGAGCGAGTTACTGTCTGGTGTGCGATGTCGGTAATGGGAATAATTGGTCCTTATTTTTTTGAAGAAAACGAACGCGCAGTTACCGTGAATGGAGCTCGTTACAGGAACATGATCGAGGAATTTTTTCTTCCAAGACTCGAAGAAATGAACGTTAGGAACGTGTGGTTTCAGCAAGATGGAGCCACAGCACACACAGCACGAGACTCAATGAATTTGTTGCGACAACATTTCCCCGACCGCCTCATCTCTCTCAGAGGCGATCTCCAATGGCCGGCACGCTCTCCAGATTTGACTCCATGCGATTTCTTTTTATGGGGTTATTTGAAATCTCTGGTTTATGTCGATCGACCACGGACCATAGCACACCTCAAGAACAACATTCGCGACGCCATTGCCAACATACCGATTGATATGCTGCAAAGAGTGGATACGAATTTCAAAAATCGACTTCATCAGCGTATGCGCAATGGGGGGCGCCATTTATCCGATGTCATTTTCAAGACTGCATGAAAAAAAAATTGGGATATTGTATTCTCAAATAAAAAAAAATTTTAAACAATAATTGAAGTACTTTTGTTTTTATTGACCTTTCAAATAAGTAAGTTTCTCTGGCGCACCCTGTACTTGCTCCGATGAAAGTTGTTGGGAGACTTTGTCCGAACGTGATGAAAGCTGATAGGAGACATTGTCTGAACGCGATGGAAGCTGATGGGAGACTGACTTAAAGATTTTTTCATTCCCGCTTGTAGAAATATTTCGGATGGTTTGGTCGAATTGGAAGGGGAAATATTTTTGGAGACTATGATTAGCTGCATCTATGATATTTGTAATCTCCATCTCGATTCTTGGAAAGCAGTCCGCGTCACGTTATCTGGAGCGTTGGAAAAATATGGGAAGGAAAAGGGCCTTGGTCGCGTCGCCCCAAGATAGCCTTTGTTGAACCAGGTGTGTGACCGCATGGGAAATACCAACGTAGTTTTATAGCCGGGTCAACTTTTCGGCATGAAGGATTTTCTTTTGAAGACGGTATATTTTTGTGAACTAGGAATACGGATATTTTCCGTTCTCAAATGATCGTTAAACATTCTGTGTCACAGCCCCCTGACACTGGTAGATGAATGCTGTTCGCGAAATGTCCTTGCAGCACTGTGGCGCTAGTAGTCGTGTGAGAGGCATACATATATATGTATGTTGCGTCGGTGTTTCGAATATTTTACACGAATAAAAGTCTATTCATATATTTGGAATGATGTTCCGTTCTAATGATTTTCCATTAGAACACAATAAATAACGTCGCAATGACGATAACAGGACAAAAGCCACGAAAGTATTGAATCGTTCAGCTGATCGGAGTGATTTAAAGCCGAAGGCTGTCACATAACAGCCAACGCTAGGTAGTGGCAATTTCAAGAACTAAAAAGTCAGGACAAAACGCGTTTTCGTTTATCGTATAGGAATAGTAGTCCACTGTCAGGGGGCTGGTCATTGGGTCGTTATGTAGTTTCATCTTTACGAATAGGGATTTCATCATTACGCATTTCCTAAGTGTCGCTTTACATTTTCGCAATTTTTGTAATCCGAAAGTTTCTTTGTGTATTTTTGGTCTTAGGGAGACTCTACGATACACTCGGGCTCCGTTCGGATTACAACGAGACTATTCGAGTTTTCCCTTTTTATGATAGCGTGTTTTTGAGTTATTGTATGTTTCTGGTGAAAATATTGTTTAAGGGAAAACGTGCTATTTGCAGCTGGGGATTCGACAGCATTGCCGGGTCTAACCCGTGCTGTGTTCTCGGCGGACGTAACATAGGAACATTGCGAATTATAATGTCCCAACAAGTACCAGGGCTATTAGCTATGATATCTCCTGGAGCTTTATTGGTACGAAGTTTCTCTTTCCACGAGCAGGAGGAAAGAAAAGGATAGCAAAAGTAATGCTAACCTTCAAACCTGCCGATGCTGTGGTTTAGAGATGCACACTTCATCCATTAAATCAAAGTTTATGAAACGCAATATATTTCATGAGATATGCGGTTATTGTGTTATAGAACAGAAGTTAAATGCTTTTATATACATTTTTTCGTATTGTGCAAATAAATTAACATTTTAAGTGCCGTGTGGTCGAAGGGTACATCACTCATTTGATTCGTACTCCAGATGAATCTGGTTTTCACTTGCATAACAAATCGTGATAATTTATGTTTTGTTAACCCGACAGTTGAGATGTTGAGATGACGAAATCCTTCACCGAACGTTTTTTTAACCGTGCACGCCAAGTCGTTGCACAGCATTTCCAGTGTACTTGTGTGTTACCTACTTTGTACTTTTATCTAATAGTGATATCAATTTTTCTTATAATAGTAACATGACTTTTTTAATGAAATATTTTCAAAAATATTATTCCTAAGCTTTAACAATTTAGTGTGCAACACGACTAGTAAACTTGCTTCGCTATTTCATAAAAGTGATTTCACTTTTTTTGTACACTTGCATTAAAGAAGTACAACAAAACCATTTTTGTGACTTAAATAAAAAGTATAGTTTGAGATATTTTACATAAATCAGAATTTTTTATAGAGTAAAGCAAGGGATAACGTTTTTTAGGGATTTTTTTTATTACTTAGCGTTTTTTTTACTTTAAAAATGTTTTTCAAAGGGATTTCAGATCTTTTTGAAAGGGGAATTTCAATGTATCTGAACAAACTAGACATCTGCAATTTCAAACTCGTTGAAACCATTACTTTTTATTGCTGAACATTTTTTTAGAGCAAATGACTTTAACTTGTTTTTTGCTTTATACGATTTTTTTTACAATAAATGATTCACAATATACTAATTTATGAGAAGATTAATTTCAAATTAATAAAAGTATAGGTAATACAGAGGGGTTTCAACTTTTAGCATCCATTTTTCAAACAAAAAAAGGTTAATGAATGGAACTTGTTACTTTGAGAGGGTATGATTGTTATTATTCAATAATAAGTTAATAGACGAATAAAAGTAAATTTCCAATCAAAAACAAAGACAAATTTTTGTTTATTCAAAAGAAGTGAAATTTTTTTCTTTGTACAAATTCTTACTTTACATGAGCGAAAATACCCGTAAATGTCGAAATACTATTTTTTACCGAGCAAGCGAAATATAAGTGGCCTAAAACAATAATGGTTTTCCTTCAGTTTTTTACCAAATTCAAAACTTTAAACATTCGGGCTACAGGGAAAAAATTGCGCAACTTTACTGTTAACATACTTTTTGTGGACAGTATCAACTTGGAAAAAATACCTGAGCGTAATATTCGCGATAGCTATCCGCAAAAAATGTCGTCACTTTTGTAATTTAAAGAATAAACGACATTTTTAGCATTTTTTAACTGCACATCTTACAGAAAACGAATTGATTAAAAATGGATTTTTTCTTACCTTGAAGAGCATACTTTCAACTTTCCAGAACTGTCCTTTAAATTCGTGTACGATGATTGGTCCATGAGTTGTTGATTATTAAAGTCAAAAGCGTCATTTCACTTTGATCATGTAATTGATGTATACTTGTTTCGAAGTTCAAAATAGAAAGGGTGATCCAAGGAAAATCCGTCTGATGGCGTCATTAATCAAACAAATTTTATCTTGCCTGTACAACTTTTCAAAACAAAAATCGGACATTTTCCTTTGCGACGTTTCTTTTGACTTATTAATAACAAAAGAGAAAACAATTATTTTAATCGGCAGCTGTAAATCTAGGGATTCTAACCTTTGAAATGCTTTTCAACATTTTCTCCTACGATGATTCTTCGCGGAGATAGCGAATTGGAAAATCATTGAACGGTTTTAATAATTGTTTTCTTCTCTCAATCTTTGTGATCCCAACTCCATGATGCTGAAGTTTGCATCATTGGAATGGAAAGAAAATGAAGTCTTAAATTCTCAAAGTTTTTTTGGAACTAAAATGAATGCTTCTTAAATGTTCAAACTTTTTTTGGCCAGTGCATGCTGTTGAAATGCTTCCAACGTTTTTACACACTTGGTTAGAAATTCACGACCCCAATTTACAAAAAGAAGACGCTCCTTAATAATACAAATAGAGAAATGGAAAATATAAATACACGCAACTCGATCGTACTCGAAATATTTTCGTAGTCAAGTTCAGGTTTCCCACTCTCACAGTTTCACAATCCAATTTTTGTTCAAAGCATTTAAACCACTCAATAATTTCCCACCCAAACAAACCCAAACATTGCGGATGCATTACAGAAATATGTGAACAAGCTCGGCATTAGTTGTTCTATGAATATGCATTATTTTGGAAAATTACATTTCCTGTTGTCAAGACAAAGATTAACTTGAGTCAGCGCTTATAACTATGATTACGGTGAGTGCGGAAGCTGCACTTTGCAGTCTTTCTGCGCTTTTCAAGAGACACAAGTTTTTTGCAGATACTCCTGAGCCGCACCCAAATTTCTCTACTGCGTACTCAAAAGAAACTTTGTTCGCATATAAAAATTGGGAAAATCTCACCTTTCGTTGTACTCGCAATATGTCCATGCGAAAAACTACAAGGGTTGAAAGCAATGATTCGTTGGACTTTCTCCACAGTACTGTCCACGTCACGGACGTAGCTATAGCTTTTACAAGGGGGGGGGGGGGTGTCCAACACTATACTTTACAAAGGTAAACTAGCTTTTGTTCGCGACTTCGTTCACGTCACAAATACGAAACAAACGATTTATTACGATTCTACAAAATATTCCGAAAATTAGTCTTTGCAACTGGCACAATCCGTAAACTCCACATCAGATGGGAGGTAATGAGGAAATAAGCATTTTTTAAAAATTACTGTTCAATGTCAAATAACCTTTTTCACAATGGCAAATAACGGACTCACCCTTCTTCGCTTCATCGTCAGACTTTGTGGATGGGCCTGCTCCCACTACTTCTTCACGATGGGATTCCGCATCACGGGGAGATGTGCTATTATCTTTTGATGAAGGTTCATGAGGTTCCGATCTCTCGTTTTTAGAAAAAAATCCCAAAAGAGATTGCTGACTTGTCCGTTTCATGGAGTTTTTAAAAACGCGACACTTTTGATCTATTCAATAATTACGCACATACATGCACGAACTCGCTAAACTCGATTGACAAACGACGGCCAAAACATTCGCTGTGTTGACTGCGCAAAGCGAAGCGACCAATCAGACTGGCGTGGCTCTGACAGCTATCCTGCGTTGCTATGGTAATCACGCGCGGCACGTGACTACTATTTTGTGGCGCGAAGTTTCGAAATGGTAGGTATTCAGCGAATATTCGCGTATTTGCGTAGACTAAGGGGGGGGGGGGGTCTAGACCCCCTAAACCCCCCCCCCCCCTTATATACGTCCGTGGTCCACGTGAAAAACTCTGAGTAACATTTCAAACTTTCTTTAGAGGGATTCAGTAAATCATCATAACATATCTCTCGCTTCTGACCAAAAGTCAAGTTTGATAAACAGTCGGGCAAGTTATTCGATTTTCCACAGCTTGTGAAACTTTTCATCTTGTTCAGCGGCGAGATAAATCTTCTGTTGATTCACTGAATCCATCTAAAGAAAGTTATGAAATGTTAGTCAGTTTTCTACATGAACAGTACTGTGGAGAAAGTCTAACAAGACGTTGTTTTCATCACTTGAAGTGTCCATGCGAAGAACTACTTCGCATGGACACTATTGTGAGTACACCCAGTAAGAAATTTGGCGACAACACATTGGCAACACCACGCCAAGCGAGAGTAATTAGTAACGGAAAAATGGCAACCTTTGCCGCCGCACTAAGCTGTGTTCTAGTAGTACAGCATTGCGCATCCTCGCGTGAATGCTCGTGTTAATATTGTAGTACGAAAATATAGAATATTGGTGGTACATTTGGAGCACGTTCATTGCTGGGTTATTACAGCATTGCGACAGAAAAATTGGAATGCGTTATTTCGGCAAGCTGAGGGCACATTGGAGGTATGCTGTGACGTTCCGTTGCCGGCATATTGGTGTTGTGATCGGCTATTTAGCCCACTTGGGGTTCTGCATTATCGGTAGCTGGGCAGGTGGGAATAAAAAGAGGGCAAAATAAATAATTGTATTGAATTCAATCTCACACCGGGTCGTGTGTGCGACGCTCGCGTATGACTGAGGGTTACGCGTCATGCTCGTAATTAGTTTTTTTCCGAAAATACGAGGCTGGGATTCGAACCTGCAACTTTACGATGTGCTGGTGTACAAGGCAAGTACGCTTGACCATTCAACTGATTCAACTTATATAACTAATTTTAGGATCATGACATTTGTCGTAGCGAATCTGCCTATGGTTGCAACCACGTACCTTGTTTTTGCTGGCAATGGAACCTCACAGCATGCCGCCAATGTGCCCTAACCGCGCCGGAATAACGTATTCCAAACTTTCCGTATCAATGCCGCGATAACTTGCCTCATTATTACCGGCAACGGAACGTCACAGCGTGGTGCATTTATGACTGAAACGCGATCTAAAAATGACATCACTCCAAATCTGGAGCTTGCCGCATCAGTACCCGAGTCGAAATTTTTAGCCTCCTCTGAACCCTCGCAGGACCCATTTCTTTTGTAATACATAAGCCGCCAGCCTCCGTTGAACCTACGAAACCTCACTTGTCGAGTTCAGTGCCATGCAGAGACCTCCTCTTGGCCCACAGTAGCCTCTGCTAGACCTCCCAAACCTTCTCTCGACCCCAGTTTCAGTGAAACGTGCAGAGCACAGGCCTCCTTAACCTGCTTTCAACCTCAAACTGTTGCCTCGACCCCACCTAACCTGCTTTCGGCCCAAATTCGATATCTCCTCCATCATCATTCCATTGTGGCCTGGTCGGTAACCCGTTCGATGACGAAATTAATAAAAACACATCGTCCCCTTATCAAATTATTAGTGCAATATTAATATGCGAAAACAATCAAATTTTCTCAATATCGATTTATTATTATTTTATAGGCTATTCATAAAAGAATGCTTGTATATACAGTCTTACTCCAATTCTATCGGATTAATGGGCGTTTTCCTGTCAGAAAAAATCTCACAGGAAAATTCTTAAAAAATGTCAGTCTATCCACTATAAGCTTATGCGACGTTTTTCGTCCTTTACGTTTCTTCTTAAACCCTCTAGTTCTTGAGTTACATTGCATTATCTAGAATTAGTCTTTTTTAGCAAAAAATGAAATAACATTGCGAAAAACATCGTACAAAACTTTATAAAAACGCAAATGGACTTCTTGCTACCCCGTTCAAGTTTATCATGGATAAACGCAACAATTTCTTTTGCATGAGTCATGCGCCCAATTCTCGATGGTCGAAAAGAAGCCGAAAATCAGTCACGTATAAAAGTGCGTACCGGGGCGAAAAGAAAATTATAAAAAAATATTTCAGAAAAGCAATATAAAGCTGAATTTATTCCCGTCAAAACGCCGTTCGGTAAATTTGGTTATCTTTTTATTTACGAAGCTATGTAACTTTTCGTGCAGCAAGAAATATCGACTATGGTGTATCCAAACTTTTAAGCGACGGTATATATTATATAATACTATATATATATATATATTATACTCGAAATATGTGGTTGCATTAATATATTGGAATATACACTACCAGTCAAAAGTATTCGGACACTTCAGATAACTGCAAAACTTAATATCACTTTGGATCATTGCAAACTTATGGTAGAATAATAATTATTTTACGAAGATAGTATAAAGCTCTGTATAATTACTTAATTATATAGATCTTTATAGTATGTTCGTGAAATAATAAATGAAATGAATTATATTACTCTAACATTATTTGGCAATTATCCAGCGCTCAAAAGTTTTGCGATTATGTGCAGTGTCCGAAAACTTTTGGCTGGCAGTGTAGATCTAAATAACATATAATGTTGATATCTATATGGAACGTTAGGGTGTTAATTATAGTCTATTTCATGTTTTACAGGATTGAAATTGTCGGTTTAGAATTCAACCTCATTCGATTTTTTCTTTATTTTTTCTTTTTGTTTTTGTTCGTTTTGTTTTTTTTGTTTATTCAATAATAAGTTGATAAATGTCGACGGCCGATTACCGTCGATTTTAAATAAAATGTTTGATGTTTCTTTGTTTTCATTTTTAGCACGTCGAAAATTTAAAAACCATTTCCACGTGTATGTATGAAGCATATTTTTATTTTTTTCCGCTAAATAATTATAATATTAACTAATCGCGTCTATTTGATTCTTTTTTATTTTAGTTGACTAGATTTTTCATAGAACCAAATTTTTCCTATTGCATTCCATCATTAAAATGATTGATTTCAAAAATGTTTATTTATAGAAAATGAATTTATTTAATATCGTCCAATAACTACATATTTTATTTGATCCTAATAAATCTGTGATTCGGTTTCATCAGTTCAACATCTTCATCTGTTCAAAAAAACAATTTAGTTAAGTTCACTGAATGGGTCTAGTTATTTTTTTTTAATTTACCTTAAATAGAATTTTCTTAGAGTTAACCTTTTTTCTATTTGATTGAACTAATGGTCCATCTTTATTGCAACACTCATATAAAAGGAGCGGGGGGTAGAGAAGGTGGAGAGAGAGGAATTTTATATATATGTATATGTATATGTGTGTTTGTTTGAAAAATCTATAGCATGTTATTCGATGAAACTCTCTAATTATCACAATCATATTAACTAATTCACATAGCTTATGTGATACAACTAATAGTTAGAGGTATTCATTTGGTCTCTTATGCCATATCAGCGACCAAAATGTTATAAGCACTCGGTAGCATAGGGGCAGCGGAGCGTAGTTATGAGTAGGTAGGCTAGGTTCAAGGCGCATATAGGGCAAATATTTTCTTCGAACAAAATCATTTCTATAGGCCAGGGAATGACGAATTAGGATGAAAAATCCTTGTGGTAAAGCTCTCAATTAAGGCGTTCATTTTATTTTCGATTCATGAAATATTTTATACATATAGTACACTTAGCTTTACAGTGTGCATTGTAAGCAAATAAAGATTAATTTAAATCTCATATTTATTAATATATATAAATATCTTTGAAAGAAATATGATCGTAGTAGGCTGTGAGACAAGGAAAATACCTATTTTATTTAAATAGATTCTATATAAATTCATTTTTTTGTTTAGCAGTGTACAGTAGGCCGAAAGGGGGGGAAATAGGTTCTGCGGGAGCGCTCGCAGTAGGCCGAACTGAGGTTCCGTAGGTTCAATTGTGAACCTCACTGACCTCCTTTGAGTCAAAAAGTCTACTTTCTGCCATGCCGGAGGTTCATCGGAGGCTCTAACGCATGGTACTTTCAAACATTGTACCCTCCTTTAGATACCCAATAATCCGCTCACGCCGATTTCTGCTCGCCTTCATCTTGTGGGTTGAACGCGGCTCGAAAATTTCGACTCGGGTACCGTTGTTGCAGCAGGTAATTGTTGCGCATATTTGCTGCAATCTTGCCGTCTTGGCATCACACATTTATTTCGCCAAACCACGCACTGTGGCGCAAATTTGCAGCTTAATGCGGAAGCAAAAGACAGCATATTGGTGTCACGGTGTGCCGCCGTATGCTGTCCTCTTGCCGCTATAATGCTGTAAAAATTTGAACGTGGGGACAAGTGTACCCAAAAGTATAATTTGCCACTGATTTGGTATATTTTGACCTCAGGCATGTAAAAATTCAAGCGCATAACGTAATTTTTACAATAGTCTCAGTACAAATTCCGATACATTCTGACGTAGAATTTGTAGTTTGAGTTGTGAAAAATTTCCGATATCTTACGGTGAAATTCTCACTATACCACCATAGAATTTACAAGTCTCCACAGTAAAAATTACCTGCATGAACCTGAAGTTTCTAAACTCCCTAGTGAAAAATTAATTCCCTGTGATTGAATAAATTTTCTATGAAGGGTATCTTTTCGTAAAAAGTCAGTAAACAGACGTGATAATAACAATAAATTATTGTGAATTTTCATAAATTACTATAAATAATATTTATTTATTATTTAGTAATAATTTGTTAATAACAAATTACAAAAAGTAGAAATTATAAAAATTAGAATCTGTTGAACAAATTAGAATAATTGTTAGTAACAAATATAATAATTGGTTAATAAAAAATTAGGTAAAAATAGATATTAGAAAAATTAGAATCTTTTTGTACAAAAAACGATTCTTTATTATGAAATATGAATTTCACAATTTTTTAATATAAATTGAAACTTATTTTCAAGTCCTAATTGGAGAGGGATAAAAAGTGTACTACCGCTGTAATGGAGAGTGTTTATTATTTACATATACCCTATTTATTACATCCATTTTTTTACAACAATTTTTCGCCCATCATACAATCGAGAAATGTGCGTAAATTTGGCACAAGAAATTTCTTCCATGTTTAGTGTTGTAAATGTATAATCAAATGTGATTATTTCGTATCCTTGAAAATGGTAATTAAAAACTACATCGTTTAATTTTTGAACGATTAAATAAACAATTTGTTCGTGAACAATTGACGAACTTACTATATACAGAATTGGTCCATCCTTCGATGGTACCATAATGACGCTTTCTTTTTTTACGATAGCATCATGAATGTTGATTTGGTCAACAACAGTAACTCTTAGGTATTTTTGTAGTGTATTGGGCAATAAATGCTGTATGCGGAAAAATCCGGGTATATCGAATACCGATTCTCGACGTGTTGATGATTCCCTGTATGAACATTTTTCTGAACGTTCAGCATTTAAAAACATATTATTTAATTGAAACTGATGTTTGATAGCAATCGTTTTGCAGACGTTAATTCGGTTAACGGAGACTCGGGATGTGATTTTGCCTTCTCGGTGTTTACTCTCGAATCTCATTGACGACATCTTCCAAAGCGGGCCTGACATCATCGATACCGAAGGATAATGAATAAGGAAATGATGTTTTGGTTTCATCGATCCAGGGTAGATTGTCGTCAATAATTGTAAATATTCTGAAATGTTTACTCGCAATAGCTTGTGGAATTCAAAATCAACATCTTGACTCATAGCCATTTCAACTAAATTGCGCAGAAGTATGTGTAAGTCCCAAGTTACATTATCGTGCGGAACGAGATGGCCGATAATAATGCAGAAGTACCTGATCAAGCATAACATTTCAGACGGAGACATTGTCAAATGCGATTTTTTAATATGAATCGATAAAATTTCGGGAGGTTTATTTTTGGTGGTGCCGTAGTTAATCCCGCGAAGTCGATCATTAAATTGTTGTAGTGAAAAATATTTTTTTTTTGTTATATATTGATTCAGAATTAATCTCAAATCGTACTGGCAAACGCCCTCTAATAAATCGGGCATCACGTCTACTGAG
Source organism: Ophion obscuratus (assembly GCA_964007375.1). Taxonomy (NCBI): domain Eukaryota; kingdom Metazoa; phylum Arthropoda; class Insecta; order Hymenoptera; family Ichneumonidae; genus Ophion; species Ophion obscuratus. The sequence continues at coordinate 77,566,110 of OZ023312.1, forward strand.
AAATTCTCGACAACGTGACAATCTGGGACGCAGTGGAAAATATATTCTTCGGAGATTCCGGTTACCTTGGGTGCCTTTTTGACTAAACATGCGCTATAATTTTGTTTTGTTCTAAGTAACAGGTCGTTTTCTTCAAAAAAAGAATTTCTGTCTTTCTTTTCGAAATCAAAGGTGAATTAATTTTAGTTCAATTCAGTACATTTCAGCACCTAGGAGCCGGAAAAAAGGTCATTTTTGTGGATTTCTTCAAGGAAAACTATTTGAAATTTCGGTTTGGGGTTTTCATTATCTAAAAGTATATACAATCAAAAATATGTTTAATTTGATTTATTTAAAAATATCAAAAATATAAAAGGATATTGTATGATCCTTGGAGCGTCGTAAAAAAAATCTGCGTATACGGTACCCACTGGCGTTTCTTCAAAAATCATCTGAAAAAAAAACCAAAAAGATTATTAAATTAGATACTATAATCTAGTACTTGTCATAGCCGATCTTGAAAATATCGATTTATGACAAAATGGCGGACGTTCGAACATAAATAGTGATTTTTGGGCAAAAAATTAGTTATTATTTTGCCTATAAAACATAAACTAAGTAACGGAAAAAAAATCCTATGACAAGTACTAGATAATGGTGTATATAATAACCATAAAAAACCTCAAGGCAATCGGTTCATTGGTTTTCGAGAAATTTTGGGTACCGATTTGAAACACGTGATTTTGAGAAAAACGCGTTTGAATATTTGGGAATGAATAAATCATGAAATTTGTCAACTTACATGGAATCATTTATACTAGGCCCATAGTGTAGGTCTTCTACGGTCGACGGAATATTCATAGCTTCTAAATCCTCGACCTCGACCATCTAGGTGTATATCTCTCCTTAAAAGCTTTCGGACATTTTTTCGTGTCATATTTTTTTATAAATATCTTTTCATTGCTGATTATTATTATTATTACGTAGAGTGATTTATTGCAGTTATACTCAGAAATATTCTGACTGTATTTTTTGTTAACATATAATTACATTTTTAGTATAGTTATAAGCGAACGTTTCCGTCATAATTTTATAGAAACCAGTTGGTGAGAAAGGCATAAGCAACTAATTGGAAAGATTCTCCATTGTAATTGTTACTCGAGAGAAATTCCGAAAAAACCGCAGTTTTCACGCACGTCACATTGAAAAAACTGTTTTTGTAGTTCATCACTCGAATGGAAACTACGTACGAAGCAAGCGGTGATAAATTCTCGACTTCAGAAGCCACACAATTAGTACTAAATGCTCCAGTCTTGCACGCAGGGAAATTTACGTTTTTTTTCGAATAATAATCAATCGTTAAGGGTCTAGGTAATCGGTAGGTAATCGGTAGGGTACTGTGAAAATAACGAACCCTCGTTCGTCGCTTGAGGCAACTCAAATTGCACGGAAGTTCCAAAATATGGTGCAGGAATGGCAGATTGAAGATAAACTTATGATTACAACGATAGAACTGCTAGCAAAACTTCAAACGCGTTTTTATCGAAACTACGTTTTTGAAAACGGTGTACACGATTTCTCGACAACTAATAAACGGATTGTCTTGAAATTTGGTACACTCATTCAGTGCAATAGTAATTTAGTCTTGACCGACGTTATTCTTGTTAACATTTTTTTTTCATAAATTATTAACAATAAAGATGTCGTCTTTTCGCGGAAAATCGAAAAAAAAATTCAAAAATTTATTTTCGATGATTGAAACACGATAACAAGAAAAAGCACGCTCAAGTCTTAGCCAATATTATCTATTTTAAGGGACAACACCACTGTGATCCCCTGTTTTTTTGCCATTTTTCGAGAATTTTTTTTTGTGGGAAAAAAAAAGATATTCGAAAGAAAAAATTTTTGGTTTTGTTCATTGTTTATTGAAGATACATAAAAAAAAAATTCAAATTTTTCACGCCCCATGGTGACGCTGGGGAAGCTCCCGCGTCAGGTACTGTTGCCTCTGCAGTGGTTCGCGGCACGCAGAAGAACTCTCTTCAAAGTCGATCTGAAAAAAAATACCGAGTGTTTTCGTTAATAATATGATATTTTGAAGAGAAGTACATAGGGATTTGAAAAAATATTGATTTTTAAAAAATAGGCACGCTTTTGATATTAAAGGACGATTTTCGAGCAAAATTTCTCGTCGAAAATAGGCTATAACTTTTATTATTATTGAGATATCGAAGAAATCCTATGTACTTCTTTAGATAATCTAGTTTTATTGATGCAGTCCAAATTTGAAGTCGATCGGATAAAAATTGCTCGAGTGCGTGCCGCACTCAAAAAAGTGGTTTTGAGAAAAACGCGTTCAATGTTTTAGGTTTGTTAATTTATGCGATAAATTGGAAAAAAAAATGTACCTTTAATCAGCGATGCCGGCACCATATAGCTGGCCTTCAAGAAGCAAATCATTGTCCCTAGCATCTTTTCTCGAACTTGTAGAGGCTCTTCTTGCCTCTTTTGCAGCGTCTGTGTGCGAGCGCTCCGCCAGCTCGATCCGCGCTGCGTCGGTTTCAACGCAAAAATTGAAACAATTTGGGCCGATAGTTATCCCCAACGTCCCCAAAACTTTCATGAGGCTTCTCAGGCCATCATTGAATAATAATACCGCGATATCAGCTGCAATATCGACGATTGACGATTGACGACTTGAACATTTTTCAATTATCGCCACCTATGGCTTTTTTTCGAAACTATATTTATAACAATAGCCGGTTTTTGTGAAGGGAGACAAAAGAATACCTGGGAAAGACCCGCAGGACCTGGGAAAGGCCCGGTATACCTGCCGACCCTGAGGCGCGCAGCTGCGCGGGACCCCGAGCGTCACGGAGCGCTGCACCGCTCCACAAAATATTCAATATCTCCGAAAATAATTATTTTTTCGATCTGGGTCCGACGGCATCTTAATCTCAAATGTATTTTAGATTTTTCTAGATGGTTTTCAAAAAATCGATTTTTTGAAGCCGTCACAGTGGTGTTGTCCCTTAAGAAAAAATCTCGTTTATTGGTTTCAGACCAACCGGGTGGCCAAAATCAAGTACACCGTTCAGCCGTTCGCGTTTAAAGGTCCTTCACGAGATTGTTCAATGCCTGAGAGTAGTTTGCGTTTGGCCATTGCGATCTCTGTTGCCAGCCGCGCTCGACCAACTCGCGTCAACAGGGATGAAAATTCTCTTGTGAACGAGTGGGCGAGCGTGCAATATACTTTTTGGGACAGTGCAGCGCGGTCGTCTATCGAGTGACGATCGTCGGTGACGCGCAAGGCGGAAGGGCCCTGGGTCCTCTCACATACGACTCCACTGAGTAAAACACATACGACTCTCCCAAGTAAAACACAGGCAACTAGCCTATCACAAGCGGTTGGGTGAACGGCCATACGGTCCTCGATTCTCCAACCCTTCAAATACAGGTAACTAGCCTACCACAAGCGGTTGGGTGAACGGCTATACGGTCCTCGATTCTCCAAACCATAAAATACATTCGATGATCACAGCGCTCGGGTGAACGGCCGTACGGACCTTGATTCTCCGGGCACGGGTGCACGGAAAAAAAGAAACAGCGAAAATCACAGTTTAAACCGCATAAAAAACAGGGTGCCATATTTCATTTTACAGTAAAACAGAGTAATGTAAATCCTGTCCTACAAAAATGACGAATTTTCCTGTACACACTGAGGTTTTTACAGTTACACTGGCTTATTTACAGTTCGGTACTGTGAATACATCAGTGTTTTCAGTAAAAATATTCAACTGTAAAATTTACATGAGATCACTGATTTGTATACTATACGCAAACTGCAAGGGTTACAGTGTACACTGTATTGAGTACAGAGTGGTTCATTAAATTGTACAGTGTCGCACGGTAGTTTTACTCTTCTTTCGACAGTTCGTGACGTAATCTGTGCACTCTGAGATTTTTACAATCACACTGATTTATTTACAGTTTGGTATTGTGAATAATTCAGCGATTTCAGTAAAAATATGCAACAGTAAAATTTAAAGGAGGTCACTGATTTTTATACTGTACGTAAGGTGCAAGGGTTACAGTGTACACTGTATGGAGTACAGAGTGATTCATTAAATTTCACAGTGTGGCACGGTAGTTTTACTCTTCTTTCGACAGTTCGTGGTGTTATCTGCGCGTTCTAAGATTTTTACAGTTACACTGGTTTATTTGCAGTTTGATATTGTGAATACATCAGTGATTTCAGTAAAAATATCCAACTGTAAGATTTAAATGCGATCATTGATTTTTATACTGTACGCAAATGAGGCACGCGGTGGGGCACGAGGCCAGGACACAAAGGATTGCCAGTTAGTAGTGCGTGGTTGATGGGACGCGGACATCGAAATTTGTGCGACAGAATTCAAGAAATTATAAAGAAAGAGAGAATTAAAAAAAAAAGTACGTTCTTATCTAATTAGGACTTGCCTCGCGCGTAGGGTGAGGCACGTGGCCAGGAAACAAAGGATTGCCAGTTAGTAGTGCGTGGTCGATAGGATGCGAACGTTGAAATTTGTGGGACATAATTCAAGAAATTATATAAAAGGGAGAATTATTTACAAAAAGGTACGTTCTTGTGTATGTGACTGATTTTTAAATATTTTCTACACATTTTTTCAAACTTCTTTTGTGGATAAACTTTTTTTTGTGTGTCTCATTTACTTCATTCTATTCTTGATATATATACACATTGTAAGCAAAGGTTTCGCCGATTTTATTTTATTTTTTTTATAATCGAATTTACAGTGTGACGTTGTGAACGGTATTCACTGGTTAGGACTTCTCTCATGCGTGGCGCGACCAGGACACAAAGGACTGGCAGTTCTTTCTGCGCTTCAATTGTTCTTTCAGCGGTCTTTAATGTTATTTTTATCCCTAATTTTGTATAATATACTATTTGTGGCACTATTAAATTACGGGTTTCATCAAGTTTGAATTACAGTATTAAAACTAGAACGTTTCCCGTGTTTATACTGTAAAAAGCAACGATTGAAAACTGAAACTATATCTTTTGCTAACCAGTTTCTAGAACAGAGGGCTTCACTGTTAAAACACCTACATAAACTCTGTCGTTATATCTGGCCTTCATTGTACATAATACAGATTAACCAACTGTCAAATTACAAGTTTTGTTAAATTTATATTGCAGTGTTAAACTGTCAAAATTTACTTGCGACTACACTGTATTTTGGATTGTGTGTTCCAGTAAAAGATACAGTAGAGCGGTTCGAGTCCCAAGAGGACAGTATAGGAATTGTAATAATTTACTTTGAGCACACTGGATTTTGAGCACTGTGTTTCAGTAAATATAGCTGTGCAATCGCTCGAGTCCAATGCGAACTGTGTAGCCCCTATATTTTGTACTATTTCTTTTTTTCCGTGTGAACGGCCGTATGGTCTCGAATCCTCGGTAAAGGTCATCAAACGCAAAATCGAAAACAATACAAACGCAAAATAGAAAACAATACAAAAAAATCAATCGAAGGTTCAATACGAAATAACGCGCGAGATCGCAATGGTACAAGCCAAACGGGCTTTCTGCTTCTTATATACGCAATTAACAATCGTCAAATCGTCGTGGGTTTTTATGCCGCAAGGCTTTTCCCACAAGAGCCAATAAACGTAGAAAATCCGATGGCTCAAACGCGAGTGTTTTTTCATTTCTTAATAAACCTCAACCTCCATCCCGCATTCAATTATATATATCCAACACTACGAGGTAACTTCGCAATGAAGGAGCTTCGACAATACAAGATTATTCATAAGTTCTTTATTTATTGATATTTTCTCATCAAATTTGGTACACAACTTTGTTAATGTACATGCAAATAAATGTCCAAACGATTCGTCGATCATCTAACTCATTCCTTCAAAATGATTTTTTGTAAATGACCCTGATTTTCCTGTCGCCACAGTAATCCCTTAATAGACGTCGTAGGCAGTCTCCATATCGGGTCCTATTTCGGTTTATTCCTTGAGTCCTCACTTTTTTCTGTACTGTTCGAAAAATTTCGCTCCTCAAATATTGACAATATTTTACGTTTGTGTTCAATAATCATCAGATTAGTTCGCGAGCTTGTGAAAAGTTATTGAGGTTTGAAATGTGGCCTGTTCCTCTGTCTCTCCCTTTTTCTGTCTTTTTTGCTCAAATTTGAGCAAAACAGTCGCAAACTTGGCGATTGAAAACTACCCCTCGCGACGATCCATCCTTCATCGCTATTTCGTTGCGTGGTACGAACGGCCTCCATCCCATTTCGACGTTATTGCGGGCGTTTGATCAATTCAAGGCGGACTTGATCAAATCGATGTACGCCGAGGTCTTTGTGTAAACACCAGGTAAGTGCGGAACGGCGCATCTAAAGCCGTAAGAGATTATCCCCAAGCTGTACCAGTATTCGCCCTTCACATTCATCATGGGTCCGCCGCTGTCACCCTGTACGAAGCGCGGAAGAAAATAATCAATGAGATGGCGAATCTTTCAAACTGACATTACACATAAAAAGAATCGAAAAAAATGCATTCCATTCGCGACGCAATATTCGAAGTGAAGGGTGCACCGGTCACTGTCGCCCCAACTTGTCTGTTGGCAGTATACAGTACAGGGGCTAACTTAAGGGACAAGGCCATAGTATAATTTCCAAAAAGTCGATTTTTTCGCTAAAACGGTGCTTTATCATCATAACAATAAGTTACTTTTCGATTTATAGCAAGAACATTTTTTTCACCGACTTTGAGCGTATAACGTAAGCCCACCTCTGGCACGGCCATAGAGTACCTAAAACTTTAAACGCGTTTTTCTCGAAACAGCTTTTTTCAATTAGCGTGACAAATAACTTCAACAATTTTCACTCGATTTACTTCAAATTTAGAAATTACGTTCCTAATTGCATTTCGCAGAGAAGTACGTACGGAATTTCTGATTAATCGAAAACTTTTCGTTTTATGAGCAGTTTTATACGAAATTTTTCACTGAAAATTCATTCAAATACCTACAACTCAATTAAAATACCTACAACTTTTGAATAAAACAATATTTTTTTAACTCCGTACGTATTTCTCTAGGTATTCTAATGTAGATTGACGAGAATTTTAGTTTTTTGTTCTAGGTAAAAAAAAATGTGGATGCTACATGTCACGCCGCGGAGCGCCTGAAAAAAAGATAACAAAAGAAAATATTAGTAGTCGGCCATTGTGTACATCGAAAAAAAAATCTAACAGCTTGATATTCATACTAAATAGATGTGTAATTAATTTTATGAGCGAATCACTTTTTCATACGAAAAAAAAATTGTTAAATTCGCACATGATTTTATACCCGTTACTGTGGTCTAAGCCCTTAATCTACGAACTTATGAGGATTCAAAGGCCTCCGGTAATCGTCTTCGTACCTGACACGCATCTTTGCCACCCGCTTTAAAGCCGGCACATATCACACGTTTGTCGATGGTCACGGCGTAACCCTCGTAGCTTTCCCTGCATTCTTCCTCAGCCACCACTGGCGATCTGAACTGCTGTAGAATAGGTGTCCTAGGGCCGTCTAAAGGAATAAGATTGAAGTTTGCATCGTTGGTGTTCAATGAAATCGTGAATATGGTGTGGCCACCACAATCACCCGACCTAAACCCCATCGAAATTCTCTGGGAAGAGCTCGATCGAAAGATACGAATGACCTGCCCTACATCGGCTGAAGATCTGTGGCAGAAACTGCAAGCTGCGTGGAGATCCCACAGCTCAGCTCAGCTGGATTCATTAATCGATCGAATGCCACGAATCGTTGATGCAGTGCTGAAAGCCAGAGGTGGGTTTTTCGACGGAAAGGGCGTTTAGATGAGGTAAAAGGTGGATGTTTTGTGCAGCTAAAAATTAAGAAAAAAAATTGAAAGAAAACAAATTTATATTCAATGTTGGAGCAAAAAATTTTGAAAAAATTCTGCTCGATTCAATACGATGTAACGCAACTTTTTTTCCTTTTGGTAATTTTCTCTAAACCTCAAAGTTACTCATTCCAGCAGCATCTTTTCAAAATTGTCTTTTTGAGAAAAAAAAATGCGATAACTCAGTGAAAAGAAATCGTACAAAACTTTCTAAAAAAGGAATCTATAGCTATTGCTGTATCTTTTAAGGTTCTTTGAAAAAAAATGCAAAAATGCAAAAAAAAATTTCCTGAAGACATTTGCAGCCGATTTTAAACAGCCAAAACACGAGCTTTTTCAAAATGGCGCCCCGGGTAATAAAAATCGAAATTTTTTTCCAAAACGCAAAGTGAAGCTTCATTTGTCCCTTTTAAAATGCCGCCCTGGAAATCCGGATATCTTTTTTTCACAGAGATTTAGTGCGACTTTTAGTGCGGCGCGAAATTTGTAGTGCGGCGCGAAATTTTTCTCGGTGTATCCATACTTTTGGCCGGCAGTGTATACTACAAGCGATGAGATGCTTATTTTATTAGTTTGTACGTTAATTTAAATATAATAATAAATCTAAATTACAACTTATTTATCTTCTAAAAAATTGTTTGTGCTTTACTCACACCCGTCCCTATGCCGATTAAATTGTAATTCATAAAAGTAAAGCGTAAACAATTTTTAGAAGATAAATAAGTTGTAATTTAGATTCATTATTATATCTAAATTAACGTACAAACTAATAAAATAAGCGGTCAGAGTGCGCGATAAATTTTCCGACACTAAAAGATAACTAATTAAGATAATAATGACAACTAATAAAAATAACTAATCAAATAAGAATTAATGGAAATAATTTTTAAAAAAGCACTGAGCGCGGGGAACGATCCCGCGCCCCTGCGGACCGAAGTCAGGAACGCTACCAACGGACCATCTCATCGCTTGGAGTAAATGTGCCCTTTCGGGTACTTACGATTCGCTGCCGGATGGATGATTGGCTTGTTTTTGGGGATAATGCTTTATCGCTTGATGAAAGTATAAGAGAATGAATATAATAATATGAATATAAATACATTTCCGCTTACTTTTATGAATTACAATTGATTTGGAATAGGGACAGGTGTGAGTAAAGCGCAAACAATTTTTTAGAAGATAAATAAGTTATAATTTAGATATATTATTATATTTAAATTAACGTACAAGCTAATAAAATAAGCGGTCAGAGTGCGCGATACATTTTTCGACACTAAAAGATAACTAATTAAGATAATAATGATAACTAATAAAAATAACTAATCAAATAAGAATTAATAGAAATAATTTTTAAAGAAGCACTTGTGAGCGCGGGGAACGATCCCGCGCCCCTGCAGACCGAAGCCAGGAACGCTACCAACGGGACCATCTCATCGCTTGTAGGATATGTGCACTTTCTGGTACTTACGTTTCCCGGCCGGATGGATGATTGGCTTGTTTTTGGGGATAATGCTGTATCGCTTGATGAAAGTATGAGAATTAATATAATAATACCAATATAAATATATTTCCGCTTACTTTTATGAATTATAATTTATTTGGCATAAGGACGGGTGTCAGTAAAGCGTGAACAATTTTTTATAAGATAACTAAGTTGTAATTTAGATTAATTATTATACTCAAATTAACGTATAAACTAAAAAAATAAGCGATCAGAGTGCACGATACATTTTTTTGTATACATTAATGACGGAGAGAATCAAGAGCTAAATAAGCATTGAAATCATCTAAAAGCCTCGCGCGTGCCGTCGGGTGACGTCACGCGCGAGTCGTGCTCAGATTGGTTTTTCCCTCGAAGCCTTTAGTCCAGTCACCTTAGGCCATATTTTACGAAGTTCTATTCAAGAGGCCCACCCTCTGGCCAATTTTTGTATAGGTTGTTTGGAATTACAAGAATATAGTCCTGAGTTTTCGGACATTTCCGAGGTATATTTTAGCAATAAAAAATTATTGAAAATTTAAAAACGCATATTTTTGTGATAATTTTTTTGGAACGCGTCCTATCGAAAAAAGTTTTGTATAAAATTTGTTCATCATAACGTCCTCTGTAAAAAGGGTCCTGAAAAAAAGTGCTAACATTGGTAATTAAGCGGTTAATGGCAAATGAAAATGAAAATTCTCCATTTCGTTTTTGCAACTGCAATCGGGTGTTTATCAACATATCGGTTTGAAAGTCGTACAAGATGTAAAGGAGCCAAGCCCCAAGAGAATCGTGCAAGATTTATTGATCTGCGAGATATAGTTTAGCGACAATCTGTGATCATCGAAAAATCTTTGCCCTTCAATAGAATTTCCCGACGAAGGCCCACAGGGTGGAAAAAAATCGAAGAGCTTCGTGTCATCATGCACAAGTGATTTGAAAAAAAAACGTTTTGTTGAAAATAAATACTGTTTTTTGGCGATTTTAGATTTTTGCTCATAAACAAGTAACAATTCTGACCAAAGTTGCAAAGATATCTGCGAAATTCTTGGACCATCTAACCCGTATTTGGAAAACGAACAATTGAAAGAAAAAAATATTTGCAATATTTTGATTACCGCCCGAGATAGGAATGTTTTTACGTTTGTTCAATTTTCTATTGTTGTAATAAAGATTTTTGTAAAATTCGGGTTCCTCAGCAATCCCTACGCTTCCGGCCATGGGATTTAATAAAATTATTCCCTTTACGAGCAATTATGCCATCACAGTTATCGATGTATTTTGATCGACGGCTCGCCGCCGAGCGCGCGGCGTCGACCGCTCGGCCGGGCGGCGCGGGGGATTGCCCCCTCTCACTCCGCAGCCTGGCGCGAGCGGCTTAGTTAACAAATATAATAACTTACTTAAAAGTGGCCGTATAACAATTTTTTTTCATTTCACGTGATTTTTTCTTACGAACTCGATGGTGTTCTTGAAAATTATGTTCACCCCATAGCAGCCACATGACCATGTTTCTTACAAATTTTACATTTAAACATGCTTTAAAATTATTTAACTGTGAAAAGGTATCATAAATAAATCATCAAAAGGTATCATAAATAAATCTTTTCTCAGACACTGTTTTATTCGCAACACTAAGCTAGCAATGCATTTAAAATGTAGTTTGGAAGAAATTAATAATAATTTCCAATATCCTTTCTTGAGCAAAAGCAATAAAAAAAATAATAAATGTCGTCCTTAAAATCAATTTCAATTGAAGATGCTGATTACGTGATTATAAAAACAGAAATCTCCGTTAGCGATAGTTACGAGCCGGTGTATGTTGTAGGAGAAGACGTCGATTTACTTGACACCGATCTAAGGGGTCACACCACTGCAGAATTAAAAAAAAATTGATTTCTTTTTACTTGACTTAAGAGATGCTTTGAACCATCTAGAATAAGGGGGAAAAAGTTTGGTACCTGTAAAACAAGGTACGCCGGCCCGTGTGGGTCTGCAGTGGCAGTGGCTGGCCCGTATGGGAGACATCGACCGTTTTCCTCGAAACACAATTTTTTTAAACGGCACGCAGCATAACGCCAACAATTTTCATTCTTTTCACTCCAAATTTTGAGTACATCTTTAAAATAACATTCCGAAGAGAAATCCGAACGGGATTTTCCATGAGTTAATTATAACATTAGTTATTAACAAATGATTGTCCTTTTTTCTTTCGAAAATTAAGTTTTTGGCTTACCGCTTGCCGATTACACGGAAATTAATATTTTCACAATCCCCTACGTATTTCTCTAGCTATACCCGAGTAAATTGATATAAATTTTTAAATTTTTTTCCAAAATAAAATTTGCGTCAGCCATACTGCATGCCGCAGAGCGTCTCAAATGCAACATGCCTCGCCAGAATGGCTCCAGCGTCATCATTTGGTATAATTTTTTAATAAAAATTTTAATATAAATTTTAATATAAATATTAATATAAATTTTAATATAAATATTAATATAAATTTAATTTAAATTTAATATAAAGAAGGCGTGCATACGTAAACGAACGGCACAGATTGGTGGTGCGATCCTTGGCGAGATATTGTTTCTGAACAAAGCCGAAGGGTTCGACGAGTTCCTTGAGGTCAGCCTCGCTGGTGCTCTCGGAGAGATTGGAGACAGCAGTGATATCCTCGCGACACTGGGACTATATACTGTAGCCGCGACGATTGACGCCGTCTCTCATACTCGGCAGTACGTACTTGCTGACTTGGATAAATCCTATGTTCCATCTAGATGGTAAATCCGACGCTACATTGGTTCTGGTTCCTACATGATAGCCCAGGTACCGTACTTACCACGTATGTGCTTATGGTATCGGTACCGGTGTTAGTATGGTAACGATACAGTACCGGCATGTTTTACTATTGTACAGTGTACCGGTACCATACTGGTAACACGTACATTTGCGTGTCGCGGTATACTACCGTATAGGTATACCGTAGGGTACAATCTCTGTACGCTATACCAATAGTACGCTCGGTCATCAGGGTGAAGCTACCGAGGAATCGCCATAAGTCCACAAATCATCCGCGTTTGAGACGTGACAGTTTAGCATTCGGTATCGATACCGACACTGGACGGATTTCGTGGGCTAATTACATTACGCTTATGGAAAACTCCCGATAGTTTTTTAGTACATTATTAATATCTGCTGAGTGAAGTTTTTGATAGCGAATTTGTGCGGAAATCAAGCACACAAAATATTAGACTGTGCAATGATGACAACGTCGTAGACGGCACAAATGTTACCTATCTTATCGGTATTCGGTAATTATGCCCGGGAACCTGAAACTACTTGGTCAGGATAATTAACAACGAATATTATTGGTACTTGTTCTCTTAATTAGTAATAATTACTTAATATTAATTTGATAAATATGTTCAGAAATTATACATTTCTAGATATTTTTAGGCAAGGGCAAATTAACGTGGATTTTTTCCATATATAATTTTTTTTTGTTGGAATATCGGTAAATTATTAAGGTTTTTGATGTCGTCGAAATCATAGACAGCGTTAGTACACACTTTTTCTTTCCGGCGGATTTTTTTTACTCGGACGGATATTTTTTTTGACAGCTCCTTGGGCCGATATCGAGGTTACGAACGGGGCGCATATGTCTTTAACTTCACGACACTCCTGCCAACCTGGGCATTATGATATCCCACGATTTACGACGTTGCCAATTCGTTTCGCATTAATTGAGCGAGAAAAAGTTATAGAAAATAATTACACAAAGTAATGACAACACTTAATGTAATCACCGAATGTTCAAAAATGCATATTTTTACAAATAGATGTAGAATAATAGCTCTAAAGCGTACGTTTAATATGACGATTATTTGAAACCCAACAGTTGGTAACAGTCAATTAGTTTCGTGCATAAGCATAGGGCGGTCCCCTCGTACTTCACCCCCAACGGCTAAACCCCATAACAACCTCAACATTTGAATTGTCGAGGCCCCGAAACTTCAGTCCTCATTGTTCGCACTCTAAATCCGGCTCGGAACATAGTCATGTAGCATAGGGATAAAAAGAGAAAATCAATGCGTTTAGTACAACTCTCGTTCTCTACTTTCGATCATCTCTTACACAATACGTCTGCCAAATTTCAAATAAATCGGCCAAGTATTTTATGTGATTTTTCGACAGCTATCTTGAGAAACGTTCTTTCGCGAAAATTGACTTAAAAAAAAGAACTTTTTTCAATTTTCCGCTGGTTAAGCGTTTCATTGTACGCGTGGAGGTCTCGTAGAAATAATAGCTCGGTATCTTTTTACTATATTATTCTATTATACTGGCGAGAGTGGCAATCCATTAGACAGCAAAGCGCAGCGTTTTTGACAAGCATATCACCTTCGAGCCGTGACTATGACGACACGGGCCGCTAAATAATTGGCACTGTACACTTCGACCGCTTCGTCTTAAGCGGAGCTGATTATCCACGAGTATACCAGGTGTCCCATTTCAATCTTACACCTGATTTATCTCGAAAAATCCTGCTCCGATCAAGTATTGAGCCTTGTGACACGTTTAGCGATTAGATGGGGGCGTTGAAAATAAAATAAAATTGTTCACAATTCAAAATGGCGACGTTAGGATGGACAACATTAAAAAAAAAAATTGAAACATGATTTTTTTCATCAAAAAATGTTCACGCCAAAACTAACAGCTTTTGTAGGAATTTTTTTCTGATGAAGTCCATCATTTTAAAATTAAAACACCATTTTTTATTATTTTAGCGCTATCCAGGATGTACCACGAGGAGTTAAAGCCGTTAACATCTCAAGTCTGAGTGTGCGTGTGTGTGTGTGTGTGTGGTGTCAGTTTGTTTGGGTTTGGGTATGTTTAGGTTACGTTTCTTAGGTACTCTTGGGATGTTGAAGACTTTACCTCCTCGTGGTACATCCTGGATAGCGCTAAAATAGATGAAAACGGTATTCTAAGCTAAATATTATGGACTTTATGAAGAAAAAAAATCCTACAAAAGTTGTTAGTTTTAACCTGACAAATTTTTGACTCCATAAAGAAGTTATGTTTCTATAAAAAACGAAACATGTCAGCCATCTTAACGTCGCCATTGTAAATTTTGGACCAATTTTTTTTCTTTGAACGTCCCCCTTTGAACCCTAAAAGTTTCACCATACTCAATACTTGACTGGAGCAGTATTTTTCGAGGTAAATCAGATGTGAGATTTAAATAGGACACCCGGTACATAGAGGCTGTCATCAGCAACTAATTAAAAAAATGCGCGTGTAACGAGAATTGTTATCAACCAAAGTTAATTGCCAAGGTCAAACTAAAAGTTCTATCTTTGCATCGTTCTCCCTGTGTACGTTCCGAGTTAAAAAATTAACTTGTTTAAAAAAAAATGATCTCATAAAAAATATCGAAAAATATTTTAAAATGTTGACTAAAAAATACTAAAACTAGTTACGCATTTGGGAAGGACCTCCAACGCCACACGCAACGTGGCTTCATGTGAGCATGTCGGCTGCTCGCGGAAAAAATGTGCTGCTCCGTAAATGATGTGACTTAAATTTAGCCTATGGATTTATATATATTTTTCTCATTGGGGTCATGCCGATGGAGTGAAAGAAAGAGGAACGTATTTTTCAGAATAATTTGACGAAAAGGAAAAGTTGATACCAAAAAAATCACGATTTTAAGGCAAAGAACGTAATTTTTCCTGCCAATAATGGACTTTAAAGGTATCCGTTGAAAATTCGAAGCAACTGAGCCGCTTTTCTAGATGTAGGTGTAGCCAGGCGGGAAACTGACTATCGAGAGTCTGCTCGTCGACTATACGTACGGTTAAAAAAATTAATTTGGTTCAAAGAGGATCTATTGGAAGAAAATCATTTTTTTCTACATACCACGGCCTACTTCGATTCGATGTTTTTGAAATATATTTTTTTCCTCTTTTAAAGCACCCCTTGATGAAGATAATTCAGTAAATAGGTATTTGATAAAAATGTGTAAGACATATATATTTCAATGAAAAAAACGTTTTACATGCAGAAACTGTGTCTTCAATTAAAATACATCGTTACTTCGAACGAATGAAAATTGCATTTGAATTACTAGTATTTCGACATGCAACCAGCAAATTAACCATACTTTCTCATTACAATACACATTTATCCATGGTGTTAACAATCCTCAATGGGGAAAATTATAAAAAATATTGCGTATTACCACTATTCCGACATATAAGTACAAGATGATGTTCCTTTTGTGTCGGTTCCGCATGATGTGTAATTCCCACGTCTTTCGTAATACACATGACCAGCCACAACCCCCAATGCGCAAAATTTGTAATGCGTCGACACGTTTCGTGAACTCGCTTGTATGCTCGCTTAGAGTACGAATGGAATTTGGGGGAAGCCTCGGGCCCTGCGCCACACTCCGGCCACAGCGTGTATTACAACGTTCATGAATTTGCTGTTTACTTCAAATGAAAAATCTAATAAAACCATTCACTCTTTACAATTAGACATTTTCAAATTTTCGAGTAACTAATACCGAATACTGAAATTATTAGATGCACATACATTTTTATTACTTAACAGTCTTGAAGAGAACTTGCTTTAAATAAACAAAAATATTTGAAAAAAAAATCTCTGCAATAATGGTATTCAATAAAAACCAGCGGTTTTATGAAAATTTTCGTTAATTCAAATAAAAAAGGACGAACTAAACGCATTCCGTTGGTTTTACACATCTTTTTGATCAGTGTATACCTAAAATACTTATAACTTTCGTAATTTTGCGAACCGTACCATTAAGGCGGGACACCACTGCGACGGGTAAAAAAAGTAGAGTTTTTTCCTCATTTTTTCAAAGTATACATATTCAAGAACGTGTAAAAAAAATGTTCAAGTTAAAATATTGAAAAGTGACAAAGTTACAGACAATTTAGTGAAAGCAGGTACCGCAATGATTTACGTATACTAAAACTTTCAATCGCGTTTTTCTTGACACCACTTTTCTCGACCAGGCCGGAATTATAACTCTACCTATAATTGTCCGATTTTCAATTTAAAAAAGCAACATTTTCCTAATTGCAGTTGCTATCGATGTACTAGTTTTGTTTAATTTAGTATTTCTTAAGCGCCCAAATATAAGGAAAAATTGCGCCCAAATTACACTTTTTTTGAACAACCGCTATTTCGTGATTTTTTTTCGTCGAAAACCAGCTACATTCAACGAAAACTACATTCATATAGATTGTCGAACTTTTAAATTTTCATGTTTCAGACTAACCGCTTACGAATTATTGATCCGGCCGTTGGTCCACATATTTTATACAGGGCTCTATACTTCAATAACTTAAATGCCTCCATAATATTGTCAATTTTACATTTTTTAAATAAAAGCTTACACGCAATAAGTTCAACTTATGCTTAAAAACATACCTTTTTCCAAATACCAAATAAAGAACTTAGCAGACAAAAAAATAATTAACAACGACGCTTTTTCGGCCTGTTCCAGTAGTGTCCTTCCTTAAGGACTCCAAATTTTCGCAGGAGTTATCGAAGTTAATTGTAGGCAAAAAAATTACGAATCTTCGGGGTTGGTCAAACCGCTGGAATGGAACATCTTGTACACTAATTTGCATTTCAATAGGATTATCGCCGCATAAAAAGTGTTAGACGGATTGCGCCGGGACAAAGCGCAGCCGCTTTTGTCAAGGATATCTCCAAGCAGTCCGTCTTAGGCGAATCGTGCCGCGGAATAATATAGGCATTAGGCGATCCGAACGATTTAGAATGTTCCACCACAAACCGGGCGTATAAGTAGGAAAGCTCAACTCCAAAAATTAGTCTTCGCCTAGCAACGTAACGAGTTAAGAGGCCTGAAACAAAGCAACATCTCGACAACGGCAGTTGAATAAACGACCAATCTTAAGCAGAAGGTATGTGACGAAACATTTTTCAATTGTGTAAGTTTTAAAAGCCAATACACATTCTGTATCTATCGACAACCTGGGAGCACGTTCAATATTATCTGTTAGGCGCGGATTCCTGTAACGATTCTTATTTCGTTATTTATGTTTCTATTGATATATATTAATATATTGTCCCAAAACTTATTATGCCGGCGGAAGGAACGGCAAATTGTTAACGTTGCACAATATTTCCAATGTCCTTGTATGGTACTTACGTTGTACATTCATATAATGGTCATACCGATTTGTTTTTCTAACAGTAATATCATTTTTTAAAGAAAAATGAAATATTTCGAAAAATATTATTCCTATGGTTTAACAATTTTGTTTACAACTTTTCTAGTAAACTTGCTTGGCTATTTTGTAAACAGTTACAATATTTCAGCGATCATGATTTCGGGGAGATTTTTTTATTGCTTGGCGTTCTTTTTTACTTTTTCAAAGTTTTTTTTTATCGCAATGAGTCTTGGATTTGTGTTTTGCATTTTTGAGTTAATTGCGTGCTAATCTTCGTACTTTTTGTAAATGGTGCGCGATATTTCTCAAGTGTTCGTCGTACGTGAGGATTTCGCCCAGGTATGACAATTGTGGGGATAGCCGTGCTTCTTTGCCTAGGACTACCTGGAATGCTGTGTATTTCGTACTTTAATGTACGCTTGTGTCGGATGCGAAAGTTGCCAGCTATAGCCATTTATGCCAATTTTTTTATTGGTGTAATGTTCTAGGTAATCAGTGAGCACTCGGTGACTTTGTTTGAGCGATCCGTGTGATTGTGGATGGAATGCTGTCATTTGAATTTTATGGATTTTTAGCATTTTCTATAATTGTTTGGGCTGCAGCTTGGTCCGTTGATATTACTTTAGGGCACCCGAATAAGCATATGAATTCCGTGACTAGTGCGTAAGCGATTTCGAGAATTTGATTCTTGATTCTTTCAAGAACTGGATTTATTACGTAGTCTCTTCTTGTTGAGGTTTTTGGCATGATCGGTTGATCAGGCTGGTCACTGTGAGTTAGGTTTGACCTTTTGGCAAGCGGGCTTACGTACGTTTTTCTCGGAATTGCCGTATCTGTGATAGTCTAAAAGAGCTGACGACTAAAAAGGTCAGTTAATTTTATTAGTCACCATATTGAGGCTTATGCCCGTGCAGTAATGTGTCCCGGCATTTCCTACTTTGTGTCGGGCCCTGGCCAGACTTGTCTTGTATGATTTACCTGACCGGGCCCTCCCATGGAACAAACCGGGAAGATCGCTAAATCGTTTTTTACGGCTAACCCTCTATGTTTGGAAACTACAATCTTCTGGCCGGGATACATTGCCAGCAAGCACATCTTCACGTAATGTTTACCCGGCCAAAATCATAATTTCTATTGAGTAATTATGTCTCTCCATGGATATTCCATGGGATATCCGATATTCTCTCCATGGATATTCCATTGGATATCCGAAATTCTCTCCATGGATATTCCATTGGATATCCGACATTCTCATCCACTATTATCGTGGATGATCGTTCTAATGCTCACTTTTTATTTAAGATTTAAAAAAAAATTGCAAAACGTTCAATTTTTTAAATAAATCGAATTCGATCAAACACTTTATTGTGACAATTCTATCCTTTTTCAAATAACTGCATGCGATTTTTAAAATATTTCCAGCAATTCTCGTGAGTGTACATTTATTTGAGCCAACAATCAATAAATGTTTGCAAGTGTACATAGAAACATATTAAAAGCATGACTTCTCGAATTCACAAATATATTCTTTTGATTGCACTAAATGCGTTGCTACAGATGACACCTGTACTTTGTGGCAAAAATACCATTATTTCGGATCCATATTTTTGATAGTTCGATCGTGATATACACTTGTCTCTATCTCATACTAGTTGCATGATATTGCACTTTTGATATTTTACGGCGTACAAACATGTTACGTCTCATGGCATATTCGTTTCGGTGTAGTAAAGAAATAATTCGTTCTATTGATTATATTTTTGGACGAAATAAAAAATGTTGTAGCAACCGCTTAATTATTTCATCCATACATCTGCGGATTGTATATAGAATGATTTTAATAGAATATAATTTTATTTGAAGGATAATGTAGATATTCAGAGAACAGAAGAGATTTCCAAATAAAATAATATGTTATTTAAATCAATCACATTTTCCAATATTTCATAGGATTGTAACAATTTCATACATGGGTGGCACTCCGCGTTCAGACATTTATTTGGATCAAGCAATACATTTTTTCGATTTAAATGGTTTTTTTTTCTCAGTGTATGCCTTTACATTCGTGCTCGAGAGCTCATTTGCGATCAGCCTATTTACCGAAAAAGTCGACTTATCTTTTGGCCTCGGTTACACGTCGGAATGGGGGTAAAGCGGCGAATATACACGGAGAGAATTAAAGGTTAAAAATTACCGTGCAGTAACGGTAACCAGATGACAACCCTGAAACTTCGCTTATTATTATTGGGTAGAACACAGATTTTCACGAAAATAAAATAAAATTTCTTCTTCAGATAGAACATTTTACCAGATTTTCTAGTAAATTTTGATGTGTAACAAAATACGCAAAACTTAAATTTAAAAAATATATAATATCAGCGAAATTTTACTGTGCATTTTATTATTTTATGCCTTTCAAAAATGTCTATAAAAAAGTGTCGTCTTCATAACAGTTATTATAAGATTTATTATAAAATTTAATGAATGTTATAGGAAAATGTATTGTGCTCTCGGTAAAAATTATCGTGCGCGCTTGGTTAAAATTATCGTGCGGTACGGTACGGAAATTTTGAGGCACTGCATGGTAAAAATTCCCCTCATACCTTTCACTTCAGAATGGTATGGTGGTGGGGCGAAGTAGGGGTGCGCGGTCTCGTTTCAGTGGTCTATCTATACCTTATATGGCGCGATGGGAGTTCCCAAAAAAAATTCGTCTAAACTGCGTACATCAACGGCTTATGAAATGTTTAAGAGTGAATACGATTTTACGATTTTAAATTATGACAAAATAATATGTGTGCAAATTAGTCACATCACTCGAGCTTACGATGGAACGAAATGTATTGTAAAAAAAATGGTAGTATTAAATGAAAAATAAATTCTAATAATTAAATTTCTCTCTTTATCCGTTTGTTGAGTATACCAATTTATATGAAAGAAAAAAAAATTCCCAACAAAAAACAAACAGGTTGGTTATTATTATGATTATTATCGCACCAGTCTGAAGAAAAATACATTTCATCAATGAATTGGTGCGATGGTCGAGTGGTTAGCGTGCTCGCCTCTGAAACTGCGGACGCGAGGTCCCGGGTTCGAAACCCAGTTGCGTACATTCGTCGTCGTGAAATGTTTTTCTTCGGCATTTCGCGGCGAAATATGAAAGTGGGAGAAGTCGGTTGGGCCGCAAGAGGGGGCGAACAGGGAGAAAGGTGGAGAAAAAAGGTAAACAAAAACAGTCAAGGAATGAATCGGTCACAATGAGGGGGGGAGAGATTTTACCAGCCTTATAGGAATTTTTTCTGCTGAGGTTAACGCAGGTAAATTTTACTGTGCAGTACCGTAAAAATATCGTACGGTGCGACTGGTAATTTTTAACCGACAGTAGGTAAAATTTTAGCTACGTACTTGAAATTTTCTGTAACGTGAGTTAAAAAAAACTTGTCGCATACGACTTATTATGTTTTTTCCCACTTGTCACTACATTGAAATATATCACGGTAATTTTTACCGTGAAATTCACGACAAAAATTACTTTTTAATTCTCTCCGTGTATGAGTGCGTGTCACATCGTTTTTTCCTCATCTAGTGCAAATAGTTCTTTTGTTCCACTCTCACCCAAGTCTCGTGCCTTTTCTTATAAAAACCTCACCAAAGTCTTAGATATTCAGTTGTTCTTCTTAGATCGTTCCGCACAGAGTATCATCAAAGCACAGGTACCAAGCTTCTTTTATTTTCTTGCGGTCCGAGGAGTTCGATTGTTCTATCATTTTTTTTCAATTTCATGTTCGCAATTCAACCCTTCGTTGACACACTGCCACGATTTTGACACACTGGGTCAATTTGACCCGGATGGTACTTCATCGGCCTGCCATTAACAACCCTTCGGTCGGTTTTTATAGAAAAAAAATCAAGCATACATTTTAAATGTTTCTTAATAGTCTGCATAATTGAAATTCGTAAATATTGAGATAATAAACTGTAAAAAAAATATTGAACGTTTTCAGTTTTGGAAGGGTGAGCTTTTTTTTCTATTTATCTAAGTCAAAATGACCTAGTGTGGGTTAATAAAAATAGCGTTGGGTTAAAAAAAAATAATTTGATCGTCGATCGAATTATAAGACAGGTTCTCGAGAATTATTGAATCCATGAAGAAATTGCAGATAGACCAATATACGTAGCTCATTCGTGAATAATGAATGAATAATTCGTAATCAAAAGTGTGCTACTTTGACAGATTAATAAATCCTCGTACACGCGGGCGTAATTTGTTCGGCTTGTTCCAATTTATTGTAGGTATAGAAAAAGAACGTTACATTTTCAGAAAAATGTTTGCAAATATGCAGAGGCTCGCCGTCGCCTTACTCGTCGTAGCCTTCGTACCGGCAAGAGTTCCTGCAGAGGTTACCGACATGCGGGTTCGTATCCGAAATATTACATTCATATTAAATATACTGAAAATAGTAAATGTTGTACATTTAAAGATAAAGAAATACATTCTCTTGTCAAGAACGATCAGTATTTCTTAACATTAAGGTAGTTCCTCTGCGAAAATCTCAACCAAAAGTTTACATACCATGTTCATGTTTAAAAGATTGATAATTGGTTTAATTAGTAATAAATAAAATTAAAAACTACGCAATATTGACTCGGTACTAGTAGATAATACGATGGATATCATTTATTGCCGTAAAATATATTTTATATTGTGTTTTTGATCTACTATTGCCAGTGAACTTTTTGCCGGGACTGTCCAGGCTTTGCCCCAATTGTTTTTTTTCCAGGCTTTGCCAAGCTTTGCCAGGCTTTGCACCAACATTGTGAGGGCTTCTCATGGTTATATCTTGGAAACTAAATGGTGAATGATTCTCATTTTTTTTCACATTATTCGTGATATCTTACTCTAGCTTATCCTCGTTTTTTATCAATTTCTTAATTTTAGTTTTGGCGGTAGAATTAATGATGCTCTGTTTGCCCATCATAAAGCATTTGTTACGTGTAAACCAAGCCAACTTTAAGTGTGATTATCTCAGGTTTGGGGTGGTCAAACTTATTCAAATTGCACAGATGTTTGGATAATGTATTAAATAACATATATGTCAAATTTCAACCATTTCTTAATTCAACTCTCCTGTGGAGGTACTACCTTAATGGGTAGGTGAATTCGATCGTTCTCAAAACAAAAAATGAACATTTATCCTGTCGGCTGTATTTTCATGTTCCAAATTCTCGTATTCTCGTTGTTTACAGGTTGCGGAATATGTATCGGACTTGTATTCCGCCACCAGTAATACACTCGTTGGGTCTTTTAATTATACGGATGAGGGGCATGGGGTATTTGTTGATGTTAACAAAGCTTTGCAATTTGTTTCAAAATATCCGTACGTAGCTATCATGCTACATCGCGCTGAGGACGTTTCGCCCAGATGTATGATACACGGACCCGCGGTAAGTAAATCATTACGCACATTTGATACTCGAAAGCTCAACGATTTCTAACAACAACAATAACGGGTGAGTGGTTAAAAAATCTTGAAGTATACATCTGCATAGAATCGAGAATGGAAACTTCAAACCAGTGAGCGAAGATGTTCGACGAAACAAATCAATATAGTGATCAACTAAGTAAGAGTATTTTTTTTCAAGAACATCATCTCAGTTCCGGGAAATTGTCAGACTTCAAAAAACTTCACAGCCTGGTATAATACTAATCCCAATCGAGAATTTTTTATATAATCACACGTAAATTTGATGTTATATTTCGTAAATACCGAATGGCGAGCTCAAATTCAAATGACTTTTATTCTTCCTTCATTCTCAGTTTGGCACATATGATGTAGAATGGAGATCACGCGACGATTGAAAAACCTAAAAAAATGTATTGTTATACAAGTAGCGATTTGTTTTTGTCGTGATGAATTATACAATAAAAGGTCTTCGTATTCAACTATCATACGTTTTTTAGTCTAGCTGCCCGGGTAATCTACGACTAGTCTGAAAACCTTCGGAATTTATAAGCCTAAACCAGATATTGCCCTACAGAAATCTATTGAGGCTGCATCATGGCAATCCTTGTTTTTTAGCTAATTTTTGGCTAATTTTATTAGACTCGCCATTATATTGTCTCTATTTTTCCGATAAAATACTCATTTCTGTATCTCAAATACAGATTTTTGTATTCTACTGCACGTATTTACTTGCCACCGTTTTCATTTCGTTATTGTTGTTGTTGTGGTCGTTATTCTACATTGAATATCGATTTGTTACTCACTTATTGTCCTTCTCCATTTGTATTTCAACATGCAGCTGAGTAATACAGACGGGAAACCGTTTGCAATTTACTCCGGCAAAGACACGGGTATTCTCAATAATTCTGACTTCAGCGTAGAGCTGTGGACAGATCTGTCGGCCATCGCCAAATCTACCCTTCTGAATTCCGTCGTTGTAATGTACTCCACCAATGCGGAGCACCCCAAACCTTCACCTATCGCGTGTGGTAAAATGTGAGTTGATTTCACTTTTGTCTACGAAACTAATATGAGCTGCCGCGCCCTACTAGCTTAAGGGCGGGGTAAAGTTAATTCGGCGAAGAAAAGGCATGTTTTTAAGATTTTTTTTGGCGTAACGAATAGTGTTCGTTTATTGAAAAATGTACATATAATAAAGTAACACTTGAACAACATTCTCCTAAATTTGCATTGTAAAATATTCAAAATTGACCGAGTGAAAATTAAACCCCAGAGGCGCCTCGAAAAAAAGTTGGTTTGCGGTGTGCACCATAACTCGCAACAGAATCTTCTGAAACAAAAAAATCAAAATGCATTTGTTAAAGGAGATGTTTCTCGAGGTAAGGACGGGAGGATTTTTTTTTTCGATTTTTCGATTTTTCGTTGCACTTGGGAGCCAAAAACCCGATTTTCGCTAAAAAAAATCGGCTAATTTGTTTTTGAAAAATTAGTAATTATTCAAAAAAACAAAAAAGCTCTCGACAATACCTGCTGAATTATGTGAAGAAGTACTGTGCAAAATTTCAAAGCGATTGGTCCAGTAGATTTTGAGTTATCGTGCACACGGACTTCAAATATGACAAGTCTCAGAAAAACGGTTTGAAAAACGCAGAAGAGTTTGGTCGCTTAGCGCTCATTGCACATAAGTTTGAGAACACTTCTCGATTGCATAAAAATCTGAGAAAATTCATGCATATTAAAAGTACTCAAAAGATTAATTTTGCATAATAATAATTCCAAAGAGTTATTAACAAAATGATGAAAAAAAAAATTAGTCAACAAATTTCCCCGCAACCCAATTTTTTTTCGTGATTCGTTCATTTTTCTGAATACGTATGAATTTTTTCAGATTTTTCAATTATCTTTGAATTTTTAGAAATTCAAAATAAAACTCGATAATTTTCTTATACTCACTCAAAATCGTCGATGTCAGGTCCGTAAAGCAAAAGGCTTCCATCAAGATGATCGAGAGCATCTTTTTGCGTTTGTCTACGCAAAACTCTTTCTTCTTTACTGTCGTGCGCCGCTTGCTCCTCTGCTCTACTAATTCGCAAATAATCAACTTGTCGAGCCCATTCGTGAGTACTGATGTACAGACTAACGTCGCCCAGGTATAAAACCCGGCATGGAGCAATAGACGCTCAAATACTCATAACTTCGTCAATTTTACTCCGATCGACTTGAGATTTTAACACAATATTCTTGATATATGATGCATCCATTTAAAAATTTAAATACTTTACCCCGCCCTTAAATCCTGGGTACGTTTTCGTTGCACAAATGTATTATTAGAATATAAGAAAAAAAGAACGATTCTTCTGTTTGACACCCATACGTATTGAACTTATACAATGTTTCGCATTATATTGTTGTGGAAATTTGTCGTTTGCGTACATTCTTCACTATATTAAAAATCACTATATTTAACGTGATCCGTGTTTGAATGCCTTTTCTCGCAGCCGTCACTATACCGTCGCCGATGATTTCTTGGAGCGTCATAAGAATGAAATAAACCAGGCAAAACCGACAGATCTACCATCCGCGTCGAATCGACAAATATCACCAGTAATGTTAATCATGGTACGGGGATACTAAAGATCTACTTTTTTATATTTTATTCGAGGCTGGATTAGTGACATTTTCCGTTCAACCGCTTGGAAGCCTAGCAAACTTTAATGTAGATATTTTTCAACGGAAGCACATTGCAAAGTTATTATTTTTTGACGCATCCACAATTTGCCGAACACATCCTCAGAAGATAAAAATTATTTTCAAATCCGCGAATATTCATAGGAATAAAAGTCTCCACTTTGATAATACGTAAAAAAATATAGTTTTGTGACAATTTTTTCTTTAACTGCAGTTGTTTATTGTAATTTTTAACACATGTTTCAGAGCGAAACGTTTATTTTTGTCTTCAAAAAAATATAGTGAATCTCGTGCAAGCTTTTATCCTATATGCCTACGCATAAATAATAAAGCGTTAGTTCTTTGAAAATAAAAAAACACAATTTGCCATTACTGTCGTCTTTGCAATTCAATAATTTTGCATCAGACCGAAGCTGTGTCGCACCTATACTCTTCCGAGAGTGGCTACTTGGTGGGAACGATTATTTACCGGACGATCGTAGAAAACTCTTTGGAGGTTGGAGTTTTACATCTCTCAAATTTATGGTACGGAATGACTGTTGTTGCCCTCGTATATCATTCGAAAGATGTTATGCCAGGATGCGTGACGACCGGACCCGCGGTTTCGATACGCGATGTAAGCATTAATTACATATCTGATTCTCAAAAACTCAATGAATCCCTACAACAACAATGGCAATCGGCTACTTCGGATCTTGAATGGAGGTTAAATGCGATAAATCAACATTTCATTCCAGACCTAGCAAATGTAGCAATTTACCAAGAATATTTTCTTTCTGAGAACATTATTTTTGTTCAATCATTTCGTCCGCCGCGTACGGGCGGAAAAATGTAACGTGATGTTATTAGCTTTACCGAAAGCATTGGGTGAGATTTCCTTTTTTTTAACGCACCCATCCCTCAACTTCTGACATTTACATATTTTTCTCCATGTTTTGATCTTAACTGTTATAGTTGGTTGCCGTTGTTGTTGTTGTTGTTGTTATTTCAGATTGAGAATAAGTTGAACTTGCTCATTATTGTTTTTGTCCATTTTTGTTCCAACACCAAATAAGGAACTCAATGTCACTCGACCAGTGACCCTTTTCACGGATCGGATCGACATTCTCCGTAAACCCACCTACGGGAACGTGGTGGATTATGCGTCGGTGAGCCCGACGTCCGACTTTGACATTATGGACCGTGTGGTCGTTTTATATGCCTTCGAACCCCTCACTCTAATAGTTTTGGAAGATTTCTTACAACCGACCAACCCACATACCGTCATCGCATGTGGTGCCATGTGAGTATATATTAATTGATTCTAATTTTTCATAACGGAGCGCGTGTACGAATTTGCTGTTCCCCGTTTGGGCACTTGCTATTTTCGTAACAATGCCGAAGTGATAGGGTTTTTTTTTCTTCTAAACCATCAATATCATCGCTCAAAGATCGATTTTTATCGTTTTTTTTATTGTGAAATTCGTCCGCGCCGATGTCTTCGTTTGAATCGCATATATCTTTAGCTTATTCTTATTCTGCGTTATTCCATCGTGGGTTCATATTTATTTAGATTTTTTATATTTGAATTTTTCAAATTGAGATCTTTCGTTTTCGATTTCTTAGATTGTTGACGTTTTTGGATTATTTAGATCTTTTCGATCTGCATTTTTTTTTAACCATTTGGATCTTCAAATTTAAATATTTTCGACAATGCAGACCACCTTTCCGGTCAATAGGGTTGATATTTATTGTTCTTCATGTTCTAATGTGTTTTATTCCAGTCGCTCCGTTGATGCATCCGAAGATAATTTCTTGAAGTGGGCACCAGCGGGTCCTAAACCAACCCCGATGTCAGAAACGAAGAAGTGGATGAGCCTTATATTTTCAATCGATCATAGATTTCGATACCAATGACTGTCCGAGGAAGAAATGAAATAATCTTACGTCCGGAAACACCAGTATATCGTCGACCTGACCCGTTTCGTTTGTCGCTCTTCAATTATGTTATACACAGTCGTAAATTTTGGATCACCGAATCGTCTAAGTGTTTTGGAAGCTTCAATTATATAAGCATTCCTAATTTTTCTCAATAAAACCCTCGCAATTTATCTAGCAAATAACAGTGTGAGTTTTTATTCATTTTTTACGTGCAACCTCCTTCCTGCGATTCTGAATTCATTACGTGAAAACATTTTTCGTATTGGATTTACCAAGGAATATTTGTATAAGAATAAGTCGTATGTACAAATGCGTGTGAGTGCGTTAAAGCGTTTCTCTTTCACCGTTCAAAACTATCATCACTCTCGAGGATGTCTGGATATCCTTTGTGAGATTGACTTTTTCGTTTTTCTTGTTAAGGGGTGAGATGCAGCCAGAGGCGTGAAAAAACGAGCTTTTTTAATAGTAATTAAGTTTGTTTTACAAAAGTGGTTACACAGGCATTGTATGTTATATTTCAACTTGACTTGTACGAAGTTTCAAAGAAAAATATTGATTATTTATAAATACATCGCCATCTTTGTCCCCTTCGGCATGCAGTGCTTTGCGGTGACCATCATAAAATTTTACTGGATCATCTAAAATATAATTAAAAAAAAAAATGATTGGTTTCATGTTAAATCTAGTCCTTAATCGAAGTTTTTTTTTTTAAATTAACAAAATGGCGGCTTCCGACTGATAAATTTCGATTTTCGACAGAAAAATCGCGTGTTTATTGTTTTAAAATATATAAATTTTCAACAAAAATGAAAATCCTTCGATTAAGGACTCGTTTTTAAAGCTATCAATAAGCACACCAAATTTCATCAAAATCCATCGAGAGGTTTTTATAATATAGTTTAATTATAGTGGTCACCGACTTGAAAAACATAGTTTCGAGCAAAACGCGTTTAAAGTTTTTCGATGTGGATACGGTATTATATGTTCGTAAAATTTTTGAGCTCGATGGATGAAGCTAAATTTTTTTATGTATGTTGATCCGCTGAATCCGAATATCACAATTTTTCGCTGAAAAGTCGAGCATTCAATTGTTTATAGCCATTAAAACAATTTTTCAAAATATTAAAGTTTTTCGGGATGAATTATTTTTTTAAAGATATTTTGGGCAATTTTAAAACGAAAGTATTCTTTATAAAATTTTGCTAAAGTTCATAGTTTTTGAGTAATACATTTTTGAAAATTTCTGAAAGAGTTTTCCAATTTTACACTTGATTTATGTATAGAAATACTAATAAAAAATTACTTACATCGAATCATCAATTCCTGGCCCATGCAATAGGGCTTCTGCTGATGTGGAAGCTTGCAAAATATCAATTTTTTGCTGTCTTCGAAGCATTCTGCCTTCCCGGGTATTATCGTTTGCGCGTTTGTCAGCTACCTGCCATGGAGACCCGACGCCCCTTCACTCATTGTAGGATATCCCGAAAACTATTCATCGGATTGACTTGAAATTGTATTTCGCGCCTCTTCCTCCATGATCATCATGTAGTACCCTCACTCCACACTGACTTCGCCACAATTTTCATATCAACCGAGTTGAAAACTTCGGTTTCTATGTTCCGCTCGTACTCTTTCCCGATCGTCATTCTTCACCTTTGTGTCGACAAGCCACAACGCAGCTCTGCGAAAGGGAAAAAATGGGAAGAACTTCAGACACGGAAAATCGTGAAAAACGGCTCGAAGAGCGGTTGAGACGCTTAGACCGTAAGCTCGAATCAAAAAAGGCGAAAAAGAAACCACGTCATAGGAATAACAGCTCAAGAGCATCGCGCTCTCGATCGGCGGCATCGCGGTCTCGATCGGCGGTATCGCGCTCTCGCGCGTCATCCCTAGACAGTTACAAGCTTAATCTGCAGACGTCGGATTTACGCGAACATATTTCAGAAGACATCAATAACAGTAAGTTAAACTGGTCTTTTTGCTCTAGCAACAGGCAATCTTTCAGTCTCTATAGAGCTGTCAGATGAGCTGTAGCTCAGCCTAGGATCGTGGAAAGAAAAAATTGCATAACTGTATTTATACGGCAAGCAATCAATTCTGGCTGTAGCCTGCTAACAGACGACGCATCCTGCACTACTGAACTATGTATAGTCTCAGTGAGTCAGCACCTTGATGTTTCGATCTACAGAAAAACCCGGAGGAAACCGAGGCCTCGATCCGACAACGGATATGATGAACGTCGACCCGCCACGGCGAGACGAGACAAATATTGGTGTACCAATAATCACAGCTGATATTATACTGCCATCAACAAATAAAATCGGACCTGAACCTGAGACTACGGGGGAAAAAAGCGAGGTCGTGGTACTGTCAGAAGAAGTTCTGAAGGCTATGGGGAGACGTATCGTGCCGGACAAAATACTGGGTCCACCAATCCATAAAGACATCGCCGAACGATGGGCAGAGATTTTAAAAATGGGACTCCCGATTAATGAGCGGTCGGAAATTCTAAAGAAGTATCCTTCTCCGGAAAATTGTACGCAAATCGATGCTCCAAAACTGAATCCGGAGCTTAAAGCAGCGGCCACCGAAGCCGCGATAATAAGAGATACTCGCATAGTATCAAAGCAAGAAAGAATTGCTGGTTGCCTTGCCGCTATCGGCAAAGCACTCTCGACTGCTCTCAACGGCAACGGAGATGCTGAAAACCTGTTGATCATCGAAAATCTTTGTGATTCCGGCAGACTGTTGTCTGATCTTCAAAGAGAAGAGTCAGCGGTTCGGAAAAGCCTTATATTAACAGGCGTAAATGGACCTGCTAAGAACATGTTACAAAACGCATCAGTAAATGAGTAGCTATGCGGACGAAATTTAGACGAACAGTTAAAGGCTGCAAAAGCGGTGGAACGATCATTGAAAGAGCTCAAGCCACCGGCTAGAAATCAACACTTCAGGCATTCAAAAAACTTCAGAGCTCCGCCTGGTCCGTACCAGCCGAAACCTCAGACAGCGACGGTGGGCGGACACAAATACCCGTCGCGACCACAGCACGGCCAGGAACCCCCGAAGGCACATGCCTCACACAGGTTGCAGTCAAATCAACCTTACCGAAAACCATACCAACAGAGGGAGCGCACTTACTCGAAGAATCGACGCTAAATCACGTAGGTATCACGGCCGGCAGACTCCATCTCTTTAAACATAAATGGCTAAGAATTACCTCGGATGCAAAGATTCTCTCGTGGCTCGATGGTTACAAGATACCGTTCGAAACCATTCCTCATCAGGAAAAAATTCCAAAAGAGACGACATGGTCGGTTGAGGAGAGATCGCAGATATCTCTACAAATCAACGAATTAACCACAAAAGGAGCCATAGTACAATGCTCGCCAGTTCAAAATCAATTCATCTCAAATATTTTTCTTCGGCCGAAACCAGATGGGTCCATGAGATTAATCGTAAATTTGAAAGGGCTTAATAAATTCGTTAAATGCGAACACTTCAAGATAGAAGATCGAAAGACCGTGATTCAATTAATGAGCCCCGAAACCCTTATGGCAACCATTGACCTAAAAGACGCTTATTATCTAGTACCTCTCAACGAGTCAGTTAGAAAATTCGTCAGATTCCAATTCGAGAATAAATACTTTGAGTTCACATGCCTTCCTTTCGGACTCTGCACGGCACCGTTTGTATTTACGAAACTGCTGAAACCAGTTGTCACACACTTGAGACAACAAGGTTTCCTCTCGGTGCTGTATATAGACGATTTTTTACTACTGGGAGACTCTCGCGAAGAGTGTTTATATAACATTTCGGAAACTCTAAAAATACTGAGAGAACTCGGTTTTATCTACAACAAAAAGAAGAGCAAACTCGTTCCAACAAAAAGAATTCAATATCTCGGATTTATATATGATTCAGCGAAATGGACTGTTGAACTTCCGGATTCGAAAAAAGAAAGCCTCAGAGGGCAGGTCGAGCGAATGAGTTCGAAAAACAGATGCAAAATCAGAGATTTTGCAGAGTTTTTGGGGAAGTTAACGTCGAGCTGTTTCGCGATCAATTACGGCTGGGGTTATACTAAAGCTTTCGAGAGACAGAAATTCTTGGCACTTTTAGCAAATGGAGGAAACTACGACGGTCACATGAATCTCCCTGATGAATTAACAAACGATTTTCGCTGGTGGAAGGCTTCTATTCGAGACGCGAGTAACCCCATCAAGGATTCAATATTCGCTTTAGAAATATTCTCAGACGCGTCGTTGACTGGTTGGGGAGTATTTTGCGGGGGCGAACGATCTCATGGCCATTGGACGGAAAAAGAACAACAAGCACACATCAATTATCTCGAATTGCTGGCAGCATGGTTTGGTCTTAGATGTTTCACAGAAAATATGTCAAATTGTCAGATACTTTTACGAATTGACAATACAACCGCCATAGCGTACATAAACAAAATGGGGAGTATCCAGTATGAACATTTGAATCGTGTCACGAGAGAAATATGGAAATGGTGTGAGGCAAGAAAGATCTGGATTTTTGCGTCTTATGTAAGCTCAAAAATGAATGCCGAAGCAGATAAGGAATCTCGAATGCTCGAACCGGAAACAGAATTCGAATTAACAGACACAGCGTTCAGAGATATAGTGGATACTTTCGGAAAACCGGAAATATATCTATTCGCAACAAGAAACAAAACCAAATGCGAAAAATATGTCTCATGGCGTCGAGATCCGAACTCGTTTGCCGTCGATGCATTTACTATCTCGTGGAGACCATATTTCTTTTACGCTTTCCCACCTTTTTCCATGATTTTACGAACGCTACATAAAATCAAGCGAGAAGGATCTCACGGTATTTTAGTAATACCACAATGGCCTAGCCAGCCTTGGTATCCGGTAGTCCAAGCACTCGCGGTCTCAAAGCCCATATTGTTCCAGCCGAATGCTAAATTGTTAATCTCTCATGACAGAAAACCTCATCCGATCTGGCGGAACATTTCCCTGGTGGCCGTGAACTTATCAGGCGAGCGTTCAAAGCAAAGGGAGCCTCAAGTAAAACATCGGAAATAATGCTAGCTTCACTGTGCGACTCGTCCCTTAAACAATACGAATCAGCACTTAAACGATGGTGGTCCTATTGCACTCAAAATTCAGTTTCACCCTTATTAGCCTCTATTGCGGATATTAGAGAATGCCTTACGGGAGAATTTGCAAAAGGCGCCTCATATGGGTCGCTAAACACTTTGCGGGCCGCAATGTCATTGATCGTAGGACCAGAAATTGGCCAGGACTATCAAATTAAAAGATTCTTCAGGGGCGTGTTCAAATTGAGACCATTAACGCCAAAATACGATGCTACATGGAATCCGGGAATTGTTCTGGAATTTTTATCAAAACTACCGAAAAACGAGGAACTCACGCTGAAAGATCTGAGCATGAAATTGATCACGCTGTTAGCCCTCGTTACGGGACACCGAATGCAAACTTTCGGTCTCATTAAAATTAACAATATACGCAAGGTTGATGATGCGATAGACATAAAAATTCCGGACCCCATCAAAACGTCTGGACCCAATCGAAAACAGCCGCTTCTTGTGCTTCCATTCTACACGGAAAACGGCAAATTATGCGCGGCATCGGCATTACAAACGTATTTAAAGGAAACCAAGGAAATTAGGAATCAAACACAATCGTTAATTTTATCTTATAAAAAACCTTTCGGCGTGGTTTCAAGTCAGACTCTCAGTCGCTGGGTCAAAATAATATTAGAGAAAAGCGGCATCGATACAGAAACGTTTACGGCACATAGCACGCGACATGCGTCAACGTCAGCGGCCAAAAGAAATGGGGTCGACATAGATACAATAAGAAAAACGGCAGGATGGACTGCCGGATCTCTTACATTCGCTAAGTTTTATCACTTGAAAGTCACTGCAAGCAAAAATACGTTCGCAAAGTCAGTTCTACATTCTGAATAATAATCAGCTCAAATATTATCCTAAGGCATTAATGCTCATCTAAAAATATTGTTACTGCGAAAATGTTTGTTTGTTATTTTAATAAACATACAGGCTTATAATCAATCACTACTACCGTAGTTGCCTTTAAACAACTACATGATGATCATGGAGGAAGAGGCGCGAAATACAATTAAATGATTAAACGAACTTACCAAGTGAAGTTCTATCATAATTGTATGTAGCGCCTCTTCCGAGATGATCAAACCCACCCTATAATCCCCTTTTTTCGTAAAACAAAAACCCTTAACCGGAAGAACAATGCTTTCAAATAATGACGATCGGGAAAGAGTACGAGCGGAACATAGAAACCGAAGTTTTCAACTCGGTTGATATGAAAATTGTGGCGAAGTCGGTGTGGAGTGAGGGTACTACATGATGATCATCTCGGAAGAGGCGCTACATACAATTATGATAGAACTTCACTTGGTAAGTTCGTTTAATCATTTAATTTTCAGAAAATATTTTCGAAACATCATACTTCACGAAAATGTTTTAAAAGATCGATTTTTTTGTAAATTCTGACTGCATCTCACCCCTTAATTTTGCAGTAATTTTGTAAAAGGTCGTAGGAGAAAAATGCTTTAAAACCATTGTTTTCCATATGCAGCATGATTCAAACTGTTAAGCTTTGTTTCGCGACCATGCAGGGTGTGTGATCGCAAGCAAAACGCTTTTTTTTAAATGTCGCGCGACCATAACTGGCCGAGATATTTGCGTTCAAAGTCCAATTACTAAAAATTGTATAGTAGTTGCTTTCGCACGGAACGTGCAACCTGTACCGAGCACGGCTCAGAATCCACCGTCGCTTACGTGTCGGTTTTTCTTTATATTTTGATTCTTCGGTAAAAAAATTATTAACATGGAGCCCCGCTTCGTAAATCGATAATATGATTTAATAAAAAGTGTCCGGTGTTTCGGCCTATGTGGCTACGTGCCCCCGTATCAGTAATCGGACATGAGATTCGACCATGGTACATTCGTGTGATGGATGGCCCAATTAATGGGACGCCTAAATTATTATATAAAACCTTATTAAAACCGAATTATGACGATGGAGTCGAAAAGTTGGTTCAATTCGCTTTTGATAGGTCATAAGTCTAGTCTATAAATCGATAAACAATAAACCGCTATTACTATCTCAAACTGTCGCGACTCTTCAGGTTAGAAAAGTGCATTCATGACATGACTAACTCGGACTCGTTACTATAACTCATAGATTTTACTACTAAAATTCGTTATCAGCGGACAATTATGCAGTAATTGGTTTATAATTGAAGGACGCATAGGATACAAGTAAGATATACTTTTCGTTACCTGTAGATTATATTGCGAATAAAAATTCGACCATCGTCGAAAAGAAAAAGAATCAGCAGTTCCTACAATGACATCGGAAAAGAAAAAGTCTGGCAGTTTGAAGTTTATAAGGGAAAAAAGAAAGAAAAACTTTGCCTGGATCCTTATTGCTTGCAAGTACAAATGAAAATTCCAGCTTCGAAAACTTGCAAGGAAGAAAACTGCAGAAATCGCAACAAACTTGCAAGCCATGGAATGTGGATTAAGGGGCTATACCAGTATGACACTTTCAAAAAATCGATTGTTTTTGCCTTTTTCGACAGTTTATACTTTCAAGAATATCATTATCATTTATATTAACATCATTATGTCTTGCAAAAATCGATAGTTAAAACTTTAAACGCGTTTTTCTCGAAATGAGATTTTTCAAATTTGCTGACGTAACTCAAAGAGCAATTATCCGATTGACTTGAAATTTGAACTGAGTACTCTTGAATATTTTTACACTACAATGACGTAGGATATTTTTGATTGGATGAAAATTGACGATTTGGCACTGAAAAAGTCGACCATTTTATAGGCAAGAAAACAGACTTTTTTCCATAACTACGCCATTTTGTTAGATTTTGATATTTTTCGAAAATTCTACGTCATTGTACAGGAAATACCTTCCAGTTTAACGACATTTTTTCCTTTTTCGGTTTCAGCTACTCAATCGGCCGGAATCATGTCAGCAGTGGAGGTATTTTTTTTGGCGCCTCCGAAGGCAGCGCATAAGTCGCTTGGATCTCAATATTTTTCTATGAAAAAAATTATGTAATATACGTCGAATATAGCCAAATATATTCTTAATTTTCCGAAACATTTAATTGAGTACTTTTCTTCCAAAAAATTCCCGAAAGTCTCCCAAATTTTCAGCGTTCACACTGGTATAGACCCTTGAGCCTACTGGGATGCCACGTAAAAAAACGCGCCTGGATCTCTACCCCAGTGGTAGTGCGGAAAGCGGCTTAAATATTGACTGTACAGAAAAAATCATAGAGATAAAAATTGTAGGGAATTTGATTCTCTACAACTTTGTTTCTGTAAATTTATGCGCTAAAGTTAATAATAATCGAGATAATTCAATAATTCTACTTTAGCAAGTTTTTCCCTATTATCTTAGTTTTATATTAGCCATCCCTGTTGCCTTCATTTTCGGGCATCACTTAAAATGCCGAGGTTAGACTCCTGTATCTGGGCTCCATGATCAAATATATGGTGCTTCTCCCCTATATGCTGTTAGGTGTACAAATAAGTTCTCGGCCTGAGTATAAAAACAGCTGTATTGAATAAAAGTGCAAAAAAGGCCAAGTAATAAAAAATCCCTCAAAATCGTTATCGCTTGTTTTACTATATAAAAAATTCTGGTTTATTTCCAATATCCCAAACTATAATTTTATTTAAGTTCAAAAAATGGTTTCAGTATACTTCTTTAATGCAAATGTACAAAAAAGTGAAATCACTTTTATAAAATAGCCAAGCAAGTTTACTCGTCATGTTGCACCCTAAATTCTTAAAGCATAGGAATAATATTTTTGAAAATGTTTCATTTTAAAAAGTCATATTACTATTATAAGAAATAATCGATATCACCGTTAGATAAAAGTACAAAGTAGGTAACACACAAGTACACTGGAAATGCTGTGCAACGACTTGGCGCACATGGTTAGGAAAAAGCTCGGGAAGATACAGAATTTTCCGTTTTGACCGGCCGCAAAAATAATTTTTGCGTCGATATATCTATGTATATATATACATATATATTTTTTTCCATTATAACGTGGCGTCGACTAACAGGGGTATTAGGAACATTTCAAATTATAATGTCCTATAAGGTGCCAGAGCTATTAGCAATGATGTTTCCTGGAGCTTTATCGGTACGAAATTTCTGTTTCCACCAGCAGGAGGATAAAACAGTAATGCTGAACTTTAAACAAATATTAAACAAAGTATTATGCAAATAAATCAACATGTCAAGAGCCGTGTGGTCGAAGGGTCCATCACTCATTCGATTCGTACTCCACATGAATCTGGTTTTCACCTGCATAATAAATCGTGACGATTTATTATAACCCGATATAACCCGACAGTTGAGACGTTGAGATGACGAAATCCTTCGCCGAACTTTGTTTTCAACCATGCACGTCAAGTCCTTGCACACCATTTCCAGTGTACTTGTGTGTTACCTACTTTGCACTTCAATGGTGACATCATTTTTCTCTTATAATAGTAACATGACTTTGAAAAATGAGATATTTTCAAAAATATTATTCCTAAGGGGCCGTCCATATACTACGTCATCGATTTTTGCTGATTTTTACGCCCCCCCCCCCCTCTGAAATCATCCTATCGTCCCCATCGTTATAATCCAATTATCGTTACCGTCATCCAACGACAGGACCCCCCCCCCCTATTTGAAAATAACGTAATTTATGGACGGCCCCTAAGCTTTAACAATTTCGTGTGCAAAATGACTAGTAAACTTGCTTGGCTATTTCATAAAAGTGACTTCACTTTTTTTTGTACATTTGCATTAAAGAAGTAAAATGAAATCATTTTTTGAACTTAAATAAAAAGTATAGTTTGAGATATTTGAAATAAATCAGAATTTTTTATATAGTAAAACAAGCGATACCGATTTTCAGGGAGTTTTTATTACTTGGCGTTTTTGTACTTAAAAAAAATTAGGTATAACCGAAAATGCGAATAACAATTTTGACCCCTCGATCGAACGCACTCATATATACAGTGGGTAAAAAAAGTGTTGTACACGTCGTTTTTTTTTCAAATTATCTTTCGAAAAAAATAAAGTGCTTTATAGAGCAGTCGTGCTGTCGCTGAAAAACCCCGTAATCGGAAAAAATTAGAAGGCTAGTTTTTTGACAGATGATTTTGTAGGTGCCGCGGGTGCTAAATCCAAGTTTGCCTAAAAATCGGGGAGTAGGGTTTTTTTAGGGGATGAAAGAGGATGGGGGTGGATTAATGCCAAACTACAATCCCTACGAGATCGGTGCCGTGAGACGAAATGTGTAAAAAAATTTAGGCTTTGGTTTTGTCCACAGCGCCGTCGTCGTGGAAGTTCAGTTTGGGAGTGAAAAAGTAGGGTGAAATTTTGAAAAATCAGTTTAAATTCAATAACTCTTTAGCAAAAATTCGTACACTTTTAGTTCAAATGGGAAAGTTGTAGCCCTTGAAAGGACGCGTCGATAAAGTATTTGATCATTACTCTCCGATAATATCTTCACGCCCCACAAACTGGTTAAAATACAAAAAAAAATTGTTTATTGTATAACTCAAAAACAATTGATTTTTCGGGTATGGTTCGAATGTACGAAACGTGGAGAATACTTTTCCAACCCCTCTCGGGGATTGAAAATTCAAAATGAAATTCTGGGAAATCTATTGACCGCACGAATTCGGCGCCGCGGAAGTATTTGTAGCTTGAACCCTTAGCTACATTTTTGTCCACAGCGCCAAACTCGTGTCTCTTTATTTTCGATCAATGGTTGTCCCGGAATTTCATTTCGAATTTCCAACCCCTGAGAGGGGTTGAAAAAGCAAAATTCAAAAGTGGTCCTTAGGAACGAAAATATAGAGAAAATTATTCTTTACATTTCGTACATTTAAACCATCTCCGAAAAATCGATTGTTTTTGAGTTATTCAATAAACAATCTTTAAAAAATACTTCACCATTTCTTTTAGGGGTGAAGATATTTTCGGAGAGGGTTGATCGAATACCCCATCGACGCGTCTTTTCGAGGGCTACAACGTTCCCATTTGAACAAAAATTGTATGAATTTTTCCTAAAGAGTTATGGAATCAAAACTGATTTTTCAAAATTTCACCCCATTTTTTCACCCCCAAAATGAACTTCCACGAATTCAACGCTGTGGACAAAAATAAAGCCCGGATTTTTCTGAACATTTTGTCTCCCGTCGCCGACCTCGTGGGGGTTGTAGATTTGCATTAATCCACTCCCATCCCCTTTCGTCCCCTAAAAAACCCTACACCCCGATTTTTAGGTAAACTTGGATTTAGCACCCGCGGCACCTACAAAATCACCTGTCAAAAAACTAGACTTCTTCTAATTTTTTCCGATTTCAATATACAGCACGACTGTACTATTATGAAGTTTCTGTGTCCGATAGTTTATCCTAAATATACATGGTGTCTGTTTACAAAAACCTTGGAAAAACACGAACAAAAAAATAAAGCTAAATTAGCCACAGTCTCGTGTGAGACGTACAAATACTCTGTTGACCCACTGTACAGTAATAAAAACGACTAGAATAAATGCCGAGTTTGGATTCTTGTGTCTATTCGATTTATTCTCCATGGCACGGGGCTGATTTTTCTCGTTGCCGAGCTAAGTTACCGATTGATGGTAAGGAAGATGTTCAACGATCGATCAGTAAAAACTCTACGTTACCATCGGGCTTCAATAGTGCCTCTGCAATTCGATTGTTCCTGCCATGAAGAATAGAGGTAAGGAGCCCGAACGCGTATGCTAAAAGCACCCCAAACGTGGACCCTGAAAGTGACGAAAAGTTGTGGTTCGAAATTCAGCCACATCAAGCGCTAGTGCCGAGAGGGAAGGATGTGAAGTATGGCATCGGTGACGCTATGAAGTGAGCGTATATATAAACTGGAGAATTCTTGGTTATAATATTTATATATCATTCTTGGCTGTTCGTCTGTGAATGCGAAATTGTAATAAGGATTTTTTAATTGCAGTAAAAATCAGTGTTGTGGAGTGCAGTGAGTGATTGCCCCGCATTATATAAAAGCAGGTAAGAAAACGGTATTTTGAAACCATTTTCTGTATTATATTATAATTGTAATTCATCGGTTGATTAAATACATTTCTCGAGCATGAAAGTGAGGTTAGAATTCGTATTATTGTCATAATATGTAATTACAAATTTTATTTTGCGTTCTTTTCTTGTTGCAGTGCACAATGGCGAAATACTGTTCGTACCCAGGGTGTCAAACTGGGCGAGACGCCAGCAGAGCAAAGTGCAAGCGCTTAGGAGTATGACAGTTGTCCATCTTCAAGGTTCCAAAGGTAAATCGCCTGTTAAAATGTTTTCTTTTTGTTAAGTGACGCATAGAGCGCGTAATTTGTTGACGAAATCTGAA
The DNA here is from genome assembly GCA_964007375.1 of Ophion obscuratus. NCBI lineage: Eukaryota > Metazoa > Arthropoda > Insecta > Hymenoptera > Ichneumonidae > Ophion > Ophion obscuratus. Next base: position 77,606,298 of record OZ023312.1, read on the forward strand.
GTAATTGCATGCCACTTATTGCCCATTATACCACATGCCTATAGGAAAAAAAATTTGCTCAATGATTTAGCGTGTATATGAAATTTCAACCCGCTTTGTTTTTTTCCTGTATCTTGTAGAATATGGTACAACGATGGAGCAGAGCCATCGGGGAGTGTCTCTCCCACACTGATTTCGTGTGCGAGCTTCACTTTTCCAATGACTCGATAATAAAAGAAGACCGCATCAAAATGCCTGATGGTACGATCGAGGTAATTCCTCATCTTCGTCATACCCTCATCGCTGATGCTATGCCCATCGCAGTCCATAACAAGGTAAGGATTGTAATAATTACAGTAATTTTTTGTGTGAAATGCATAAAAACATTCAGCGCTACAGGGGCATGACTTTCCGAATGAGTTTCTCCGCCACTTCTCAACTTTTTTTCTTTTTTCTCTATTATTTTCCTGTCCCGCTTGACTTTTCTATAATACCCTCTCTTCTTCGAATGAACTCAGCTAACCTGCAGCTGTGTTTGCTAATTGTTTGTAGCTCGGTTCAGCAGTATAATTTATCAAAAGTTCATCTTTTTCTTGCGGTCTTCAATTTTCATATGCGGAATATTCTTATCTACTACCCCTCTTCAATTTCCTCTGTTGTCTTTACTCTTTATTACTTGAGTCAATTCGTTGATATCGTATTTTGCTATCCCCTCGAACAATTGGACATAGATTGTTCATTATTACATTGAGATAAATATAATAATCAATTATTTTTTATTTCAACAGAAAAACGGTGGTCAACCGGAACAGAATGTTCCCTGCGATAATAATTGCCTATGTATATAATTTAATTAACAAATGCACGATGACAGAATTAATCGACGAACGAATAAATTTATTATTTTTTCCATCTGGCTTGCGTGCATAACTGCGCTTTGAATATTCTCTTCTATCGCTCTCTCTTTTCTCATTCCATCTCTGTCGTATCCTATCCTGAGTACAGCAGCGCCAGCGGATATTTCCGTAACAATTTTCGCTGATTCCATAGCCCGCGTCCACAGTACAGCGTTCGGGCTCCTTACCTCTATTCTTCATGGTTCCTGCGGCTGGATTAGCAAGAATGTTGCGCGGAGGAATGCGCGTTATCCCCTCTACCCTTTCCCTATCGCAAACGCCGGTCCACGGTCGTATATACAGGTCTGGGCATTCCGTTAAAAAATGCGTGACTCTAAGTGACGCCTCTATTTGCGCATTCCACCGCGGCGCTAGTGAAGGGGAGGCACTTTTGTTTATACCGCGTTTACGGGGCATGGCATGCACGTTGTGTGGTGACGTAGCCACGGTTTTTATTCAATACGGAATAACAAAAGATGAAATGTCTATATATTGCGATGCCGAAGCGGTGCATAATTCCGGGATGCAGAAGTGGATACATAAATAACCCGGAGCACGTCTCATTATTTAAAATTCCCAATGATGACTACTGATATTTTCTACTACTGTTCTACTGCTACTACTAATGAAAGGAATGCGTGCTACACGTAAATTTCGAATGTTCTTCTTTTCCGTAAACGAAAAAAAAAATGTAATTGGATTGAGCGTAAGAATAAAAGCATATGTACGTAAGAATAAAAGCATATGTACGTAAGAATAAAAGCATATGAATGTAAGAACTAAAAGCATATTTTCGGTTTATGCTTTTAGTTCTTGTGATCGACTAATTATTTAGGATGTATTAATTTTTCATCACAGTCACGTGAAGGGAAAGACAATTCGCATATGCGCATACATCGCGCTCTGTCGCACATGCCTCCGAGATAGCAGCGCTCCACGCTTTTGCGGCCAGCCTCACAAAGAGAGGCGTCAGATAGAGGCACGCTTTGGGGTCGGCCCCCTGACACTGGCCGCTGAAATCGGCTCGGGAAATGTAGCTCGGAATTGTCGCCGAGTTTTGCCGCTCGTAGCGCTGGCAGGTACAAGACTGCTGTAATTGGATCTGGAGAGGGGATGGGTTTGCCTGTAGGGTGTAGGCCAACACAAAAATATGAATAATTTACAATATTTAAAACCGCTGTAATGAGAGAAAGGGGAGGGGGGTTAGGTTAGTCACATTACCTGCCTATGACTTTTCGAAGTTTTTCAACATATATGGTGATAGTAAGCATGCAAGTTAATACGAAGGTGTCAAAAATAACAAGGGTGCCGGGCAACATGGAAAATCTGAATAAATACCATTGTAATTACTGCACAAAAAAACCACTAAGCACACAGAATACTAAACTATATTTATAATTTGTTGGTTGACAAGGTTTACACGGTTTACACGAATTCGTTTACGCAAAGATAACCTCGAACGCTGAAATGAAACAACAACAATGGCTGTATGACGGATAGCGCCGGAAAAGGGGAAATCTCAGGCAGTCACGTGAGTGCCAGCGCCACGTACGGGGCGCTAGCAGAATTAAGAAACGGCTACAAAACGCGAATCGTTTCGTCGTATGGGAAAAGCGGCCAGTGTCAGGGGGCTTTTTGGGGTATACGGAGTATACGGGAGTGCCCAGACCTGTATATACGACCGTGCGCCGGTCCCGGCTCGCGGAGACTCCGTTCGCAACTCCTTCCTTGTTTCTTTTTGTTGTTTTATAATAGACATGCGCAAAACAGTGCTTTATAAAGTAATGTGATATGGCATTACATTTCGTACCGAGTGATATTACATTACAACATCGCCCTAAACATCACTCGAGATGGCGCCCCATGCGGCAGCTCACTATCACGTCTTGTGTGATATTGTAATGGAATGCTAGGGTGTAATATAAAGTAATAGATAGATTAACACCCGTATTCATAGTCGTTCCTTAAGAAACAAGGATTCCTCATTCCGCGTTTCGTTGTAAACACGAAATGAGGAATCCTTATTTCTTTATGAACGACCATATTCTCATTATCGACACTTCTAACAGATACAAGCTGTCTGTCGCTATTTACTTGAATTGTAGGATGGATGGCTGTCATATGTCGGCTCAGGCTTCCTATTGAGCTGGGAGAAATTGTCAATATACGCGAGCAGTGGCCACATTTGGCCTTTTTGCTCGGAACAACTTCTTCGAACTGATTCCAAAGAGGGTTACTTTTTCTCTGTCGCCATTAAACACTAACATGTGCAAGTAATGCGATTGATGATGACCGCTTAATGTAGCATTACACTAAAGCTGGGTTTAGTGCTCAACCGACATTAGCGCTCATCATCGTATTCCATATGTATTGCATATAACCACGGTCTTACATACAGGTCTTGAAACTCTGGTGGTGGGGGTATGTCATCGGATTGAAGCACCAGCCGTTTCGCCTAGTGACCACGAGTGTCGCTGCGATAGAGTGATGCAGGCTGTGCGAGAGAGATGGAAATCGTTTGTTGACTCATAGGAACCTAACCTAGCTGTACAATTGGCTGGCGGAGGCAAATTATGATATTCAATGTCAAAAATGCATGATGGACCTAAATACAATTAAAAGTAACTTTATCGTAAACCTGAAAAAAACCAAAAGACTATAGTTATCGAAGTGGGTACAATGAACATGAATGTTTTTTTATATAGGTGTCAATGTGAGCTCGTGTTAGTCGAGGGGTTCGGTGCAAGCTTCGTAATGCTGCTTTCAGGGGTTCGATCCCTGTGCGCTCGGTTTTTTGAAAACATGTTTTAGCTTTTATAAAAAAAATAGGCCTTACGCGTTGTTTTAATTGACCGGAAAATGAGTGACAACTATTCCAGACCGAAACACTTGCAGGATGTATTTCTTGAAAATGAAACAAATACTTAAGAAACAGTGCTTCTTTTGCAATTCTTTATTTCCTCTTTGAAAATTTTTAATGTATCTTGGCTCGGAAGATCTTGGCTCAGAAGATCTTGATTCGGAGAATCTTGGCTCAGAGGATCTTGGCTCGAAGGGGCTCGGCTCGGATTTAAGACACAGCTCACAGGATCTTGGCTTGGAGCATTTTTCCCACTGCTCACAACTTCATTAAAAGGTTTGACGGATCCCTCGATATGTAAAATTTCACCAAACTTCGATGGAACCGCAAGTTTATCGAGCTGCGGGTGCTTGTACGCGACCTTAAAAGAGGGAAATTTGTCCGGCTGCAATCGTTTAATCTGTACACACAATTTGTCTAATAAACTTACCTGTGCTATTTTGCGGCCGTTCGAGTCACGTTTCACCCATTCTCGATGAATGTATTTCGGTTCGAAATGGTTTTCGCACACAACTTGTCTCGGCTCTAATTTTCCAACTCCCGGTATCACGGCCTCCCACTTTTTTAACTGCGCCAAGTCTCTGGGCACCCGAAACACAGAGCGTTTCAATTTTTCACTCCGAGAGCCTGTTCAACACGTTGGCACAATACACCACTTAGTCATTTTTTAATATCACCGTTTTTACAAGTTAACAAGTAGAGCACGTCACGTGTGGCACGGTCTTGAAACGCTCTGTGTTTCGGGTGCCCAGAGACTTGGCGCAGTGAAAAAAATGGGAGGCCGCGATACCGGGAGTTGGAAAATTAGAGCCGAGACAAGTTGTGTGCGAAAACCATTTCGAACCGAAATACATTCATCGAGAATGGGTGAAACGTGACTCGAACGGCCGCAAAATAGCACAGGTAAGTTTATTAGACAAATTGTGTGTACAGATTAAACGATTGCAGCTGGACAAATTTCCCTCTTTTAAGGTCGTGTACAAGCACCCGCAGCTCGATAAACTTGCGGTTCCATCGAAGTTTGGTGACATTTTACATATCGAGGGATCCGTCAAACCTTTTAATGAAGTTGTGAGCAGTGGGAAAAATGCTCCGAGCCAAGATCCTGTGAGCTGTGTCTTAAATCCGAGCCGAGCCCCTCCGAGCCAAGATTCTTGGAGCCAAGATCCTCTGAGCCAAGATTCTCCGAGTCAAGATCTTCCGAGCCAAGATGCATTAAAATTTTTCAAAGAGGAAATAAAGAATTGCAAAAGAAGCACTGTTTCTTAAGTATTTGTTTCATTTTCAAGAAATACATCCTGCAAGTGTTTCGGTCTGGAATAGTTGTCACTCATTTTTCGGTCAATTAAAACAACGCGTAAAGCCTATTTTTTTTATAAAAGCTAAAACATGTTTTTAAAAAACCGAGCGCACAGGGATCGAACCCCTGAAAGCAGCATTACGAAGCTTGCACCGAACCCCTCGACTAACACGAGCTCACATTGACACCTATATAAAAAAACATTCATGTTCATTGTACCCACTTCGATAACTATAGTCTTTTGGTTTTTTTCAGGTTTACGATAAAGTTACTTTTAATTGTATTTTGGTCGATCATGCATTTTTGACATTTAATATCATAATTTGCCTTCGCCAGCCAATTGTACAGCTAGGTTAGGTTCCTGTGAGTCAACTAATGATTTCCATCTCTCTCGCACAGCCTGGTGTGGACGCGTGAATCAGCGGTTATGTTTGGGGTTTGTTTACGTTTGAAATCTCCGTCTCTCTCACACAGCTTGCATCACCCTACAGCAGCGACCCTCGTGGTCAAGAGTTGAAACATTCGGTGCTTCAATAAGAGTCCATCCCCCACCACTGAAATTTTAAGCGAGTTTCAAGACCTGTATGTAAGACTGTGGTATAGGAATAGTAGTCCACTGTCAGGGGGCTGGTCATTGGGTCGTTATGTAGTTTCATCTTTACGAATAGGGATTTTATCATTACGCATTTCCTGAGTGTCGCTTTACATTTTCGCCATTTTTGTAATCCGAAAGTTTCTTTGTGTATTTTTGGTCTTAGGGAGACTCTACGATACACTCGGGCTCCGTTCGGATTACAACGAGACTATTCGAGTTTGCCCTTTTTATGATAGCGTGTTTTTGAGTTATTGTATGTTTCTGGTGAAAATATTGTTTAAGGGAAAACGTGCTATTTGCAGCTGGGGATTCGACAGAATTGCCGGGTCTAACCCGTGCTGTGTTCTCGGCGGACGTAACATAGGAACATTGCGAATTATAATTTCCCAACAAGTACCAAGGCTATTAGCAATGATATCTCCTGGAGCTTTATTGGTACGAAGTTTCTCTTTCCACCAGCAGGAGGAAAGGAAAGGATAGCAAAAGTAATGCTAACCTTCAAACCTGCCGATGCTGTGGTTTAGAGATGCACACTTCATCCATTACATCAAAGTTTATGAAACGCAATATATTTCATGAGATATGCGGTTATTGTGTTATAGAACAGAAGTTAAATGCTTTTATATACATTTTTTCGTATTGTGCAAATAAATTAATATTTTAAGTGCCGTGTGGTCGAAGGGTACATCACTCATTTGATTCGTACTCCAGATGAATCTGGTTTTCACTTGCATAACAAATCGTGATAATTTATGTTTTGTTAACCCGACAGTTGAGATGTTGAGATGACGAAATCCTTCACCGAACGTTTTTTTAACCGTGCACGCCAAGTCGTTGCACAGCATTTCCAGTGTACTTGTGTGTTACCTACTTTGTACTTTTATCTAATAGTGATATCAATTATTCTTATAATAGTAACATGACTTTTTTAATGAAATATTTTCAAAAATATTATTCCTAACCTTTAACAATTTAGTGTGCAACACGACTACTAAACTTGCTTCGCTATTTCATAAAAGTGATTTCACTTTTTTTGTACACTTGCATTAAAGAAGTACAACAAAACCATTTTTGTGACTTAAATAAAAAGTATAGTTTGAGATATTTTACATAAATCCGAATTTTTTATAGAGTAAAGCAAGGGATAACGTTTTTTAGGGATTTTTTTTATTACTTAGCGTTTTTTTTACTTTAAAAATGTTTTTCAAAGGGATTTCAGATCTTTTTGAAAGGGGAATTTCAATATATCTGAACAAACTAGACATCTGCAATTTCAAACTCGTTGAAACCATTACTTTTTATTGCTGAACATTTTTTTAGAGCAAATGACTTTAACTTGTTTTTTGCTTTATACGATTTTTTTTTACAATAAATGATTCACAGTATACTAATTTATGAGAAGATTAATTTCAAATTAATAAAAGTATAGGTAATACAGAGGGGTTTCAACTTTTAGCATCCATTTTTCAAACAAAAAAAGGTTAATGAATGGAACTTGTTACTTTGAGAGGGTATGTTTGTTATTATTCAATAAGAAGTTAATAGACGAATACAAGTAAATTCCCAATCAAAAACAAAGAGAAATTTTTGTTTATTCAAAAGAAGTGAAATTTTTTTCTTTGTACAAATTCTTACTTTACATGAGCGAAAATACCCGTAAATGTCGAAATACTATTTTGTACCGAGCAAGCGAAATATAAGTGGCCTAAAACAATAATGGTTTTCCTTCATTTTTTTACCAAATTCAAAACTTTAAACATTCGGGCTACAGGGAAAAAATTGCGCAACTTTACTCTTAACATACTTTTTGTGGACAGTATCAACTTGGAAAAAATACCTGAGCGTAATATTCGCGATAGCTATCCGCAAAAAATGTCGTCACTTTTGTAATTTAAAGAATAAACGACATTTTTGGCATTTTTTAACTGCACATCTTACCGAAAACGAATTGATTAAAAATTGATTTTTTCTTACCTTGAAGAGCATACTTTCAACTTTCTAGAACTGTCCTTTAAATTCGTGTACGATGATTGGTCCATGAGTTGTTGATTATTAAAGTCAAAAGCGTCATTTGACTTTGATCATGTGTTACGTCCAGAAGGGACGATTTTATTTTATGTTTATTTTACCTTTGGGTTCTTCAATATGATTTCTTTAAAGTAGAAGGGATAGCCGCACGTCCCATACGGGCCCGGCAAACTCTTCTGTGGAAATGGGAGTAGGGAAACAATTTCTAACGAATGCTATCTAGGGGTAAAGGGTTATAAATGATATTTTATTATATTATATTAATTCTACTTACAACGTTCCGTGGGTAATCACGCCTTTGCGCGGGGACAGTTTCCCCCGCGTCGCTCTCTCACTCTCGGTCTAGCACGCTCTTCCGCGGGGACAATTCTCCCCGCGTTTCTCTCCCGCACACCGCACGTTGAACTTATGAGTCATCTACGTTGATCGGGGTTTTAACGTAGGCCCCGCACCTTTATCACTGATTCGATAGATATTTAGTATTTTTAGAATAAACTTTGGTGATTAATATGGTTTTCTAAAGTAACGATCACTGTCTCTATGCGGGTCCGCCGGGTCGCTACCCAGGTCTTACTACACCGCCGCGAGTATGTCGTTACCTAACTACGTTACTAGTAAAGACTGACGTCTCTGTGCGGGTCCGCCGGGTTGCTAGCCTGGACTTATTACACCGCCGCGAGGACTGCTGTTACTAGGAGTTTTCTCCGACTCCAGGAGCGAACCGTGGACAAATCGGAACTAATCATACTTACCGCCACCGGACCGACGTTAGCTCGGTCGCTATTAGCCCGGTGGGGTTTTTGGCAACGTCCACGGAAACTTGTCCGCTCCCGGAGTCCCACGGTCGAACCCCGCGGATCAGGCAATGCTCGATCAGCGGAATTCGATCGGGTACATCCGGTCGGCGTTTCACACCCGACACCGCACAGAGACACGAGGCGACGGAGTCGTCGGAAAATAATGAATATTAGACCCGTTGATAAAAGATAAAAAATAATGGAAACTAATAAACAAAAGATTAAAAAGTTACGGGACGTGACAACCCACCCCCCCTTGGGGACATCGACGTCCTCGTCGAACAATGAATATTGATTAAGTACTTATAGTGTTTAATGCACTCACGGATTCTCGCACGGCAAAATATTGGCGAGGACGGTAGGTAAGTCACCCAATTTACCTCGCTGTTGTTCCATTCTGCGCTGTGCGACGGCCGGTCGAACCCACTCCCCGAAATTGGTCAGCCTCTGCTTCGCTATGCGACGAGTAACTCTTGCCGAGGGACGGGGCGGGGAAGAGGGTCCCCTCGCGCCGGACTCGAGGTACTTATCGGCAGGCTAGGTGTCAAGTTGCCTTCTTGAGAATTTCCTCGGGCCGAATGTTCGCGCAAGTTCCCTTCGGTTGGGCGAGAGCTCTTTTTCCGCGAGGACAACCACTTCCAAATGTATCCGAGAGAGAGAGATAGCGGATTCCACAAGGTATATATTAGGAATAACAACACTACTCCCGCTTGACTAGCAAAGCTGGCCAGAGTGAGGAAATGTTGTTTCTCTCTCTCTCTTTTATGCTCGCCTATGGCATGAATTTTTTTTTCCACAGCGAGCAGCGATTCCCCGTCCTCGAGCCTCAGATTCGTGTTTCCCCCTGCGGACTGCTTGTGCGCCTGAACGAATAATTCCCTAAAGTCCAATGCGATATCGCTATTGGCCAAAGTGGGAATTACGATGGATACATTGAGCGTTATTCCCGGCTCGTAGAAGAACGTTTCCTTGCCCGCATACGCGCGAAGACTTGATAAAGTGGTAGTACGGGTTGCTCCAACACAGTTAGCCTCCAACTGTAGAATCCCCATGCCTTGTAATGTTATGTCAACTACCGGTGTGTTTAGACACGTCACCCGCAACTTCGTGGGCTCGACAAGAGAGAAAAGCCAACCGCCGTGTGTGGGCACATATTCCTAGAAATCTTCAGGGTGCGGATGCAGGCGTATGTTACACTGGCGCATGGCCTCCTGGGATGGCATGGTAAGCATGTGCAGCTCGCAGACGCCTGCATTTGTGTCCCGAACTGGAACATTTCCTGAGCAAATCAGCCGTCGATCGGCCGCCTTACATTGATTTCTGTATGCTTCGCTAACTAGGAGGAAGGTTTGACGACTCCTTCCCAAAGCGATGTATGGTGAAACAGGCACAATGCTTGCTGAGCCGGTCCCGTTACCGAGTTGTTGAGGAACAGGCCAGGCGATTATCCGGTATAGGTCGTATATCATCGGATCCACAAGCGGTATGTGTACGATGATCATTAGCCGCCCATCACGTGACGTCACGTTTTTCCAAACAAGAGTCCCAAGGTACTCTGGGTGGATATGTTCTGGGGAGTAGGGAAATTCTAGCCCCCCCGCGTGGCCTTGTGCTTCCTCCGCTACCATTCGCAGTTGCGTTGGTGATATGGCCGCGGGATCGAATTTCCCGCTGATTGCTGAGCTGATCACGGAGATGTACTTTTCGCAGGTACGTATGTAATTGTCGATTTTGTTTGCGACTTTATTTCCGAAGTTAGCGAGTGAGAAATTGTAATAGGCCACGGCGGATGCATTAGCGATCGTGCTGAGGTCCTCGTGCATGTGCGATACAATTTGGTATATAGATTCCACTCGTTTTGATTCCTCCAAATGTTCGTTGTGTAGCGTTTGCAATTTTGAGCTTAAAATATGCATTTGTTGTTCCTGGAGGTGAGTTAGTTCCTGTTGATCTTTAAATAGACGATCTATTTGGGAAGAAAGGTAATCCGCGTCATCCTCGGTGAGGGTTCCGAATATGGATTTGCTGATGCTCCCCACAAATCCGAAGGGCACTGAACGTCTCTTCATTGTTGTTAAGGGCGACGATGTTTTGAGATCCTTGCGGTTTCCGATCCCCCATAGATCACTAGTCAGCTCGTGGCCGTGCCGTAACCGCGATATTACGTAAGGTCTACGGAGCAGCTCCTCACAACCCGCCTCCGAGTTGTATTTGAGGCATTCTGCTTGAATTTTTGGCAAGTTCCCGCCGTCCTTCGGGAAGGACGCGATGAATTCGGCAAAGTCGATGAATAATGTCATTCTCCAATCAGCGCGTTGTAATTGCACCGGCGTTTGAAGCTCGTAGTATATTCCAGCGTTATCTTCGAGTTTGTTGATAACGTAGGGGTTCCTGGGTGTTGTATCGGTCATTCCATGGCCCGCGAAGACAAGGACGCAGATAATCGCGATCATCATTTTGCTGTCAATACACATACAGTTGAAACTAACTAGAGGTAGGCTAGCGGATCGTTCACCTCGTTCAGTCTCGAGGACGACATTATTCCTATCGGTAATCGAACTCATTTTATAGGGACCGTGATATTGAGTGTCGGATTTTCCCTCCAAGGGCCGGCATTTACGGTCGTAGTATAGTTTTCCCAGGCCATCTCTCGAATTTAATTCGGTTCCTTTATGAGCTCAACAAGGAACGAACTACTTGTAGCTAGACGGTCTTGGGTCGGAAATTCGCTAGGCTGTCGGGCTGTTTTTCCATACACAACCTCATGAGGCGTAAAATTTGTCGCCTCGTGAATGCTTGCATTGTAGGAAAACTCGGCAAAGGGCAGTAAACGGTCCCAATCGTCGTATCGGTCAGCGTAGTGCTTGATATATTCTGTTAGAACGATATGACTCCGTTCCAACGCACTGTTAGTTTGGGGACGGTAACCGGATGTCGTCGTATGATCTACTTTGTAGATTTTGGAGATTTCCCTCAATAATCCGTTCGTGAATGAGGTTCCACGGTCAGTTAGAATTGCCCGTGGAGCTTCGAACTGGCTGTAAAGCCGGCAAACTATTGCCTCTGCAACGGTGGTCGCTTTCAGATCGGGGATTGGTTCAGCAAGACAATATTTTGATAGGCTATCTTGCATCGTTAGTATATGCTTATTCCCGTGAGGAGTAATAGGCAACGGACCAACGGTATCAAGGGATACTCTATCAAAAGTGTCTGCTGGTGTATCGATCAAGAGCATGGGTTCGCGGGTCTTTGCACGAACGAGTTTCTGCGCTTGGCAACCCTTACAGTGACGGATGTAATTTTGGATGTCGTTTTTGAGGGTAGGCCAATAAAACCGCTCTCGAATTCGTCTATAGGTCTTAGTAACGCCTTTATGACCGCCTATAAGGCTCGAGTGCATCTCTTTGATTATGGCCTCCCTCGACTCCGGGGAAGGGACCTGAGTCCTGTCATCGGCATCGCTGTCTCGCTCGCTCCTACGCAAAAAACGGGGCCCTATAAGGCTAGTTCTCCGTGGGAGCTCCTCTTCAGTAAGCCGTTGGAGCCGTTCAGACAATTTCTCCAATCGTTCGCTCAGTACGTGATCATCGCTATCTATGGTAGGATCTAAATCGTTGGGGATTTCCCGGACAGTCGGCGATATCTCAACCATATTGGCTGATTGTTCTTGCCCTTCGCAAAATTTCTGTTCGAGTTGTTTCAGTGACTCGTTGAATTTTCCGAAGGTACGTTGTAGTCCCTCGCGGACCGATTCGTTTCCGTCGGGAACAAAATCTTCCACGGGAGTACTGTCATCCGTGTCGCTAGGAGGAGGTTCGACCGGAACGATAATCTCGTTAGGGCTAGCAGGGCCGGGGGCCCCAACGTCTATAGCCACGGGTGGTGGACACAGCGTCTTATCGGCTAGCTGTGGCGGACGTTTGAAAATTCGTCGTTTCGGGGGATGGAGGGGGGTAGGGAGCATGCTGCGATTTAGCCGCTGTATGGGCCGAGCTTCCTCTCCCGAGCTTGTCCCCGAAGACTCTGCATAATTGGGTCGCCCGCGTGCTGCATTTGAATCAGCTGTTTGTCCACGTGTACGGCGAGCGATAGGGCTCCGAACGTTAGGATCGGGGTGCCTTGGATTCATCGGCCCCACGCAACGTCCACTCGGGGCGGAGTGCAGCCGGGGTCTCCCGCTATCTATAGGGAGTACCAGTGTCGGCCGGTCCGAATCCTCCGATTCGCTCGATTCTGATGATAGTGGATTTTTGGGGTTACGGGAAAGAGCGTCCGCATTGATATTTAGCTTTCCAGGTTTGTAGACAAACTCATAGTTATAATTTTGGAGGCTCAGGGTCCAACGTACCAACCTCTTTCCTGGATTACTCATAGAGCCAATCCATTTAAGAGGCTCGTGATCGGAGACGAGTTTAAATTTTCGGCCATATAAATACGGCTGGAAATGCTCCACAGCTTTTATGACAGCGAGACATTCCTTCTCCGTTGTACCATAATTTATCTCGGCGGGGAGAAGTATGCGGGAGAAGTAGGCTATTGGAAAGTCAACGCCATCGTGCTCTTGACTTAACACGGCCCCAACCGCGTAATCTGACGCATCCGTGGTAAGCATAAATGGTCGGTTAAAATCGGGAAATGTGAGTATGGGCTCCGTACAAAGGGCCTTACGCAAATCACGGAAACTTCGTCGCTGCGCGCTTCCCCACTCGAACGGCTTACCCTTCTTCAAGAGATTCGATAACGGCTTGGCACGACTGGAAAAATTCATGATGAATCTCCGATAGTATCCAGCCAGTCCGAGGAACTGCCGGATATTTTTCGCCGTTTTCGGGGTCGGGAAGCGTTTCACCGCCTCGAGTTTTCGGGGATCGGGCCGTAAACCATCTCGCCCGATTATATGGCCGAGGTAGCATACCTCCCTTTTCAGGAACTCACACTTGTCGGGCTCAAGCACGAGACCTGCGTCTCGCAACCGAGCCATTAATCGACAAACTTTTGCGCCATGTTCCTCCAACAATCGAGCGAATACAACAATATCGTCAAGGTAAACGAACAATTCGGCACCTTGGAGACCTCGAAGTACACTAACCATCAATCGCTGAAAAGTCGCGGGTGCGTTCTTCAAACCCTCGGGCATACGAACGTACTCATAATGGCCGTTCAGTGTCGAGAAGGCGGTCTTGGCGCTATCACGCGGATCCATTGGTATTTGCTGAAAACCACTTGCCAGATCGAAGGTCGAGAAGTACTGAGCCTCGCCCAACTGGTCCAATATATCAAATATATTTGGTAGTGGGTAAGCGTCGGAGATAGTTTTCTCGTTCAGTTTCCTGAAGTCTATCACCATCCGCATCCTCGGCCGACCTTGAGAGTCGGGTTTCTTGGGCACAATCCAGACCGGAGAATTATACGGGGATTGCGATGGTATGATTACTCCATTCTCGAGTTTTTTGCCGATTTGTGTTTCGACTTCTCCTCGATGAATGGAAGGGAATCGGTATTGGCGAGTATTCACTGGCAAATCATTGTCCGTTGGTATCCGGTGTGTAACGAGGCTTGTACTGGGTAGGTTGTCGCCAGGCAATTTAAATCGCATAGGGTCTTCTTCCACGATTCGACGGACGTGAGAACGCTCGACGACATTCAGCCCGTCCAAGCGCAAAGCTTCCAGCACTGCCGCAATGCGATCAGGCGGCGGCAATGTTTCGTCGTCTGACGAACCACTGTCCTCGCTTGGATCAGCCTGATAATATTCGAAGGGCAGTATTTCCTGCGGCGTGACCTCGATGTCTACGTCATGAGTTAACGTATTTATTGCGAGAACATGACATATCCCGTTCTTTTGGGATACCAGAGCGTTGCCGATGTATAACCCTGGTTCAGTCTCGATTCGTGGCAAATAACCCTCACGAAGGTCCGGATTCATGACTGCGACTGCCAAGGGTTTCCGTGTCCGAGCTTTGATGGTAAACATTTTCTCACTCGGCGCGGAAATCGTTTGCGGCGAGTCGCTTGTTAAAAACGGTCGGGGACGAATAGGATCACTCGTCATTACAAGAGCGTTATGACGAAACGATAGCTCGGCCTTTTCGCGGCGCATAAAGGGTCTACCGAGCAGTCCGTTGCTTTCTGTCACGAATTCCTCGACAACGTGAAAGGTATGGGGTTGATCATTTATCGTTAATTTTACCGTCCCCAACGACCACGCCTTTTCGTTCGTAGGACCGACATATTCACGCGATTTCGCAGGGTCATACGTGACGTTATCACCGAGGGCACGAAGTTTGATGAAATTTAAACTCGACCCGGAATCACAATAAAATTTCTGGACTCCATTGACAAGCTCCGGTGCAGATAGTGTAACAACCGGAGTCTCTACTTCGTCCTCGGTTTCTGACGAGGAATCTTTGGTCTCGTTTTTGGAACTGGATTGAGGATATTTCCCTCTTAATGTCTGTCCTGAAATTTTACTGTGCGTTTTTCGTTGGTAGGGAAAGGAGGCTGGCTCGCCGTGCCCAGACGACGAGCCCCTTTTCGAGTTTAAAGGCTCGGGACTCTGGGGTCGCGGACTGCGCTGATCCGCGACGGGCGATGATGTTGAGCGCTTGCCGCGGGTATATCTCTGAGCGGTGACGGTTCAAGGACAGCAATTGCACCCACCGGTATAGGTACAGCAGTACCGGTGGTTACAGCCACCCGCTTTTCGATATTGAGTAGGGGTCCGCTGGTTCCAAGGGCAACATCCGCAACCCGAACCGCGCAAACAACAATAACGTTGTTCACATCCGCCTCGGTCATCGGGTGACCTCGGTCGATTTGATCTGGCAGGCGAATCGTCTCGGTGTTTCGATATTCCCGAGGGTCTAAAATATTCTGACCTACTAGGACTACTGAATCGCCGTGCTGGCTCTTTTCGCGATTCTCGTTCCGATTCAGGGCGGGGCGTGGGGGAAGGCGAACGCGAATCTCTTCGCTTTGCCTCCGTTTTGGCGACTAACGCGAGGGCGTCGCCGACGGGGGTCCGCGATCGTTCTCCACACTTTGATTCTACCGCCCCGGCTAACGAATCGGGGGATAGATCCTCTACCATCTCAAGCGCCTCCCTGAGAGATTTTGGTTTCGCGATGTGAAGTAATTCATTCATTCGCGAGGGTAACGCTTTACGAAAGGATTCAAGGGCCAGAGTCGCGATCGGATCAATCTTCATCACAGAGGCTTCACATCCTAATTCTTCCTTCCAGGCGGTTCGAGCAACGCTCATTAGCCGGAGAATTCGGAGATATAAGCACCGGGGTGTTTCACCTTGTTTTAGACGCAACCCATAGAGTCTACCCAAACATGAATTGAAATTTCGACGGTGAGTTAACCCGTCCTGCAACGCGGTTGTTAGTTCTCTGACTGATCGAATATTTTGACCCTGGATACAGGTACGCGCCTCACCACGTAATCTACTTAGTACCCCGGTCACAAATTCGGGCATTTGATACGGGGGTACGAATGCGGCTGCATTCTGGATATTCTGTAAGTAGTCACCGAGGGGAATTGATGTGCCGTCGAATTCCGGAATTGACACCAACCTGTTTGTCAGGTTGATGCCGCTAAGTATGACCGACAGGTCGGCGGGTGTTACGGTTTCGTTAAACGAGCCGTCAGGTCCCGCACGACTAGATCCCGCGCCGGCCCCGGGACTGCTATCGCGAGGATCGTCAACCATTTTGACGAATTATGTTTTATTCGTAAACGGAAAGAACGGAAAATTCGACACTCAGATCACGGATTTGTCGACGAAATACGAATTTGAAATTTTGACAACTTAATACGAGTAATTTTCCACCCTTCTGTTATATTACGATTTCCACAATTGAGTTTGCACAGTGCAGGCGGGTATCCCACCGCTGCCACCAATTTGTTACGTCCAGAAGGGACGATTTTATTTTATGTTTATTTTACCTTTGGGTTCTTCAATATGATTTCTTTAAAGTAGAAGGGATAGCCGCACGTCCCATACGGGCCCGGCAAACTCTCCTGTGGAAATGGGAGTAGGGAAACAAATTCTAACGAATGCTATCTAGGGGTAAAGGGTTATAAATGATATTTTATTATATTATATTAATTCTACTTACAACGTTCCGTGGGTAATCACGCCTTTGCGCGGGGACAGTTTCCCCCGCGTCGCTCTCTCACTCTCGGTCTAGCACGCTCTTCCGCGGGGACAATTCTCCCCGCGTTTCTCTCCCGCACACCGCACGTTGAACTTATGAGTCATCTACGTTGATCGGGGTTTTAACGTAGGCCCCGCACCTTTATCACTGATTCGATAGATATTTAGTATTTTTAGAATAAACTTTGGTGATTAATATGGTTTTCTAAAGTAACGATCACTGTCTCTATGCGGGTCCGCCGGGTCGCTACCCAGGTCTTACTACACCGCCGCGAGTATGTCGTTACCTAACTACGTTACTAGTAAAGACTGACGTCTCTGTGCGGGTCCGCCGGGTTGCTAGCCTGGACTTATTACACCGCCGCGAGGACTGCTGTTACTAGGAGTTTTCTCCGACTCCAGGAGCGAACCGTGGACAAATCGGAACTAATCATACTTACCGCCACCGGACCGACGTTAGCTCGGTCGCTATTAGCCCGGTGGGGTTTTTGGCAACGTCCACGGAAACTTGTCCGCTCCCGGAGTCCCACGGTCGAACCCCGCGGATCAGGCAATGCTCGATCAGCGGAATTCGATCGGGTACATCCGGTCGGCGTTTCACACCCGACACCGCACAGAGACACGAGGCGACGGAGTCGTCGGAAAATAATGAATATTAAACCCGTTGATAAAAGATAAAAAATAATGGAAACTAATAAACAAAAGATTAAAAAGTTACGGGACGTGACAATGTAATTGATGTATACTTGTTTCGAAGTTCAAAATAGAAAGGGTGATCCAAGGGAAATCCGTCTGATGGCGTCATTAATCAAACAAATTTTATCTTGCCTGTACAACTTTTCAAAACAAAAATCGGACATTTTCCTTTGCGACGTTTCTTTTGACTTATTAATAACAAAAGAGAAAACAATTATTTTAATCGGCAGCTGTAAATCTAGGGATTCTAACCTTTGAAATGCTTTTCAACATTTTCTCCTACGATGATTCTTCGCGGAGATAGCAAATTGGAAAATAATTGAACGGTTTTAATAATTGTTTTCTTCTCTCAATCTTTGTGATCCCAACTCCATGATGCTGAAGTTTGCATCATTGGAATGGAAAGAAAAGGAAGTCTTAAATTCTCAAAGTTTTTTTGGAACTAAAATGAATGCTTCTTAAATGTTCAAACTTTTTTTGGCCAGTGCATGCTGTTGAAATGCTTCAAACGTTTTTACACACTTTGTTAGAAATTCACAACCCCAATTTACAAAAAGAAGACGCTCCTTAATAATACAAATAGAGAAATGGAAAATATAAATACACGCAACTCGATCGTACTCGAAATATTTTCGTAGTCAAGTTCAGGTTTCCCACTCTCACAGTTTCACAATCCAATTTTTGTTCAAAGCATTTAAACCACTCAATAATTTCCCACCCAAACAAACCCAAACATTGCGAATGCATTACAGAAATATGTGAACAAGCTCGGCATTAGTTGTTCTATGAATATGCATTATTTTGGAAAATTACATTTCCTGTTGTCAAGACAAAGATTAACTTGAGTCAGCGCTTATAACTATGATTACGGTGAGTGCGGAAGCTGCACTTTGCAGTCTTTCTGCGCTTTTCAAGAGACACAAGCTTTTTGCAGATACTCCTGAGCCGCACCCAAATTTCTCTACTGCGTACTCAAAAGAAACTTTGTTCGCATATAAAATTTGGGAAAATCTCACCTTTCGTTGTACTCGCAATATGTCCATGCGAAAAACTACAAGGGTTGAAAGCAATGATTCGTTAGACTTTCTCCACAGTACTGTCCACGTCACGGACGTAGCTATAGCTTTTACAAGGGGGGGAGGGGGGTCCAACACTATACTTTACAAAGGTAAACTAGCTTTTGTTCGCGACTTCGTTCACGTCACAAATACGAAACAAACGATTTATTACGATTCTACAAAATATTCCGAAAATTAGTCTTTGCAACTGGCACAATCCGTAAACTCCAGATCAGATGGGAGGTAATGAGGAAATAAGCATTTTTTAAAAATTACTGTTCAATGTCAAATAACCTTTTTCACAATGGCAAATAACGGACTCACCCTTCTTCGCTTCATCGTCAGACTTTGTGGATGGGCCTGCTCCCACTACTTCTTCACGATGGGATTCCGCATCACGGGGAGATGTGCTATTATCTTTTGATGAAGGTTCATGAGGTTCCGATCTCTCGTTTTTAGAAAAAAATCCCAAAAGAGATTGCTGACTTGTCCGTTTCATGGAGTTTTTAAAAACGCGACACTTTTGATCTATTCAATAATTACGCACATACATGCACGAACTCGCTAATCTCGATTGACAAACGACGGCCAAAACATTCGCTGTGTTGACTGCGCAAAGCGAAGCGACCAATCAGACTGGCGTGGCTCTGACAGCTATCCTGCGTTGCTATGGTAATCACGCGCGGCACGTGACTACTATTTTGTGGCGCGAAGTTTCGAAATGGTAGGTATTCAGCGAATATTCGCGTATTTGCGTAGACTAAGGGGGGGGTCTAGACCCCCTAACCCCCCCCCCCCTATATACGTCCGTGGTCCACGTGAAAAACTCTGAGTAACATTTCAAACTTTCTTTAGAGGGATTCAGTAAATCTTCATAACATATCTCTCGCTTCTGACCAAAAGTCAAGTTTGATAAACAGTCGGGCAAGTTATTCGATTTTCCACAGCTTGTGAAACTTTTCATCTTGTTCAGCGGCGAGATAAATCTTCTGTTGATTCACTGAATCCATCTAAAGAAAGTTCTGAAATGTTAGTCAGTTTTCTACATGAACAGTACTGTGGAGAAAGTCTAACAAGACGTTGTTTTCATCACTTGAAGTGTCCATGCGAAGAACTACTTCGCATGGACACTATTGTGAGTACACCCAGTAAGAAATTTGGCGACAACACATTGGCAACACCACGCCAAGCGAGAGTAATTAGTAACGGAAAAATGCCAACCTTTGCCGCCGCACTAAGCTGTGTTCTAGTAGTACAGCATTGCGCATCCTCGCGTGAATGCTGGTGTTAATATTGTAGTACGAAAATACAGAATATTGGCGGTACATTTGAAGCACGTTCATTGCTGGGTAATTACAGCATTGCGACAGAAAAATTGGAATGCGTTATTTCGGCAAGCTGAGGGCACATTGGAGGTATGCTGTGACGTTCCGTTGCCGGCATATTTAGAACATACGTCGTAACGCTCCTTCGTCGGCATAAACGAGGCCCGCTATTGCGGTGTGGTGATCGGCTATTTAGCCCACTTGGGGTTCTGCATTATCGGTAGCTGGGCATGTGGGAATAAAAAGAGGGCAAAATAAATAATTGTATTGAATTCAATCTCACACCGGGTCGTGTGTGCGACGCTCGCGTATGACTGAGGGTTACGCGTCATGCTCGTAATTAGTTTTTTCCGAAAATACGAGGCTGGGATTCGAACCCGCAACTTTACGATGTGCTGGTTTACAAGGCAAGTACGCTAACCACTCGACCATTCAACTGATTCAACTTATATAACTAATTTTAGGATCATGACATTTGTCGTAGCGAATCTGCCTATGGTTGCAACCACGTACCTTGTTTTTGCTGGCAATGGAACCTCACAGCATGCCGCCAATGTGCCCTAACCGCGCCGGAATAACGTATTCCAAACTTTCCGTATCAATGCCGCGATAACTTGCCTCATTATTACCGGCAACGGAACGTCACAGCGTGGTGCATTTATGACTGAAACGCGATACAAAAATGACATCACTCCAAATCTGGAGCTTGCCGCATCAGTACCGTTGTTGCAGCAGGTAATTGTTGCATATATATTTGCTGCAATCTTGCCGTCTTGGCATCACACATTTATTTCGCCAAACCACGCACTGTGGCGCAAATTTGCGGCTTAATGCGGAAGCAAAAGACAGCATATTGGTGTCACGGTGTGCCGCCGTATGCTGTTCTCTTGCCGCTATAATGCTGTAAAAATTTGAACGTGGGGACAAGTGTACCCAAAAGTATAATTTGCCACTGATTTGGTATATTTTGACCTCAGGCATGTAAAAATTCAAGCGCATAACGTAATTTTTACAATAGTCTCAGTACAAATTCCGATACATTCTGACGTAGAATTTGTAGGTTGAGTTGTGAAAAATTTCCGATATCTTACGGTGAAATTCTCACTATACCACCATAGAATTTACAAGTCTCCACAGTAAAAATTACCTGCATGAACCTGAAGTTTCTAAACTCCCTAGTGAAAAATTAATTCCCTGTGATTGAATAAATTTTCTATGAAGGGTATCTTTTCGTAAAAAGTCAGTAAACAGACGTGATAATAACAATGAATTATTGTGAATTTTCATACATTAATATAAATAATATTTATTTATTATTTAGTAATAATTTGTTAATAATAAATTACAAAAAGTAGAAATTATAAAAATTAGAATCTGTTGAACAAATTAGAATAATTGTTAGTAACAAATATAATAATTGGTTAATAAAAAATTAGGACAAAATAGATATTAGAAAAATTAGAATCTTTTTGTACAA
Source organism: Ophion obscuratus (assembly GCA_964007375.1). Lineage (NCBI taxonomy): Eukaryota > Metazoa > Arthropoda > Insecta > Hymenoptera > Ichneumonidae > Ophion > Ophion obscuratus. The sequence goes on from OZ023312.1 coordinate 77,627,470, forward strand.
AAAACGATTCTTTATTATGAAATATGAATTTCACAATTTTTTAATATAATTTGAAACTTATTTTCAAATCCTAATTGGAGAGGGATAAAAAATGTACTACCGCTGTAATGGAGAGTGTTTATTATTTACATATACCCTATTTATTACATCCATTTTTTTACAACAATTTTTCGCCCATCATACAATCGAGAAAGGTGCGTAAATTTGGCACAAGAAATTTCTTCCATGTTTAGTGTTGTAAATGTATAATCAAATGTGATTATTTCGTATCCTTGAAAATGGTAATTAAAAACTACATCGTTTAATTTTTGAACGATTAAATAAACAATTTGTTCGTGAACAATTGACGAACTTACTATATACAGAATTGGTCCATCCTTCGATGGTACCATAATGACGCTTTCTTTTTTTACGATAGCATCATGAATGTTGATTTGGTCAACAACAGTAACTCTTAGGTATTTTTGTAGTGTATTGGGCAATAAATGCTGTATGCGGAAAAATCCGGGTATATCGAATACCCATTCTCGACGTGTTGATGATTCCCTGTATGAACATTTTTCTGAACGTTCAGCATTTAAAAACATATTATTTAATTGCAACTGATGTTTGATAGCAATCGTTTTGCAGACGTTAATTCGGTTAACGGAGACTCGGGATGTGATTTTGCCTTCTCGGTGTTTACTCTCGAATCTTATTGACGACATCTTCCAAAGCAGGCCTGACATCATCGATACCGAAGGATAATGTATAAGGAAATGATGTTTTGGTTTCATCGATCCAGGGTAGATTGTCGTCAATAATTGTAAATATTCTGAAAGTTTTACTCGCAATAGCTTGTGGAATTCAAAATCAACATCTTGACTCATAACCATTTCAACTAAGTTGCGCAGAAGTATGTGTAAGTCCCAAGTTACATTATCGTGCGGAACGAGATGGCCGATAATGATGCAGAAGTACCTGATCAAGCATAACATTTCAGACGGAGACATTGTCAAATGCGATTTTTTAATATGAATCGATAAAATTTCGGGAGGTTTATTTTTGGTGGTGCCGTAGTTAACCCCGCGAACTCGATCATTAAATTGTTGTAGTGAAAAATATTTTTTTTTTGTTATATATTGATTCAGAATTAATCTCAAATCGTACTGGCAAACGCCCTCTAATAAATCGTGCATCACGTCTACTGAGAAATTCTCGACAACGTGAAAATCTGGGACGCAGTGGAAAATATATTCTTCGGAGATTCCGGTTACCTTGGGTGCCTTTTTGACTAAACATTCGCTATAATTTTGTTTTGTTCTAAGTAACAGGTCGTTTTCTTCAAAAACAGAATTTCTGTCTTTCTTTTCGAGATCAAAGGTGAATTAATTTTCGTTCAATTCAGTACATTTCAGCACCTAGGAGCCGGAAAAAAGGTCAGTTTTGTGGATTTTGTTCAAGGAAAACTATTTGAAATTTCGGTTTGGGGTTTTAATTATCTAAAAGTATATACATTCAAAAATATGTTTAATTTGATTTATTTAAAAATATCAAAAATATACAAGGATATTGTATGATCCTTGGAGCGTCGTAAAAAAAATCTGCGTATACGGTACCCACTGGCGTTTCTTCAAAAATCATCTGAAAAAAAAACCAAAAAGATTATTAAATTAGATACTATAATTTAGTAATTGTCATAGCCGACTTTGAAAATATCGATTTATGACAAAATGGCGGACGTTTGAACATAAATAGTGATTTTTGGGCAAAAAATTAGTTATTATTTTGCCTATAAAACAAAAACTAAGTAACGGAAAAAAAATCCTATGACAAGTACTAGATAATGGTGTATATAATAACCATAAAAAACCTCAAGGCAATCGGTTCATTGGTTTTCGAGAAATTTTGGGTACCGATTTGAAACACGTGATTTTGAGAAAAACGCGTTTGAATATTTGGGAATGAATAAATCATGAAATTTGTCAACTTACATGGAATCATTTATACTAGGCCCATAGTGTAGGTCTTCTACGGTCGACGGAATATTCATAGCTTCTAAATCCTCGACCTCGACCATCTAGGTGTATATCTCTCCTTCAAAGCTTTCGGACATTTTTTCGTGTCATATTTTTTTATACATATCTTTTCATTGCTGATTATTATTATTATTACGTAGAGTGATTTATTGCAGTTATACTCAGAAATATTCTGACTGTATTTTTTGTTAACAAATAATTACATTTTTAGTATAGTTATAAGCGAACGTTTCCGTCATAATTTTATAGAAACCAGTTGGTGAGAAAGGCATAAGCAACTAATTGGAAAGATTCTCCATTGTAATTGTTACTCGAGAGAAATTCCGAAAAAACCGCAGTTTTCACGCACGTCACATTGAAAAAACTGTTTTTGTAGTTCATCACTCGAATGGAAACTACGTACGAAGCAAGCGGTGATAAATTCTCGACCTCAGAAGCCACACAATTAGTACTAAATGCTCCAGTCTTGCACGCAGAGAAATTTACGTTTTTTTTCGAATAATATTCAATCGTTAAGGGTCCGGGTAATCGGTAGGTAATCGGTAGGGTACTGTGAAAATAACGAACCCTCGTTCGTCGCTTGAGGCAACTCAAATTGCACGGAAGTTCCAAAATATGGTGCAGGAATAGCAGATTGAAGATAAACTTATGATTACAACGATAGAACTGCTAGCAAAACTTCAAACGCGTTTTTATCGAAACTACGTTTTTGAAAACGGTGTACACGATTTCTCGACAACTAATAAACGGATTGTCTTGAAATTTGGTACACTCATTCAGTGCAATAGTAGTTTAGTCTTGACCGACGTTATTCTTGTTAACATTTTTTTTCATAAATTATTAACAATAAAGATGTCGTCTTTTCGCGGAAAATCGAAAAAAAAAATTCAAAAATTTATTTTCGATGATTGAAACACGATAACAAGAAAAAGCACGCTCAAGTCTTAGCCAATATTATCTATTTTAAGGGACAGCACCACTGTGACCCCCTGTTTTTTTGCCATTTTTCAAGAATTTTTTTTTGTGGGAAAAAAAAGAGATATTCGAAAGAAAATTTTTTTTGTTTTGTTCGTTGTTTATTGAAGATACATAAAAAAAAATTCAAATTTTTCACGCCCCATGGTGACGCTGGGGAAGCTCCCGCGTCAGGTACTGTTGCCTCTGCAGTGGTTCGCGGCACGCAGAAGAACTCTTCAAATTCGATCTGAAAAAAAATACCGAGTGTTTTCGTTAATAATATGATATTTTGAAGAGAAGTACATAGGGATTTGAAAAAATAGTGATTTTTAAAAAATAGGCACGCTTTTGATATTAAAGGACGATTTTCGAGCAAAATTTCTCGTCAAAAATAGGCTATAACTTTTTTTATTATTGAGATATCGAAGAAATCCTATGTACTTCTTTAGATAATCTTGTTTTATTGATGGAGTCCAAATTTGAAGTCGATCGGATAAAAATTGCTCGAGTTCTGCTGCGTGCCGCACTCAAAAAAGTGGTTTTGAGAAAAACGCGTTGAATGTTTTAGGTTTGTTAATTTATGCGATAAATTGGAAAAAAAATTTTACCTTTAATCAGCGATGCCGGCACCATATAGCTGGCCTTCAAGAAGCAAATCATTGTCCCTAGCATCTTTTCTCGAACTTGTAGAGGCTCTTCTTGCCTCTTTTGCAGCGTCTGTGAGCGAGCGCTCCGCCAGCTCGATCCGCGCTGCGTCGGTTTCAACGCAAAAATTGAAACAATTTGGGCCGATAGTTATCCCCAACGTCCCCAAAACTTTCATGAGGCTTCTCAGGCCATCATTGAATAAAAATACCGCGATATCAGCTGCAATATCGACGATTGACGATTGACGACTTGAACATTTTTCAATTATCGCCACCTATGGCTTTTTTTCGAAACTATATTTATAACAATAGCCGGTTTTTGTGAAGGGAGACAAAAGAATACCTGGGAAAGACCCGCAGGACCTGGGAAAGGCCCGGTATACCTGCCGACCCTGAGGCGCGCAGCTGCGCGGGACCCCGAGCGTCACGGAGCGCTGCACCGCTCTACAAAATATTCAATATCTCCGAAAATAATTATTTTTTCGATCTGGGTCCGACGGCATCTTAATCTCAAATGTATTTTAGATTTTTCTAGATGGTTTTCAAAAAATCGATTTTTTGAAGCCGTCACAGTGGTGTTGTCCCTTAAGAAAAAATCTCGTTTATTGGTTTTAGACCAACCGGGTGGCCAAAATCAAGTACACCGTTCAGCCGTTCGCGTTTAAAGGTCCTTCACGAGATTGTTCAGTGCCTGAGAGTAGTTTGCGTTTGGCCATTGCGATCTCTGTTGCCAGCCGCGCTCGACCAACTCGCGTCAACAGGGATGAAAATTCTCTTGTGAACGAGTGGGCGAGCGTGCAATATACTTTTTGGGACAGTGCAGCGCGGTCGTCTGTCGAGTGACGATCGTCGGTGACGCGCAAGGCGGAAGGGCCCTGGGTCCTCTCACATACGACTCCACTGAGTAAAACACATACGACTCTCCCAAGTAAAACACAGGCAACTAGCCTATCACAAGCGGTTGGGTGAACGGCCATACGGTCCTCGATTCTCCAACCCTTCAAACACAGGCAACTAGCCTATCACAAGCGGTCGGGTGAACGGCCGTACGGACCTTGATTCTCCGAGCACGGGTGCACGGAAAAAAAGAAACAGCGAAAATCACAGTTTAAACCGCATAAAAAACAGGGTGCCATATTTCATTTTACAGTAAAACAGAGTAATGTAAATCCTGTCATAAAAAAATGACGAATTTTCCTGTTTTCACACTGAGGGTTTTACAGTTACACTGGCTTATTTACAGTTCGGTACTGTGAATACATCAGTGTTTTCAGTAAAAATATTCAACTGTAAAATTTACATGAGATCACTGATTTTTATACTGTACGCAAACTGCAAGGGTTACAGTGTACACTGTATTGAGTACAGAGTGATTCATTAAATTGTACAGTGTCGCACGGTAGTTTTACTCTTCTTTCGACAGTTCGTGTCGTAATCTGTGCACTCTGAGATTTTTACAATTACACTGATTTATTTACAGTTTTGTATTGTGAATAATTCAGCGATTTCAGTAAAAATATGCAACAGTAACATTTAAATGAGGTCACTGATTTTTATACTGTACGTAAGGCGCAAGCGTTACAGTGTACACTGTATGGAGTACAGAGTGATTCATTAAATTTCACAGTGTGGCACGGTAGTTTTACTCTTCTTTCGACAGTTCGTGACGTTATCTGCGCGTTCTAAGATTTTTACAGTTACACTGGTTTATTTGCAGTTTGATATTGTGAATACATCAGTGATTTCAGTAAAAATATCCAACTGTAAGATTTAAATGCGATCATTGATTTTTATACTGTACGCAAATGAGGCACGCGGTGGGGCACGAGGCCAGGATACAAAGGATTGCCAGTTAGTAGTGCGTGGTTGATGGGACGCGGACATCGAAATTTGTGCGACAGAATTCAAGAAATTATAAAGAAAGAGACAATTAAAAAAAAAAGTACGTTCTTATCTAATTAGGACTTGCCTCGCGCGTGGGGTGAGGCACGTGGCCAGGACACAAACGATTGCCAGTTAGTAGTGCGTGGTCGATAGGATGCGAACGTTGAAATTTGTGCGACATAATTCAAGAAATTATAAAAAAGAGAGAATTATTTACAAAAAGGTACGTTCTTGTGTATGTGACTGATTTTTAAATATTTTCTACACATTTTTTCAAACTTATTTTGTGGATAAACTTTTTTTTGTGTGTCTCATTTACTTCATTCTATTCTTGATATATATACACATTGTAAGCAAAGGTTTCGCCGATTTTATTTTATTTTTTTTATAATCAAATTTACAGTGTGACGTTGTGAACGGTATTCACTGGCTAGGACTTCTCTCATGCGTGGCGCGACCAGAACACAAAGGACTGGCAGTTCTTTCTGCACTTCAATTGTTCTTTCAGCGCTATTTAATGTTATTTTTACCCCTAATTTTGTATAATATACTATTTGTGGCACTATTAAATTACGGGTTTCATCAAGTTTGAATTACAGTATTAAAACTAGAACGTTTCCCGTGTTTATACTGTAAAAAGCAACGATTGAAAACTGAAACTATATCTGTTGCTAACCAGTTTCTAGAGCAGAGGGCTTCACTGTTAAAACACCTACATAAACTCTGTCGTTATATCTGGCCTTCATTGTACATAATACAGATTAACCAACTGTCAAATTACAAGTTTTTTTAAATTTATATTGCAGTGTTAAACAGTCAAAATTTTCTTGCGACTACACTGTATTTTGGACTGTGTGTTCCAGTAAAAGATACAGTAGAGCGGTTCGAGTCCCAAGAGGACAGTATAGGAATTGTAATAATTTACTTTGAGCACACTGGATTTTGAGCACTGTGTTTCAGTAAATATAGCTGTGCAATCGCTCGAGTCTAATGCGAACTGTGTAGCCCCTGTATTTTGTACTATTTCTTTTTTTCCGTGTGAACGGCCGTACGGTCTCGAATCCTCGGTAAAGGTCATCAAACGCAAAATCGAAAACAATACAAACACAAAATAGAAAACAATACAAAAAAATCAATCGAAGGTTCAATACGAAATAACGCGCGAGATCGCAATGGTACAAGCCAAACGGGCTTTCTGCTTCTTATATACGCAATTAACAATCGTCAAATCGTCGTGGGTTTTTATGCCGCAAGGCTTTTCCCACAAGAGCCAATAAACGTAGAAAATCCGATGGCTCAAACGCGAGTGTTTTTTCATTTCTTAATAAACCTCAACCTCCATCCCGCATTCAATTATATATATCCAACACTACGAGGTAACTTCGCAATGAAGGAGCTTCGACAATACAAGATTATTCATAAGTTCTTTATTTATTGATATTTTCTCATCAAATTTGGTACACAACTTTGTTAATGTACATGCAAATAAATGTCCAAACGATTCGTCGATCATCTAACTCATTCCTTCAAAATGATTTTTTTGTAAATGACCCTGATTTTCCTGTCGCCACAGTAATCCCTTAATAGACGTCGTAGGCAGTCGCCATATCGGGTCCTATTTCGGTTTATTCCTTGAATCCTCACTTTTTTCTGTACTGTTCGAAAAATTTCGCTCCTCAAATATTGACAATATTTTACGTTTGTGTTCAATAATCATCAGATTAGTTCGCGAGCTTGTGAAAAGTTATTGAGGTTTGAAATGTGGCCTGTTCCTCTGTCTCTCCCTTTTTCTGTCTTTTTTGCTGAAATTTGAGCAAAACAGTCGCAAACTTGGCGACTGAAAACTACCCCTCGCGACGATCCATCCTTCATCGCTATTTCGTTGCGTGGTACGAACGGCCTCCATCCCATTTCGACGTTATTGCGGGCGTTTGATCAATTCAAGGCGGACTTGATCAAATCGATGTACGCCGAGGTCTTTGTGTAAACACCAGGTAAGTGCGGAACGGCGCATCTAAAGCCGTAAGAGATTATCCCCAAGCTGTACCAGTATTCGCCCTTCACATTCATCATGGGTCCGCCGCTGTCACCCTGTACGAAGCGCGGAAGAAAATAATCAATGAGATGGCGAATCTTTCAAACTGACATTACACATAAAAAGAATCGAAAAAAATGCATTCCATTCGCGACGCAATATTCGAAGTGAAGGGTGCACCGGTCACTGTCGCCCCAACTTGTCTGTTGGCAGTATACAGTACAGGGGCTAACTTAAGGGACAAGGCCATAGTATAATTTCCAAAAAGTCGATTTTTTCGCTAAAACGGTGCTTTATCATCATAACAATAAGTTACTTTTCGATTTATAGCAAGAACATTTTTTTCACCGACTTTGAGCGTATAACATAAGCCCACCTCTGGCACGGTCATAGAGTACCTAAAACTTTAAACGCGTTTTTCTCGAAACAGCTTTTTTCAATTAGCGTGACAAATAACTTCAACAATTTTCACTCGATTTACTTCAAATTTAGAAATTACGTTCCTAATTGCATTTCGCAGAGAAGTACGTACGGAATTTCTGATTAATCGAAAACTTTTCGTTTTATGAGCAGTTTTCTACGAAATTTTTCACTGAAAATTCATTCAAATACCTACAACTCAATTAAAATACCTACAACTTTTGAATAAAACAATATTTTTTTAACTCCGTACGTATTTCTCTAGGTATTCTAATGTAGATTGACGAGAATTTTAGTTTTTTGTTCTAGGTAAAAAAAATGTGGATGCTACATGTCACGCCGCGGAGCGCCTAAAAAAAAGATAACAAAAGAAAATATTAGTAGTCGGCCATTGTGTACATCGAAAAAAAAATCTAACAGCTTGATATTCATACTAAATAGATGTGTAATTAATTTTATGAGCGAATCACTTTTTCATACGAAAAAAAAATTGTTAAATTCGCACATGATTTTATACCCGTTACTGTGGTCTAAGCCCTTAATCTACGAACTTATGAGGATTCAAAGGCCTCCGGTAATCGTCTTCGTACCTGACACGCATCTTTGCCACCCGCTTTAAAGCCGGCACATATCACACGTTTGTCGATGGTCACGGCGTAACCCTCGTAGCTTTCCCTGCATTCTTCCTCAGCCACCACTGGCGATCTGAACTGCTGTAGAATAGGTGTCCTAGGGCCGTCTAAAGGAATAAGATTGAAGTTTGCATCGTTGGTGTTCAATGAAATCGTGAATATGGTGTGGCCACCACAATCACCCGACCTAAACCCCATCGAAATTCTCTGGGAAGAGCTCGATCGAAAGATACGAATGTCCTGCCCTACATCGGCTGAAGATCTGTGGCAGAAACTGCAAGCTGCGTGGAGATCCCACAGCTCAGCTCAGCTGGATTCATTAATCGATCGAATGCCACGAATCGTTGATGCAGTGCTGAAAGCCAGAGGTGGGTTTTTCGACGGAAAGGGCGTTTAGATGAGGTAAAAGGTGGATGTTTTGTGCAGCTAAAAATTAAGAAAAAAAATTGAAAGAAAACAAATTTTTATTCAATGTTGGAGCAAAAAATTTTGAAAAAATTCTGCTCGATTCAATACGATGAAACGCAACTTTTTTTCCTTTTGGTAATTTTCTCTAAACCTCAAAGTTACTCATTCCAGCAGCATCTTTTCAAAATTGTCTTTTTGAGAAAAAAAATGCGATAACTCAGTGAAAAGAAATCGTACGAAACTTTCTAAAAAAGGAAACTATAGCTATTGCTGTATCTTTTAAGGTTCTTTGAAAAAAAATGCAAAAATGCAAAAAAAAATTTCCTGAAGACATTTGCAGCCGATTTTAAACAGCCAAAACACGAGCTTTTTCAAAATGGCGCCCCGGGTAATAAAAATCGAAATTTTTTTCCAAAACGCAAAGTGAAGCTTCATTTGTCCCTTTTAAAATGCCGCCCTGGAAATCCGGATATCTTTTTTTCACAGAGATTTAGTGCGGCTTTTAGTGCGGCGCGAAATTTGTAGTGCGGCGTGAAATTTTTCTCGGTGTATCCATACTTTTGGCCGGCAGTGTATACTACAAGCGATGAGATGCTTATTTTATTAGTTTGTACGTTAATTTAAATATAATAATAAATCTAAATTACAACTTATTTATCTTCTAAAAAATGGTTTGTGCTTTACTCACACCCGTCCCTATGCCGATTAAATTGTAATTCATAAAAGTAAAGCGTAAACAATTTTTAGACGATAAATAAGTTGTAATTTAGATTTATTATTATATCTAAATTAACGTACAAACTAATAAAATAAGCGGTCAGAGTGCGCGATAAATTTTCCGACACTAAAAGATAACTAATTAAGATAATAATGACAACTAATAAAAATAACTAATCAAATAAGAATTAATGGAAATAATTTTTAAAAAAGCACTGAGCGCGGGGAACGATCCCGCGCCCCTGCGGACCGAAGTCAGGAACGCTACCAACGGACCATCTCATCGCTTGGAGTAAATGTGCCCTTTCGGGTACTTACGATTCGCTGCCGGATGGATGATTGGCTTGTTTTTGGGGATAATGCTTTATCGCTTGATGAAAGTATAAGAGAATGAATATAATAATATGAATATAAATAAATTTCCGCTTACTTTTATGAATTACAATTGATTTGGAATAGTGACAGGTGTGAGTAAAGCGCAAACAATTTTTTAGAAGATAAATAAGTTACAATTTAGATATATTATTATATTTAAATTAACGTCAAGCTAATAAAATAAGCGGTCAGAGTGCGCGATACATTTTTCGACACTAAAAGATAACTAATTAAGATAATAATGATAACTAATAAAAATAACTAATCAAATAAGAATTACTAGAAATAATTTTTAAAGAAGCACTTGTGAGCGCGGGGAACGATCCCGCGCCCCTGCAGACCGAAGCCAGGAACGCTAACAACGGGACCATCTCATCGCTTGTAGGATATGTGCACTTTCTGGTACTTACGTTTCCCGGCCGGATGGATGATTGGCTTGTTTTTGGGGATAATGCTGTATCGCTTGATGAAAGTATGAGAATTAATATAATAATACCAATATAAATATATTTCCGCTTACTTTTATGAATTATAATTTATATGGCATAAGGACGGGTGTGAGTAAAGCGTGAACAATTTTTTATAAGATAACTAAGTTGTAATTTAGATTAATTATTATACTCAAATTAACGTATAAACTAAAAAAATAAGCGATCAGAGTGCACGATACATTTTTTTGTATACATTAATGACGGAGAGAATCAAGAGCTAAATAAGCATTGAAATCATCTAAAAGCCTCGCGCGTGCCGTCGGGTGACGTCACGCGCGAGTCGTGCTCAGATTGGTTTTTCCCTCGAAACCTTTAGTCCAGTCACCTTAGGCCATATTTTACGAAGTTCTATTCAAGAGGCCCACCCTCTGGCCAATTTTTGTATAGGTTGTTTGGAACTACAAGAATATAGTCCTGAGTTTTCGGACATTTCCGAGGTATATTTTAGCAATAAAAAATTATTGAAAATTTAAAAACGCATATTTTTGTGATAATTTTTTTGGAACGCGTCCTATCGAAAAAAGTTTTGTATAAAATTTGTTCATCATAACGTCCTCTGTAAAAAAGGTCCTGAAAAAAGTGCTAACATTGGTAATTAAGCGGTTAATGGCAAATGAAAATGAAAATTCTCCATTTCGTTTTTGCAACCGCAATCGGGTGTTTATCAACATATCGGTTTGAAACTCGTACAAGATGTAAAGGAGCCAAGCCCCAAGAGAATCGTGCAAGATTTATTGATCTGCGAGATATAGTTTAGCGACAATCTGTGATCATCGAAAAATCTTTGCCCTTCAATAGAATTTCCCGACGAAGGCCCACAGGGTGGAAAAAAATCGAAGAGCTTCGTGTCATCATGCACAAGCGATTTGAAAAAAAAAAACGTTTTGTTGAAAATAAATACTGTTTTTTGGCGATTTTAGATTTTTGCTCATAAACAAGTAACAATTCTGACCAAAGTTGCAAAGATATCTGAGAAATTCTTGGACCATCTAACGCGTATTTGGAAAACGAACAATTGAAAGAAAAAAATATTTGCAATATTTTGATTACCGCCCGAGATAGGAATGTTTTTACGTTTGTTCAATTTTCTATTGTTGTAATAAAGATTTTTGTAAAATTCGGGTTCCTCAGCAATCCCTACGCTTCCGGCCATGGGACTTAATAAAATTATTCCCTTTACGAGCAATTATGCCATCACAGTTATCGATGTATTTTGATCGACGGCTCGCCGCCGAGCGCGCGGCGTCGACCGCTCGGCCGGGCGGCGCGGGGGATTTCCCCCTCTCACTCCGCAGCCTGGCGCGAGCGGCTTAGTTAACAAATATAATAACTTACTTAAAAGTGGCCGTATAACAATTTTTTTTCATTTCACGTGATTTTTTCTTACGAACTCGATGGTGTTCTTGAAAATTATGTTCACCCCATAGCAGCCCCATGACCATGTTCCTTACAAATTTTACATTTAAACATGCTTTAAAATTATTTAACTGTGAAAAGGTATCATAAATAAATCATCAAAAGGTATCATAAATAAATCTTTTCTCAGACACTGTTTTATTCGCAACACTAAGCTAGCAATGCATTTAAAATGTAGTTTGGAAGAAATTAATAATAATTTCCAATATCCTTTCTTGAGCAAAACCAATAAAAAAAATAATAAATGTCGTCCTTAAAATCAATTTCAATTGAAGATGCTGATTACGTGATTATAAAAACAGAAATCTCCGTTAGCGATAGTTACGAGCCGGTGTATGTTGTAGGAGAAGACGTTGATTTACTCGACACCGATCTAAGGGGTCACACCACTGCAGAATTAAAAAAAAATTGATTTCTTTTTACTTGACTTAAGAGATGCTTTGAACCATCTAGAATAAGGGGGAAAAAGTTTGGTACCTGTAAAACAAGGTACGCCGGCCCGTGTGGGTCTGCAGTGGCAGTGGCTGGCCCGTATGGGAGACATCGACCGTTTTCCTCGAAACACAATTTTTTTAAACGGCACGCAGCATAACGCCAACAATTTTCATTCTTTTCACTCCAAATTTTGAGTACATCTTTAAAATAACATTCCGAAGAGAAATCCGAACGGGATTTTCCATGAGTTAATTATAACATTAGTTATTAACAAATGATTGTCCTTTTTTCTTTCGAAAATTGAGTTTTTGGTTTACCGCTTGCCGATTACACGAAAATTAATATTTTCACAATCCCCTACGTATTTCTCTAGCTATACCCGAGTAAATTTATATAAATTTTTAATTTTTTTTTCCAAAATAAAATTTGCGTCAGCCATACTGCATGCCGCAGAGCGTCTCAAATGCAACATGCCTCGCCAGAATGGCTCCAGCGTCATCATTTGGTATAATTTTTTAATATAAATTTTAATATAAATTTTAATATAAATATTAATATAAATTTTAATATGAATATTAATATAAATTTAATTTAAATTTAATATAAAGAAGGCGTGCATACGTAAACGAACGGCACAGATTGGTGGTGCGATCCTTGGCGAGATATTGTTTCTGAACGAAGCCGAAGGGTTCGACGAGTTCCTTGAGGTCAGCCTTGCTGGTGCTCTCGGAGAGATTGGAGACAGCAGTGATATCCTCGCGACACTGGGACTATATACTGCAGCCGCGACGATTGACGCCGTCTCTCATACTCGGCAGTACGTACTTGCTGACTTGGATAAATCCTATGTTCCATCTAGATGGTAAATCCGACGCTACATTGGTTCTGGTTCCTACATGATAGCCCAGGTACCGTACTTACCACGTATGTGCTTATGGTATCGGTACCGGTATTAGTATGGTAAGGATACAGTACTGGCATGTTTTACTATTGTACAGTGTACCGGTACCATACTGGTAACACGTACATTTGCGTGTCGCGGTATACTATCGTACAGGTATACCGTAGGGTACAATCTCTGTACGCCATACCAATAGTACGCTCGGTCATCAGGGTGAAGCTTTCGAGGAATCGCCATAAGTCCACAAATCATCCGCGTTTGAGACGTGACAGTTTAGCATTCGGTATCGATACCGACACTGGACGGATTTCGTGGGCTAATTACATTACGTTTATGGAAAACTCCCGATAGTTTTTCAGTACATTATTAATATCTGCTAAGTGAAGTTTTTGATAGCGAATTTGTGCGGAAATCAAGCACACAAAATATTAGACTGTGCAATGATGACAACGTCGTAGACGGCACAAATGTTACCTATCTTATCGGTATTCGGTAATTATGCCCGGGAACCTGAAACTATTTGGTCAGGGTAATTAACAACGAATATTATTGGTACTTGTTCTCTTAATTAGTAATAATTACTTAATATTAATTTGATAAATATGTTCTGAAATTATACATTTCTAGACATTTTTAGGCAAGGGCAAAATAACGTGGATTTTTTCCATATATCATTTTTTGTTGTTGGAATATCGGAAAATTATTAAGGTTTTTCATGTCGTCGAAATCATAGACAGCGTTAGTACACACTTTTTCTTTCCGGCGGATTTTTTTTACTCGGACCGATATTTTTTTTTGACAGCTCCTTGGGCCGATATCGAGGTTACGAACGGGGCGCATATGTCTTTAACTTCACGACACTCCTGCCAACCTGGGCATTATGATATCCCACGATTTACGACGTTGCCAATTCGTTTCGCGTTAATTGAGCGAGAAAAAGTTATAGAAAATAATTACACAAAGTAATGACAACACTTAATGTAATCACCGAATGTTCAAAAATGCATATTTTTACAAATAGATGTAGAATAATAGCTCTAAAGCGTACGTTTAATATGACGATTATTTGAAACCCAACAGTTGGTAACAGTCAATTAGCTTCGTGCATAAGCATAGGGCGGTCCCCTCGTACTTCACCCCCAACGGCTAAACCCCATAACAACCTCAACATTTGAATTGTCGAGGCCCCGAAACTTCAGTCCTCATTGTTCGCACTCTAAATCCGGCTCGGAACATAGTCATGTAGCATAGGGATAAAAAGAGAAAATCAATGCGGTTAGTACAACTCTCGTTCTCTACTTTCGATCATCTCTTACACAATACGTGTGCCAAATTTCAAATAAATCGGCCAAGTAGTTTATGTGATTTTTCGACAGCTATCTTGAGAAACGATCTTTCGCGAAAATTGACTTAAAAAAAAAGAACTTTTTTCAATTTTCCGCTGGTTAAGCGTTTCATTGTACGCGTGGAGGTCTCGTAGAAATAATAGCTCGGTATCTTTTTACTATATTATTCTACTATACTGGCGAGAGTGGCAATCCATTAGACAGCAAAGCGCAGCGTTTTTGACAAGCATATCACCTTCGAGCCGTGACTATGACGACACGGGCCGCTAAATAATTGGCACTGTACACTTCGACCGCTTCGTCTTAAGCGGAGCTGATTATCCACGAGTATACCAGGTGTCCCATTTCAATCTTACACCTGATTTATCTCGAAAAATCCTGCTCCGATCAAGTATTGAGCCTTGTGACACGTTTAGCGATTAGATGGGGGCGTTGAAAATAAAATAAAATTGTTCACAATTCAAAATGGCGACGTTAAGATGGACAACATTTAAAAAAAAATGGAAACATGATTTTTTTCATCAAAAAATGTTCACGCCAAAACTAACAGCTTTTGTAGGAATTTTTTTCTGATGAAGTCCATCATTTTAAAATTAAAACACCATTTTTTATTATTTTAGCGCTATCCAGGATGTACCACGAGGAGTTAAAGCCGTTAACATCTCAAGTCTGAGTGTGCGTGCGTGCGTGCGTGCGTGCGTGTGTGTGTGTGTGTGTGTGTGTGTGTGTGTGTGTGTGTGTGTGTGTGTGTGTGTGGTGTCAGTTTGTTTGGGTTTGGGTATGTTTAGGTTACGTTTCTTAGGTACTCTTGGGATGTTGAAGACTTTACCTCCTCGTGGTACATCCTGGATAGCGCTAAAATAGATGAAAACGGTATTCTAAGCTAAATATTATGGACTTTATGAAGAAAAAAAAATCCTACAAAAGTTGTTAGTTTTAACCTGACAAATTTTTGACTCCATAAAGAAGTTATGTTCCTATAAAAAACGAAACATGTCAGCCATCTTAACGTCGCCATTGTAAATTTTGGACCAATTTTTTTTCTTTGAACGTCCCCCTTTGAACCCTAAAAGTTTCACCATACTCAATACTTGACCGGAGCAGTATTTTTCGAGGTAAATCAGATGTGAGATTTAAATAGGACACCCGGTACATAGAGGCTGTCATCAGCAACTAATTAAAAAAATGCGCGTGTAACAAGAATTGTTATCAACCAAAGTTAATTGCCAAGGTCAAACTAAAAGTTCTATCTTTGCATCCTTCTCCCTGTGTACGTTCCGAGTTAAAAAATTAACTTATTTAAAAAAAAATGATCTCATCAAAAATAACGAAAAATATTTTAAAATGTTGACTAAAAAATACTAAAACTAGTTACGCATTTGGGAAGAACCTTCAACGCCACACGCAACGTGGCTTCATGTGAGCATGTCGGCTGCTCGCGGAAAAAATGTGCTGCTCCGTAAATGATGTGACTTAAATTTAGCCTATGGATTTATATATATTTTTCTCATTGGGGTCATGCCGGTGGAGTGAAAGAAAGAGGAACGTATTTTTCAGAATAATTTGACGAAAAGGAAAAGTTGATACCAAAAAAATCACGATTTTAAGGCAAAGAACGTAATTTTTTCTGCCAATAATGGACTTTAAAGGTATCCGTTGAAAATTCGAAGCAACTGAGCCGCTGCTTTTCTAGATGTAGGTGTAGCCAGGCGGGAAACTGACTATCGAGAGTCTGCTCGTCGACTATACGTACGGTTAGAAAAATTAATTTGGTTCAAAGAGGATCTATTGGAAGAAAATCATTTTTTTCTTCATACCACGGCCTACTTCGATTCGATGTTTTTGAAATATATTTTTTTCCTCTTTTAAAGCACCCCTTGATGAAGATAATTCAGTAAATAGGTGTTTGATAAAAATGTGTAAGACATATATATTTCAATGAAAAAAACGTTTTACATGCAGAAACTGTGTCTTCAATTAAAATACATCGTTACTTCGAACGAATAAAAATTGCATTTGAATTACTAGTATTTCGACATGCAACCAGCAAATTAACCATACTTTCTCATTACAATACACATTTATCCATGGTGTTAACAATCCTCAATGGGGAAAATTATAAAAAATATTGCGTATTACCACTATTCCGACATATAAGTACAAGATGATGTTCCTTTTGTGTCGGTTCCGCATGATGTGTAATTCCCACGTCTTTCGTAATACACATGACCGGCCACAACCCCCAATGCGCAAAATTTGTAATGCGTCGACACGTTTCGTGAACTCGCTTGTATGCTCGCTTAGAGTACGAATGGAATTTGGGGGAAGCCTCGGGCCATGCGCCACACTCCGGCCACAGAGTGTATTACAACGTTCATGAATTTGCTGTTTACTTCAAATGAAAAATCTAATAAAACCATTCACTCTTTACAATTAGACATTTTCAAATTTTCGAGTAACTAATACCGAATACTGAAATTATTAGATGCACATACATTTTTATTACTTAACAGTCTTGAAGAGAACTTGCTTTAAATAAACAAATATATTTGAAAAAAAGATCTCTGCAATAATGGTATTCAATAAAAACCAGCGGTTTTATGAAAATTTTCGTTAATTCAATTAAAAAAGGACGAACCAAACGCATTCGGTTGGTTTTACACATCTTTTTGATCAGTGTATACCTAAAATACTTATAACTTTCGTAATTTTGAGAACCGTACCATTAAGGCGGGACACCACTGCGACGGATAAAAAAAGTAGAGTTTTTTCCTCTTTTTTTCAAAGTATACATATTCAAGAACGTGTAAAAAAAATGTTCAAGTTAAAATATTGAAAAGTGACAAAGTTACAGACAATTTAGTGAAAGCAGGTACCGCAATGATTTACGTATACTAAAACTTTCAATCGCGTTTTTCTTGACACCACTTTTCTCGACCAGGCCGGAATTATAACTCTACCTATAATTGTCCGATTTTCAATTTAAAAAAGCAACATTTTCCTAATTGCAGTTGCTATCGATGTACTAGTTTTGTTTAATTTAGTATTTCTTAAGCGCCCAAATATAAGGAAAAATTGCGCCCAAATTACACTTTTTTTGAACAACCGCTATTTCTTGATTTTTTTTCGTCGAAAACCAGCTACATCCAAGGAAAACTACATTCATATAGATTGTCGAACTTTTTAATTTTCATGTTTCAGACTAACCGCTTACGAATTATTGATCCGGCCGTTGGTCCACATATTTTATACAGGGCTCTATACTTCAATAACTTAAATGCCTCCATAATATTGTCAATTTTACATTTTTTAAATAAAAGCTTACACGCAATAAGTTCAACTTATGCTTAAAATATACCTTTTTCCAAATACCAAATAAAGAACTTAGCAGACAAAAAAATAATTAACAACGACGCTTTTTCGGCCTGTTCCAGTAGTGTCCTTCCTTAAGGACTCTAAATTTGCGCAGGAGTTATCGAAGTTAATTGTAGGCAAAAAAATTACGAATCTTCGGGGTTGATCAAACCGCTGGAATGGAACATCTTGTACACTAATTTGCATTTCAATAGGACTATCGCCGCATAAAAAGTGTTAGACGGATTGCGCCGGGACAAAGCGCAGCCGCTTTTGTCAAGGATATCTCCAAGCAGTCCGTCTTAGGCGAATCGTGCCGCGGAATAATATAGGCATTAGGCGATCCGAACGTTTTAGAATGTTCCACCACAAACCGGGCTTATAAGTAGGAAAGCTCAACTCCAAAAATTAGTCTTCGCCTAACAACGTAACGAGTTAAGAGGCCTGAAACAAAGCAACATCTCGACAACGGCAGTTGAATAAACGACCAATCTTAAGCAGAAGGTATGTGACGAAACATTTTTCAATTGTGTAAGTTTTAAAAGCCAATACACATTCTGTATCTATCGACAACCTGGGAGCACGTTCAATATTATCTGTTAGGCGCGGATTCCTGTAACGATTCTTATTTCGTTATTTATGTTTCTATTGATATATATTAATATATTGTCCCAAAACTTATTATGCCGGCGGAAGGAACGGCAAATTGTTAACGTTGCACAATATTTCCAATGTCATTGTATGGTACTTACGTTGTACATTCATATAATGGTCATACCGATTTGTTTTTCTAACAGTAATATCATTTTTTATAGAAAAATGAAATATTTCGAAAAATATTATTCCTATGGTTTAACAATTTTGTTTACAACTTTTCTAGTAAACTTGCTTGGCTATTTTGTAAACAGTTACAATATTTCAGCGATCATGATTTCGGGGAGATTTTTTATTACTTGGCGTTCTTTTTTACTTTTTCGAAGTTTTTTTTTATCGCAATGAGTCTTGGATTTGTGTTTTGCATTTTTGAGTTAATTGCGTGCTAATCTTCGTACTTTTTGTAAATGGTGCGCGATATTTCTCAAGTGTTCGTCGTACGTGAGGATTTCGCCAAGGTATGACAAATGTGGGGATAGCCGTGCTTCTTTGCCTAGGACTACCTGGAATGCTGTGTATTTCGTACTTAAATGTACGCTTGTGTCGGATGCGAAAGTTGCCAGCTATAGCCATTTATGCCAATTTTTTTATTGGTGTAATGTTCTAGGTAATCAGTGAGCACTCGGTGACTTTGTTTGAGCGATCCGTGCGATTGTGGATGGAATGCTGTCATTTGAATTTTATGGATTTTTAGCATTTTCTATAATTGTTTGGGCTGCAGCTTGGTCCGTTGATATTACTTTAGGGCACCCGAATAAGCATATGAATTCCGTGACTAGTACGTAAGCGATTTTGAGAATTTGATTCTTGATTCTTTCAAGAACTGGATTTATTACGTGGTCTCTTCTTGTTGAGGTTTTTGGCATGATCGGTTGATCAGGCTGGTCACTGTGAGTTAGGTTTGACCTTTTGGCAAGCGGGCTTACGTACGTTTTTCTCGGAATTGCCGTATCTGTGATAGTCTAAAAGAGCTGACGACTAAAAAGGTCAGTTAATTTTATTAGTCACCATATTGAGGCTTCTGCCCGTGCAGTAATGTGCCCAGCATTTCCTACTTTGTGTCGGGCCCTGGCCAGACTTGTCTTGTATGATTTACCTGACCGGGCCCTCCCATGGAACAAACCGGGAAGATCGCTAAATCGTTTTTTACGGCTAACCCTCTATGTTTGGAAACTACAATCTTCTGGCCGGGATACATTGCCAGCAAGCACATCTTCACGTAATGTTTACCCGGCCAGAATCATAATTTCTATTGAGTAATTATGTCTCTCCATGGATATTCCATGGGATATCCGATATTCTCTCCATGGATATTCCATTGGATATCCGATATTCTCTCCATGGATATTCCATTGGATATCCGATATTCTCATCCACTATTATCGTGGATGATCATTCTAATGCTCACTTTTTATTTAAGATTTAAAAAAAATTGAAAAACGTTCAATTTTTTAAATAAATCGAATTCGATCAAACACTTTATTGTGACAATTCTATCCTTTTTCAAATAACTGCATGCGATTTTAAAAATATTTCCAGCAATTCTCGTGAGTGTACATTTATTTGAGCCAACAATCAATAAATGTTAGCAAGTGTACATAGAAACATATTAAAAGCATGACTTCTCGAATTCACAAATATATTCTTTTGATTGCACTAAATGCGTTGCTACAGATGACACCTGTACTTTGTGGCAAAAATACCATTAATTCGGATCCATATTTTTGATAGTTCAATCGTGATATACACTTGTCTCTATCTCATACTAGTTGCATGATATTGCACTTTTGATATTTTACGGCGTACAAACATGTTACGTCTCATGGCATATTCGTTTCGATGTAATAAAGAAATAATTCGTTCTATTGATTATATTTTTGGACGAAATAAAAAATGTTGTAGCAACCGCTTAATTATTTCATCCATACATCTGCGGATTGTATATAGAATGATTTCAATAGAATATAATTTTATTTGAAGGATAATGTAGATATTCAGAGAACAGAAGAGATTTCCAAATAAAATAATATGTTATTTAAATCAATCACATTTTCCAATATTTCATAGGATTGTAACAATTTCATACATGGGTGGCACTCCACGTTCAGACATTTATTTGGATCAAGCAATACATTTTTTCGATTTAAATGGTTTTTTTTCTCAGTGTATGCCTTTATATTCGTGCTCGAGAGCTCATTTGCGATCAGCCTATTTACCGAAAAAGTCGACTTATCTTTTGGCCTCGGTTACACGTCGGAATGGGGGTAAAGCGGCGAATATACACGGAGAGAATTAAAGGTTAAAAATTCCCGTGCAGTAACGGTAACCAGATGACAACCCTGAAACTTCGCTTATTATTATTGGGTAGAACACAGATTTTCACGAAAATAAAATAAAATTTCTTCTTCAGATAGAACATTTTACCAGATTTTCTAGTAAATTTTGATGTGTAACAAAATACGCAAAACTTAAATTTAAAAAAATATATAATATCAGCGAAATTTTACTGTGCATTTTATTATTTTATGCCTTTCAAAAATGTCTATAAAAAAGTGTCGTCTTCATAACGGTTATTATAAGATTTATTATAAAATTTAATGAATGTTATAGGAAAATGTATTGTGCTCTCGGTAAAAATTATCGTGCGCGCTTGGTTAAAATTATCGTGCGGTACGGTACGGAAATTTTGAGGCACTGCATGGTAAAAATTCTCTTTCACCGTTCAAAACTATCATCACTCTCGAGGATGTCTGGATATCCTTTGTGAGATTGACTTTTTCGTTTTTCTTGTTAAGGGGTGAGATGCAGCCAGAGGCGTGAAAAAACGAGCTTTTTTAATAGTAATTAAGTTTGTTTTACAAAAGTGGTTACACAGGCATTGTATGTTATATTTCAACTTGACTTGTACAAAGTTTCAAAGAAAAATATTGATTATTTATAAATACATCGCCATCTTTGTCCCCTTCGGCATGCAGTGCTTTGCGGTGACCATCATAAAATTTTACTGGATCATCTAAAATAGAATTAAAAAAAAATGATTGGTTTCATGTTAAATCTAGTCCTTAATCGAAGTTTTTAAAAAAAAATAACAAAATGGCGGCTTCCGACTGATAAATTTCGATTTTCGACAGAAAAATCGCGTGTTTATTGTTTTAAAATATATAAATTTTCAAAAAAATGAAAATCCTTCGATTAATGACTCGTTTTTAAAGCTATCAATAAGCACACCAAATTTCATCAAAATCCATCGAGAGGTTTTTATAATATAGTTTAATTATAGTGGTCACCGACTTGAAAAACATAGTTTCTAGCAAAACGCGTTTAAAGTTGTTCGATGTGGATACGGTATTATATGTTCGTAAAATTTTGAGCTCGATGGATGAAGCTAAATTTTTTTATGTATGTTGATCCGCTGAATCCGAATATCACAATTTTTCGCTGAAAAGTCGAGCATTCAATTGTTTATAGCCATTAAAACAATTTTTCAAAATATTAAAGTTTTTCGGGATGAATTATTTTTTTAAAGATATTTTGGGCAATTTCAAAACGAAAGTATTCTTTATAAAATTTTGCTAAAGTTCATAGTTTTTGAGTAATACATTTTTGAAAATTTCTGAAAGAGTTTTCCAATTTTACACTTGATTTATGTATAGAAATACTAATAAAAAATTACTTACATCGAATCATCAATTCCTGGCCCATACAATAGGGCTTCTGCTGATGTGGAAGCTTGCAAAATATCAATTTTTTGCTGTCTTCGAAGCATTCTGCCTTCCCGGGTATTATCGTTTGCGCGTTTGTCAGCTACCTGCCATGGAGACCCGACGCCTCTTCACTCATTGTAGGATATCCCGGAAACTATTCATCGGATTGACTTGAAATTTTCAGGGAATATTTTCGAAACATCATACTTCACGAAAATGTTTTAAAAGATCGATTTTTTTGTAAATTCTGACTGCATCTCACCCCTTAATTTTGCAGTAATCTTGTAAAAGGTCGCAGGAGAAAAATGCTTTAAAACCATTGTTTTCCATATGCAGCATGATTCAAACTGTTAAGCTTTGTTTCGCGACCATGCAGGGTGTGTGATCGCAAGCAAAACGCTTTTTTTTAAATGTCGCGCGACCATAACTGGCCGAGATATTTGCGTTCAAAGTCCAATTACTAAAAATTGTATAGTAGTTGCTTTCGCACGGAACGTGCAGCCTGTACCGAGCACGGCTCAGAATCCACCGTCGCTTACGTGTCGGTTTTTCTTTATATTTTGATTCTTCGGTAAAAAAATTATTAACATGGAGCCCCGCTTCGTAAATCGATAATATGATTTAATAAAAAGTGTCCGGTGTTTCGGCCTATGTGGCTACGTGCCCCCGTATCAGTAATCGGACATGAGATTCGACCATGGTACATTCGTGTGATGGATGGCCCAATTAATGGGACGCCTAAATTATTATATAAAACCTTATTAAAACCGAATTATGACGATGGAGTCGAAAAGTTGGTTCAATTCGCTTTTGATAGGTCATAAGTCTAGTCTATAAATCGATAAACAATAAACCGCTATTACTATCTCAAACTGTCGCGACTCTTCAGGTTAGAAAAGTGCATTCATGACATGACTAACTCGGACTCGTTACTATAACTCATAGATTTTACTACTAAAATTCGTTATTAGCGGACAATTATGCAGTGATTGGTTTATAATTGAAGGACCCATAGGATACAAGTAAGATATACTTTTCGTTACCTGTAGATTATATTGCGAATAAAAATTCGACCATCGTCGAAAAGAAAAAGAATCAGCAGTTCCTACAATGACATCGGAAAAGAAAAAGTCTGGCAGTTTGAAGTTTATAAGGGAAAAAAGAAAGAAAAACTTTGCCTGGATCCTTATTGCTTGCAAGTACAAATGAAAATTCCACCTTCGAAAACTTGCAAGGAAGAAAACTGCAGAAATCGCAACAAACTTGCAAGCCATGGAATGTGGATTAAGGGGCTATACCAGTATGACACTTTCAAAAAATCGATTGTTTTTGCCTTTTTCGACAGTTTATACTTTCAAGAATATCATTATCATTTATATTAACATCATTATGTCTTGCAAAAATCGATAGTTAAAACTTTAAACGCGTTTTTCTCGAAATGAGATTTTTCAAATTTGCTGACGTAACTCAAAGAGCAATTATCCGATTGACTTGAAATTTGAACTGAGTACTCTTGAATATTTTTACACTACAATGACGTAGGATATTTTTGATTGGATGAAAATTGACGATTTGGCACTGAAAAAGTCGACCATTTTATAGGCAAGAAAACAGACTTTTTTCCATAACTACGCCATTTTGTTAGATTTTGATATTTTTCGAAAATTCTACGTCATTGTACAGGAAATACCTTCCAGTTTAACGACATTTTTTCCTTTTTCGGTTTCAGCTACTCAATCGGCCGGAATCATGTCAGCAGTGGAGGTATTTTTTTTGGCGCCTCCGAAGGCAGCGCATAAGTCGCTTGGATCTCAATATTTTTCTATAAAAAAATTATGTAATATACGTCGAATATTGCCAAATATATTCTTAATTTTCCGAAACATTTAATTGAGTACTTTTCTTCCAAAAAATTCCCGAAAGTCTCCCAAATTTTCAGCGTTCACACTGGTATAGACCCTTGAGCCTACTGGGATGCCACGTAAAAAAACGCGCCTGGATCTCTACCCCAGTGGTAGTGCGGAAAGAAGCTTAAATATTGACTGTACAGAAAAAATCATAGCAATAAAAATTGTAGGGAATTTGATTCTCTACAACTTTGTTTCTGGAAATTTATGCGCTAAAGTTAATAATAATCGAGATAATTCAATAATTCTACTTTAGCAAGTTTTTCCCTATTATCTCGAAAAATATCGATCGTAGGATAACAATTGTAAGTGATAAAGTTGTAGAGAATTAAATTTTCAACAACTTTAGTCCCTAGCATTTTTATCGAAAAATTAAAAATAAAGGAGACATTGAGCAAAGACCAAAGTACGTTCGAATCAAAATGGCGGCTAACGCACCGGTCGGATTTGGTCACCACTTTGGATTCACACTACTAATGACCCCCCCTCCCCTAAAGATTGGAGCAATAAAATGTCTGCCGGGAGTTTTTGCACCGATGGCCCCTTTTTTGACTGACCCGACTGGGCTAAAAGTGTAGATGTACCTGTCGAAGTTACTCGTACAACTCTTAACTGTGGGAGCACTTGAAGCCTAATTTCTTCTCTTCACGGATCTCCCTTTTTACCCTCATCCCGTGCTATTGCGCTAGGCGTAGGCAACAAAGAGGGAAACGTAATCTCTCATCCCTTCCGGATGTGACAATCAAGAGTCCCCTGTATTTATTAAGTAAAATAAATGCTGTTCATCAACAATAACAAAAACAAATCATTTGGACTTTCCTTAATGAAAACAACACTTTTTAACACAAAAAAATTATCAGTTTAAAGTATTATTATATTGTTATTGAAGTATTACAAGGTTAACCTTTATCGCTCTAGAAATAGATTTCTTTTTCACGTTAAAATGACGAAAACAACATTCAAAGTAACATCAATTTCGCGCTCGGTCTATTGTCGAGTGAAGCTAGCGCCACAACCCTTTGCGCGATTGTAGCGCCATCCCTGTTGCCTTCATTTTCGGGCATCACTTAAAAATGCCGAGGTTAGACTCCTGTATCTGGGCTCCATGATCAAATATATGGTGCTTCTCCCCTATATGCTGTTAGGTGTACAAATAAGTTCTCGGCCTGAGTATAAAAACAGCTGTATTGAATAAAAGTGCAAAAAAGGCCAAGTAATAAAAAATCCCTCAAAATCGTTATCGCTTGTTTTACTATATAAAAAATTCTGGTTTATTTGCAATATCCCAAACTATAATTTTATTTAAGTTCAAAAAATGGTTTCAGTATACTTCTTTAATGCAAATGTACAAAAAAGTGAAATCACTTTTATGAAATAGCCAAGCAAGTTTACTCGTCATGTTGCACCCTAAATTGTTAAAGCTTAGGAATAATATTTTTGAAAATGTTTCATTTTAAAAAGTCATATTACTATTATAAGAAATAATCGATATCACCGTTAGATAAAAGTACAAAGTAGGTAACACACAAGTACACTGGAAATGCTGTGCAACGACTTGGCGCACATGGTTAGGAATAACTATAGTCTTTTGGTTTTTTTCAGGTTTACGATAAAGTTACTTTTAATTGTATTTAGGTCCATCATGCATTTTTGACATTGAATATCATAATTTGCCTTCGCCAGCCAATTGTACAGCTAGGTTAGGTTCCTGTGAGTCAACTAACGATTTCCATCTCTCTCGCACAGCCTGGTGTGGACGCGTGAATCAGCGGTTATGTTTGGGGTTTGTTTACGTCTGAAATCTCCGTCTCTCTCACACAGCCTGCATCACCCTACAGCAGCGACCCTCGTGGTCAAGAGTTAAAACATTCGGTGCTTCAATAAGAGTCCATCCCCCACCACTGAAATTTTAAGCGAGTTTCAAGACCTGTATGTAAGACCGTGGTATAGGAATAGTAGTCCACTGTCAGGGGGCTGGTCATTGGGTCGTTATGTAGTTTCATCTTTACGAATAGGGATTTTATCATTACGCATTTCCTGAGTGTCGCTTTACATTTTCGCCATTTTTGTAATCCGAAAGTTTCTTTGTGTATTTTTGGTCTTGGGGAGACTCTACGATACACTCGGGCTCCGTTCGGATTACAACGAGACTATTCGAGTTTTCCCTGTTTATGATAGCGTGTTTTTGAGTTATTGTATGTTTCTGGTGAAAATATTGTTTAAGGGAAACGTGCTATTTGCAGCTGGGGATTCGACAGCATTACCGGGTCTAACCCGTGCTGTGTTCTCGGCGG
The DNA here is from genome assembly GCA_964007375.1 of Ophion obscuratus. Lineage (NCBI taxonomy): Eukaryota > Metazoa > Arthropoda > Insecta > Hymenoptera > Ichneumonidae > Ophion > Ophion obscuratus. The sequence continues at coordinate 77,654,065 of OZ023312.1, forward strand.
ACGTAACATAGGAACATTGCGAATTATAATTTCCCAACATGTACCAAGGCAATGATATCTCCTGGAGCTTTATTGGTACGAAGTTTCTCTTTCCACCAGCAGGAGGAAAGGAAAGGATAGCAAAAGTAATGCTAACTTTCAAATCTGCCGATGCCGTGGTTTAGAGATGCACACTTCAACCATTACATCAAAGTTTATGAAACGCAATATATTTCATGAGATATGCGGTTATTGTGTTATAGAACAGAAGTTAAATGCTTTTATATACATTTTTTCGTATTGTGCAAATAAATTAACATTTTAAGTGCCGTGTGGTCGAAGGGTACATCACTCATTTGATTCGTACTCCAGATGAATCTGGTTTTTACTTGCATAACAAATCGTGATAATTTATGTTTTGTTAACCCGACAGTTGAGATGTTGAGATGACGAAATCCTTCACCGAACGTTTTTTTAACCGTGCACGCCAAGTCGTTGCACAGCATTTCCAGTGTACTTGTGTGTTACCTACTTTATACTTTTATCTAATAGTGATATCAATTTTTCTTATAATAGTAACATGACTTTTTTAATGAAATATTTTCAAAAATATTATTCCTAAGCTTTAACAATTTAGTGTGCAACACGACTACTAAACTTGCTTCGCTATTTCATAAAAGTGATTTCACTTTTTTTGTACACTTGCATTAAAGAAGTACAACAAAACCATTTGTGTGACTTAAATAAAAAGTATAGTTTGAGATATTTTACATAAATCAGAATTTTTTATAGAGTAAAGCAAGGGATAACTTTTTTAGGGATTTTTTTTATTACTTAGCGTTTTTTTACTTTAAAAATGTTTTTCAAAGGGATTTCAGATCTTTTTGAAAGGGGAATTTCAATATATCTGAACAAACTAGACATCTGCAATTTCAAACTCGTTGAAACCATTACTTTTTATTGCTGAACATTTTTTTAGAGAAATGACTTTAACTTGTTTTTTGCTTTATACGATTTTTTTACAATAAATGATTCACAATATATTAATTTATGAGAAGATTAATTTCAAATTAATAAAAGTATAGGTAATACAGAGGGGTTTCAACTTTTAGCATCCATTTTTCAAACAAAATAAGGTTAATGAATGGAACTTGTTACTTTGAGAGGGTATGTTTGTTATTATTCAATAAGAAGTTAATAGACGAATAAAAGTAAATTCCCATTCAAAAACAAAGAGAAATTTTTGTTTATTCAAAAGAAGTGAAATTTTTTTCTTTGTACAAATTCTTACTTTACATGAGCGAAAATACCCGTAAATGTCGAAATACTATTTTTTACCGAGCAAGCGAAATATAAGTGGCCTTAAACAATAATGGTTTTCCTTCATTTTTTTTACCAAATTCAAAACTTTAAACATTCGGGCTACAGGGAAAAAATTGCGCAACTTTACTCTTAACATACTTTTTGTGGACAGTATCAACTTGGAAAAAATACCTGAGCATAATATTCGCGATAGCTATCCGCAAAAAGTGTCGTAACTTTTGTAATTTAAAGAATAAACGACATTTTTGGCATTTTTTAACTGCACATCTTACAAAAAACGAATTGATTAAAAATGGATTTTTTTTTACCTTGAACAGCATACTTTCAACTTTCCAGAACTGTCCTTTAAATTCGTGTACGATGATTGGTCCATGAGTTGTTGATTATTAAAGTCAAAAGCGTCATTTGACTTTGATCATGTAATTGATGTATACTTGTTTCGAAGTTCAAAATAGAAAGGGTGATCCAAGGAAAATCCGTCCGATGGCGTCATTAATCAAACAAATTTTATCTTGCTTGTACACCTTTTCAAAACAAAAATCGGACATTTTCCTTTGCGACGTTTCTTTTGACTTATTAATAACAAAAGAGAAAACAATTATTTTAATCGGCAGCTGGAAATCTAGGGATTCTAACCTTTGAAATGCTTTTCAACATTTTCTCCTACGATGATTCTTCGCGGAGATAGCGAATTGGAAAATCATTGAAAGGTTTTAATAATTGTTTTCTTCTCTCAATCTTTGTGATCCCAACTCCATGATGCTGAAGTTTGCATCATTGGAGTGGAACGAAAATGAAGCGTTAAATTCTCAAACTTTTTTTGGAACTAAAATGAATGCTTCTTAAATGTTCAAACTTTTTTTGGCCAGTGCATGCTGTTGAAATGCTTCCAACGTTTTTACACACTTTGTTAGAAATTCACGACCCCAATCTACAAAAAGAAGACGCTCCTTAATAATACAAATAGAGAAATGGAAAATATAAATACACGCAACTCGATCGTACTTGAAATATTTTCGTAGTCAAGTTCAGGTTTCCCACTCTCACAGTTTCACAATCCAATTTTTGTTCAAAGCATTTAAACCACTCAATAATTTCCCACCCAAACAAACCCAAACATTGCGGATGCATTACAGAAATATGTGAACAAGCTCGGCATTAGTTGTTCTATGAATATGCATTGTTTTGGAAAATTACATTTCCTGTTGTCAAGACAAAGATTACCTTGAGTCAGCGCTTATAACTATGATTACGGTGAGTGCGGAAGCTGCACTTTGCAGTCTTTCTGCGCTTTTCAAGAGACACAAGCTTTTTGCAGATACTCCTGAGCCGCACCCAAATTTCTCTACTGCGTACTCAAAAGAAACTTTGTTCGCATATAAAAATTGGGAAAATCTCACCTTTCGTTGTACTCGCAATATGTCCATGCGAAAAACTACAAGGGTTGAAAGCAATGATTCGTTAGACTTTCTCCACAGTACTGTCCACGTGAAAAACTCTGAGTAACATTTCAAACTTTCTTTAGAGGGATTCAGTAAATCATCATAACATATCTCTCGCTTCTGACCAAAAGTCAAGTTTGATAAACAGTCGGGCAAGTTATTCAATTTTCCACAGCTTGTGAAACTTTTCATCTTGTTCAGCGGCGAGATAAATGTTCTGTTGATTCACTGAATCCATCTAAAGAAAGTTATGAAATGTTAGTCAGTTTTCTACATGAACAGTACTGTGAAGAAAGTCTAACAAGACGTTGTTTTCATCACTTGAAGTGTCCATGCGAAGAACTTCTTCGCATAGACACTATTGTGAGTACACCCAGTAAGAAATTTGGCGACAACACATTGGCAACACCACGCCAAGCGAGAGTAATTAGTAACGGAAAAATGGCAACCTTTGCCGCCGCACTAAGCTGTGTTCTAGTAGTACAGCATTGCGCATCCTCGCGTGAATGCTGGTGTTAATATTGTAGTACGAAAATACAGAATATTGGCGGTACATTTGGAGCACGTTCATTGCTGGTTTATTACAGCATTGCGACAGAAAAATTGGAATGCGTTGTTTCGGCAAGCTGAGGGCACATTGGAGGTATGCTGTGACGTTCCGTTGCCGGCATATTTAGAACATACGTCGTAACGCTCCTTCGTCGGCATAAACGAGGCCCGCTATTGCGGTGTGGTGATCGGCTATTTAGCCCACTTGGGGTTCTGCATTATCGGTAGCTGCGCAGGTGGGAATAAAAAGAGGGCAAAATAAATAATTGTATTGAATTCAATCTCACACCGGGTCGTGTGTGCGACGCTCGCGTATGACTGAGGGTTACGCGTCATGCTCGCAATTAGTTTTTTCCGAAAATACGAGGCTGGGATTCGAACCCGCAACTTCACGATGTGCTGGTTTACAAGGCAAGTACGCTAACCACTCGACGATTCAACTGATTCAACTTATATAACTAATTTTAGGATCATGACATTTGTCGTAGCGAATCTGCCTATGGTTGCAACCACGTACCTTGTTTTTGCGGGCAATGGAACCTCACAGCATGCCACCAATGTGCCCTAACCGCGCCGGAATAACGTATTCCAAACTTTCCGTATCAATGCCGCGATAACTTGCCTCATTATTACCGGCAACGGAACGTCACAGCGTGGTACATTTATGACTGAAACGCGATATAAAAATGACATCACTCCAAATCTGGAGCTTGCCGCATCAGTACCGTTGTTGCAGCAGGTAATTGTTGCGTATATTTGCTGCAATCTTGCCGTCTTGGCATCACACATTTATTTCGCCAAACCACGCACTGTGGCGCAAATTTGCAGCTTAATGCGGAAGCAAAAGACAGCATATTGGTGTCACGGTGTGCCGCCGTATGCTGTCCTCTTGCCGCTATAATGCTGTAAAAATTTGAACGTGGGGACAAGTGTACCCAAAAGTATAATTTGCCACTGATTGGGTATATTTTGACCTCAGGCATGTAAAAATTCAAGCGCATAACGTAATTTTTACAATAGTCTCAGTACAAATTCCGATACATTCTGACGTAGAATTTGTAGTTTGAGTTGTGAAAAATTTCCGATATCTTACGGTGAAATTCTCACTATACCACCATAGAATTTACAAGTCTCCACAGTAAAAATTACCTGCATGAACCTGAAGTTTCTAAACTCCCTAGTGAAAAATTAATTCCCTGTGATTGAATAAATTTTCTATGAAGGGTATCTTTTCGTAAAAAGTCAGTAAACAGACGCGATAATAACAATAAATTATTGTGAATTTTCATAAATTAATATAAATAATATTTATTTATTATTTAGTGATAATTTGTTAATAACAAATTACAAAAAGTAGAAATTATAAAAATTAGAATCTGTTGAACAAATTAGAATAATTGTTAGTAACAAATATAATAATTGGTTAATGAAAAATTAGGTTAAAATAGATATTAGAAAAATTAGAATCTTTTTGTACAAAAAACGATTCTTTATTATGAAATATGAATTTCACAATTTTTTAATATAATTTGAAACTTATTTTCTAGTCCTAATTGGAGAGGGATAAAAAATGTACTACCGCTGTAATGGAGAGTGTTTATTATTTACATATACCCTATTTATTACATCCATTTTTTTACAACAATTTTTCGCCCATCATACAATCGAGAAATGTGCGTAAATTTGGCACAAGAAATTTCTTCCATGTTTAGTGTTGTAAATGTATAATCAAATGTGATTATTTCGTATCCTTGAAAATGGTAATTAAAAACTACATCGTTTAATTTTTGACCGATTAAATAAACATTTTGTTCGTGAACAATTGACGAACTTACTATATACAGAATTGGTCCATCCTTCGATGGTACCACAATGACGCTTTCTTTTTTTAAGATAGCATCATGAATGTTGATTTGGTCAACAACAGTAACTCTTAGGTATTTTTGTAGTGTATTGGGCAATAAATGCTGTATGCGGAAAAATCCGGGTATTTCGAATACCGATTCTCGACGTGTTGATGATTCCCTGTATGAACATTTTTCTGAAGGTTCAGCATTTAAAAACATATTATTTAATTGCAACTGATGTTTGATAGCAATCGATTTGCAGACGTTAATTCGGTTAACGGAGACTCGGGATGTGATTTTGCCTTCTCGGTGTTTACTCTCGAATCTCATTGACGACATCTTCCAAAGCGGGCCTGACATCATCGATACCGAAGGATAATGAATAAGGAAATGATGTTTTGGTTTCATCGATCCAGGATAGATTGTCGTCAATAATTGTAAATATTCTGACATATTTACTCGCAATAGCTTGTGGAATTCAAAATCAACATCTTGACTCATAACCATTTCAACTAAGTTGCGCAGAAGTATGTGTAAGTCCCAAGTTACATTATCGTGCGGAACGAGGTGGCCGATAATAATGCATAAGTACCTGATCAAGCATAACATTTCAGACGCAGACATTGTCAAATGTGAATTTTTATTATGAATCGATAAAATTTCGGGAGGTTTATTTTTGGTGGTGCCGTAGTTAACCCCGCGAACTCGATCATTAAATTGTTGTAGTGAAAAATATTTTTTTTTGTTGTATATTGATTCAGAATTAATCCCAAATCGTACTGGCAAACGCCCTCTAATAAATCGTGCATCATGTCTACTGAGAAATTCTCGACAATGTGAAAATCTGGGACGCAGTGGAAAACATATTTTTCGGAGATTCCGGTTACCTTGGGTGCCTTTTTGACTAAACATTCGCTATAATTTTGTTTTGTTCTAAGTAACAGGTCGTTTTCTTCAAAAACAGAATTTCTGTCTTTCTTTTCAGTTAGGCAAAATCGGCAAAAAATGTTCGAATTGAAGCTCTCATTGAATCCTAAAATGGAATGTAATCCCAAATTGTCTCCCAGTATCAGTGCCAATTTGAAAAAAAATCGCTTTTCCGTTGTTTGATCTCGAACTATGATACCTTCGGTTTCGAGGAAACGCAACTCGTCTATGACTCTACTGAAGATAATGTGATTTTTAAACACTTTTCGGTCGAGAGTGTTAAATAAGACCAGAAGGAAAATGTTTTTCAAATTTGACTGGATTTGTAGAGGTAGACAGGGTATTGATATGTATACAGCCCCACACTTCGATATACCTTTATGGCTTCCGAGAGGGTTGTTATTTTCGTAATCGTCAAAAAACAGCAAAAAAGGAAAAACGATTTTTCCATCAAATTTCAATGATGCTTTTCTCCACAATGGGCCTTGAATAAAATTGGAATATACTTCAGTGTGGCTTTTTAAAAAATCGGTGTAATTCAAGGTTTTTTCGAGCAGTCCTGGCATTTCAAAAAAAAATTTGAGAACAGTTCGGATCGGAATAAACTGAGCAACCACAGGTACCATTTTGATGATTTGTACACCATTTTTGTTCGAATACTCTTGCCTTTCTCCTAACATGTATGGTTCTGGAGATATATACGTGTCCAGATTTTCAAAGTGTTTCAAACAATTCCACTCGGTCAACACTTCGTTTAGTGAAGAATTATTACTTTCGAAAATATTTTTCACGTTGTTCAGGAGATCACCGTTATTTGATTGTGATTTTATGCAATCTATGACCTTGTTTTCGATCGTCCCCACAACATTTTTAATTAACTCATTTACGTCCTGTATGATATTGTTTGATCGTACTCTTGCCAAATCGGGATGGCTATACAACTTTGCTGCAAAACGAATACTCGATGAGGTTTCTTTGGCTTTATTAAAAAATGTTCCGATGCTACATCCTTCATTAGATTGTTCTGTCAGTAATGGTGTTATTTCCAGATTTGGTTTTTCGGCAATAGCAGTGATTGTATTGCTGTCACATTCCGATTTTTCGACTGACTCTTTAGTGCAGGAAATTACATTTTTTTGTTTTCTATTTTCAGGACTTTTGTTTTTAATGCTCGGAGTTATTTTTAAATGCTGATTACGAATGTGTTTTCGAAGAGAATTAAACGAACTAAATATTCGGCTGCAATTACGTACACCACATTTGTGTTGGGACAACGATGGATAAGTCAATTGAATGTGCCTCAAAAATATTGACCCATCCAGAAAATTTTCTTTGCATCTATTGCAGTACAACATCGTAATGAGAATATAAATAAATAACCAAGTATGTGAAATCAGGTGATTTATCTCACTCAAGTGTCAACAAATGCTTAATCTGCCCTTCAAGAACGGTTGTAGATCGATTCGGTCTATCTTTATCGAAAACTATTCCATACAAAGCCCTTTGCAAAAAAAACCCAAAAAAACCCAAAAAAACCCATTGTGTAAACAATAAACTTAAAGAATTATTTGTATTAGGTACAATTTGTACCATTTTCTTACCAATTCTTTTCCCAATTGCGAAATAAGGCACGGAAGTAGCTCATAATATTCGAAAATATGTAAATTATCTTTCAGAAGATTTTTGCGAGCATTGAAAGAATTTTTCCAATTAAAAATCACTGCTTCTGTTGGATGTAGGTGAGTTTTTAACCACTTCAAATACTCAAGTTCACGATCTGTCAAACAAAAGTAGATTGTATTTATCCATTGCGAAGTATACGGTACGTGATGTCCTATTAATATATACGTGATTCAATAAGGTTTGTCGCCTCGGGGTGCCACAAATAAGTCTTTTTGCAATAATACAATTGAGTATTGAATTTATTACAACATTTCTAGGGTAATAGTTACGGACATGAATATTTTATTTGAAATTTTATCAGAATTAATAGCCAAATAATTATTCATTTTTGTTTACATTTGATAATTATTGAAAAAATTATATCCTTTTACGGTTAAATGAGTGACAGTGTTACGAACGCATATTTGTTTTAGAGGAAAAGTACATTATCGAATCAATTAATATTTTCAATGTAATGATAATATTTTTTTCTAATCTCAGTATTTATGCAATAGCTACTTTTGAAATTAAGCTTAAAACACAGCGCTTGGGCCAATAACAATTTTCATCACGATCACTTTCATATAATCTATCAATTTTGTTTATCAGTATACTTTTATCTACGAATTATTTTTAGAAAACTCACTCTCTCACCTGGGATTTGGATTCGCTGAAGTTCGTTTCGTTCGCGTAGAGGTGGAGGTCTGAGAATAAGGCCTTTTCTCAATTTCGACTTCAGGTATTGGTAGTGCTCGAATAACGTTCCCGAAGGATTGATCGAAACGTTTCCTACACGCTCATATGGTGAATAATACGTTCTTCTGCATTCTCCCGGAAACAAATTCTCGATTTGTTCAGCAAGACTTTCAAATCTTTCAATTTTTATTCTGCAATAAATAGCATTGATTAAAATACGCAAATAAATATGTACATTAGACTGATTCAAAACAAAAAAAATTATTTTTTTTTCCTTCTGGATTCTCGTGCTATTGTTGGGCACTAATAAAAGAAAATTTCTCTAAAAAGATGGGCGAGGTCACTCAATTTTTAGAGGTGGCTATCTCGACTTTTTTGTATTTGAATTTTTTTTAACGAACGTATTGCATTTAAGCATAGTCGTGGCTTCAGGTTACGGATAAAAATCACATCCAGCAGCTATTTCGTAACAAAAATAAACTCTAACAATTTGAAAAGATTGCAATATTCACAATTCAAATCCAGGTAGATCAATAATGGCGCCTATACTCCTCTCGTTATGCATGTAGATTTATTTATACGCATTAACATTTCGCACTTTTTACGAAAAATCAAATTATAAGCCTTTATTCATAAATCATGTATTTACATTTTCAAAATGCTACACTTATATTATCTTGAAACTCATTTATATTTCTTCCCAGCCACTGTGCATAACATCGCGCATGCCACAGCGCATCCGTGGCGCCATTTTGTATTGGCGCAGCGCATTTGTAAGTGGTGTTGTTTTTTTTCAATGTGACTCAAGTAAAGACAATTTTAAACAATGGCTCGGAAAAACGAAGACAACACAATTTCGCTAATCGGCAAGAAAATTCCGAAAATAAGTACCCGTCATTTACCGTCAAATCGGAAAGTTTTGAGTTTGTTCTTTTACAAACATAAGAGAAAAAAACTGACCATACGTCGAAGTGCACACGAAACGATGAAAGAAGTTTTCGAACAATGGAAATGTGCTGAAATTCCAACGCGTCGATTGAATAACGCAATCGTGAAATTAATAAAACTCCATCTAGTCTGGAAAAAACTTTATGAATAAAGTTTATGAATAAAGTTTATGAATAAAAGCTTATAATTTAATTTTTCGTAAAAAGTGCGAAATGTTAATGCGTATAAATAAATCTACATGAATAACGAGAGTAGTATAGACGCCATTATTGATCTATCTGGATTTGAATTGTGAATATTGCAATCTTTTCAAATTGTTACAGTTTATTTTTGTTACGAAATAGCTGCTGGATGTGATTTTTATCCGTAATCCGAAGCCATGACTATGCTTAAATGCAATACGTTCGTTAAAAAAATTCAAATACAAAAAAGTCGAGATAGCCACCTCTAAAAATTGAGTGACCGCGCCCATCTTTTTAGAGAAATTTTCTTTTATTAGTGCCCAACAATAGCACGAGAATCCTGAAGGAAAAGAAAGATTTTTTTTTTGTATCAGTCTAATATATATATGCAATTGAGATTGTATATAGGTACACATATAAGTAAACCCAATTGGCCATCATCCGGAGTCTTCTAGCCTTCCATTATTGTCACTTACAAGTAGTGTCGGATTACAACAATCGCTCACTCTTCGAAAAAATGTCAGAAAATATTTTTCGGGTTAGCTATTAAATTAATGGCTAGATTATAATGCCCATTCTCGATGAATAATAATCCCACAAATTTGCATTATCAACGTTACGTTTTTCCTCGATCACCGTACGATGGAGTGTTAGAATGTCTGTTCTATTAGTTATTCGCCACATGTGCCGTTTTTCGAGATAACACTCGTGCTTCAACAATATTTCGTTCCAGTTCCAATTTATAAAACACATGAGAAATGAGCAAATACAAATATTGTCGAATAACGATAATTCTCAAAAACTCCGAAACACTTGTGTTAAACGGTAAAAACTCCGAAACACTTGGGTTAAATGGATATATATACATACATATCCCATATATATATGCAATGTATGTATTATTGTTTTATTAGTGTTTTAACACTACATTGTTTTCGTATATGCAATGTAGTAAAAAATAGAGTTGGAAAACTTTATTATGCATAGTATTAAAGGAACAACATTTTTTTTGTAAGTTTTCAAATGACAATGGTGGCGTCCTAGTCCAAGCCCGCAGAAAAACTCTCGTGAAAAGTGATCCGCGGCTGGACAGATTTATCCTGTAGTTTTTAGCATAGAACGAGAAACCGAAAAAAATATTTAAAACATATACAAAAAGCCACGGATCTACGCACGGAAATTAGTAAATACCTTTCTTCAACAAAGGCAGGGGAAATTCGAATGAAAACTTTCACTTATCTGCAAACAATCACGTGAATAATTGTTTATAAAAACAGAAGTTATTAACCAATCGCGTATTCCGTATGTAGTTTCATGGAGAATGTATCTGAGAAAACATGTTCAAAATTTCTAGTAAATCGATGAATATTTGGTCGAGTTACGTGATTGGCCAATTTGAGAAACATTACTTCGATAAAAAGCCGTTTAAAGTTCGAACCAACACTTAGCAAAATACAATTTCGATTTACCTTTTATATGTAATGCCATCACCAGACATTTAGCCTTCTAAATTAACATTGTCCACTTATTTTGGTTCTCTGAAAATGTGAACATCCTTGAATGGCTTTCCGTCTTAATACTACTAATAATAATTTCGAACGTCTCTCTGAATTACATGACATATCACTTCGTGCATAATTAAATTGCTCCTGTATTAAATATGTTATATTTTTAAACTAATAGTAAGTAATAATAGTGTTAGATTATGGTAGACGGCTTTTTGGTAATGAATCTTTGGGCATAACGTTGATAAAAAAATGGACTTTTTTTTTCTTCGTAATTCAGCGATGAGCCCTTAAGATTCCTCATCGCGATTTTTTATTTCCCATGCTAATAACATGGGAAAAACTTCGCGTGCTACTTTTGAATTTGATACCTCGCCAACGGGTGAACGTACAACAATGCCCAAGATACAGTTTTGTAGGGAATTCAACGCGCTATAAAAAAGGTGTCCCACCGTTTTATGATGAATCTCCTTTCAATCAATCAATTTATGATAAATGCCCATTTAAAAGTTATTCGAGATCAAAGGTGAATTAATTTTAGTTCAATTCAGTACATTTCAAGTAGTAGTTAAGTCAATTTCCATTTTTTGTAACTTAATTTAGTCAATTTGAAGATTTCTTCTCTTTTCCGGCGAAACTATCGGACTTATCACAAAATTTGACTTGATCTTTTTTGTAGATCATTCCATTTTCTATAAAATCATCTCATGTAATAATTTATGAATTAAATAGTTCAATAGTTATCGCCTTCACAAATGAACTATTTGGAGGAGAGTTGCTACTTCCGTAAAAATAATTGTTATATTAACCAAAAATATAAATGAACAGACGACAATTTATATAAAGTTACTTGTTATTTTCTATTTACAGTTCGAAAATGTTATGAAGACATTTTTTCTCGACCTTTATATTTAAATCTAAAAAATTTATTATTTTAGGAAAAAATTATAATTGAAAAGAAAAAAATTATGATTTGTTATCATTGTGTATAATTCCATTATCATCAATTTCCGACAACAGTAAAAATTAAAAAGTAACTTCGTAAAAATTGGTCTCTTTTTATTTATATCTTTGATTGATATAACAATTTGTTTTACGGTAGTGATTATTTTTTTTGAGGTGTAATAGATGTTTGTAGTTTATTTATGTTTAAACATTTTTACGGATAAAAATAAATTGTTTTCTATAATTTCTGATTTTTTTCGGTTTTTTAGGTTCTTATTTATTATTTTTTTTTGGATTTTGTATCGATCAGGGGGGCAGGGTTGACGAAAAAAAATTGGCCCAAATAAGTTGAAGACTCCCTTAAAGTATACTGATAGTAATATAATGCTTTAATTCGCGAATGAAATGTCAACCAAACAATATTAATAAAGTAATTCAACAAAAAAATGTAAATCCATCGCCGAAAATATAGCTGAAGTCGGCGCTTTGCTTATTGCTCAGTATTTTTTGTACCTCGAAACAACGTGTACAAAAATGAGTGAAAAAGTCGTCATTCTAGAATTTTCTTCGTAAGAAATGTAACAAAGTGAAGCGGTAATTTATGGCAACTTATTCAGTAAGTGTTTGTCAGTATTGAATTACGCAATCTCCCGTTTTTGTTAATTGAAAAAGCATGCTCAAAATTTGTTTACACGGCCGCGGATGGAAGAACTTTGATCGCTCATTGCTTTTGAAAAAAAAAACAAAATGGTACAAAATTCCTTGTCTCGATGCGCACCCTTTAAGTCGCACCACTATTACGACCAAGTAATGGAGCTTTTTAAGCGATTTAATCGAAGATGGTCATTTGAGATATTTGACAGGTCAAAATCCTTACATACTGGTCGGTCCGATCAGAATGAAAATTAACGCAAGAGATCAGATGACGTTTGATATTGCGTGATATACACTGAGAAAAAGAATCATTGATCGAATATCATTGGTGTTATTGAATGAAATTACATTGATTCAATTGTAAAATTGTTGGTGTAAATTATCGGATTTATTACTCCAAACAAAACGCTATTGACTTTAATAACATGATAAAATAAAAAGTTTTTTTTTCGTTCAAAAGATATATTGTTAGCCGAGACCAATATATTATTGAAACTATCTAAAAAATTATCGCGAACAAATTATATAGTTTTGAATGCATTTTCTGCAATGAACAAAAAAGCGTTTCAATTCATAACACGAATATTGTTGATTCGAGTACACAAGAAAAATTGAATTCCGCTCCTTTGATTCAGATAAAATTTCTATTGAGTAATTATGTCTCTCCATGGATATTCCATTGGATATCCGATATTCTCATCCACTATTATCGTGGATGATCATTCTAATGCTCACTTTTTATTTAAGATTTAAAAAAATTGAAAAACGTTCAATTTTTTAAATAAATTGAATTCGATCAAACACTTTATTGTGACAATTCTATCCTTTTTCAAATAACTGCATGCGATTTTTAAAATATTTCCAGCAATTCTCGTGAGTGTACATTTATTTGAGCCAACAATCAATAAATGTTTGCAAGTGTACATAGAAACATATTAAAAGCATGACTTCTCGAATTCACAAATATATTCTTTTGATTGCACTAAATGCGTTGCTACAGATGACACCTGTACTTTGTGGCAAAAATACCATTATTTCGGATCCATATTTTTGATATTTCAATCGTGATATACACTTGTCTCTATTTCATACTAGTTGCATGATATTGCACTTTTGATATTTTACGGCGTACAAAAATGTTACGTCTCATGGCATAGGGGCCGTCCATATATTACGTCATCGATTTGTGCTGATTTTCGACCCCCCCCCCCCGCCCCACAATCATCCTATCGTCATTTCCTAATGACCCCCCCCCCTCTCGCAAAATTGACGTCATTACCAGTTTGGCAAAATTAAAACATTTGCGGATTTGAGAAAAATTGGGTAACATTAAAACATTTTGTTATAGAATCATCTTTTATTATTTTGTACTTTGGCAATTTTCATTAATATAATAATATTATTCTTCTCTATTCTTTAGTTTTCTTTGGATAGCTCCCACGGAGTTTTCACCCATTCTTGCAAATCCTGGATCACGGGTAATATCTCCGTATCCTCCCCATATTCATTTTGGCTCGATCGAACTATTTTCATAGGTACGCTGTTATTTGAAGTTCTCGAATATAATGTAGACAAACCTTATGTAATAAATAAATAAATAATGAGTTCAATAATTAATACCATTAGGTACTTGCAAAATATTTTTCATCACTCATGCGGGGAAACCACTCTAGTTGTACAATATACTATTGTACATTTTGAAGTAACTGGTATCACAAGAATGACGTCAATTTCGAAACGCCCCCCCCCCCCATCCATCATTTACCGTCATCCGCAGATGAACCCCCCCCTATTTTAAAATGACGTAATTTATGGACGGCCCCATATTCGTTTCGATGTAGTAAAGAAATAATTCATTCTATTGATTATATTTTTGGACGAAATAAATAATGTTGTAGCAACCGCTTAATTATTTCATCCATACATCTGCGGATTGTATATAGAATGATTTTAATAGAATATAATTTTATTTGAATGATAATGTAGATATTCAGAGAACAGAAGAGATTTCCAAATAAAATAATATGTTATTTAAATCAAGTAAAGTAGTCAAAAAAATCAAGTAAATGTAGTAAAGAAATAATTCATTCTATTGATTATATTTTTGGACGAAATAAAAAATGTTGTAGCAACCGCTTAATTATTTCATCCATACATCTGCGGATTGTATATAGAATGATTTTAATAGAATATAATTTTATTTGAAGGATAATGTAGATATTCAGAGAACAGAAGAGATTTCCAAATAAAATAATATGTTATTTAAATCAATCACATTTTCCAATATTTCACAGGATTGTAACATACATGGGTGGCACTCCGCGTTCAGACATTTATTTGGATCAAGCAATACATTTTGTCGATCCAAATGGTTTTTCTCTCAGTGTATGCCTTTACATTCGTGCTCGAGAGCTCATTTGCGATCAGCTTATTTGCCGAAAAAGTCGACTTATTTTTGGCCTCGGTTACACGTCGGAATGGGAGTAAAGCGGCGAATATATGAGTGCGTGTCAAACTCGTTTTTTCTTCATCTAATGCAAATAGTTCTTTTGTTCCACCCCCACCCAAGTCTCATGCCTTTTCGTATAAAAACCTCACCAAAGTCTTAGATATTCAGTTGTTCTTCCTAGATCGTTCCGCACAGAGTGTCATCAAAGCACAGGTACCAAGCTTCTTTTATTTTCTTCCGGTCCGAGGAGTTCGATTGTTCTATCATTTTTTTTCAATTTCATGTTCGCAATTTAACCCTTCGTTAACACACTGCCACGATTTTGACACACTGGGTCAATTTGACCCGGATGGTACTTCATCGGCCTGCCATTAACAACCCTTCGGTCGGTTTTTATAGAAAAAAAATCAAGCATACATTTTAAATGTTTCATAATAGTCTGCATAATTGAAATTCGTAAATATTGAGATAATAAACTGTAAAAAAATATTGAACGTTTTCAGTTTTGGAAGGGTGAGCTTTTTTTTCTATTTATCTAAGTCAAAATTACCTAGTGTGGGTTAATGAAAATAGCGCTGGGTTAAAAAAAATAATTTGATCGTCGATCGAATTATAAGACAGGTTCTCGATAATTATTGAGTTCATGAAGAAATTGCAGATAGACCAATATACGTAGCTCATTCGTGAATAATGAATGAACAATTCGTAATCAAAAGTGTGCTACTTTGACAGATTAATAAATCCTCGTACACGCGGGCGTGATTTGTTCCGCTTGTTCCAATTTATTGTATGTATAGAAAAAGAACGTTACATTTTCAGAAAAATGTTTGCAAATATGCAGAGGCTCGCCGTCGCCTTACTCGTCGTAGCCTTTGTACCGGCAAGAGTTCCTGCAGAGTTTACCGACATGCAGGTTCGTATCCGAAATATTACATTTATATTAAGTATACTGAAAATAGTAAGTGTTGTACATTTAAAGATAAAGAAATACATTCTCTTGTCAAAAACGATCAGTATTTTTTAACATTAATAGGTAGGTGAATGCGATCGTTCTCAAAACAAAAAATAAAGATCTATCCTGTCGGCTGTATTTTCATGTTCCAAATTCTCGTATTCTCGTTGTTTACAGGTTGCAGAATATGTATCGGACTTGTATTCCGCCACCAGTCATACACTCGTTGGGTCTTTTAATTATACGGACGAGGGGTTTGGGATTTTCATTGTTGATGTTAACAAAGCTTTGCAATTTGTTTCAAAATATCCGTACGTAGCTATCACGCTACATCGCGCTGAGGACGTTTCGCCCAGATGTACGATACACGGACCCGCGGTAAGTAAATCATTACGCACATTTGATACTCGAAAGCTCAACGATTTCTAACAACAACAATAACGGGTGGGTGGTTAAAAAATCTTGAAGTATACATCTGCATAGAATCGAGAATGGAAACTTCAAACCAGTGAGCGAAGATGTTCGACGAAACAAATCAATATAGTGATCAACTACGTAAGAGTATTTTTTTTCAAGAACATCATCTCAGTTCCGGTAAATTGTCAGACTTCAAAAAACTTCACAGCCTGGTATAATACTAATCCCAATCGAGAACTTTTGATATAATCACACGTATATTTGATGTTATGTTTCGTAAATACCGAATGGCAAGCTCAAATTCAAATGACTTTTATTCTTCCTTCATTCTCAGTTTGGCACATATGATGTAGAATGGAGATCACGCGACGATTGAAAAACCTAAAAAAATGTATTGTTATACAAGTAGCGATTTATTTTTGTCGTGATGAATTATACAATAAAAGGTCTTCGTATTCAACTATCATACGTTTTTTAGTCTAGCTGCCCGGATAATCTACGACTAGTCTGAAACCTTCGGAATTTATAAGCCTAAACCAGATATTGCCCTACAGAAATCTATTGAGGCTGCATCATGGCAATCCTTGTTTTTAAGCTAATTTTTGGCTAATTTTATTAGACTCGCCATTATATTGTCTCTATTTTTCCGATAAAATACTTATTTCTGTATCTCAAATACAGATTTTTGTATTCTACTGCACGTATTTACTTGCCACCGTTTTCATTTCGTTATTGTTGTTGTTGTGGTCGTTATTCTACATTGAATATCGATTTGATACTCACTTATTGTCTTTCTCCATTTGTATTTCAACATGCAGCTGATTAATGAATACGGGCAACCGATTGCAATTTACTCTGGCAAAGACACGGGTATTCTCAATAATTCTGACTTCACCGTAAATCTGTGGACAGATGGGTCGGACATCGCCAAATTAGCCATTCTGAATTCCGTCGTTGTACTGTCCTCCGCCAATGCGGAGGACCCCAAACCTTCACCCATTGCGTGTGGTAAAATGTAAGTTGATTTCACTTTTGTCTACGAAACTAATATGAGCTGCCCCGCCCTCCTAACTTAAATTCTGGGTACGTTTTCGTTCCACAAATGTATTATTAGAATATAAGAAAAAAAGAACGATTCTTCTGTTTGACACCCATACGTATTGAACTTATACAATGTTTCGCATTATATATTGTCGTGAAAATTTGTCATTTGCGTATATTCTTCACTATATTAAAAAGCACTATATTTAACCTGATCCGTGTTTGAATGCCTTTTCTCGCAGCCGTCACTATACCGCCGCCGATTATTTCTTGGGCAACTATAAGGATGAAAGATCCCATAAAAAACTGGGATCAATGACAGGTCTACCATCCGTGTCGAATCGACAAATATCACTATTCATGTTAACCATGGTACGGGGATACTAAAGATCTACTTTTTTATATTTTATTCGAGGCTGGATTAGTGAAATTTTCCGTTCAACCGCTTGGAAGCTAGCAAACTTTAATGTAGATATTTTTCAACGGAAGCACATTGCAAAGTTATTATTTTTTGACGCATCCACAATTTGCCGAACACATCCTCAGAAGATAAAAATTATTTTTAAATCCGCGAATATTCATAGGAATAAAAGTCTCCACGTTGATAATACGTAAAAAATATAGTTTTGTGACAAATTTTTCTTTAACTGCAGTTGTTTATTGTAATTTTTTACACATTTTTCATTAACTCGCTGATATTACAGCCATTGCAATTCGATGTTGTTCGTAACCTTTTGTTACGAAGTTGTTTCGGCAACTTTTTCCGCATAGTTTAATGGCGTCGATGTCTCTAGCAGACATCTTGATTTTAGTAATCGATCCTAAAATTTCACCACCCTCGAGCTTCTCCATTAAAACTTGTATTCAAGTGCCCAAATGAAAAAGCTTACAGTTCAGAGCGAAACGTTTATTTTTGTCTTGAAAATAATATAGTGAATCTCGTGCAAGCTTTTATCCTATATGCCTACGCATAAATAAAAAGCGGTAGTTCTTTGAAAATAAAAAAACACAATTTGCCATTACTGTCGTCTTTGCAATTCAATAATTTTGCATCAGACCGAAGCTGTGTCGGACCTATACTCTTCCGACAGTGGCGAGTTCGTGGGATCGATTATTTACCGGACGATCGTAGAAAACTATTTGGAGGTTGGAGTTTTAGATCTCTCAAATTTATGGCACGGAGTGACTGTTGTTGCCCTCGTATATCATTCGAAAGATGTTATGCCAGGATGCGTGACGACCGGACCCGCGGTTTCGATACGCGATGTAAGCATTAATTACATATCTGATTCTCAAAAACTCAATGAATCCCTACAACAACAATGGCAATCGGCTACTTCGGATCCTGAATAGAGGTTAAATGCGATAAATCAAAATTTCAGCAATTTACCAAGAATATTTTCTTTCTGAGAACATTATTTTTTTCAATAATTTCGTCCGCCGCGTACGGGCGGAAAAATATAACGTGATGTTATTAGCTTTACCGAAAGCATTGAGTGAGATTTCCTTTTTTTTAACGCACCCATCCCTCAACTTCTAACATTTACATATTTTGCTCCATGCTTTGATTTTAACTGTTATAGTTCGGTGCCGTTGTTGTTATTGTTGTTAATTCAGATTGAAAATGAGTTGAACTTGCTCATTATTGTTTTTGTCCATTTTTGTTGCAACACCAAATAAGGAACTCAATGTCACTCGACCACTGACCCTTTTCACGGATCGGATCGACATTCTCCGTAAAGCCACCTATGGGAACGTGGTGGATTATGCGTCAGTGAGCCCGAAGTCCGACTTTGACATTATGGGCCGTGTGGTCGTTTTGTATGCCTTCAAACCCCTCACTCCAATAGTTTTGGAAGATTTCTTACAACCGACCAACCCACATACCGTCATCGCATGTGGTGCCATGTGAGTATATATTAAGGGCGGGGTAAAGTATTAAAATTTTTTTTTCATTTAAATGAATGCATAAAATATCAAGAATATTGTGTTAAAATTTCAAGTCGATCGGAGTAAAATTGACGAAGTTATGAGTATTTGAGCGTCTATTGCTCCATGCCGTTCTCTTCTCTTCTGCGTTTTTTAAACCGTTTTTCTGAGACTTGTCATATTTGAAGTCCGTGTGCACGATAACTCAAAATCTACTGGACCAATCGCTTTGAAATTTTGCACAGTACTTCTTCACATAATTCACCAGGTATTGTCGAGAGCTTTTTTGTTTTTTTTTTAATAATTACTAATTTTTTAACAACAAATTAGCCGATTTTTTTAGCGAAAATCGGGTTTTTGGCTCCCAAGTGCTACGAAAATCGAAAAATCGAAAAAAAAAATCCTCCCGTCATTATCTCGAGAAACATCTCCTTTAACAAATGCATTTTGATTTTTTTTGTTTCAAATGATTCTGTTGCGAGTTATGGTGCACACCGCAAACCAACTTTTTTTCGAGGCGCCTCCGGGGTTTAATTTTCACTCGCTCAATTTTCAATATTTTGCAATGCAAATTTAGGAGAATGTTGTTCAAATGTTACTTTATTATATGTAAATGTTTCAATAAACCAACACTATTCGTTACGCCAAAAAAAATCTTAAAAACATGCCTTTTTTTCGCCGAATTAACTTTACCCCGCCGTTAATTGATTCTAATTTCTCATAACGGAGCGCGCGTACGAATTTGCTGTTCTCCGTTTGGGCACTTGCTATTTTCGTAGCAATGCCGAAGTGATAGGGTTTTGTTTTTTTCTAAACCATCAATATCATCGCTCAAAGATCGATTTTTATCGTTTTTTTTATTGTGAAATTCGTCCACGCCGATGTCTTCGTTTGAATCGCATATATCTTTAGCTTATTCTTATTCTGCGTTATTCCATCGTGGGTTCATATTTATTTAGATTTTTTATATTTGAATTTTTCAAATTGAGATCTTTCGTTTTTGATTTCTTAGACTGTTGACGTTTTTGGGTTATTTAGATCTTTTCGATCTGCATTTTTTTTAACCATTTAGATCTTCAAATTTAAATATTTTAGACAATTCAGACCACCTTTCTGGTCAATAGGGTTGATGTTTATCGTTCTTCATGTTCTAATGTGTTTTATTCCAGTCGCTCCGTTGATGCATCCGAAGATAATTTCTTGAAGTGGGCACTAGCAGGTCCTAAACCAATCCCGATGTCAGAAACGAAGAAGCGGTTGCAGCTTATATTTTCAATAGATCAAAGACTTCGATACCCATGACTGTCCGAGGAATAAATGAAATAATCGTACGTCCGGAAACACCAGTATATCGTCCACCTGACCCGTTTCGTTTGTTGCCCCTGAATTATGTTATACACAGTCGTAAATTTTAGATTATATAAGCGTTCCTAATTTTTCTCAATAAAACCCTCGCAATTTATCTAGCAAATAACAGTGTGAGATTTTTCTCATTTTTTACGTGCAACCTCCTTCCTGCGATTCTGAATTCATTATGTGAAAACATTTTTCGTATTGGATTTACCAAGGAATATTTGTAAAAGAATAAGTCGTATGTTCATATGTGTGTGAGTGCGTTAAAGCGTTTCTCTTTCACCGTTCAAAACTATCACCACTCTCGAGAATGTCTGGATATTCTTTGTGAGATCGACTTTTTCGGTTTTCTTGTTAAGGGGTGACATGTAGCGAGAGGCGTGAAAGAACGAGCTTTTTCAATAATTTTTTTTTTTTAATAGTAATTAAGTTTGTTTTACAAAAGTGGTTACACAGACATTGTATGTTATATTTCAATTTGATTTGTACAAATTTTCAAAGAAAAATATTGATTATTTATAAATATATCGCCATCTTTGTCCCCTTCGGCATGCAGTGCTTTGCGGTGACCATCATAAAATTTTACTGGATCATCTAAAATAAAATTAAAAAAAAAAAAAAAAAAATCATTGGTTTCATGTTAAATCTAGTCCTCATGTTAAATCGAAGTTTTTTTTTCAAAAATTGACAAAATGGCGGCTTCCGACTGATAAATTTCGATTTTCGACAGAAAAATCGCTTGTTTATTGTTTTAAAATATATAAATTTTCAACAAAAATGAAAATCCTTCGATTAAGGACTAGTTTTTAATACTATCAATAAGCAGACCAAATTTCATCAAAATCCATCGAGTAGTTTTTGAATTATAGTGGTCATCGACTTCAAAAAAATAGTTTCGAGAAAATCTCGTTAAAAGTTTTTCGATGTGGATACGGTATTATGTGTTCGTAAAATTTTGAGCTCGATGGATGAAGCTAAATTTTTTTATGTATGTTGATCCGCTGAATCCGAATATCACAATTTTTCGCTGGAAAGTCGAGCATTCAATTGTTTATAGCCAATTGTTAAAACCTTATTTCAAAATATTAAAGTTTTTCGGGATTAATTTTTTTTTTAACTTTTTGGGCAGTTTTAAAACGAAAGTATTCTTCATAAAATTTTGCTAAAGTTCATAGTTTTTGAGTAATACATTTTTGAAAATTTCTGAAAGAGTTTTCCAATTTTACACTTGATTTATGTATAGAAATACTAATTAAAAATTACTTACATCGAATCATCAATTCCTGGCCCATACAATAGGGCTTCTGCCGATGTGGAAGCTTCCAAAATATCAATTTGTTGTTGTCTTCGAAGCATTCTGCCTTCCCGGGTATTATCGTTTGCGCGTTTGTCAGCTACCTGCCATGGAGACCCGACGCCCCTTCACTAATTGTGGGATATCCCGGAAACTATTCATCGGATTGACTTGAAATTTTCAGGGAATATTTTCGAGACATCATACTTCACGAAAATGTTTTAAGAGATCGATTTTTTTGTAAATTCTGACTGCATCTCACCCCTTAATTTTGCAGTAATTTTGTAAAAGGTCGTAGGAGAAAAATGCATTAAAACCATTGTTTTCCATATGCAGCATGATTCAAACTGTTAAGCTTTGTTTCGCGACCATGCAGGGTGTGTGATCGCAAGCAAAACGCTTTTTTTTTAAATGTCGTGCGACCATACCTGGCCGAGATATTTCCGTTCAAAGTGCAATTACTAAAAATTGTATAGTAGTCGCTCTCGCACGGAACGTGCAACCTGTGCCGAGCACGGCTCAGAATCCACCGTCGCTTACGTGTCGGTTTTTCTTTATATTTTGATTCTTCGGTAAAAAAATTATTAACACGGAGCCCCGCTTCGTAAATCGATAATATGATTTAATAAAAAGTGTCCGGTGTTTCGGCCTATGTGCACGGAGAGAATTAAAGGTTAAAAATTACCGTGCAGTAACGGTAACCAGATGACAACCCTGAAACTTCGCTTATTATTGTTGGGTAGAACACAGATTTTCACGAAAATAAAATAAAATGTCTTCTTCAGATTGAAAATTTTACCAGATTTTCTAGTAAATTTTGATGTGTAACAAAATACGCAAAACTTAAATTTAAAAAATATATAATATCAGCGACATTTTACTGTGCATTTTATTATTTTATGCCTTTCAAAAATGTCTATAAAAAAGTGTCGTCTTCATAACAGTTATTTTAAGATTTATTGTAAAATTTAATGAATGTTATAGGAAAATGTATTGTGCTCTCGGTAAAAATTATCGTGCGCGCTTGGTTAAAATTATCGTGCGGTACGGTACGGAAATTTTGAGGCACTGCATGATAAAAATTCCCCTCATACCTTTCACTTCAGTATGGTATGGTGGTGGGACTAAGTAGGGGTGCGCGGTCTCGTTTCAGTGGTCTATCTATTCCTTATATGGTGCGATGGGAGTTCCCAAAAAAAATTCGACTAAACTGCGTATATCAACGGCTTATGAAATGTTTAAGAGTGAATACGATTTTACGATTTTAAATTATGACAAAATAATATGTGTGCAAATTAGTCACATCACTCGAGCTTACGATGGTACGAAATGTATTGTAAAAAAAATGGTAGTATTAAATGAAAAATAAATTCTAATAATTAAATTTGTCTCTTTATCCGTTTGTTGAGTATACCAATTTATATGAAACAAAAAAAATTCCCAACAAAAAACAAACAGGTTGGTTATTATTATAATTATTATCGCACCAGTCTTTGAAGAAAAAATACATTTCATCAATGAATTGGTGCGATGGTCGAGTGGTTAGCGTGCTGGAAGTCGCGCACGGAACTCGGTGGCGTACGGATCGCTCCTGTTTCCGCCCGCGCTATATCGAGATCATACCCACATAAAAATCTCAAGGTTTCGCTCACCGTCCCATACCGGCGAGCCTTAGCCCTTTCTGATCACCGAGTCAGCGATAAATAACTCACGAATAAGTATTATAAGCGAAATTGCCGAAGGAGGCCCCCCTCACGGGGACCCGATAACACACAACCTCAACATGTCAAACAAGAGAAAAAAAATGAACCTGTCATCCAAGATATCACGAACGCTAGCAAAGTTCAGAGAAAAGGCACCAAATCGAAAATAAGCAGCACACAAGTCCTGGATAAAGAATATCGAGAGTTCCTGAGAGATCACAGTAACAAGACGAGTGCAAGCAAATATACGATAGCCCCCAACCTCAATGTTGCACGTGGCTCTCGCGGCAATACAGAAAGCGAGGAGCCAAGCCCTGGGTGCAGCAGCTGGCTCACTCCAAAAAAAAACATTGAAAGAAAGCCCACCGACCATCAGCGAGCTACCTATATCAAATAATTTCAACGCCATATCAGAAGACGGGATGGCGGTAGAAAACCCCGGGCATAATCATAGAAAGGAAGGCAGAAACCGACCCGACCCATCGGATCGCAACGCAAGAGCCCCGCCAATACACCTGAACAACGTAAGCGGCGTGAAAACGATAATCACCATGCTAACAGAAAACAATGTGGAAAAACAAATGTTTCACATTCGCCAAACGTCAAGCAGTGAGTCTACCATACAACCCACAGATATCGACGCACACATGAAAATATTGGCTATCCTCCGTACCAACGAAAAAGAATTCTACACGTACACACCCAAAGTTTTGAGACCAAAAACCCTGGTCTTAAAGGGTCTCTCGGGAGATTTCGATGAGGAAGACCTGAAGAACGAGATAGTCATGCTCAATCTACCAAACACAAAAATAATAAAAATCTCAAGAATGAAAACGAACGAGAACAACCAACATCGAAACATATACATCATTAACCTAACACACGATAGCGAAACGTCACACCTTCGTCAAACAAAATTCATACTATACCAAAAAATCAGGTGGGAATATATTTTTTTTAAACCGTCTATCAGTGCCGGAAATGCCAGCGACTCGGACATTCGAGCGTCAACTGCAATCTATCTTTCCGCTGCGTCAAATGTGGCGAATCGCACCAGCCCGGAAAATGCACGATCTCGGAAAAATCGGAAAAAAGTCTTCTCAGATGCGCCAACTGCAATAATGCCGGTCACCCAGCCAGTTATAAAGGATGTCCGTATATCAAGTTCATAAGCCAAAGAATCAGAGCCGAGAGGAACGCCCCAGTGACACATCTGACTGAAAAAATCGAAAGAACATTCAGAAAAGTATCGCCTAGCTTGTCATACTCCCAAGCAACGACACACACGACACCATCAGCACCGGAACCCGCCTACGTGCCACCGATTCATCAGCTCCCACGGCAAGCCCCAACGACGACTCACGACACCACCCCCCATTGGGCCGCAGAACTGAAAAACCACATCACATCGCTCAACCAAAATCTCAATCAGCTAAATAACCAAATACAACTCAATACACAAAGAATAAATATTATATTTGAACACCTAGGTCTCGAACTCCAAACATCATAATGCCGAACACTTTCAAGACAGACACCCCAATAATACAAAATATTCCTAACGAATCGCTTGAAAAACTGATAATAACAGCAATCAATGTTAGATCAATACGTTCACATCACCGCAGACACAACTTCAATAATTACCTGATGCAAAACAATATCGACATGGCGCTCGTTTCTGAAACCTTCCTCAACCCGATACATAAAATCGTCTTCCCAGAGTACAATATAATAAGAAGCGACATTACCCCCCTTGCGCCAGGTAGAGGCACAGCCATCTTTTGCAAAAAAAATATAAACTATACACACATTAAATTCCCGAGCTCAGAAAATAACGACATAATCGAATACACGATAATAAAGCTCTCTATAGAGGACAGCATCACTTACAATAAGACCAACAATTACAATTTATACATAATAAGCTTATACGCCACTAACAAAACCAACATAAAACAAACCTTCTTAAGAGAAATGAACGATATCTGCAGATGCCTCAAACTTCATAAAAAAAATAACAAATACATCATTTCCGGGGACTTTAATGCTCGACACACAGACTATGGAGATTGCATAAACAGTCCCAGAGGAAGATTCTTACGCAACTGGGAAATCGACAACTCCCTCTTCTTGAGAGTGAAAATACATCCACCAGCATCGCACACATTTGTGCACTCACAATCATACACAGATCTATGCATAGCAGACAACTCAATCGAAATATCGAATTTATCAAACCAGCGAATACCTACTTTACCGTTCGACAGCGACCACAACGCCCTTCTATTCACAGTCCCTTTACCTCACACAATAATTTCTCAAATCGATTCAGAAAAGCCAAAAAGATACCGATTCAAAACCACAGACTGGAAAAAATTCGAAAATGAACTAGAAACCTCATACAACACACCCCCTCCTGACAATACCAATCTCACCATAACAGAAATTGACACACACATAAACAATCTGTCGGAGCTTATCAACAGAGCCATTGAAACTTACGTACCGCAATACAACGAATCAAACAATACTACAATCTACACAAATCTAACCATAGTTAAATTACAAAAATACAAATCCAAATTAATATCCGCAATACATAAAAGACACATGTTTGACCCCCACGCCACAACCCCCCTCTCCCGCAGGTTTAAATCTTTACTCAACAACACCAGACAATTGATTAAAGAACAATTTAAAGTCAACATAGAAAAATACTGGCAAAAAATATACAAAACCATAGATCACAGGCATCCCGACAAGTTTTTCCCAAAAATAAACAACATATTCAGGCCCAAAACACGAACCCAACTCAATAAACTCCAAATAAACACTGCCAACATCATAATTCGCAGAACAAATGTAAACACTTCAAAAACCCCAATAGACAACAACAAATACGTCATCACTGATCCGAAAGATATTCTCAACGCATTAGGCGCACACTACGAATCCATAAACTCACCACTATACTTAAACAATGGCACTAGATTTCGAGAAATAGTAGATAAAAAAGCGACCTCCTTCAAAGCCGAATTCAACACACACAGACAAAACGAAACTACAATTACCGAATTTAATAACAGAAACAAAGCATGCACACCCTCACGACCTGCGCACCTCGATCACTATTTTACCACAGTCACCGCAGTGCAAAAATTAATATGCAAACTCCCCAACAAAACCTCCAGTGGGCCGGATAACATACCTCCGCTTGTACTCAAACACATCCCTCTTAAAATGATCAAAGCCTACGCAATACTATTTAACAATGCATTAAACCTTCAATACTTCCCTGCCCCTTGGAAAAAATCAAAGATATACCCTATTCTGAAAAAAGATAAAGATCCTACAGACCCTGCTAGCTACAGGCCAATCAGCTTAACTCCGGCAATAAGTAAAGTATACGAAATAATAATCCAAAAGTCTATCCTACGTCATTGCAACTTAAATAAAATTATTCCAAACAACCAATTCGGATTTAAATTTCACCACTCCACCACACACGCCATTAATAAGTTTTTCTCCGATACAAATTTGTACCTAGCCTCTGGACACATGATAGGCGCCACCCTCATAGATCTAGAGAAGGCATTTGATTCTGTGTGGCTTTCTGGTCTGTTATACAAACTAATCAAAAAAGAATTTCCGCCGCACTTATGCCGCTTAATCTGGAATATGACCCAAAACCGAGAATTTGTTATTTGGGACGGAACACACACGTCGACAAACACATACTCAATTAAAGAAGGCCTCCAGCAGGGGACAGTCACATCACCACTCCTATTTAATATTTCCACAAGCGATATTCTAAATTCCTTCAACCTTAACAACAACAAGAACACGCATGCAATCGCTTACGCCGACGACTTAATCATATACATAGCCGGAAACGATATACCAAGTATACAAGAAAACCTACAAACATTAGTTAATAAAATAAATGACTGGTACTCCAACTGGAATCTCAGAATGAACCCTACCAAATGCGAATCCGTCCTAATCCGTAGACCCAACTGTTACCTAAAAACCTCAGACAGAATCGCGAAACACAATTTCCACATAACTACTCACAACCCCGATACCAGAGCCCCGGTCGGAATCCCCACCAAGGAAATAGTCAAATACTTAGGCATACACATTGATAATTTAATGCGCGGGCACAAACATTGAAAAATACAACTGGAAAAGCTACCCGTCGATCCTTATCCCTTAGAAGACTAATGCATAACAAATTCATCACCCCGAAAGCAAAAACAATAATATATCAAATACTCATACGACCAATTCTCACTTACGCAGTCCCAGTCCTATGGAACATTGGAGCCGCACAAGCTGAGAATATTAGAAAATTTGAAAGAACTTGCCTCCGCAACGCTCTATTCCTCAGGACTCAATAATATACGACACAGCTGACATTCCCCGGATCGACAATTTCATAATAAGGCTTACGCGTGACTATTTCGCACACACAATAAATTCAGAAAACGACATAATCAAAACTTTCGCACACCCGGACCCAATTATAGCACATATCACGGCACAAACAGGATACATACAACCCCAGTCATTTATATTACACGACAGAGCCGGAATAATACAGGACCAACACAATATCCCGATCCTCATGCACTGGAGAAGACACGCTACCAACAAAAACTGCCTCCCAGTTTGAATCACATGCTAACCAACGGACAGAACTTCCTCCACGATACTTCGATTCCCACCACCGATCGATTCGACGACCACAGACTAGACAGTGACAAGTATTTTTGGCTTGACCCCACAGCAATTCATTTTGATGAGTTAAAAAACAGATTGACTTATGAGAACACAAGACCGCACAGAAAACGAAGGCGAAGGAAAACGTATAGATGTACCTAATCAGACATAAGTGGAGTAAACGTATAGATTTAATTATGTACAGCGAAATAACTAGTCACCCCAACCCCTGTTGGAATGCTACGAAATCTATGCCCTTAAGCATATATATATTAAGCTGAAACTATTAGCATTAAGCATCATAACATTATTACTACTGTTTATTTCCTCCGATCGTAAATATGTCATCGTGGGTTTTTTTTTCCTAATTTATAAATCAGCACTATTATTTTTTCCACGCTTAAATATGCTCCGGACTAAAGTCTAGCCCAAATAATAAGCCTTCTCACCCTTATGTACCCCACTAATTGAAAACTTAGAGATGCCTATGTAGACACGGCCCGAAGTTTATCATAGCCACATTTTTGTTTTACGTTTTTATTTATAAGTTAAGTTTGTACGTAATAAGCCCAAAGACTATGTGATTACTAAACAAATAAATTAAAAACTTTATAAAAAAAAAGTGGTTAGCGTGCTCGCCTCTGAAACTGCGGACCGCGAGGTCCCGGGTTCGAACCCCCCAGTTCGGTCCCCAGTTGCGTACATTCGTCGTCGTGAAATGTTTTTCTTCGGCATTTCGCGGCGAAATATGACAGTGGGAGAAGTCGGTTGGGCCGCAAGAGGGGGCGAACGGGGAGAAAGGTGGAGAAAACAGGTAAACAAAAACAGTAAAGGAAAGAATCGATCACAATGAGGGGGGGAGAGATTTTACCAGCCTTATAGGAATTTTTTCTGCTGAGGTTGACGCAGGTAAATTTTACTGTGCAGTACCGCAAAAATATCGTACGGTGCGACTGGTAATTTTTAACCGACAGTAGGTAAAATTTTAGCTACGTACTTGAAATTTTCTGTAACGTGAGTTAAAAAAAACTTGTCGCATACGAATTATTATGTTTTTTTCCACTTGTCACTACATTGAAATATATCACGGTAATTTTTACCGTGAAATTCACGACAAAAATTACTTTTTAATTCTCTCCGTGTGGCTACGTGCCCCCATATCAGTAATCGGACATGAGATTCGATCTTGGTACATTCGTGTGATGGATGGCCCAATTAATGGGACGCCTAAATTATTATATAAAACCTTATTAAAACCGAATTGTGACGATGGAGTCGAAAAGTTGGTTCAATTCGCTTTTGATAGCTCATAAGTCTAGTCTATAAATCGATAAACAATAAACCGCTATTACTATCTCAAACTGTCGCGACTCTTCAGGTTAGAAAAGTGCATTCATGACATGACTAACTCGGACTCGTTACTATAACTCATAGATTTTACTACTAAAATTCGTTATTAGCGGAAAATGATGCAGTAATTGGTTTATAATTAAAGGACGCATAGGATACAAGTAAAATATACTTTTCGTTGCCTGTAGATTATACTGCGAATAAAAATTGGACCATCGTCGAAAAGAAAAAGAATCAGCAGTTCCTACAATGACATCGGAAAAGAAAAAGTCTGGCAGTTTGAAGTTTATAAGGGAAAAAAGAAAGAAAAACTTTGCCTGGATCCTTATTGCTTGCAAGTACAAATGAAAATTCCAGCTCCGAAAACTTGCAAGGAAGAAAACTGCAGAAATCGCAACGAACTTGCAAGCCATGAAATGTGGATTAAGGAGCTATACCAGTGTGACACTTTCAAAAAATCGATTGTTTTTGCCTTTTTCGACAGTTTATACTTTCGAGAATATTATTATCATTTATATTAACATCATTATGTCTTGCAAAAATCGATAGTTAAAACTTTAAACGCGTTTTTCTCGAAATGAGATTTTTTAAATTTGCTGACGTAACTCAAAGAGCAAATATCCGATTGACTTGAAATTCGAACTGAGTACTCTTGAATATATTTACACTACAATGACGTAGGATATTTTTGATTGGATGAAAATTGACGATTTGGCACTGAAAAAGTCGACCATTTTATAGGCAAGAAAACAGACTTTTGTCCATAACCACGCCATTTTGTTAAATTTTGATATTTTTCGAAAATTCTACGTCATTGAACAGGAAATACCTTCCAGTTTAACGACATTTTTTCCTTTTTCGGTTTCAGCTACTAGATCGGCCGGAATCATGTCAGCAGTGGAGGTATTTTTTTTGGCGCCTCCGAAGGCAGCGCATAAGTCGGTTGGATCTCAATATTTTTCTATGAAAAAATTACGTAATATAGGTCGAATATAGCCAAATATATTCTTAATTTACCGAAACATTTAATTGAGTACTTTTCTTCCAAAAAATTCCCGAAAGTCTCCCAAATTTTCAGCGTTCACACTGGTATAGACCCTTGAGCCTACTGGGATGCCACGTAAAAAAACGCGCCTGGATCTCTACCCCAGTGGTAGTGGGGAAAGAAGCTTAAATATTGACTGTACAGAAAAAATCACAGAGATGCAATTTGTAGGAAATTTGATTCTCGACAACTTTGTTTCTGTAAATTTATGCGCTAAATTTAATAATAATCGAGATAATTCAATAATTCTACTTTGGCAAGTTTTTCCCTATTATCTCGAAAAATATCGATCGTAGGATAACAATTTTAAGTGATAAAGTTGTAGAGAATTAAATTTTCAACAACTTTAGTCCCTAGCATTTTTATCGAAAAATTAAAAATAAAGGAGACATTGAGCAAAAACCAAAGTACCTTCGAATCAAAATGGCGGTTAACGCACCGGTCGGATTTGGTCACCACTTTGGATTCACACTACTAGTGACCCCCCTCCCCTCCCCTAAATATTGGAGCAATAAAATTTCTGCCGGGAGTTTTTGCACCGATGCACAGTAGGAGAAAAGCCCAAAAACCTGGCCAAAACCCCAAAAAATAAATTTTCGAAATAGGGTCAGTTGAGTAGTCATTCAGGTAGAGGACTAGTAACTGCATTCTATTGTGGAATGGAAAGTCCTTTAAGTGTATACCTGCGCCGCAGCGTCAGTTGGCAGTTAGCGTTCGTGAAGAGTGTACGTGTCACGCGCTGAACAGACGAAAATAACGCTGACTTCAAAAACCCATAACTTTAAAGTGACGGGTTTAATTTCAATTCTGCAACATGGATACGACTTCTGGAGGTATGTAGAACATGTTTTTACGTCGGTTGAATCTAAAGCTTATGTATAAATGATTGAAATGTAGTATAGCCTTCGGCATAAATAAAATTGAATAATTTTGAAAACTTATATTTTCAACGGTCCGAAAATTTATATATTTTGTCACATTTTGCAAAGCTCCTAGTCTCGGCCTTTAGTTTAATGTATAAGCTTTCGAAATTTACAAGAGTTACCTGCGGAAAACGTGCGTCTTGTCCGTTATGATTTTTTTCGCATCGTGCGGTAGCCGAGCGTGCACGCGGCACTATTGAGCAGCCTCTGCGCCTCTACCTGAGAATGGGTGAAGTAGCATCATAACGGACAAGACGGCTGTTATACGCTTGAAATAAATTATTTTAATATATATGTATGTGTATATATATATATAAATTTTCTGTGATTTAATTATGATATATACGTATGCATATATATATATACATATTAAAATCAACCACATAAAAATTTCTTAAATATGAATGAAATGTTATAACATTCAAATAAAATATTTGAATATATATATATTATATAGTAAGCAAAGCTTTCTTTTAACCAAATCCATGTCAATATTTTCTGTCTAATTTTTTAAAAATTATTTCAATTATTGCGGTTATTTATTTGGTAAAATAATGTACATTGTTCAAGTTTTTGTATTAATTGAAAATTTTATCTTTTCCTTTAACACCAATTTTCTACAATTTTATGTCTTTATTACAGGTCGCCGGAAGCTGTAGCGATGTTGATCGCTCCTAAAGTGACTGCTGCAGCAGACGAATTTTGCGCCGAGATTGAAGCCGTGCCGGGAGTTGTAATAGATACAAACTCGGATAATGATTCTGACTCCGACTCCGACTCCGATTACGATTTTGATTAAGAATAAAATTTTCTATTTTTGAAACGTTCCGTATGTATTTTGGAAATAAAAATAATAATTGCGTAGAATACACTGTTCACGTTTATTTTATTATCATGATTTTTTTAAATATATTAATTTATCTATTTAGCAGGATACTCGGCCATTTTGTTTATAACAATTTGCTGTAAGCTCTTTGTTGCAAGTTATAAACAATAGATATCGGATTGGTAATCAGCGACCTTGAAAACCCGTATATACCAATTTTTGTCAACATCTGGTAACTTTTTAACGTTCATGTCGGCCATATCGGATCGGCCATTTTTTTTACGATAATTTGGCTTGCGGATTCGTAATCAGCGACCTTGAAAACCCGTAAATACCAATTTTTGTCGACATCTGGCAACTTTTTAACATTCATGTCAGCCATATTGGATCGGCCATTTTGTTTACAATAATTTGGCTTTCAGATTCGTAATCAGCGACCTTGAAAACCCCTGTAAGCCAATTTTCATTCCCGTCAAAGGTCATTTGAGGTTTTGGCCAGGTTTTTGGGCTTTTCTCCTACTGTGCGATGGCCCCTTTTTTGACTGACCCGACTGGGCTAAAAGTGTAGATGTACCTGTCGAAGTTACTCATACAACTCTTAACCGTGGGAGCGCTTGAAGCCTAATTTCTTCAAGTAGGCAACAAAGAGGGAAACGTAATCTCTCATCCCTTCCGGATGTGACAATCAAGAGTCCCCTGTATTTATTAAGTAAAATAAATGCTGTTCATCAACAATAACAAAAACAAATCATTTGGACTTTCCCTAATGAAAACAACACTTTTTAACACAAAAAAAAATTATAAGTTTAAAGTATAATTACATTGTTATTGAAGTATTACAAGGTTTACCTTTATCGCTCTAGAAATAGATTTCTTTTTCACGTTAAAATGACGAAAACAAAATTCAAAGTAACATCAATTTCGCGCTCGGTCTATTGTCGAGTGAAGCTAGCGCCACAACCCTTTGCGCGATTGTAGCGCCATCCCTGTTGCCTTCATTTTCGGGCATCACTTAAAATGCCGAGGTTAGACTCCTGTATCTGGCCTCCATGATCCGATATATGGTGCTTCTCCCCTATATGCTGTTAGGTGTACAAATAAGTTTTCGGCCTGAGTATAAAAACAGCTGTATTGAATAAAAGTGCAAAAAAGGCCAAGTAATAGAAAATCCCTCAAAATCGTTATCGCTTGTTTTACTGTATAAAAAATTCTGGTTTATTTCCAATATCTCAAATTATACTTTTTATTTAAGTTTAAAAAATGGTTTCAGTATACTTCTTTAATGCAAATGTACAAAAAAAGTGAAATCACTTTTATGAAATAGCCAAGCAAGTTTACTCGTCATGTTGCACCCTAAATTGTTAAAGCTTAGGGACAATATTTTTGAAAATGTTTCATTTAAAAAAGTCATATTACTATTATAAGAAATAATCGATATCACCGTTAGATAAAAGTACAAAGTAGGTAGCACACAAGTACACTGGAAATGCTGTGCAACGACTTGGCGCACATGGTTAGGAAAAAGCTCGGGAAGATACCGAATTTTTCGTTCCGACCGCCCGCGAAAATAATTTTCCGTCGATATATCTGTGTATATATATATATTGTTACACCGTTACCGGCGAACATTGAGTTTAAGACGTCGGTCATCTCTATGAAGACTTTATTTGGTGACTCGTCGTTTTACAATTCGTATTGTGGAAAATGTTGGCGTTGTTCTTGAATGAGCTTGGAAATCGATTTGTAGATCGATCGACAGAAAATGCTATATCGAGCAACGGAGCGCGACTGATGTGTGTCTGTGACTGTCTGATAAATCGACTCTGAGTCTGCTTGATCGACACTGGCCTTTTAGATCTTCACGATTGCGTTTGAGATGTAACGTATTTCACATGATTGCGCATCTTGGAGACATAGTACATCATATGGAGATGTGTTCGAGATTTCGCCTGATTGCACATCTTGGTGAAATAGTGCATCATAGGGAGATGCGTTCGAGGCTCTGTTTCATTTTAACTCGACGTTCGAGTATAACATACTGTCGCTTGAAGTTTTTATCTCGAGGCGAAAGGTGTCAGGTTTCATTGTTACAATATATATATATATATATATTGTAACGTGGCGTCGACCTAGGGGTATTAGGAACATTTCAAATTATAATGTCCTAACAGGTACCAGGGCTATTAGCAATGATGTCTCCTGGAGCTTTATCGGTACGAAATTACTTTTTCCACCAGCAGGAGGATAACACAGTAATGCTAACCTCTAAACCTGCCGATGCTGTGGTTTAGAGATGCATACTTTATCCATTACATCGAAGTCTACAAGATGCAATATATTTCATAAGATATGCGGTTATTGTGTTGTAAGATAAAAGGTAAATGCTTTTATATACATTTTTTCGTATTATGCAAATAAATTAACATTTCAAGAGCCGTGTGGTCGAAGGGTACATCACTCATTCGATTCGTACTCCACATAAATCTGGTTGTCACCTGCATAATAAATCGTGACGATTTATGTTTTGTTAACCCGACAGCTGAGATGTTGAGATGACGAAACCCTTCGCCGAACTTTGTTTTTAACCATGCACGCCAAGTCCTTGCACAGCATTTCCTTTCTACTTGTGTGTTACCTACTTTGCACTTTTTTCTAATGGTGACATCATTTTTCTCTTATAATAGTAATATGACGTTTAAAAATGAGATATTTCCAAAAATATTATTAATAATATTAAGCTTTAACAATTTCATGTGCAAAATGACTAGTAAACTTGCTTGGCAATTTCATAAAAGTGACTTCACTTTTTTTTGTACATTTGCATTAAAGAAGTATAATGAAATCATTTTTTGAACTTAAATAAAAAGTATAGTTTGGGATATTTGAAATAAATCAGAATTTTTTATATAGTAAAATAAGCGATAACGATTTTGAGGGATTTTTCATTACTTGGCGTTTTTTTACTTAAAAAAAATTAGGTATACCCGAAAATGCGAATAACAGTGATGACGCCTCGATCGAACGCACTCATATATACAGTGGGTAAAAAAAGTGTTGTACACGTCGTTTTTTTTTTCAAATTATCTTTCGAAAAAAATAAAGTGCTTTATAGAGCAGTCGTGCTGTCGCTGAAGAACCCCGTAATCGGAAAAAAATAGAAGGCTAGTTTTTTGACAAATGATTTTGTAGGTGCCGCGGGTGCTAAATCCAAGTTTGCCTAAAAATCGGGGAGTAGCGTTTTTTTAGGGGATGAAAGAGGATGGCGATGGATTAATGCCAAACTACAACCCCTACGATATCGGTGCTGTGAGACAAAATGTGCAGAAAAATCCAGGCTTTGGTTTTGTCCACAGCGCCGTCGTCGTGGAAGCTCATTTTGGGAGTGAAAAAGTAGGGTGAAATTTTGAAAAATCAGTTTAAATTCAATAATTCTTTAGAAAAAATTCGTACACTTTTAGTTCAAATGGGAAAGTTGTAGCCCTTGAAAAGACGCGTCGATAAAGTATTTGATCATTACTCTCCGATAATATCTTCACGCCCCACAATATGGTTCAAATACCAAAAAAAATTGTTTATTGTATAACTCAAAAACAATTGATTTTTCGGGTATGGTTCGAATGTACGAAACGTGGAGAATACTTTTCCAACCCCTCTCGGGTATTGAAAATTCAAAATGAAATTCTGGGAAATCTATTGACCGCACGAATTCGGCGCCGCGGAAGAATTCCGCTGAACCCTTAGCTACATTTTTGTCCACAGCGCCAAACTCGTGTCTCTTTATTTTCGATCAATGTTTGTCCGGGAATTTCATTTTGAATTTCCAACCCCTGAGAGGGGTTCGAAAAAGCAAAATTCAAGAGTGGTCCTTAGGAACGAAAATATAGAGAAAATTATTATCTACATTTCGTACATTAAAACCATCCCCGAAAAATCGATTGTTTTTGAGTTATTCAATAAACAATTATTTAAAATACTTCACCAATTATTTTAGGGGTGAAGATATTTTCGGAGAGGGTCGATCAAATATCCGATTGAGGCGTCTTTTCAAGGGCTACAACGTTCCCATTTGAACAAAAATTGTATGAATTTTTCCTAAAGAGTTATCGAATGAAAACTGAATTTTTTAAATTTCACCCCATTTTTTCATCCCCAAAATGAACTTCCACGAATTCGGCGCTGTGGACAAAAATAAAGCCCGGATTTTTCTGAACATTTTGTCTCCCGGCGCCGACCTCGTGGGGGTTGTCGTTTTGTATTAATCCACTCCCATCCCCTTTCATCCCCTAAAAAAACCCTACACCCCGATTTTTAGGTAAACTTGGATCTAGCACCCGCGGCACCTACAAAATCACCTGTCAAAAAACTAGACTTCTAATTTTTTTTCCGATTTCAATATACAGCACGACTGTACTATTATGAAGTTTCTGTGTCCGATAGCTTATCCTAAATATACATGGTGTCTCTTTACAAAAACCTTGGAAAAACACGAACAAAAAAATAAAGCCAAATTAGCCACAGTTTCGTGTGAGACGTACAAATACTCTGTTTACCCACTGTACAGTAAAAAAAACGACTAGAATAAATGCCGAGTTTGGATTCCTGTATCTACTCGATCTATTCTCCATGGTAACGGGGCTGATTTTTCTCGTTGCCGAGCTGAATTACCGATTGATGGTAAGGAAGGTGTTCAACGATCGATCAGTAAAAACTCCACGTTACCATCGGGCTTCAATAGTGCCTCTGCAATTCGATTGTTCCTGCGGCCGGATTAGCAAGAAAGTTGCGCGGAGAAATGCGCGTTATCCCCTCTACCCTTTCCCTATCGCAAAAGCCGGTCCCGGCTCGCGCAGACTCCGTTCGCAACTCCTTCCTTATTTCTTTTTGATGTTTTATAATTCCCGAAGCTTACGGGCGACAGACAGCATAGTAACTGTGACGGTTGAAGCTACAAGGTCCTTGATTCTCAACGTACGAACGTGAGTATGGCGTTCAATACTGTCAGGAAATTCTGAGAAGTCAATCGAGCGCAAGCGATTGCCACACAGCCACGGCTATTTTCTCATTTATATCGAAAATTGCGGCAAATGTTTCGGTCCACGCCGCGTCTCGGCTCGCGGCCCGCTGCCTGTAACTCTGAATTTCGATCGCTTGCATCTCGTGCTAGTGACGCTGCTGTGCCGGCCGGCGTTCTTCCCACCCGCATTCGCATAATTTTTCATGCGGGTCTGCTCGAATACACAAGATCGAATTTTGATTCAATCTTGTGTATTTCATTTGTATACAAGATGTACAATGAGCTTAACCCGCTAACTTTGTGAATTACGCAGTTACCGAGTATTTTTTCGTTCACACTGAGCCTGCCGGATGTGTCCATTAGAATCAATTTTTCCGCTAGCCTTGAATTCTTTACGATTGACAGTGGAACGAGTAGAACAGCGTGATTCGAATAACTGCATGTTTTCGTTAGAGCGACGAGAGATTAAGGGGCAACACGACTAGAATTTTCAACAATTGATAATTTTTATTGGCTCTAGAGATGTTTCGAACCATCTAGAATAAGGGGGAAAAAAATTGGCACCTGTAAAAAAAGGCCGCAGGCCCGTGTGGGTCTGCGGTGGCAGTGGCTGGCCTGTGTGCGAGACCCCGACCGTTTCTCTCGGAACACAATTTTTCAAATCGGTACGCAGCATAACTTCAACAATTTTCATTCTATTCACTCCAAATTTTGAGCACATCTTTAAAATAACATTCCGAAGAGAAATTCGTGCGGGATTTTTCACGAGTTAATTATAACATTATTTATCAACAATCGATTGTGCTTTTTTCTGTCGAAAATTGAGTTTTCACTTTAAATGCTTGCCAATTACACATAATTTACTGTTTTCGAAATCCCCTACGTATTTGTCTAGCTATACTCATGAAAATTAAAAGAATTTTACAAATTTTTTGCCACATTCAAATTTGCGTCAGTTATACTGCGTGCCACTGCGATTCACTCATAAAACTAATTACACATCTATTTAGTATGAATATCAAGCTGTTAGAAAATATATGTATATTTTTTTTCGATGCACAAAATAGCCGACTACTAATATTTTCTTTTGTTATCTTTTTTTGAGGCTCTCCGCGGCGTGACATTTAGCATCCGCAATTTTGACCTAGAAGAAAAAACAAAAATTCTCGTCAAGCTACATTAGAATAACTAGAGAAGTACGTTCGGAATTAAAAAAGTATTGTTTTATTCAAAAGTTGTAGGTATTTGAACTTAAAAAATTAATTTTCAGTGAAAAATTTCGTTATAGCTGCTCATAAACTGCTCATAAAATGAAAAGTTTTCGATTAATCAGAAATTTCGTACGTACTGCAAAATGCAATTAGGAACATGACTTTTTAATTTGAAGTAAATCGAGTGGAAATTGTGAAGTTATTTGTCATGCCAATTGGAAAAAAGCTGTTTCGAGAAGTTTCGAGTAGACGGCCATTTTGTGCGTCGAAAAAAAATACATTTATTTTCTAACAGCTTGATATTCATACTAAATAGATGTGTAATTAATTTTATGAGTGAATTACTTTTTTCATACGAAAAAAATTGTTAAATTCGCACATGATTTTATACCCGTTACTGTGGTCTAAGGCCTTAACATGTTTCGCGAGAATGGCTCCAGCGTCACCATTTTGTATACATTTTTTATATAATTTTTTTGTTCACTTGAAAATATGACTAATAACATCCTTGAATATTATTATTCTCTTGTTTTTCCACAAAAAATCTCTTAGACGGTCTTTTAACTTTAGATACTAAAAAGGGCTATTTTCATGATTTAAAAAAAAAATGTTTATATTATAGATATTGATATAAAAGTTGATACACTTAATAAATACGCTTTCGAAATACAATAAACAAATGTCTAATGTATTTATGTAACCTAAACAAACTTTAAACGCGTTTTTCTCGAATTTCTCGAGTTCAGTAGTCTCGAAATCTTCAAAACTACTGAACCGATCCTTATGTTATTTTGCTATCTTCTATTTTTTTTTGCCAAAAACGGTGAAAAAGCACGTTTTTTTTTTTTTTTTTTTTTCGAAAAATGTCCGCCATTTTATTATTTTTGCATGTATAAAAAATCTTATGATATGCGCTATAGCCATACTGAATCTAAAACCGTTTGATTGTTTTGTTTTGGATGATCCATTTTCGAGATTTCATGAACAGCGCAGACCTACAATTTTTTAGGACATTTTTTTAACTACCGTTTTCGTCTGTAAACAGTGACTTGAATGAACAATTTTTTTAAATATGTATTTCGAGAGTGTATTTATTAAGTGTAACAATTTTACAATATGATTCTATAATAAATCTATATATAAACTTTATAATATAATATTTATTAAGTGTAACAACTTTACAATATAATTTAACTCTATAATGTAAACCGATGAAAAAAATGCATGAAAATAGCCTTTTTTAGCGTTTAAATGGAGAAGACCCCTAAATTTTAGACGTTCACCGATTGTCATTATCGGTCGAATTTAAGGAGTCCACAAAGACTTCAAATGTCAAGAATACGAGTTTTTACTTAATTATAGCCTGGGATCCTAATGTCCATTTTCAAGAAAGATTTTGTAAGAATTTTAAAAGTTTACCGAGTGATAATGATTTTTATAAAGGGTCTCAGAATTATACCCAAACCGCATACATTATGTTGAATGCAATGAGACCCATGAGATAAAATTTAGCTGCTGCTCGCTCCACTAAATAAAAGTACATGCTTATTCAGTTATTCGTAGCTAGTGCTACAGCACTGGTCGACGTGTAAAGAGTATTAGAACCCTGTGAAAATGAAACGAACGTATTCTGATGTTCTGGCACCAGTAAAAAAGAACGCAGCCTCCACCGAAACGTTGGGCATTAAAGAGTGATGATCATGACGCAAGTAATGTGGTCAATAATTCGAAAACAAGTGCGATAGATGTACAAGTAAAAAGAAACTAGTTATTTGTTAAAAACAAATGCATAAACATATTAAAAAAATAATCCGGTCGTAGAAAATGTTACAAGTAGTGCTCTGTCCGAATTTAAAGTGAATAGGACAAGTCGACTTTGTGACACGACTTGCACAGTTTCATCAAACGTAGTTTCGAAAAAAACGCCAAAGAAAATACAGTAGCGCAGTTGGTGATCGGACCTACGAAAAAAGTCGTTATACCTCGTTGAATTTTGGTATTTTTACAAAAAAATGTTATGCAAACTAGCGTTAAGACTAGGTTATAAATCTTTCCAAAGAAAAATGCAGCAAAAGAAGAGAAAATGTTGGATGAAGAAAACGAAAATCAGCAGATTTTACTGTTTCTGGGGATGGAACTTGGAAAAAAGCGTGTCATGGCTTCAGTATATGGCATAACTTCCGTCATTGCGCACCACGCTCGCCCCCCCCACCTTCTTATGGTACTTTCAGGGTCAGCGTGAGGTTCGGTCGGGTAACGACTAGTGTTGAGAGAGCTAATTAGACGTCTGGTGCTAATGATATAGTATCTATTATTCGAATTACACGGCTTCTGTTTTATACGCTTTGCATTACACGCGCATTGAGTAGTCACTTATTTCAGACAGCACAAAAGCTTTTTTTTTCGAAACGGTGCTAATTGGATTTATAATTTTTTGAAAGTCATCTCTTCCTAAGCCGAATACGTGCAAGAGAATTCGAGAACTCGACAAAGGAGTGTCGAGAGTTCGAAAATTCAGGAAAGAATTCTTGTTTTTGGTAAAGTCTAAATATAAAATTGATAAAGAATGATAACAGACCGTTTTTATCGTTGTGCAAACACTTGAATGATGATGGTGCAATCAGTCAGCTTGTTGCTGTATCTCACGAAAGTTCTTATAGCGGTGTAGAATCGGTCGATAAACTCTGCTCACTGAAATGAGCGATTAATGATGACTCAGCGGAAATTATAACGTGGGCGTTATTATTTATCACTGTGTGGTACGGCACGTTGTGCAACCAAACTCCTCTTTCGTTGACGCGATATTTCGCCGGCCGGCTGAATACTTTCATGTCATATTCAACGATACTGAATTATAAACGTTTTGTTTTTCCTATCCACTGTTTACTTTTTCTTATCGCAAGGAATATTTCAATTTCTAATCTTACATAGATAAACCAAATAATCACTGTACGTACTTTTCGTGGTACAGAGCTGCAAAAAAGTTTTCGTTATACCAGATGGTAGAGTATAAGGACAGTTGAACGTCGGGCGTTGAACTCTTGATTGAGTTTGCACTCGGATCGCTGCTAGACGGGAAAGTATTGTCTATGCGGATACACTTGATATGCTATAAAGTATTCTCCCGAATGACGATCGTACAACATCGCGCGTTTGCTCTTAGCTCGAATTGAATCTTTTTTGTCCCCGCATTTTGGAAATGACGTTAGTTAAAGGGCTATACCAGTGTGAACGCTGAAAATTTGGGTAATTTTCGGGAATTTTTTGGAAGAAAAGTACTCAATTAAATGTTTCGGAGAATTAAGAATATATTTGGCTATATGTAACCTATATTACATAATTTTTTCATCGAAAAATATTGAGATTCAAGCGACTTACGCGCTGCCTTCGGAGGCGCCAAAAAAGTTTCTCCACTGCTGACATGATTCCGGCCAATTGAGTAGCTGAAACCGAAAAAGGAAAAAATGTCGTTAAACTGGAAGGTATTTCCTGTTCAATGACGTAGGATTTTCGAAAAATATCAAAATCTAACAAAATGGCGTAGTTATGAAAAAGTCTGTTTTCTTGTCTGTAAAATGGTCGTTTTTTTCAATGCCAAATCGTCAATTTTCATCCATTCAAAAATATCCTACGTCATTGTAGAGTAAATATATTCAAGAGTACTCAGTTCGAATTTTAAATCAATCGGATAATTGCTCTTTGGGTTACAATGTCAGCAAATTTGCAAAATCTCATTTCGAGAAAAACGCGTTTAAAGATTTAACTATCGATTATTGCAAGATAAAATTATTAGAGATAAGGCCTTGGAATTTTTACAGGATATATTCTTGAAAGTATAAACTGTCGAAAAAGGCAAAAAAATCGATTTTTTGAAAGTGTCACACTGGTAGAGCCCCTTAAAAGGAAACTCAATTGTGCAATAATTGACCTCACCTCATCGGTAAAAAATAAAAGTAGACCCTCTACTTGTATATTCATTTTCGGAGGGTATTTTCCGTTCAGAACGAGGTGAAATAACATCCTTCATAGCATATTTTCAATCAAGTACTTACGGTAGACCGAGCGCACTCTTTTGATTTCGATAGATTTTGTTCAAATTTTAACCAGACATTGTTCGTAGCATTATGAATGTTTGAGTTAAATTTCAGAACAGTCGACTGTTTAGATTAGAAGATAATAGGTTTCAAAATTGCAACTTTTAACACTGTAGGGTCTGCATA
Source organism: Ophion obscuratus (assembly GCA_964007375.1). Classification (NCBI taxonomy): domain Eukaryota; kingdom Metazoa; phylum Arthropoda; class Insecta; order Hymenoptera; family Ichneumonidae; genus Ophion; species Ophion obscuratus. Next base: position 77,697,176 of record OZ023312.1, read on the forward strand.
GAAATGTAGACAAAATAATTTTCCGTAAAAAATATTTGTCCCCTATAACAATAAGACATATGGCAACACTGCATTGTTCCACGTTTCCGATAACGAAAGTTTGCGCGGCATATTTAAAATAATACTGCAACACAAATTTTTATTTGGAAATGATTTTTAATCGAACAAAGCTTTCAATTAGTTACGAATTAACCAACACTTTTATTTGTTAATGAAGATAACATAAACAATATAGAATATTAATATTCATAACGCAAATATATTTTTAATGTTAAAAGTTTTTAATTTTAGGAACACGATAATAATTTTTTTCTCGAAATATTCGACAATACTGTTCTGCGGTGTTGCCATATGTCTTCTTATTATAGGGGACAAATATTTTTTCTGGAGAATTATTCTGTCTTTACTGAACGTTTTTAGCAAAACTGAATAATAAAGGCAATCCAAACTTTTTTCACTATTTCCCTAACTAGTTTTCCATCTAAACATAATTTGTTTTGAAAATTTATAAACACAATAGAATGGTACGACGAATTATGTGCCATGACTTTCGGTCAATGCAGACTCTGCAGTGTTAAACGTTGAAATTTTAAAACCCATTATCTCCTAATCTAAATAGTCGACTGTTCTGAAATTTCACTCAAACATGCATAGATATGTGAACAATGTCTGGTTAAAATTTGAGCAAAATCTATAAAAATCAAGTACGCGCGCTCGTTCTACCTTAATGCAGAACGTCAAAGTCTACAAATTTGACAAAATCGATTTGTTTTCTTCTTTTTATTATTCCTTAGACCTTTCTTTATTAAGAAAGGGCTAAGGAATAATAAAAGGAAGAAAAAAAATCGATTTTGTCAAATTTTTGAAATGATAAGCAAGCCGCGCGCTCAGGTAGCCCAATAGGGCTCCAAACAGTATAACGGTAATCCAGTTCTCAAAATTACTTCGAATACTTCTCCATTTCGTTTTAACGTTTTTATACTGTGCTACATTCAGTTACGTCCCAACCTTCGGACAGAGCAGACATGCAAATAATTCTGTAAAATGAACAGTAAGAAAGGTACGAAAACGAATAAATTTCGCGCGCATCGAAATTCAGTGACGAAAAAAAAGAAAATTTCGAGGAAATCAGTATACTGGAAAAAGCAGTGAGAATAATTTTCGAAATATATAAATATATAATGAAAGCGAAATTCGAAAAACTTCAAACGTTACAGCCCGTCAACACTGTGCCTCACCGCTCGGATCTGGAGCGAGCGTAAACTTCAACCCGTGCGGAAATTGAACTAGGGCCTTGGTCGGGCCTATATGGAATTTCCCTAACTTTAATAGGGCCCTAATCGTGTAGCCTCACATGGGCCCTTAGTGGCCGGTCACATTTTGCTACTGAGGTCCATTAAAGGCAGAATAATGAGGGCCTTCAAGGATGCCTGATCGTCGCCTCATGTAAATCATGGTGTGCCCATAAGTTATCCCTATCAATGGATATGCTCACGTGTGTGTAAATGTATGTGTTTTTGCGTATATGTTCCATTTATATAAGGTCACGATACACTGCCAAATTTTTTATTTGATTTAAATAGGATCTATTTAAATGAGATACTTTTTTTCCTTGTCTCACGGCCTATTACGATCTTATTTGTTACAAAGATATTTTTTTATTCGTTTCAGCGATTCTTTTTAAGTATCAAATATATTTAAATCGAATAAATAAATATTCCATTCAAATAAATCCTCATTTGCTTACAATGTGCACTGTAAATCTAAGTGTAACTATGTGCATGAAATATTTCATAAATCCAAAACGAAATGAAGTACTTCATTGCGAGTTTACCACAACGATTTTGTATCGTAATTCGTCATGCCCTGGCCTTTCGGAATGATTTTTTTCGAAGAAAATATTTCACCTATATGGGTATTGAACCTAGTACTTACCTACTCATAGCTACGCACGCTGCCCCTATGTTACCGAGTGCTTGTAACATCTTAGTCGCAGATATGGCATAAGAGACCAAATTAATTTCTATAATTATTTGCTGTATCACATAAACTATACCAATTAGTTAATATCATTGTGATAATTAGAGAGTTTTATCGAATAACATGCGCATAACCTATATATATATATATAGATATATAATTCCTCTCTTTCCACCCTCTCTACCCCCACACCCCTTTGATATGAGTGTTGCAATAAAGACAGACCATTAGTTCAATTGAATAGAAAAATGGTTGACTCTACGAAAATTCTATTTAATTAAAATTTAAAAAAAAATCAAATAGATCCTTTCACCGAATTCAAGTAAATTGTTTTTTGAACAGATGAAACCGAATCACAGATTTATTAGGATTAAATGAGATATTTAGTTATTGGACGATATTAAATAGATTTCGATTTAAAACCGATGTGTTGGTCTAGTGATTAGCGTGCTTGCCTCTGAAATCAACACATCGGGACGTCGCAGGTTCGAATCACCGTCTCGTAGTTTCGTCGAGAAATAAAAACACAGGCGTGACGTAGCTCCAGTTCTACACAGATGTCGCGCACACGGACCGGTACGTGTGTGTGTCAGATGTGTATGGCTGTAGCCTGTGAGCTATTTCTCGACGAAACGCGACTAGCTCCGAGGCTGGGAAGCGAACTCGTGACCGGCTGTATCGGTATAGGTTTTCCGCAGTTTCCCTATACCCATGACAAAAAAAAAGTCATGGTGAATGCGATACAGAGGGAGAAGTCGGCTGCGGCCGCAAGGTGGGGATCGACTAGGGATGTGGATTGGAGAAAATGGTGGGAAATGTAAAAAGGGGGAAAATCCCTGTACATGGAAGCTAAAACTGGCGCAGCGTTCGCCGTAGCAGATACAATCAAAAAAAATAGATTTCGATTTGAACAAATAAATATATTTAAAATAAATAATTCCAATAATGGAATGCAATAAGAAAAATTTGATTTCACTCGAAATCTAGATAATTCAAATTTAAATAAATCAAATAGCCGCGGTTAGTTAATATCAATCGAATTTCTCTGTCAGTGTAGGTGTTTGCTTTGCCATGTAGTAGATGGCGTTGATAATTTTGGATGCAACTTGAGCAAAATAAATTGCTTCCCCTTCGAAAGTTACATTGGAAAAATCAAACGTTCTATTGGAAGTCCAAATAGGTATCTGGTTCAATTTTGTCGCAGCCAGAATGAAAAAGACATTTTCTTTGAGCAGCCAAGAGAAATTCCTCCGAAATTTCAGTTACGAAAGAGATGATTAAAGCCGAGAAAATAATTGCCGAAAAATTGATTTTTAATAATAGCACTACGATTATCACTACCACGCCAAATAACGTTGTGCTTTTAAGCAATGGATGTGTAGTAGAAATTAGACAAATATTCGGATCCAATCAATGTCTAGAATATTTTTTGTTAGAAGGTAATACGTAATAGTAAAAGGTAATAATCTGGAAAACGAAAACCGATTCATTGACTTATCCTACACAATCAGGTAAAGTTCATGAGTGGAAAATATCATCAACATCTTCGGAAGAAATAATTTTTCATATGGAAAGTATTCGGCGAAAAATAGTCACTATGAAAATGTAAAAAAATACCGAATGGGATTATTCAAACATACGCGCTGGCATCACTCCATGAGTGAATAAAGCAATAAGAGTAATATGTAATTTTTTGAAGGATTTGTAAATTTAATATATCATAATTTTTAATGCCCTCACGTTTTTATCCTATTTTCATCTATTATCGTATAATTGAGTGTAGCAATTAGAATACCACAATCGATTTAGTTCAAGCTATATATACTGGTCCGGTTCCTTTAATGCCCAAACCTGGCCCTATTGTGGCAATCCCTGTCGGGATTGCCATATAAGGGCCTTCAAAGGTTTATTTAAGGCTTCCCTGCTAAGGAAAGCCTCAAATAAGCCTTTAAAGCCCCTTATTTTAATGAGGGATGCCCTGTCAATTTTCCGCACGGGAAACGCGTTTTTCGCAAAATTGCATTATCGGAATTGGCGTGCAGGATTACTCAAAAACTTTTGAGCCGATTGGGTTGAAACTCGAGGGTAGAAATATTGATAATATGCTGCCTTTTACTTGACGAAAATTGTTTTTGAAAAATTAGAAAAAAACGACTTTTTTAATCCAAATTTTACAGAAATGTTGCATGAAATGTTGATTTTTTTTGTAAATGCGTGATATTCTCATAATTTGCATTTCCTTCATTTCAAATACCGTCAAATAGAAACCATGCATGTTCTAACTGCACAAACGTTTGCATTTTTTTTGCAAATCCAAATCTACGGGAAGCTAAACTGCATGCCGATTCGCAACTCCGGATTTAAAACCATGGTTTCGAGAAAAAAAAGCGTTTGAAGTTTCAAAACTGGTTTAGAAGCTATCATCCACACGACGGAATTGAAGGGGCCTTCTCACTTTAGACGCTAAAAAAAGGCTATTTTGATGAATTTTTTGGATAGGTTTATATTATAGATATTGATATAAAAGATGTTACACTTGATAAATACACTTTCGAAATAAATTTAAAAAATTATTTATTTAAGTCACTATACATAGACGAGAATGTTAGTTCAAAAAATGTTCTAAAAAATTGTAGGTTTGCGCTGTTGATGAAATCTCGGAGATGGATTATCCGAAACAAAACAAACAAATGGTTTTAGGTTCAGCATGTTAATGGGCATATCATACGATTTTTTATATATGCAAAAATAACAAAATGGCGAACATTTTTCGAAAAAACAAAAAAGTGTTTTTTTTCACCGTTTAGGGTAAATATAATAAATATCAAAATTTAAAAAATCCTTGATATGCGCTATAGCTATAGTTGTAATGAATATGGGTTTAAAATTTCATAAGGATTGGTTCAGTAGTTTCAAAGATCTTAACAACAACCCGTCGAAAAACGTTGTTTTGAGAAAAATGTGTTAAAAGTTTGTTTGGGTTACATAAATACATAAATTTTTAAAAATGTATTTCGAAAGTGAATTTATTAAGTGTAACAACTTTTATGTCAATATCTATAATATCAACCTATCAAAAAATTAATGAAAATAGTCTTTTTTAGCGTCTAAAGTGAGAAGACCCCTGAAGCTGCCATTTGAATTCTGCGTGTAGCCACCGAGGCATTTTGATTGTAGGTCTTTCTCGGTTGTTACGTGGTAGTTGTATATTTTTTGTGCAACGACTGGACTAAACGACTACAAATTGCTGCTTCCACTGTCTAGGCTGTTTCGTGCGTTTCGGAGCGCTTGCAGGCGCTTCGGAAAAAGAGCTCTGAACATTTAAAAAATAAATCTTCATGTATAATTTCTTTTGTACATCATTCTTGTGTTGTTTATAAATAATTTATTTAGTTTATAACAATTTAGTAAATAAAAAACAGTCTGAATATTTTTTCTACCCAGATTTAACGTCTTAAAGTAAGAGACTTGGATTTCGAGTACGGCTGCTGAAAAGTAAAAAATTCTGAGTATGATGTTACGTTGGAAGATCCAGCTCACCGATATGCAATTATCCACTTCCTTACGATGTTCAAGTTGCACATTGAAAAATTACAGTGCAAAGTTTGTCACGACAGTGTAATAACTTTACGTAATTGAGAGTATGCTCTAAGTTTCAAGTTAAACTTGTCGTGCACGTGGGGTAATTATTATTTTATAGTTATATAATCAAGTTCATTCTTTAGTAAATCACACCATAAAAGGTTCCTTCGAAAAGAGATTTGGAAAACCGAATTTTAGAATACATTAGCATGCGTTGCACGATTAGTATATGTTGATTGTAAAAGTGAGAATAAAGAGGCAATTGAAAAATATTGAACGCCTCCGGCCTATTAGGATCTACCTAATGATGGCAAATGCGGATTCGTTTTGCTTGCAGGAAAAATGCCGAACTACAAGCTCACGTATTTTCCGGTTAAGGCTCTCGCCGAACCAATTCGTTTCATCTTTGCCTACGCTGGCGTGGAATACGAGGATAATCGTTTTGACCGAAATGATTGGCCAAAAATAAAACCCGGTAAGTCGAGAATAACAGAGTGAAGCTACTGTGCGATCAAAATAAACGACCGATATGTAATCCTGAAAAAAAAATCCGTTCTGCTCCCGTTTATACAATAAGCCATTGTGTCGTGGTGACGAACAATCGTGACGATTCAGAGAGACGATATTCAATGGACAATTGAGTTTGTTGCTAAACACAAAGGCTTTTTTCGTCTCTCTGCTTACGCGATTGAATCGTCGCCGTCTTTATTTATCTTTTCTTAAATCGAAAATTTTCTTTCTATTCTGCGATATGCATGTTCAGCGCTTTGTACGACTCGAATTTCAAATTAAGTCGAAGCTATTCAAAATTTAGGGCGAAATGGAATGTTAGCAATACTCTGGCATGCACGAGAAACTCGACCTAATTGGTCTGATTATAATTACGTTGTGTCCTTAAGGGGCTATACCAGTGTGAACGCTGAAAATTTGGGTGATTTTCGTGAATTTTTTGGAAGAAAAGTACTCAATTAAATATTTCCGAAAATTAAGAATACATTTGGCTATATTTGACCTATATTACATAGTTTTTTTATAGAAAAATATTGAGGTCTAAGCGACATATGTGCTGCCTTCGGAGGCGCCAAAAAAAAAAGTTCCTCTGATGACATGATTCCGGCCGATTGAGTAGCTGAAACCGAAAAAGGAAAAAAATATCTTTAAACTGGAAGGTATTTCCTGTACAATGACGTAGGATTTTCGAAAAATGTCAAAATCAGACGAAATAGCGTAGTTATGAAAAAAATTCTGTTTTCTTGCCTGTAAAATGGTAGTTTTTTTCAATGCCAAATCGTCCATTTTCATCCAATCAAAAATATCCTACGTCATTTTAGAGTAAATACATTCAAGAGTACTCAGTTCAAATTTCAAGTCGACCGGATAATTGCTCTTTGAGTTACAATTTCACCAAATTTGAAAAATCTCATTCGGAGCAAAACGCGTTTAGAGATTTAACTATCGATTCTTGCAAGATAAAATGATATTGATATTAATCATACTGATATTCTTGAAAGTATAAACTGTCGAAAAAAGCAACAAAAAAAATCGATTTTTTGAAAGTGTCACACTGGTATAGCCCCTTGAAAAACAGTACCGCGAATCGTATCCAAACTGCACAGGATGATCAGCAAAAAGATTATAAGCTTCCAGAAAAAAAAATCAGTTTCGTGGTAGCATTTCGACCTGGCCCCATAAGAACCTTAATCCGATGACAATGCAATTATCGGCAATGCTCAGCACATGAAATTTTCATAATGAATGAATGATTCGGAAGTTTGTTCGCTATTGTTTAACTGTATTTTTTTTAAAAGCGGGCCATTGGAAGACCTTGAACCTTCTAAAGCATGGGTGGCCAACCTATGGCCCGCGGGCCACATGCGCCCCCCTGGAGTCATGTTGTAGCTCACGGAGCTGGGTCAAATGAACATAAATGTTAACTCTGATTGTACATATCACCAAAAGAACACTAAAACCAAACCTGCTTGTTTGCTTCAAAAAAGGGACAGGTGGGAAAAAAGGTTGGCCACCCATGTTCTAAAGGATACTACGAAACGTCTTGAATCCGGTTTCAATGCCAATGTCACAAAACTGCTTCTTACGCTTCATCAAACCCAAACGAATTCACGATTTTTTCAATTCATTAAGGCCTTAGGCCACAGTAACGGGTATAATATTATGTGCGAATTTAACCATTTTTTTCGCATGAAAAAGTGATTCACACATAACATTAAGAGGCCAGTCCACTTTGGAGTCACGAAAAAGGCTATTTTCGCGATTTTTTAAAGGATTTTATAAAATATATGAATATAAAAGTTGTTGGGCTTGATAAATAAAGTCTTAAAATTAAAAAAAAATTTAATTAAGTTTTATTCGTTTTTAAGTACAAAAACTATAGTTTAACGTAACGCATCGAAAATAGGTGGGCTAGGTAGCTCCATCACAACTCGGCGACGGCTTGTCTGAAACGAAAAAATTAAAGTCCATTAGATTCAGTATGACACCAGCTACAAAATGATCCTCGGATATAAAGTTTTATCAAAAAATAATAAAATGGCAGATGAAAAACGAAAAAAGTTTTTTTATATGCGTTTTTCCGCAGTTTTTCGCGAAAAAAAGAGTAAAAATAAAAATTTTAAAACCATCGAGGGTCATCTTGTTGGGAATCATGTTTACAATATGTGCTTCAAATTTTAAAAGAATCGGTTTATTAGTTTTAGAGATACGATAGAGCTAGATTTTGAAAACGTTGTTTTCAGAAAAAACGCGTTTGAAGTTTATACTATGAAAAACTCTTACCTAAACTCAATCGGCAATTCCTGCACCGTACAAAATCCCTTCTGATTACTCATCATCGTCGATTTCTTCAAGTCTTGCTTGCTTTAGATTTTTTTAAATGTTCAAAGTGCACTGGCTCCGTAATTACACACATCTATTTAGAATGAATATCAACCTGTTAAAAAAATATATATATATTTTTTTCGATGTACAAAATGGTCGACTACTAATATTTTCTTTTGTTATCTTTATTTAGGCACTTTGCGACGTGACATTTAGCATCCACAATTTTTTACCTAGAACAAAAAACAAAAATTCTCGTCAATCTACATTAGAATACCTAAAGAAGTACGTACGGAATTGTAAAATTATTGTTTTATTCAAAAGTTCTAGGTATTTGAACTTGAGAAATTAATTTTCAGTGAAAAATTTCGTTATACTGCTCATAAATTGCTCATAAAATGAAAAGTTTCGGATTAATCAGAAATTCCGTACGGACTTCTCTGCGAAATGCAATTAGGAACATAACCTTTAAATTTAAAGTAAATCGAGTGAAAATTATTGACGTTATTTGTCACGCCAATTGGAAAAAGGCGTTTTCGAGAAGTTCCGAGTAGTCGAAGTACATCGAAAAAAAATCTAACATCTTGATATTCATACTAAATAGATGCGTAATTAATTTTATGAGTGAATAACTTTTTAATACGAAAACAATGTTTAAATTCGCACATGATTTTATACTCGTTACTGTGGCCTAAGGCCTTAAGGAGGTACGGTGATGACCACGCTAGTAAACTAAGAGTTTATTTTTCGCCATAGTACCGCTACGTTTTAGACATATGTGTGTGGCCTATATTTCGAGAAATATTTTTTAAGTATTGAATTTCAAGCAACTTATTATTTTTATAATATGAAAACAAACGTAATAATCTACTACTCGACTTCAGTAGTACGCCATATCGTCGACGTTTAGCAATGTTGCATTTTCGATAGCTGTCATCGGTCCCATGCGCTCGGCTTATTATTTTTGGTAGCCGGTAAACATGGAGAATGAAAATAAGTACTGTAGAAGTTTATCAAGAGAGTAACAGGATTGTACCTGAAGTCCAGTTTAGAGACAATGGTAGATTCTGTCGGACAAGAATTAGAGAGTGAAAAGATGATATTGCGAATGCAAATGAAAAACGTCGCGTTGACGTTAACCTCAATATCCAATGTCCAATCTGTCCGAAGTCAAAACATATTTCATCGATTGTTATGTTATTTTTCTCTTTCCTAATTTTCACAATATTTGCAGATATAAAAACGAACGTTCATTTTATATGACGGTTTTTCCATGCAGAATTTACATATAAATTCGTTGTATGCATGTCGCCAGAAAGATTGAGATGCCTTAGCTATACATAAAAGAACTTTGAGTAAATATCGACGAAAGGCCTTTTATAATCGATTAAAAAACGTACGGCTTCACACAACCATATTTTTAATTCGCGTTGAAAATATCCGATAGAAGAATCAAATTTGCGCGGGTATCCGGCGTTGCCACACTTCGAGCAAGATGGCTGCGGTTACGTCACGAGACGCCTCTCTCGCCGAATACTTCGGTTTTTTGCGACTTTATTTCTAAATTTATTGCTTATTTCTGCGGTGAGCTTTCCAATTCAAGTTGCCTTATTGATCACAACGAACCAACGAACGCAACCGTCAGTTTTTTTTACGCGTGTCTTGGCTCCAAGTAGCACAAAAAATCGATATATGAGAGGACAGGCACATTTTGTCGTCTACGTGTGACTAATTGACCAACTTTAACAATTAATAACTCGGAAACTGTACGGTAAATCTCGCGGAAACTCCGCATACGCATGGACAAAGCTCTCGACAATGTTATTTTAAAAAATCGGGCTTTTATCTTGGACTCGCTCCAATCACCGTACCTCCTTAAGTTTGTCGATTGCTCCTCAACATCGCGTACCCCTCAAATTGTCCTTCCGCAATATCATCGAAGGTCGATGAATAAATGAACATGCTTCTTTTTTATCGTCCTCCGTGAAACACCAGAAATGCCATTCGGTCAAGTGCCAGTTCTGGAAGTGGATGGCAAAAAGATCCATCAGTCGACGGCTATTTGTCGTTACTTGGCCAAGCAGTACGGCCTGGTGGGCAAGGATGACTGGGAGAATCTTGAGATCGACGCCGCAGTCGACACTATTCACGACTTACGTGCAAGTAAGGAAAATCGGGATATCGCGAGACCGAAAAATCACTGCACTCCGAAGATTCGCGATGATAATCCACAAGTATCAATAAAACAACACTTTTGTTTCATTTTGCGCGACAGAGATCGGGGCCTATCATTACGAGAGCAACGAGGAGGTCAAAGAGGGCAAATACGGGCCGCTCACGAAAGAGACGATACCGTACTACACGGAACGCTTGGACGCCCAAGTGAAGAAGAACGGTGGTTATCTCGTGGGTGGAAAGTTGACCTGGGCCGATTTCGTTTTCGTCGCTCTTCTTGATTACATCAATTTTATGGCCAAATTCGACATAATCGAGAAGCACGAGAACCTCAAGCAGCTCGTTAAGACGGTGCACGAACTTCCGAAAATTGAGGCATGGATTGAGAAACGCCCGAAGAGCGAATGTTGAAAGAGGAGCCTAATGTATTGAACGTTCCACCTCATTTTTTTTCTACTCATGCTTTGTACTCAATGTTATTTTACGAATTTGTCGGGTGGACGCGAATAACTTTTGAACATAGAGGTGTAGAATCACCATGTTGTATTTTGCATATTAATAAAAAATAAAAAGAAAACACGTAACCCATACAAGCCCAAGCAAACTTCGATTTGTCATCATCGGTAATAAACTAACGGAGACAAATCTAAATCCGTCCAAGGAACTGATAATCGACCGCGACTACAAAAAGTAGCATCGCATTTGCCATTGATATCGACTCGGTTGAAGTGGCTTTCTAAGTAATTGATACTCTGGCGTCGATTCGCACAATCTTGCTTCGCTTCGTTGTTGCTATGCTCCGCTCGCTTAGTAATATTATGAAAAGCGATAATACCCTGATGGAAATCCGCTTATTGGAATTCGACAAATAATGTTGAAATCTGTTAAAAAATGTCAGAAACTGTGAAAATGAATAGATTCTAACATAATTTGATGGAATCGTACATATTTTGATAGATTCTGTCGGAAATAATCTATGAAAATCGGACAGAACCTCACATATTATGTTAACTTTACGGAATGTCATAAAATCACAGAATTCGATACTTTCTGTCATCTTTTTGTCAGAAAATGTCATCTTTTAACAAAAAATGATAAAATTAATTTTCCATTTTTTGACATATTGTTGCATCGAAAAGAATGACAGAAAATGATAGAAAACGATAATTTTTATGATAATTTGTTGTCACATTTTTGTTGAATTCTGACAGATTTCAGCTGTCATTAAATCACAGAGTTTGATACTTTCTGTCATCTTTATGTCGGAAAATGTCATCTTTTAACAAAAAATGATAAATAAGTTTTCCATTTTTTTACATATTGTTGCATCGAAAAAAATGACAGAAAATGTCAAAAAATGATAGAAAACGATAATTTTTATCATAATTTGTTGTCACATTTTTATTGAATTTTGACAGATTTCAGCTGTCATTAAATCACAGAATTTGATACTTTCTGTCATCATTGTGTCGGAAAATGTCATCTTTTAACAAAAAATGATAAATCAGTTTTCCATTTTTTGACATATTGTTGCATCGAAAAAAATGACAGAAAATGTCAAAAAATGATAGAAAACGATAATTTTTATCATAATTTGTTGTCACATTTTTATTGAATTTTGACAGATTTCAGCTGTCATTAAATCACAGAATTTGATACTTTCTGTCATCATTGTGTCGGAAAATGTCATCTTTTAACAAAAAATGATAAATCAGTTTTCCATTTTTTGACATATTGTTGCATCGAAAAAAATGACAAAAAATGCAAGAAAACGATAATTTTCATCATAATTTGTTGTTACATTTTTCGTGAATTCTGACAGATTTCAGCTGTTAGTGAAAAGGAGCTTTATTGTGAATAAAGTCAGAAATAGCATAAACTACATTTGTATGGAATATTTATTTTATTCAATATTTATTCTAATTGTCGATTGTACATCCCTGTGGTATAGTCGCTATATATTTTTAAGATCTCAACAGTTGCCAAATATGTGTCACCAAATAAAAGTATTATTGAATATAAAGTCCCAAATTTCTTTCTTTCAGCATTTCCATTAAAATTTAGAAAATTATATGTAAATTCCATCAAATATTGACGAATTCTGACAATTTATTATCAGAATCGATAATTAAATGTCAAAATTCATCAGAATATATCATATATTTATAATGCAAAATGTCAAAAGTTAACAAGTTCGGTCATTATATGACAAAAAATAAAAAAGAATGATATAATTTGACAGATTCGGTCATAATATTTCATGAATGTTAAAGAATTCCATTTCATTCCATTAAATAATGACATTTAATGACGAAAATCTCACAAAAAATAAGAAAGAATGATATAATTTGACAGATTCGGTCATAATATTTCATGAATGTTGAAGAATTCCATTTTATTCCATCAAAAAATGACATTAAATGACGAAAATCTCACATAAAATGGAAAACTCTTACGACATTATATGACATATTATGTAAGATTCTGACAGAAATTACTGAATTATAACATTACTTTTCTGATAAAATACGACAGATTCTGTAAAGCATGTTCCAATTTCCGGTCAGAAATCATGAACTTTTCACAGAAAATGTCAAATCTCGAAATAATATGACAGATTCTGTCGTATAAATGACATATTCTGACATTATTTCTCATTGAAAGTTGACGGAATATTATCAAATCTGACATTTTTAGTTAAAATCTGACGAATTCCAATAAGCCGATTTCCATCAGGGTAATAACGTCGAGCAAGTTATGTGTCGTTTGCGGTGCGCCAGCGTGAGAATAAGCGAGTCTTATGTCGACGCATCGGAGGAAGATCTCTACGAGTGTCTACACGAGTAAAGGGTGTCTCAAAATGACCTGACATTTTAATTTATTAATAAAACGTATTATTTATTTGAAAAGAACGAATATTTCGATTTCGATATAAGGTAAAAATATAGAGGTTATGTGAGGTACACAATATCCACGGTCGTATATACAGGTCTGGGCACTCCCGTATATTCCGTATACCCCAAAGCGTGCCTCTATCCGACGCCTCTCTTTGCGGAACTGGCCGCAAAAGCGTGGAGCGCTGCTATCCCGGAGGCATGTGCGACGGAGCGCGATGTATGCGCGTATGCGAATTGTCTTTCCCTTCACGTGGCTGTGATGAAAAATTAATACATCCTAAATAATTAGTCGAACACAAAAACTAAAAGCATAAACCGAAAATATGAGCGATGAGCCATTAGTTAATGATACTCATCGTCTTCGACATGGATATGCCGATTGAACTATCGCTCAATCCAATTACATTTTTTTTCGTTTACGGAAAAGTACATTCGAAATTTACGTGTAGCACGCATTCCTTTCATTAGTAGTAGTAGTAGTTGAAAAGTAGTAGAAGATATCAGTAGTCATCATTGGGAATTTTAAATAATGAGACGTGCTCCGGGTTATTTACGAGGGTGGGGTGAAAAGTTTCCGGCCTGACCAAGAGATGGTGCCACTAGGTCTAGTTTTGGAGCGGCGTCCTACAGTACCATTCCTACCGAGCTTGTATGTACAGTTTCAGCCCAATCGCTACGTTAGTTTGCGTTTGAGAGCACATTGCGGGAGACGCTTCCGTTGTTTTCGTAAAAATGGAAAAATTGGAAAAACGTGCTGTCATCAAATACTTCCATTTGAAAGGTTTTACACCAAAACAAATAAAAGAAGAGATAGATTCAACACTAGGAGACTCCTCCCCATCATATTCAACTATCAAGCAGTGGGTTTCTGAATTTAAAATGGGTTGTGTGAGCACCTCTGACGAGCCTCGCTCAGGACGGCCCGTTGAAGTCACAACTTCAGAGATGATTGAAAAAATCCATAAATTAGTGTTGGAAGACCGCAGGTTGAAAGTGTATGAGATAGCTGAGACCTGTAGGATGTCAGCTGAACGTGTGCGAAATATTTTGCACAACCATTTGAACATGGAAAAGCTGTGTGCAAGGTGGGTGCCGCGTTTGCTAACACTCGACCAAAAACTGCTTCGAAAAACCATTTCCACCGACAATTTGGCGCTGTATAGGCGTAATCCAAACGAATTTTTGCGTCGATTCATAACTGTTGATGAGACATGGGTCCACCACTACACTCCTCAAAAAGATTTAAGAGCAACGAAGAAGTTATCGAAGCTGTAAATCAGTATTTTGAGGAGCTTGACGAATCTACATTTAAAACTGGTATAACTAAATTAGAACACCGTTATGAGAAATGTATCAGTGTTGATGGAGATTATGTTGAAAAATAAAGCAAAAAAAATGTTTAAACATCGTTTTTCTTGGTCGGGCCGGAAACTTTTCACCCCACCCTCGTATGTATCCACTTCTACATCCCGGAATCATGCACCGCTTCGGCATCGCAATATATAGACACTTCATCTTTTGTTATTCCGTATTGAATAAAAACCGTGGCTACGATACACTCGAAATCACCCCGCCAAAACGAGGTTAGGCCACACGTACATACGACCGTCACCACACAACGCGCATGCCATGCCCCGTAAACGCGGTATAAACAAAAGTGCCTCCCCTTCACTAGCGCCGCGGTGGAATGCGCAAATAGAGGCGTCACTTAGAGTCACGCATTTTTGAACGGAGTGCCCAGACCTGTGTATACGACCGTGACAATATCCGATAAATGGTATAAACGGCGTGGACTTGTGAGACATGTTCTTTCAACAAGGTGGCGCAAGCTGCCACGCTGCGGGCGAAACAATGCAGTTATTACAGACGGAGTTTCACGGTCGTGTAATCTCGCGCCGCGGCGATGTGAATTAAGTCATTAGATGATTTTCTTTTTTCATTGTTAAGATCATGTGCGGTTTCTAAAGCAAAGTATTTCTTTTTTTCCTCAACAATTATCAACGATATAGCACTTTAAATTGTCGTTCTGTTGGGCTCGGCTGAAACGCGCCGAGAGCATCCGAAGTTACCCGAGCGCTCTGTGATGTCAACGTTCGAACGCCGGCATACGAACTACTCGTGTAATACGAGTTTTCTGTCAACGATGGCAACGACAAAATCGTATAAGACTTGTTTCATTCCTCTTTACGTAAATACAACGAAAAGTGTCTCTAATAAGGTATTTCTGAATGTGCCACAAGACGTAACACGTAAAAATCCACTTTTAAAAAATCGATTTTTTTGCCTTTTTCGGCAGTTTACACTTTCAAGAATATCCTGTAAAAATTTCAAGGCCGTATCTCTAATAATTTTATCTTGCAAAAATCGATAGTTAAATCTTTAACCGCATTTTTATCGAAATGAGATTTTTCAAAGGCCATAGCCGGGTAAGTAGGGAAAAATTGCCCCCGCATTTTCTCCAGCGAAATTAGGAGTATATTCTGAGGTATGAAAAAAAAACAAATTTTCTGAAAATTTCATCCCCGTCAACGCAATGGTTTTGGAAAAATGAATTTTTTTAAAATAAAAAATAAATAAAAATTCTGGAAAACGCTTCAGTGGATCGATTCGATTTTTTTTGGTACTTCTTATCATCAAACGTGTTACGAAATAAAATTATAGAACATCTTGCGATAGATTAAGGTTAAAAAAATAATAATGATCCTTGTTTTATTTTTTTTACTATAATCCACTTGGGGTACAATAACGACATTTTTTTCATATAATCTTTGGGCACCTTATTAGATGATATCATTTTTTCAAAATGGTCGGTTTGGTACGCTGCAGTAAAAAAAAAAGAAACAGACTTTATTGATATATTTTAGTTATATATCTATATAAATAAAATATATCAATAGTGTTTCTTTTTTTTTCACTGTGGCGTACCAAGCCGATCATTTAGTCACATATCAGACTTTATTGATATATTTTAGTTATATATCTATATAACTAAAATATATCAATAAAGTGTGTTTCTTTTTTTTCACCGTGGCGTACCAAACCGATCATTTTGAAAAAATTATATAATCTAATAAGGTGCCCAAAGATTATATGAAAAAAATTTCGCTATTGTACCCCAAGTGGATTATAGTACAAAATAATAAAACAAGGAACATAATTTTTTTTTTCAAACCTTTTTCTTTCGCAAGATGTTCTATAATTTTATTTCGTAACACGTTTGATCGGAACAAGTACCAAAAAAAAAATCAAATCGATCCACTGTACCGTTTCTGGAAAAAACTTTTTTTTGGATATTTCAAAAATATTCATTTTTCTAAAACCATTGCGTTGACGGGCACGAAATTTTCAGAAAATTTGTTTTTTTTTATACCTCAGAATATACTCCAAATTTCGCTGGAAAAATGCGGGGGCAATTATAGCCTTTGCTGACATTGTAACTCAAAGGTAATTATCCGATTGACTTGAAATTTGAACTGAGTACTCTTGAATATATTTACTTTACAACGACGTAGGATATTTTTGATTGGATGAAAATTGACGATCTGGCTTTGAAAAAAACGACAATTTTTCGGCAAGAAAACAGAATTTTTAAAATTAACTACGCCATTTTGTTAGATTTTAATATTTGTCGAAAATTCTACGTCATTGTATAGGAAATACCTTCCAGTTTAACGAAATTTTTTCCTTTTTCGGTTTCAGCTACTCAATCGGCCGGAATTATGTCAGCAGTCGAGGAACTTTTTTTTTTGGCGCCTCCGAAGGCAGCGCATAAGTCGCTTGGATCTGAATATTTTTCTATGAAAAAATTATGCATTATACATTCTTAATTTTTCGAAACATTTAATTCAGTACTTTTCTTCCAAAGAATTCCCGAAAATAACCCAAATTTTCAGCGTTCACACTGGTATAGCCCCTTAATGAAATTACTCCACAATTATGCCAAAATGTTATTGAAATTTTCGTCACAAGAGTGAACGTTTGCCAACAGGGACGAGCCGGCCATTTATCGGATATTGTTTTCCACACATAACATCCATGTTTGTACCTCATATGAAAATCAAAATATTCGTACGTTTCAAATAAATAATACGTTTTATTAATAAATTAAAATGTACAAAAACTGGACTATGGGGTTATGTATCAAGGGGGAAGATCCCTGTACAGATGGAAGTTGAAACAATAAATAAAAAAATAAATAATAATAATAATAAATAAAAATGTCAAGTCATTTTGAGATACCCTATACATATACGTGTTGATATCACTATCGGTATATATTTTAACACACACATGAGCGTGACTGTTGATACACAATGTTTGTATTCGACTCTGGCCGCTTGAAAGATAAGTATCTTCTTATCCCTTATTTGCTTTCCCTGGGAGGAAGATTTATTTACTGCAAAAAATATTCTTAAGGCAACATTGTTGTCTGGGAATTTGAAAAAAATCATTTTGCTTTAATTTTATTTTCTCATTCTACACATTTTTCTGAATACGTCTGTGAACACCGTGTAATGATACTCATAAAATTAGCCGAGTCATAGAAATGATAAGGAGTACGTCTAAGGAGCGGGGTTGGGAAGCAACAACGTTTAATGTGTTTTTCTCGAAACTATGCTTTGCAAATCAGCAAGCACGATAGTAGAGGAGCTAGGGGGATTCTGAGCCACTTTTGGGGGGAGGGTCAAGGGGGGGGGGGCAAGTGGGGGAGAGTCAAGTGGGGGAGGGCCAAGTGGGGGAGGGTCAAGTGGCGGAGGGCCAAGTGGGGGAGGGTCAAGGGGGGAGGTTTCAGGTGGCGGTGTCCAGGGGGGGGGGTCAAGGGCCGGTGTCGAAGAGGGGGGGGGGTGTCCAGGGGGGTCGCTGAAGGCGGTGTCGGGGGGGGGGGGGGTGTCGCTGGACGCGAGTGACGTCACAGAGTGGCCTCTGTGGAGGGGGGCCATGTGGTCCGTGGAGCGTCTGGCAGGGAAGCCGCCGTCGATAAGTGTTGTGTATGTGAAGGGCGGCGCCTTTCAAAGTCCAATATTTATGACCTGCAGCTGGTTCCAGCCGACAGACAGATCCTGACAGGTTTCTCGGGGAAAAATCTTTAGGGATCAAAGGGACCGCGGATGGACCACTTGAGCGCAGCTCTTGTCGAGGCCTCCATTCCGAAATATAACGTCAAGATGTTCGCATGTGCGAGTATGTACGCAGTGCATCCGGCCAAGCACCCCCTGGACTTGACCAAAAACGAGCTCGAACAGGTTCCAAAGGTCTTGCTCCTAAAATATTGGGGTAAATATATTGGCTTATTATGGGATCGTTTGCCAGAACATCATCGGAATGACAGTGAAGTGATATCATATCTTCCATGCTTGGAGCACTATAATACACCACAGATGAAAGATCACATCAATGGCCCCCCACCTCAACGTCGGGAGTGTGAAAAATGCTGTGAAAATTCTCCACGTATTGGGTTCTTCGAACGTGTTTGAACCTGTTTTTCGGGAGCGTGAAAAATGTCTGGGGCAAATTCTCCACGGTTCTTCGAACGTGTTCGAACCTGTTTTTCACGATTGGAAAAGAGGAGAGAGGCTTGACAATTTGAGTGGGAGGCTTACGAGGCAGATTATATTTCTGTGGACCAAGCTTAGACTGCACTATTCCACTGCACCATCAACATCTAAAAGAACTTTGAAAGTGCGTGGAAAATGGATCTCTCGAGTATCAACAAAGTCGGCCGGATGGCGGAATTCCTCCCAACGAAGAAGCTGTCAGAACTCCCCGTTAAGTCGGAACGACTAATCTCCGACATAAGGGCCGTACAAACGAAATTTGGAAAACGCTACATCGCAGACATCGCGGATGAGTTCTCTGTCTTCTTACCGGCGCGGCTTGTGAAGGCCTTCGACCAAGATCCGACAATGTTCGAGAGTATGCTGCAAGTGGCACGCGACGGTCAGCTCTGCATGCAGTATATTGGTGGAAAATACAACAGTGTCGAGTTCCGTCGTCTCTAAACATGGTGGACGGAAAAAAATCGTTGGAACACCATCGTCAAACAGCTGTCCGCATCATCGAGAATATGCTGCAACTGGTCAACTCAGTGGTTGGGAACTACAACAGCGTTCCATCGTCTCCAAGCGTGGAGACAAAATTGGGCACCACCGGTCGCATGGTTTTTTTTTTCAAAGTGCTGACTATGTAAAAATGTATATGTTTAATCGAATTGTAAATGATGGATGTTTTCGTCGTAAAATAAAGAATACAAATGACATTTTCGTCTAGATGTGTTTTATTGATTAAAAAAAATCCCTCTCTCGTGCTTCGTATACCCTCAACCAGCTTTTCACCGATTTTACATTCTCATGGGCGCAGTTTGTGTTGAAGGGATGATGGGGGGCATTTGGAGTTAGTCATTTTGGGCAGCGATGGACAGTCCAGAGTCTCCAAGTCGATGACGTTTGTCGCGGGATCCGTGAATCTTGATAGCCATGCGCATTTTTCGAATCCCTTCGAATAGATGTTGGGGGCTCCTTGCAAGATTTCTCGAATTGTCTTTCTAGCTGCCTCGTATGGTATGCCATTATGATCCCATCGAATTCCATGGAAATTGCGTTCCAGCCACTTGTTTGTCATTTTGTACTTGGCCGGTAAAGAGTCCTATGCAAATGGTGCGTCGAAGGCGACCGTCAGTGGTTCAGCATTCTTCCCATGGAGTTTGACGATGGACATCTCCTTCAGGACCAATTCGTTGACGGGTCTCTTAAAGCCCTGCAGGTCGACGATAAGCTCCATGTTGACTGAAGTGGATGTCCATTGGCATGATTTTATACAATTTTTTTTTAACTCCGCCACTGATTGGATTATACTCTTCGTGAGACGGTGCAGAGACTTCCGAAGACATTCATAAGACGTTCGAAGACATTCAAGAGACGTTAGAAAACATTCATAAGGCGTATGAAGACATGCGTGAGTGGTTCAAAGAGTTTCAAAAGACTTTCTACGACGTCATGAGACGTTTGAAGGTGTTCGTGAGGCCTTCAAGAGACTTTCGAAAGCTTTTAAAGACATTCATGAGAGGGTCGAAGACATTCAAGAGATCTTTGACAATATTCACAATACGTTTGAAGGCATCGATGAGCAGTTCGACGACGTTTTAGAGACTTTCAAAGACATTCACGAGGGGGGTTCGAAGACGTTCAAGAGAATTGCGACGACATTCATAATACGTTTGAAGACATTCATGAGGGGTTCGGAGACGCTTAAGAGAGACTTTCAAAGACATTCACGAGGGGTTTGAAGACGTTTGAAAGACTTTCGACGACACTCATAATACGTTTGAAGATGTTCAAGAGACTTTCAAAGACATTCGCGAGAGGTGCGAAGACGTTCAGAGATTTTCAAAGGCATTCACGAGGGTTTCGAAGACGTTCAAGAGACTTTCAGAGACATTTGCGAGAGGTGCGAAGACGTTCAGAGACTTTCGAAGACATGTAAGAGATCTTTGACAATATTCATAATACGTTTGAAGACATCGATGAGAGGTTCGACGACGTTTTAGAGACATTCAATGACATTCGTGATACGTTTGAAGACATTCATGAGAGGTTGCAAGACGCTTGAGAGACTTTCAAAGACATTCACGAGAGGTTCGGAGACGCTTGAGAGATTTTCGAAGACATTCACGAGGCGTTCGAAGACGTTAAAGAGAATTTCAACGACATTCATAATACGTTTGAAGACATTCATGAGGGGTTCGAAGGCGCTTAAGAGAGACTTTCAAAGACATCTACGAGAGGTTCGGAGACGTTTAAAAGACTTTCGACGACACTCATAATACGTTTGAAGACGTTCAAGAGACTTTCAGAGACATTCGTGAGAGGTACGGAGACGTTCAGAGGCTTTCGAAGACATTCAAGAGATCTTTGACAATATCCATAATACGTTTGAAGACATCGATGAGGGGTTCGACGACGATTTAGAGACTCAAAGACATTCACGAGGCGTTCGAAGACGTTCAAGAGACATTCAACGACGTTCGTGATACGTTTGAAGACATTCATGAGAGGTTGCAAGACGCTTGAGAGACTTTCAAAGACATTCACGAGAGGTTCGGAGACGCTTGAGAGATTTTCGAAGACATTCACGAGGCGTTCGAAGACGTTGAAGAGAATTTCCACGACATTCATAATACGATTGAATACATTCATGAGGGGTTCGAAGGCGCTTAAGAGAGACTTTCAAAGACATCTACGAGAGGTTCGGAGAGGTTTAAAAGACTTTCGACGACACTCATACGTTTGAAGACGTTGAAGAGACTTTCCAATACGTTCAAGAGACTTTCAGAGACATTCGTGAGAGGTGCGGAGACGTTCAGAGGCTTTCGATGACATTCAAGAGATCTTTGACAATATTCATAATACGTTTGAAGACATCGATGAGGGGTTCGACGACGTTTTAGAGACAAAGACATTCACCAAGGGTTTGAAGACGTTCAAGAGACTTTCAACGACATCCATAATACGTTTGAAGACATTCATGAGGGGTTCGAAGACGCTTAAGAGAGACTTTCAAAGACATTCACGAGATCTTTGACAATATTCATAATACGTTTGAAGACATCGATGAGGGGTTCGACGACGTTTTAGAGACTCAAAGATATTCACGAAGGGTTTGAAGACATTCAAGAGACTTCCAACGACATTCGTGATACGTTTGAAGACATTCATGAGGGGTTCGAAGACTCTTAAGAGAGACTTTCAAAGACAGTCACGAGGCGTTCGAAGACGTTCAAGAGACTTTCAGAGACATTTGCGAGAGGTGCGGAGACGTTCAGAGGCTTTCGAAGACATTCAAGAGATCTTTGACAATATCCATAATACGTTTGAAGACATCGATGAGGGGTTCGACGACGATTTAGAGACTCAAAGACATTCACGAGGCGTTCGAAGACGTTCAAGAGACTTTCAACGACATCCATAATACGTTTGAAGACATTCATGAGGGGTTCGAAGACGCTTAAGAGAGACTTTCAAAGACATTCACGAGAGGTTCGGAGACGTTTAAAATCGAAGACGTTCAAGAGACTTTCAACGACATTCATAATACGTTTGAAGACATTCATGAGGGGTTCGAAGACGCTTAAGAGAGACTTTCAAAGACATTCACGAGAGGTTCGGAGACGTTTAAAAGACTTTCGACGACACTCATAATACGTTTGAAGACGTTCAAGAGACTTTCGAATACGTTCAAGAGACTTTCAGAGACTTTCGTGAGAGATGCAGAGACGTTCAGAGACTTTCGAAGACATTCAAGAGATCTTTGACAATATTCATAATACGTTTGAAGACATCGATGAGGAGTTCGACGACGTTTTAGAGACTCAAAGATACTCACGAAGGGTTTGAAGACGTTCAAGAGACTTTCAACGACATTCGTGATACGGTTGAAGACATTCATGAGGGGTTCGAAGACCCTTAAGAGAGACTTTCAAAGACATTCACGAGGGGTTCGGAGACGTTTAAAAGACATTCAACGACACTCATAATACGTTTGAAGATGTCAAGAGAATTTCAACGACATTTATAATATGTTTCAAGACATTCATGAGGGGTTCGAAGACGCTTGAGAGACTGTCAAAGACATTCACGATGCGTTCGAAGACGTTCAAGAAATTTTCAACAACATTCATGATACGTTTGAAGACATTCATGAGGGGTTCGAAGGCGCTTAAGAAAGACTTTCAAAGAAATTCACGAAGGGTTCGGAGACGTTTAAAAGACGTTCGATGACACTCATAATCCGTTTGAAGACGTTCAAGAGACGTTCGAATACGCTCAAGAGACTTTCAGAGACATTCGTGAGAGGTGTGGAGACGTTCAGAGACTTTCGAAGACATTCAAGAGATCTTTGACAATTTTCATAATACATTTGAAGACATCGATGAGGGGTTCGAAGATGCTTGAGAGACTTTCAAAGACATTCACGATGCATTCGAAGACGTTCAAGAGACTTTCGACGACATTCGTGATACGTTGAAGACATTCATGAGGAGTTCGAAGAGGCTTACGCGAGACTTTAAAAAATATTCACGAGGGGTTCGAAGACGTTCAAAAGACTTTCGACGACACTCATAATACGTTTGAAGACATTCATGAGGGGTTCGCAGACGCTGGAGCGACTTTCAAAGACATTCGCGAGAGGGTGAATCCCTTTTTGGCATGAATGTTTGGGCGAATTCCAAACAAACCCAAACAATGCCAGCAAAACTCAAACATCATGAAAGTCTTCGATGACGTTTGAGATAATACGACTTTCGACGACATCCATAAACTAAAGACTTTCATGACGTTTGAGTTTTGCTGGCACTGTTTGGGTTTGTTTGGGATTCGCCCAAACATTCATGCCAAAAAGGGATTCACCCTCCCGCGAATGTCTTTGAAAGTCGCTCCAGCGTCTGCGAACCCCTCATGAATGTCTGAAAAAACGATTATGAATGTCGTCGAATGTCTGCTGAACGTTTTGGAGCCTCTCGTGAATGTCTTTTAAAGTCTCTGAAACGCCGTCGAACCCCTCATCGATGTGTTCAAACGTATTACGAATATGGTCAAAGATCTCTTGAATGTCTTCGAAAGTCTCTCTGAATGTCTTCGCACCTCTCGTGAATGTCTTTGACAGTCTCTTAAGCGTCTCCGAACGCCTCATGAATGTGTTCAAACGTATTATGAATGTCGTGGAAAGTCTTTAGAACATATTCGAAAGTATTTTGAACGTCTTCAAACCCCCGTGTATGTCTGTGAAAGTCTCGCTTCGCACCTCACGTCTTCGAACCCCTCGTCAATGTCTTTGAAAGTCTCTCTTAAGCGTCTTCGAACTCCTCATGAATGTCTCCAATCGTATTATAAATGTTGTCTAAAGGATCTTGAACGTCTTCGAACCCCTCGTGACTGTTTTTGGAAGTCTCTGTTAAGCGTTTTCGAATCCCCTCATGAATGTCTTCAAACGTATCATGAATGTCGTCGAAAGTCTCTTGAACGTCTTCGAAACTCTCGTGAATGCCTTTGAAAGTCTCTCAAGCGTCCTCGAACCCCTCATCGATGTCTTCAAACGTATTATGAATATTGTCAAAGATCTCTTGAATGTCTTCGAAAGTCTCTGAACGTCTTCAAACCCCTCGTGAATGTCTCTGAAAGTCTCTAAAACGGCGTCGAACTGCTCATCGATGTCTTCAAACGTATTATGAATATTGTCAAAGATCTCTTGAATGTCTTCGAAGATCTCTGAACGTCTTCGCACCTCTCGTGAATGTCTTTGAAAGTCTCTCAAGCGTCTCGAACCCCTCATGAATGTCTTCAAACGTATTATGAGTGTCGTCGAAAGTCTTTTGAACGTCTTCGAACCCCTCGTGAATATTTTTTAAAGTCTCGCGTAAGCCTCTTCGAACTCCTCATGAATGTCTTCAACGTATCACGAATGTCGTCGAAAGTCTCTTGAACGTCTTCGAATGCATCGTGAATGTCTTTGAAAGTCTCTCAAGCATCTTCGAACCCCTCATCGATGTCTTCAAATGTATTATGAAAATTGTCAAAGATCTCTTGAATGTCTTCGAAAGTCTCTGAACGTCTCCACACCTCTCACGAATGTCTCTGAAAGTCTCTTGAGCGTATTCGAACGTCTCTTGAACGTCTTCAAACGTATTATGAGTGTCATCGAACGTCTTTTAAACGTCTCCGAACCCTTCGTGAATTTCTTTGAAAGTCTCTCTTAAGCGCCTTCGAACCCCTCATGAATGTCTTCAAACGTATCATGAATGTTGTTGAAAATTTCTTGAACGTCTTCGAACGCATCGTGAATGTCTTTGACAGTCTCTCAAGCGTCTTCGAACCCCTCATGAATGTCTTGAAACATATTATAAATGTCGTTGAAATTCTCTTGAACGTCTTCAAACGTATTATGAGTGTCGTTGAATGTCTTTTAAACGTCTCCGAACCCCTCGTGAATGTCTTTGAAAGTCTCTCTTAAGGGTCTTCGAACCCCTCATGAATGTCTTCAACCGTATCACGAATGTCGTTGAAAGTCTCTTGAACGTCTTCAAACCCTTCGTGAATATCTTTGAGTCTCTAAAACGTCGTCGAACTCCTCATCAATGTCTTCAAACGTATTATGAATATTGTCAAAGATCTCTTGAATGTCTTCGAAAGTCTCTGAACGTCTCTGCATCTCTCACGAAAGTCTCTGAAAGTCTCTTGAACGTATTCGAAAGTCTCTTGAACGTATTCGAAAGTCTCTTGAACGTCTTCAAACGTATTATGAGTGTCGTCGAAAGTCTTTTAATCGTCTCCGAACCTCTCGTGAATGTCTTTGAAAGTCTCTCTTAAGCGTCTTCGAACCCCTCATGAATGTCTTCAAACGTATTATGGATGTCGTTGAAAGTCTCTTGAACGTCTTCGATTTGAAACGTCTCCGAACCTCTCGTGAATGTCTTTGAAAGTCTCTCTTAAGCGTCTTCGAACCCCTCATGAATGTCTTCAAACGTATTATGGATGTCGTTGAAAGTCTCTTGAACGTCTTCGAACGCCTCGTGAATGTCTTTGAGTCTCTAAATCGTCGTCGAACCCCTCATCGATGTCTTCAAACGTATTATGGATATTGTCAAAGATCTCTTGAATGTCTTCGAAAGCCTCTGAACGTCTCCGCACCTCTCGCAAATGTCTCTGAAAGTCTCTTGAACGTCTTCGAACGCCTCGTGACTGTCTTTGAAAGTCTCTCTTAAGAGTCTTCGAACCCCTCATGAATGTCTTCAAACGTATCACGAATGTCGTTGGAAGTCTCTTGAATGTCTTCA
The DNA here is from genome assembly GCA_964007375.1 of Ophion obscuratus. Taxonomy (NCBI): domain Eukaryota; kingdom Metazoa; phylum Arthropoda; class Insecta; order Hymenoptera; family Ichneumonidae; genus Ophion; species Ophion obscuratus. The sequence goes on from OZ023312.1 coordinate 77,723,471, forward strand.
AACCCTTCGTGAATATCTTTGAGTCTCTAAAACGTCGTCGAACCCCTCATCGATGTCTTCAAACGTATTATGAATATTGTCAAAGATCTCGTGAATGTCTTTGAAAGTCTCTCTTAAGCGTCTTCGAACCCCTCATGAATGTCTTCAAACGTATTATGGATGTCGTTGAAAGTCTCTTGAACGTCTTCAAACCCTTGGTGAATGTCTTTGTCTCTAAAACGTCGTCGAACCCCTCATCGATGTCTTCAAACGTATTATGAATATTGTCAAAGATCTCTTGAATGTCATCGAAAGCCTCTGAACGTCTCCGCACCTCTCACGAATGTCTCTGAAAGTCTCTTGAACGTATTGGAAAGTCTCTTCAACGTCTTCAAACGTATTATGAGTGTCGTCGAAAGTCTTTTAAACGTCTCCGAACCTCTCGTAGATGTCTTTGAAAGTCTCTCTTAAGCGCCTTCGAACCCCTCATGAATGTCTTCAAACGTATTATGAATGTCGTTGAAATTCTCTTTAACGTCTTCGAACGCCTCGTGAATGTCTTCGAAAATCTCTCAAGCGTCTCCGAACCTCTCGTGAATGTCTTTGAAAGTCTCTCAAGCGTCTTGCAACCTCTCATGAATGTCTTCAAACGTATCACGAATGTCGTTGAATGTCTCTTAAACGTCTTCGAACGCCTCGTGAATATCTTTGAGTCTCTAAATCGTCGTCGAACCCCTCATCGATGTCTTCAAACGTATTATGGATATTGTCAAAGATCTCTTGAATGTCTTCGAAAGCCTCTGAACGTCTCCGTACCTCTCACAAATGTCTCTGAAAGTCTCTTGAACGTCTTCAAACGTATTATGAGTGTCGTCGAAAGTCTTTTAAACGTCTCCGAACCTCTCGTAGATGTCTTTGAAAGTCTCTCTTAAGCGCCTTCGAACCCCTCATGAATGTCTTCAAACGTATTATGAATGTCGTTGAAATTCTCTTTAACGTCTTCGAACGCCTCGTGAATGTCTTCGAAAATCTCTCAAGCGTCTCCGAACCTCTCGTGAATGTCTTTGAAAGTCTCTCAAGCGTCTTGCAACCTCTCATGAATGTCTTCAAACGTATCACGAATGTCATTGAATGTCTCTAAAACGTCGTCGAACCTCTCATCGATGTCTTCAAACGTATTATGAATATTGTCAAAGATCTCTTACATGTCTTCGAAAGTCTCTGAACGTCTTCGCACCTCTCGCGAATGTCTTTGAAAGTCTCTTGAACATCTTCAAACGTATTATGAGTGTCGTCGAAAGTCTTTCAAACGTCTTCAAACCCCTCGTGAATGCCTTTGAAAATCTCTGAACGTCTTCGCACCTCTCGCGAATGTCTTTGAAAGTCTCTTGAACATCTTCAAACGTATTATGAGTGTCGTCGAAAGTCTTTCAAACGTCTTCAAACCCCTCGTGAATGTCTTTGAAAGTCTCTCTTAAGCGTCTCCGAACCCCTCATGAATGTCTTCAAACGTATTATGAATGTCGTCGCAATTCTCTTGAACGTCTTCGAACCCCCCTCGTGAATGTCTTTGAAAGTCTCTAAAACGTCGTCGAACTGCTCATCGATGTCTTCAAACGTATTGTGAATATTGTCAAAGATCTCTTGAATGTCTTCGACCCTCTCATGAATGTCTTTAAAAGCTTTCGAAAGTCTCTTGAAGGCCTCACGAACACCTTCAAACGTCTCATGACGTCGTAGAAAGTCTTTTGAAACTCTTTGAACCACTCACGCATGTCTTCAAACGCCTTATGAATGTTTTCTAACGTCTCTTGAATGTCTTCGAACGTCTTATGAATGTCTTCGGAAGTCTCTGCACCGTCTCACGAAGAGTATAATCCAATCAGTGGCGGAGTTAAAAAAAAATTGTATAAAATCATGCCAATGGACATCCACTTCAGTCAACATGGAGCTTATCGTCGACCTGCAGGGCTTTAAGAGACCCGTCAACGAATTGGTCCTGAAGGAGATGTCCATCGTCAAACTCCATGGGAAGAATGCTGAACCACTGACGCTCGCCTTCGACGCACCATTTGCATAGGACTCTTTACCGGCCAAGTACAAAATGACAAACAAGTGGCTGGAACGCAATTTCCATGGAATTCGATGGGATCATGATGGCATACCATACGAGGCAGCTAGAAAGACAATTCGAGAAATCTTGCAAGGAGCCCCCAACATCTATTCGAAGGGATTCGAAAAATGCGCATGGCTATCAAGCTTCACGGATCCCGCGACAAACGTCATCGACTTGGAGACTCTGGACTGTCCATCGCTGCCCAAACTCACTAACTCCAAATGCCCCCCATCATCCCTTCAACACAAACTGCGCCCATGAGAATGTAAAATCGGTGAAAAGCTGGTTGAGGGTATACGAAGCACGAGAGAGGGATTTTTTTAAATCAATAAAACACATCTAGATGAAAATGTCATTTGTATTTTTTATTTTACGACGAAAACATCCATCATTTACAATTCGATTAAACATATACATTTTTACATAGTCAGCACTTTGAAAAAAAAAAACCATGCGACCGGTGGTGCCCAATTATGTCTCCACGCTTGGAGACGATGGAACGCTGTTGTAGTTCCCAACCACTGAGTTGACCAGTTGCAGCATATTCTCGATGATGCGGACAGCTGTTTGACGATGGTGTTCCAACGATTTTTTTCCGTCCACCATGTTTAGAGACGACGGAACTCGACACTGTTGTATTTTCCACCAATATACTGCATGCAGAGCTGACCGTCGCGTGCCACTTGCAGCATACTCTCGAACATTGTCGGATCTTGGTCGAAGGCCTTCACAAGCCGCGCCGGTAAGAAGACAGAGAACTCATCCGCGATGTCTGCGATGTAGCGTTTTCCAAATTTCGTTTGTACGGCCCTTATGTCGGAGATTAGTCGTTCCGACTTAACGGGGAGTTCTGACAGCTTCTTCGTTGGGAGGAATTCCGCCATCCGGCCGACTTTGTTGATACTCGAGAGATCCATTTTCCACGCACTTTCAAAGTTCTTTTAGATGTTGATGGTGCAGTGGAATAGTGCAGTCTAAGCTTGGTCCACAGAAATATAATCTGCCTCGTAAGCCTCCCACTCAAATTGTCAAGCCTCTCTCCTCTTTTCCAATCGTGAAAAACAGGTTCGAACACGTTCGAAGAACCGTGGAGAATTTGCCCCAGACATTTTTCACGCTCCCGAAAAACAGGTTCAAACACGTTCGAAGAACCCAATACGTGAAGAATTTTCACAGCATTTTTCACACTCCCGACGTTGAGGTGGGGGGCCATCGATGTGATCTTTCATCTGTGGTGTATTATAGTGCTCCAAGCATGGAAGATATGATATCACTTCACTGTCATTCTGATGATGTTCTGGCAAACGATCCTACAATAAGCCAATATATTTACCCCAATATTTTAGGAGCAAGACCTTTGGAACCTGTTCGAGCTCGTTTTTGGTCAAGTCCAGGGGGTGCTTGGCCGGATGCACTGCGTACATACTCGCACATGCGAACATCTTGACGTTATATTTCGGAATGGAGGCCTCGACAAGAGCTGCGCTCAAGTGGTCCATCCGCGGTCCCTTTGATCCCTAAAGATTTTTCCCCGAGAAACCTGTCAGGACCTGTCTGTCGGCTGGAACCAGCTGCAGGTCATAAATATTGGACTTTGAAAGGCGCCGCCCTTCACATACACAACACTTATCGACGGCGGCTTCCCTGCCAGACGCTCCACGGACCACATGGCCCCCCTCCACAGAGGCCACTCTGTGACGTCACTCGCGTCCAGCGACACCCCCCCCCCCCACACCGCCTTCAGCGACCCCCCCTGGACACCCCCCCCCTCTTCGACACCGGCCCTTGACCCCCCCCCCCTGGACACCGCCACCTGGACACCGCCACCTGGACACCGCCACCTGAAACCTCCCCCCTTGACCCTCCCCCACTTGGCCCTCCGCCACTTGACCCTCCCCCACTTGGCCCTCCCCCACTTGACTCTCCCCCACTTGCCCCCCCCCCCCCCTTGACCCTCCCCCACTTGCCCCCCCTTGACCCTCCCCCACTTTACCCTCCCCCACTTGACCCTCCCCCCAAAAGTGGCTCAGAATCCCCCTAGCTCCTCTACTCACGATATCTTGATAACCAATTGGCTGATTGAGCTCAGATTTGGCATATACCTTCGGTACACTGTTTTTCAACGTTGGTAGCAGAATTGAGTGGAAATAATTTTTAAAACATTTATTTGCCTCGTAGAATGGTCAGAAAAATAGGAAAAATTGATAATCAAAGTTTAGCATGCGGCTATTTGGTAGAATTTTTTTTTCAGATGCATAAATGCGCACAACTGGTCGCCAATAGGGGGCGTTTTCCGCGAACTGTTGTAAACAAACATACAAAAGTACATGATGATGATTTGTTTTTATTTGTACATATTCTTGGAGGATCAATGTGTATTTATTATTTTAGTCATTCCATCCTATAAATCACCTCCAAAACAGCGTTGTAGACAATACTGCTTTAAGGCCTTCGGCCACAGTAACGGGTATAAAATCATGTGCGAATTTAACAAATTTTTCTTCGTATCCCGAGTAAAAATGAATATATATAATCATATATAATTGTATATAAACTTGTATATAAACGTATACAAATATATACAATTCTATCGGGCCAATTTTTGTATACAATTGTATATGATCAATTAATATACAATTATATATGATTATATATATTCATTTTTACTCGGGTAGTATCTCCATATATCATTATATACATAAATATGTATAATTTTATCAAATCAAATTTGATGGAAGTATATTTATATCGGATTATATATACGAATGTATAGAGTCATATACAATTATATATATACCTATATAAATATATATGATTGTATATCATTTTTATATAATTGTATCCAAGTATATACAATCATTTTTACTCGGGTCATATACAGTCATATACAATTTTATATACCATAAATAAAATTTTCACGTACATATACAATTATGTACAACACTATATTGAATTATATATAACTGTATATAATATTATATCTAATTATATAAACCGTAAATAAAAGTTTCACACATATATATAATTATATACAACACTATATTGAATTATATATAACTGTATATGATATTATATATAATTATATAAACTCCGTATCAAAATAGTATCTCAATATATCATTATATGTATACAGAACTATATATAATTTTATCGAATCAAATTTGATGGAAGTACATTTATATCGGATTATATATACGAATGTATAGAGTTATATACAATTATATATAAACCTATATATAAATATATATGATTGTATATCATTTTTATATAATTGTATCTAAGTATATGCAATCATTTTTACTCGGGATGAAAAATGATTCACTCATCAAATTGATTACACATCTATTTAGTATGAATATCAAGGTGTTAGAACATATATATATATATTTTTCGATGTACAAAATGGCCGACTACTCGAAACTTCTCGAAACAGCTTTTTTCCAATTGGCGTGACAAATAACTTCAACAATTTTCACTCAATTTACTTCAAATTTAGAAGTTATATTCCTAATTGCATTTCGCAGAGAAGTATGTACGGAATTTCTGATAAATCGAAAAGTTTTCATTTTATGAGCAGTTTACGAGCAGTTATAACGAATTTTTCACTGAAAATTAATTTCTTAAGTTCAAATACCTACAACTTTTGAATAAAACAATGTGTTTTAAATTCCGTACGTACTTCTCTAGGTATTATAATGTAAATTGACGAGAATTTTTGTTTTTTATTCTAGGTCAAAAATTGTGGATGCTAAATGCCACCCCGCGGAGCGCCTAAAAAATAAGATAACACAAGAAAATATGAGTAATCAGCCTTTTTGTACATCGAAAAAAAAATTCTAACAGCTTGATATTCATACTAAATAGATGTGTAATTAATTTTATGAATGAATCATATTTTCATACGAAAAAAATGTTAAATTTGCAAATGATTTTATACCCGTTACTGTGGCATGAGGCTTTAAAGAACTGCGACAGGCAGAAATTCACAGTGACTGTAGAATAATTGCACAAAAAAAGTATTCTTTGCATATATTGGGATGTTCTCGCTGTTTTTTTTCTTGTGAAAATGAGAGCTGTATTCAAAGGAATCATTCGTAATGCTATCAAATGTTTCGAAACCGTTGTGTGATTAACTCCTAATAATTCTGCAAGTTCAGTTAGCCTCCAGGACAACATATCAGAATCATGTTTTTTGGCGTCTAAACCAATCTCTGCATATTGTTTCCGAAAGAGCATGATCGTCGTGAGTCTCAACAAGAATTCCGTGTGCTTCGGCTGCAGATTTTTTTTCAATAAAGTAGTGCAGTAAAATTCCCCGCAAACACTCTTTTTTGGCCCGAAATTTGACATGCTTAACACTATGAAAAAAAAGTTTTTTACCCTTCGGTGAAATGACGTACACTCAATTTCAAGCTTGCTTATCGCACTTCTTTATAGATGCGTTACCATCTTAAGGGGCTATACCAGTGTGAAACTTAAAAAAAATTGATTTTTTTCCCTTTTTCGACAGTTTATACTTTCAAGAATATCCTGTAATTTCAAGGCCGTATCTCTAATACTCCCCGAATTGCACAAATCGATACTTAAATCTTTTTCTCGAAACAAGATTTTTCAAATTTGCTGACATTGTAACTCAAAGAGCCGTTATCCGATTGACTTGAAATTTGAACTAAGTACTCTTGAATATATTTACTCTACAGTGACGTAGGATATTTTTGATTGGATGAAAATCGACGTTTTGGCATTGAAAAAAACGACCACTTTATAGGCAAGAAAACAGACTATTTTTCCTAACTACGCCATTTTGTTAGATTTTGATATTTTTCGAAAATCCTACGTCATTGTACAGGAAATACCTTCCAGTTTAACGACATTTTTTCCTTTTTCGGTTTCAGCTACTCAATCGGCCGGAATCGTGTCAGCAGCGGAGGAACTTTTTTTTTCGGCGCCTCCGAAGGCAGCGCATGAGTGGCTTGAATCTCAATATTTTTCTATGAAAAAATTATGTAATATAGGTCAAATATAGCCAAATAAATTTTTAATTTTCCGAAACATTTAATTGAGTACTTTTCTCCAAAAAATTCCCGAAAATCACCCAAATTTTCAGCGTTCACACTGGTATATCCCCTTAAACTACACCCATGCAGTTCTGGCAGTGCCATACGTTGGAAAACAGCGAAAACTTATTCAACGTCTCAATAAATAAAATTATGCAAGCCAGAAACTTGTCCATTGCTTCCTTATCCATTTATTTCCCTCCTAAAGCTGACCATATTGACAAGTCTGTTTTTTCACACTAAGCATTCTCGATGAGAACGTCAAAATTGAAAGACAAACGTACTCGCTGTCTCACTGACAATTGAAATGCATGCTTACTCATAAGGTAAGCTTTTCGCGAAAAAATAACTTATTGCACAATTTTTTCTCACTTTGAGTCCCGCTGATAACCGCCCGTCCTGATTCCGCAAGTCGCGAGAAAATATCAAGTCATCTTTTATCCGGCATAAAAAATAATCGTATCATCACTAGCCAATTAAAAATCCCGAGTGTTTTATAGTTTGCTAAATTTCTTTGCATCTACTTTACAACAGTAATTCGATAAACCAGAAAACTTATTTAAAGACAAATTGATGGCAAATTTAATCTTTTTGGTCGCTCTAATGGAGCACTTGCTGTTATCGTTATTGAAGTATGTCGAACGATTACTGCGTTGGGATGTCCTTTGCGAATCCTTCGCTGCAAATGTAAATAAATATTCGAAAAGCACAAGGTTGTATTGTGGGAAGTGAATTATCATCAACGTTCGATTGAAATTATAACGAATTAAAAAAATGACCGTGGTAAATGAAGTCGATTATGCACTCTGTTATCTTACTTATAACTTTGATATAAATAATATAACTTAAATAAAACTTTTATATAAATAATTAATAGAAAATATTATGAATTTTACTACACGAAAACTTATTTGAAGGATAAATCGTAGAATTCAGTAACTGATAAGCACTAGCAAAGGAATCCATTCACCAAGAGCTGGATGAGTTATCATCTCATCGAAGCTCATAACGGAGCGATGGGTTGGTCCATATATGTATTTTGCGATTAAATGTTTAAATTAAAAAATACAGTGCGTTCAAATCACTCATACGTTCATGGATAGCTTGATGGGTGCGACGTGTTACGAAGGCCACGCCAATCTCGCAGGCTGCGAAAAGAAGTACAGAGAGAGCGGAAAATAAGGGGGGGAGGTGGGATGTGTGGTCTGCCTGATTGCCCGATGATATAATAGCTCATTTTGCAGCACGATATTAAGTTGCTGGCAGGCTTGCTACGAACAGTGTCTCGATTCTCGTGGATAAACGCGGACGGTACGTTTTCGCAGCAGCTGCGATGCCATTTTTTTCTCATTTCGTTTTCTTTTTTCGTTGTAAGAGCGGAATTGTTTGTTGATTCATCTCCAAATCATTTCATCGTTAATTTTTTTTCATACGAACGGGTATAACGCTACGAAAAATTTTTCGTTGTCATTGCTTCAGTGGCAATTTTGTTGCACGAAAAAAAAATTCTTTGGAGGCCGAGAGAAAAATGATTGCAGAGAACGTGATTCGCGTTAGAAGAAATCGTTAAAATTAGCGTATAATTAGCGTATAACATTATTGAAATAACTAAATCGACTCTAGCAGATTGAGAGATAAGTATTTTCCGATCCATTTGCTTCCCCATGGAGTAAAATTTCTTCACGAAAGAAAACTTTCTTACGACGGGATGTAAGTTTGGACGGAAAAAAGTGAAGCAATTTTTCGGGATCTTTAAACGGAGAAATAATTATTCTACATTTATTAAACTGTATGTTTACTTAAATGGTATAAAATATTATTGAATATTTTATATTTATAAATAGTATAGTTAAATACCCGAGTAAAAATGAATATATATAATCATATATAATTGTATATTAATTGATCATATACAATTGTATACAAAAATTGACCCGATAGAATTTTATATATTTGTATATAAAATTCTATCGGGCCAATTTTTGTATACAATTGTATATGATCAATTAATATACAATTATATATGATTATATATACGAATGTATAGAATCATATACAATTATATATAAAACTATATAAATATATATGATTGTATATAATTTTTATATAATTGTATCTAAGTATATACAATCATTTTTACTCGGGTCATATACAGTTATATACAATTTTATATACCGTAAATAAAATTATCACGTATATATACAATTATATACAACACTATATTGAATTATATATAACTGTATATAATAATATATCTAATTATATAAACCGTAAATAAAAGTTTCACGTATATATATATAATTATATACAACACTATATTGAATTATATATAACTGTATATGATATTATATCTAATTATATAAACTCCGTATCAAAATAGTATCTCCATATATCATTATATACAGAACGATATATAATTTTATCAAATCAAATTTGATGGAAGTCCATTTATATCGGATTATATTATATATACGAATGTATAGAGTTATATAAAATTATATATAAACCTATATACAAATATATATGATTGTATATCATTTTTATATAATTGTATCTAAGTATATACAATCATTTTTACTCGGGTAGTATATTACGTATATAGTCCAACCTCGATATAACGAATCTCTAGGGAAGTTCGTTATATCGAGTTTTCGTTATATGGAGGTTTCGTTATACCGAAGTCATGTACCTTAAAATGTTCTATAATGAAAATATTTTAATATTATAAATATGGGGATATTTTTCAAAGAAAGAATGGTTCAAATTAGATCAATTTTTACAAGTGATTAGCAATTAGAGCATAATGTATATTATTATGTTGTTGTATCAAGGTGTTGAGTGTCTATCGGAAGGGAATGGACAAATCTTCGTTATATCGAGGATTTTTTTATATCGAGGTTCGACTGTACCTTTAATTTAAAAAAAATTGTTTTGTATACTTAAATATAATAATTTTTTTTAAAGTTTTCAGTTAGAAGATGTATAGTTTCTATTTGGCAGTAATTAAAATGAAGAAAATGCAAATTTAACAGAATGACATGCATTTACAAAAAATTTCAACATATTCCGCTAAATTTCTATAAAATTTGGATTAAAAAAGTAGTTTTTTTTCTTCGAATTAAAAAAAAAAAATCTCGCTAAGTAGAAGGTAGCAATATTATCAATATTTTTACTAAGTTTCAATTCAATTGGCTTAATAGTTTTCGAGTAATCCTGCACGGCAATGTTCAAAATGCAGTTTTGAGAAAAACGCATTTGAAGTTTACATGGAATTTAAATTAAATTGCACTGGATACTTGTGGTAACTAATTACTTAAGGGGTAAGGCCACTGTAAATTTTTTGAAAAATCGATTTTTTTTTATTGGCTTAAAAAATAGTTTAAACCCTCTAGAATAAGAAAAAAAAAGTCCTGTGCGAAAAAAAATTTGTTGTCCTTAGGAAATGAAGGTCGCCGCCAAGCGTGTCAAAACTTGCTCCGAAACGACTACCTGCGGCAAACATAATGACGAAAAGGGACGACACAATAGGTCCCCCCCCATTGCTCCTAACCGCCGGTATTAACGTTCCACGTGTCCTTTCGATCCTTTTGAGCATTATCAAGAAAAATTCCATTAGTTTAGAGACAGCAAGCGCACAGTAAAGAGCGATTGATTCTTCATAAGCGACGATTTTTGCGTGTTTTTCGTGGTTTCTTTACAATTTCACTGTAAAATTTACGAACGTGTAGTTGAAATGAGTGCTCGAGTGTATCTTGGAAAAAAAGGTACGAAAACCTCGTATCCAACGCGGCGTCGGTCAGGCGGGAAGAAACGACCCTTGAATCAATACGAACGTGAGAGTGATGAGCCGGGCGTCAGTGCTTCGGCGAAAAAACTGAAGGTTGCAAAATAATTAAATGATCAATTACAGTAGTAATTGTAATTGTTAGTTGTTAATTTAATTGCTTTTTACTCATCTCTGTCTGCCCCTCCGTGCTCGCGTTTCTACGCGATAACGTTTACTAGCTGTAACGTCTGAAGTTTTTCAGTTATTTTTCTCTGGATTACGCTCCCGTTGGATCAATTTCTCAAGTAAAATTATTTTCTCGAATAGTAGGAATAGGGGGCGTACACAAATTACGTAACGCAAAATTTCTCAATTTTTGACCCCGTCCTTCCCTCACGTAACGGGACCGTAATGCTTGGTCAGACCCCCCCACCCCTATTCCGTTACGTAACGGGTGCTTTGTCGTCAATAATTGCGATTTTTTTCATAGACATAACTAATTATGAAAGAATCGAGCTTATACTCATTTTATGAAGTATATATTCATATAGTTTTATACCAATTTTTATGACGAAATCTTGAAAATTAACCGAGATATATGCATTGATTTGATGACTAATTTAACATTTGACGATATCAAATGTTAAAAATGCGGATATGTACAGCCTCAGTCATTACAATTACAAAAATGTTTTTAAAAAAATTAAAAATCGGTTGATAAGTTTTTAAGTATTCGCTCGGACGAGGTCGAAAAAACTAGTTTCGAGAAAAAACCCATTCAAAGTTTTCGTTCCGTGTTTCTTGATATAAAGTTACGATTTTTTCTAGAATATTGATACTTCCATTGCAAATGATGCCACGCCTGTAGGGACTGAGGGTACTAACCAGTCGCGCTACCTGTTGTCATTAAAGTAACTATAGCTCCGTCAATTTTCGGACTTGTTAATAAAAATGTTGCCAACATTTTTATTGATACATGTACTTTCAAGAATTATAAAAAAAAATATCCTTCAAATTTTGCTTGGGGGATGTAAAGAAGCTAGTGTGTAAGTTCTCGCACGGTGATATTCCCCCTTAACTGACATTGCGTATGGAAAGCCGTGAGCTGTCCACGGTAAAATTGCACTCGAGGTTTAAATTAAGAACTTGAACATGCAGAAATTTTGCTATTTCTGGCAGTTTTAAAATCGTGACGTAATGCAAACCTTGACCCCCCCCCCCCCCCCCGTAGACCGCAACGGCTGGCCGAACCCCCCCCCCCCCAATTTCGTTACGCAATTTACGTACGGCCCCATACTATAATCCGATTTAAAAGTGATACAATATATAAAATGATCGTGCAGCCAAAAGGTACAGTGTTTTTCGATGCGGGGAGACCGCTCGTATCGAGCACAGAGATTATTATCGCATAAGTAAATTATAGAACGAAAGATATCATTTATCGCAGGCGAGTGGTACTTGCATGCGTGTTTCGTAATGATTGTGGAAAGGTGGATGTTCATCCACAGTCGCACGATTCATTCGACTCATTGAAACACATCACTGCGAATACTAAACTAAATGCTCCTTACACATCGGACCTATATAATTTACGATTTCCAGGCGAATTTTAATATTAAGTATTTTCATATCATGAAACGAAAAAAGAAATTGTTTTTTGTTTCAATTAATATTATTTCAATCTCAAACCTGTTTGAAAGAGAAAGGGAGAAAACTAGTTTCTGAAGAGTAGATATTTCGCAGCAAATCGGCAGTTGAGGTTTGCCATTCATCGAGCAAACATCGTGTCAAAATGGATAAGAAACAGTCGAAATATAGCAATAGACGTCCAAGTGATGATGCTAAAAAGGGGCCGGGTTGAAATTCCGAACTTTAATATTCCGAAATTCAAGATGGAGGCAGGTTGAAATTCCGAACTTTGAATGATCAGAACGCTCAAAACTTCGAAAGAATACTACTGTGAAAGAATTTTACACGAAAGACCAAAACTCCGTAAATCGGAATACCGTCAAAATAATTCGGCTATGGAAGTAAAAAATTTCAAAATTTTCAAACAAATCGACGAGTTATTGCAAGACATTTTTTTCAATTAAGAAGTGATTTTGCGTCAATTCTGAAATTTGTCTAGACAATCTTATACGGTTTAAAATTCCTAATTTCCGAAATTACAAGGTATGTCAAGATTATGCCAGCGAAAGTCTACACAGTTGACTGTAAATTATGCAGAACATATAACATTGTCTAGAAACACTTCAAAATAACGTAAAATCACTTCTTAATAAATAAAAATTCTTGAAATAATTCGTCGATTTATTTGAAATTTTGAAACTTTTAAAACTTCCATAGCTGAATTATTTTGACGGTGTTCAGATTTTCAGAGTTTTGGTCTTTCGTGTAAAATTCTTTCGGAGTTTTGATCTTTCGGGGTTGTATTTTGCCTGAGTTTCGAGCGTTCTAATCATTCAAAGTTTGGAATCCTAACCCGGCCCTCAAAAAAAGACGTTTTCGAGGCAATCGATATACGTCTGAAGAAAATACTGAATTTGTCAGTACATCAGCTAGTCAACTTCAAGACGGAAGTGATTTTGAGGTAGCCTAGAACGATAGTTTTCATTATAGTTTACTGAGTTTCAGTTTACTTTTTACAGCGTTACAATCATTAGTGAAGTGTAAATTGTGTAAATTGTTCGTTGCGTGCATTTTTTATAAGTCCGATTCAATAATCGATCGATCATGCTGACAGTCCGTAAAATGACATTCTCAAATAATCAGACTGTTTATCATTGTTATTATAGTCTCAGAAGGCGAAAAACATGTCGACCTATAAACTAACGTATTTCAACCTCACTGGTTTGGGCGAGCCAATAAGGTTTCTTCTCAGCTATGGAGGGGCTAAATTCGAGGACGTACGTCTCAGCTTTGACGAATGGCCCAAGCACAAAGCCGGTAAGTGATAGTGGCGAATGAAGAATAATTGCAAAAAATGACGATAACTTTCAAGCTCCATGCAAAATGCGTGCGAGCAACATATATTCGGACTCAACTATGAAAAAGGAACGTCTAGAAATCCAAGAAGTATATTAACGGGGTCATTCCATGCGACAGCAATTTTTTTCCCTTTTTTGGGATTTTTTTTTTTGATGCACCATTAAAACACACTATCTGTTAATTTTTACCCCACATTTATTAACATTTTTACAGTCCCTCAGAATTTTATCAGACAAAAATAACGAGTACAATCGACTTTACACTTTTCGGAAGACACTGCTGCGTAAAAAAAGTTGGCTGACGACCATGTTTCCGAAAGTTTTGCTCATCTCGAATAAAAAAATCAAGCAGCATTTTAATTTGCATACCTCAGGCTGTCGCCGGAACTGGAGTGAAGTAAATATATCAAAAATTGAATTCTTGGCATGGTTTTAAAAGTTAAGTTTCGTCATTTTTTTTTCGACATTATCAGCTTAAAAAAATGATAGCTGAAATCAGAAGTATTCTAGTTCGGGTGAAAACTATAGATGTGCTGACTATACCATAAAAATTTGAGCGAAATCCGTTCAATCGTTTTTTAAATGTCATGGAAGCCATTTTGAAAAATATAGTGTTGAGAAAAACGCATTTAAAAGTTCAAGTACGATTTACACAGAAAAAATGTTGACTCACCATTAGTCTGCTATGCCGGGTCTATATGACACGCACACATTTTTTTGCAATTTGTGCAAACAATTTTTTTTCGAACCTGTCACCTGGGATGACCGCTTTAAGTTCCATAAAGCCAATCACTATAATTTACTTTTCACAGATTTTCACTTATTATGGGATTAATAATAATAATATGGCTAGTTCAAAGATAATACTAATGTCAATATGAGTGATAGTATATTTTCTTTTACCATTTTAAGGGATTATATACAGTCAGGAGGCCCAAAAAGATCGATTTTTCAAGAATTTTTCTTGAGAACACCTTTAAATCTATTAACGTAAAAATTTGTACACATATTATGCTAACTTTTAACTGTATTTTAACATTTTTTTATTTGTAAAAATAATTATTTTGAAAGTTGCTATAGCTGATTTCCGAGAGCACCTCTAAAAAAGGCGTCTTGCGGTGAGCACGATATCTCTGGACTGAATCATCTAAAATGAAAAAACCAAAAATGTTTTGTCAATATAATGAATTATCTTGTAATTGATCGAAGGAATAAGCAAAATAATATTTTTTGACAAAATAGCAGCGTCGCAAAAAAATCGATAATTGACAAAAATTTAGGCCTTAAATTGTTTACAAAATGGAAAATATTTATCGGTGAGAAAAAACCTTCGATTAATTACTGAAAAATATACTTGAAAAGATTGTGTTAAAATTTGAGACTGATCTGTTCAGCCGTTTCCGAAAAATCTTGCTCACCGACTTTAAAAACACAGTTTTGAGAAAAACGCATTTAAAGTTTCAAAAGCACTTTCAAACGCTCTGACACGTCATTACAAATGTGCATGTAACTTCGAGAATATTCGTCGGATTGACAAGAAATTTTCTGTGTGTGTGTGATTAAATATATGTACATTACGAAAAAAAAAAAAAAAAAAAAAAATGTTTAACTGTATAGAACCCCTTAATGTACCGTAACCTGGGACATTAAAAAAACGTAAACTTTTCTTTTAATAATACTTTACGTAGCTATGAATTTTGAGACATTTTCAATATAGTCGATTGATACAAAATCAAAATAGTGTGGAATTAAGGCTAATGGAAAACTACGATCAGAACTTACAGTGAGATTTATAAGTATGTTAGGAAAAACATTGACTGTCGTAAAATTAGAGTCTCACGTATAAATACTTTGCTCTAGATATGCCAATGGGTCAAGTGCCCGTGCTGGAAATTGACGGCAAGAAATATCATCAGTCCAAGGCTATTCTCCGCTACTTGGCTAAGAAATTCCATGTCTATGGAAAGGACGATCTTGAGGCTTTGGAGATTGATGCCGCTGCGGACACTGTCGATGATATGAGAATAGGTAATTCCTCGGCAATTTACACGTTTTGTGTTGAGAATTCTTTTTTTCTTAGTCCAGTCGTCAAGGACATGTAAGAAACGTCGATTGTGTATTCCGCGTTTATTACCCAGCATTATTTTGTGGGTACAGTACGAAACAGACGAATGTTTTTTAAATTCACGTTAAAAAAATTGTCGAACAAATCGTCGATTACGAATTTTCAATTCTATAATGATATTGAGCGGGAATATTTTTTATTGAAAAGAACACTATTATGTATTTTTAGTTTGGGTTTGTGGCGTTCCATCTAAGTGGCTCACTAAAAAATGAGACTTTTTTGTTATTTTTTTTGAGGATACTACAAAATCAATCAAAATGAGGTTTGGAGGGTTTATTATACATGTGTTGACGTAAAAAAAAAAATATATTATGAAAGAAATACAAAACCGTGGCTCAGTTGTAGTTACAATAAGACCGTTTTCAGGCGCTCTGCTGGAGGAAGTAATACCGTAAAATGGGGTTACTTCGAACAGGTTTTGGAAATTTTTTGTAGGTAACTTTTTTTTAACATCCAAAATTCCAACTTTTTTTGCTCCAATAGAACAATGTGTCCTTTGGCTATCAAATGTACAAGAAATTCAAGCCCTCCCTACAATTTTATATATTTTTTAAAGTATCAAAGTAACCTCGAGTGTGGGGTTTCCTTGACAAGGCATTGAGATGCAACTTATGTCAAAGATTACTTTGACATCATTTTGATAAGAAACATACAATATTTAATGCATTATACGTGGAATTCAATGAAAAACAACGATTTTTTACAATCAAATTGTCATCTATATTGTGGAAACATTTTACACAAAAAGATCAAGTACCTAGGGTACTAATATAGGCATTTAATCAATCTTATAATTATCATCGAGATCAACATCAATTTGAGCAACATTATAATAAACTTGAACAACAAATTTGAGCAACAAAAGAAAAAAATGTTAAAAAGCACACACATCTAAATCGTATTTTGGCGCTCTGTTAAGGGGTTAGGCCACTCTAGAGACCGAAAAAATAGGTTTTTCGGGGATTTTTTTCCTTAGAAAAACTACAAAATAAATCGAGATTACAAAAAAGGGTGTTTGTCATACATGTCAGTGACTGTACACAATAATTTTTTTAAGCGATTAATTTCAAAATGGCGGCAGTTTATCTCAAAATTGCATTTTCTAAGTTGACCGTAAATATAACTAAGACAATTTTCAACCGATTCACGTGAAGTGTTGAATATATCTTGAAAAATATATTGTTTATGGAAGGACGTAGGATTCTTTTTATATTGCATAGTTCATCTGTTATTCACGATTTTTCAGGCAAATTTTTGGAAAGTGAAAGATTTACCTAAAAAATCGTCAGATAATTGTTAATAACAAATAAACTACGCAATATGAAAAAAATCCTACGTACTTCCATAGACAATGCATGTTTTAAGATATATTCAACATTTCAAGTGAATCGGTTGAAAATTGTCTGAGTTATGTTTCCGGCCAACTTAAAATATGCATTTTTGAGATAAACGCTGTACAGCCGCCATTATGGAATTAATCACTTAAAAAAATGATTGTATACAGTCACTGATGTGTATGATAAACATCCTTTTTTGTAATCTCGATTTATTTTATAATTTGTCTGAAAAAATCTCCAAAAAGCCTATTTTTTTCGGCCTCTTGAGTGGCCTAAGGCCTTAAAGCCCTTAATGACAATTTAACCCTGTTTTACGGTACTCCTAGGGATTACCATCCAGAGCAAAAAATGTAGTTCCAATTAGCTTTGCACGAGAAGCCCACACGATTATTTCAAAATAAGGTTTTTTTTTGGGAAAAATGGCATCATTTTGTTTGGTCATAATTTCTTTATAAAAAAAGATTGGTCGGTGAATTGTAACATTCGTGTGTACTTTTTAAAGATAATTGATCTAAGACGCTACATTTGAAATTTCAAATGAATTGGATGAGAACTGCCGAATTATGCGTCCCACCGATTTCGGATTAATAGTTTGAATTTTTTGCTTATCGTTCCTTTTGTATATCATTCTTGTGATGCTTATACATCATTTCACGCATATAAAGAGACCGGTCAATATTTTTTTCTACCCAGATGCAACGCCTTAATTAACGTGGATGTGGAGACAGACACCTTTTTTTACACTAGTCAAGAATTTTTTTTTTTTTGTTTTTTTAATGAGCTAATTGGGATTGTTTTTTGTCCAGTGCAGTATTGTATTTCAAATATTTTTTCATATTGTAGCCATGCACAGGTTAACGCTAACGAATTATTTTGGATTGTTACAACGATACGATGTTTAAATTTATTTCGAACCAATATCGTCCAAACTCAAATAGCTCCGATCGCCCCATTGAGTAAAAGTGACGAAAATACTTGAAGTACGAAAATCTAAGCAGATTTTATTTCACTGACAAGGAATTTGGGGGGTGGTTTAATTCTTATGATTTCCGATGTTTTCCCAAGGGAGACAAAGAGCTTCATTGTTCTAAAAAAGAATGAATATTTGTCTAATAAACAATGGGCTTTGGTACTTTCGTCTGGAAGGGCAGAGTCACGAGTATTTAAAAGTTGATTTTTTTTTTAAATTGAGTCTGCATCACTAAATTCATCTAGTAAAAAAATAACGATGCAGGCTTATTAGCAGATGGATTGAAAGGTGATCACTCACCATAAAGTAGACGAGTCTTAGGGTTTTAAGTGGCATATCGAACATTCATCAATTTGCTGACGCACAATGGGTTATTGGTGATTTTTTTGGCAGCGTTGTCGACCTTTTATTGGGAAAAGGATGCGGCCGCGAAGGAAAAGTTGAAGGAAGTTGCGATGGCGAAACTTGGTACAACTCTCGAAAAACTGAACGCTCAAGTGAAGAAAAACGGTGGCTTCTTCGTCGGTGGAAAGGTGAGCTAATAAAAACGAAATACAAGCGTATTTCGCGTTATTGATAATTCTACCAATTATTGCCACTTTTATTATTAAGGCCTTAGGCCACAGTAACGGGTATAAAATCATGTGCGAATTTAACAATTTTTTTTCCTATGAAAAAGTGATTCACTCATAAAATTAATTACACATCTATTTAGTATGAATATCAAGCTGTTAGAATTTTTTTGCTCCCCGTGCAGAAATTTTGGTAGGGATACAGCTGGATTCTAACTTGTATCCCGGGCTCCCAGTTGGGATCTAGTCCGATATCGGATCAGATTCGAAGACTAAATGTAAGATCCGTAAACTGGATTCCATTAGGGATCCAGAACCGGATCCTTTAATGACTCTAAATAGATTCCCCATGGAATCATTGAGGAATCTGGGAAGGATCACGGGTGAATACAGGCTGAAATAAAATGTCAAAAATGGAATTATGACATGTTAAATTTATTATAAAAATAAATAACATTTATAAAGTTTTGGTGCATTAAATTATCAATAAAAAAAATTTGTCCAAAGATTCAAATGGCAGATCGCGCTCATCGCGAGATTTTGATGTGAATTAAAAAAAAAATCACATCAAAATCTGTGAATGCAAATGTATTGACAAGAAATTATAAAGACAAAAAAATTCACAAAATTAGTTGTGAATTTTTTCGTATTTAAGACAAATTAAAATCAAATTCAAAATGATTAGATTAAAATTTGCGCCAAAAGTGAGTTCGTACGTATTTTGAGAGAAAACATTGCCTCGAGGCAAAGAAATTTTTGCACATAACTTTTTGTGCGAACATTTCTTTGCCTCAACACAATGTTTTCTCCCAAAATACGTTTACACTTGTGGTGTAAATTTTAATATAACTGTCGTGAATTCGATTTTTATTTTCTTCAACTTGAGGAAATTCACAACTCATTTTGTGATTTTTTTCATATTTATAATGTAATATTTGAAACTCACAACTTTTTTTGCAAAAATTTCTTTGCGTCGACGAAATGTTTTCTCTCGAAATACTTAAGAACTCACGGTTGGTGTAAATTTTAATCTAATCATTGTGAATTTGATTTTAATTTGTCTTAAATACATGTTTATACCCACCGACATGTCGGTGGGTATAAACGGTATTACTATGTAATTCGGTATTACTATGTAATTCCTATCTATAGATTGGAATTTTATAGATAGGAATCTATAGACAGAAATTCCTATCTATAGATAGGAATTCCATAGTAATACAGAAAATACACGTGACGCCAAAATTTTCACAATGATGCCATCGTCGTCGTACATATGTCGATACTGATGCAAGTTGGATTCTACCCGGGATACCGGTTTTGGGGAATCCACGACAAATCCTGATCGGGATTTGATCGGACATAGGGTATCCCGGTCAAAATTTCTGCACGGGTCGATGTACAAAATGGCTGACGACTAATATTTTCTTTTGTTATCTTTTTTAGTCATTCTAAAAATTCTCGTCAATCTTCATTAGAATACCTAGAGAAGTACGTACGGAATTTAAAAAATATTGTTTTATTCAAAAGTTGTAGGTATTTGAACTTAAGAAATGAATTTTCAGTGCAAAATTTCGTTATAACTGCGAATAAAATGAAAAGTTTTCGATTAATCAGAAATTCCGTACGTACTTCTCTGCGAAATACAATTAGGAACATAACTTTTAAATTTGAAGTCGATCGAGTGAAAATTGTGGAAGTTATTTGTAACGCCAATTGGAAAAAAGGTGTTTCGGGAAGTTTCGAGTAGTCGGCCATTTTGTACATCGAAAAAAAAATATATATATATTTTCTAACAGCTTGAAATTCATATTAAATAGATGTGTAATTAATTTTACGAGTGAATCACTTTTTCATACGAAAAAAAAATTGGTAAATTCGCACATGATTTTATATCCGTTACTGTGGCCTAAGGCCTTAAGCAAAATTTCAGTCTTCAAAAATGGCTAGACCCATATTGTTCAAATATTGTACTTTTCCATTTTTGGCATTATTATTTCCTGAGTTCCATCGTATGCCCTTGAGGGTTTTTACGTATTACTCATCCCAACTGAACGCTTTCCCACCACTCCGTACCCGCACTCCGCTGATCTGACTAAACTTTAGTTGCATCCTCAGCCGTTTTAACGGGGTCATCCCATGTTACAGCTATTTTTTCGCTTTTCTGGGAATTTTTTTTTATGAACCACTAAAACACACTATCTTGGAATTTTGACCACACCTTTATTAACATTTTTACAGTCTCTCGGAATTTTATGAAACAAAAATAACGAGTTGAATCGACTTTACACCGTTTGGAAGACACTCATGTGTAAACAAAGTTGGTTGACGGCTGCGATGATTCCGGAGGTTTCGTTCATCTGAAATAAAAAATCAAACGGCATTTTAAATTGTAGACCTGAGGTTCCCGCCGGAACTAACGTAAAGTCAAAATATCGAAAATTAAATTTTGGCACGGTTTTAAAAATTAAGTTTCAAGTTTCGTCATTTTTTTCGACTGTTTCAGCTTAAAAAAACTAAGGCAGATATCAGAAATATTCTAGTTCGGGTGAGAAATATAAATGTGCTGACTATACCATACAAATTTGAGCGAAATCCGTTCAATAATTTTCGAGATATCATGGAAGCCAATTTGAAAAATACACTTTTAAGAAAAACGCGTTTAAAAAGTTTAAGTATGATTTACACAAAGAAAATGTTAACTCGCTATTACTGTGCTTTGCCGGGTCCGTATGACACACGCATGTTTTTTCGATTTCAGGAAAACATTTTTTTTCGATTTTTCGCACCTGTCGCATGGGATGACTGCCTTGAGTTATCATCACCGTGTAACGGGTCGAAAAATAGCTGATTTTCGTGATTTTTTTTATAGTTAAAATACGCTAATGGGTCTGATATTTTTATGCCAAATAAAAGCATTCATGAAGAACAGAAAATATTTTTTTTAACTTCAATTTTTATTTCTTCGACACATTTTTAACGGTTGAAAATGTCTTCGAAAAAAAAGGAGTCCTCAAGGTGTACACGGTTGTGGCGGTAACTATTATCTGAAAAAAATTGTATAAAGATTATTAATCAGTACGAAAGCCGTTATCTTCCTATGGAGGTTTGTTGGACCTCAAAAATGACAAAATGGCGGCGGTTTGAAAAGAAGTATCGAATTTAGCCTATTTTTCGACAGTTTTTCGTTAAAAAAAAGCTTCCATAGCGAGTGTGGCGTGAAGAACGTTCTGTCTCAATTTGAGACGGATAGCTTGAAAACTCTTCCTTTGAGAGTGTACACAGTTTAGAAAATCGACATTTCGAGAAAAACGCGTCCACCCGCGCCAAGTTTCGCGCAGCTGGTCGAATTCCTTTTGCTGGAATATTTCGAATTTTGCCCCACAATTTTAACAGCATGTTTATAACCGTCTATACTATAGGATAATGCAAAAAAGAATCGATTTTTAGAAAATTGTACACTTTTATGATTCCTTAAGACACGCTTTACGTCATTTGCCGAGGGTACGGGGAAACTGTGTAAAACCCGTACCAGTATAGACGGCACCGTATTCTTCTGATTCTCTGGTGCACAGACTTGTACTCGAGTATCTATGCCAAGTTCTCAAAAGTATTGGCCTTCCGCTCACTGGTTGATGCGCCATTCACCAATGTCGGTCATTGCCATTTTTAGTGATGCATGATATTTTGAAAATCATTTTGAAAATAGTGACAGTATCGCGAAAATGATGAGGAAAATGATGTATTTGCAATGTGCACCCGAATCCTGCAGTGCGTTGCATCCTACCCTTCGAGATAGTAATATAAACATATTAATTTGTATTTGCGGAATTAAATCGATGTTTGTTCATTGCAAATGTAAACGAATTTTGTACTTTCGAAGTCATGGGTATGGTGATGGTCAAAATGTTTCTTTTGAAATGTTTCGTTTCAAATGATGGTATGAGCATGGTCAGAATGCCCCAAAAACTGCCAATAAATGGTGCACCTGTCCTAGTTGAAAGCTTCTAAACGTTAATAAACACTTTTCCACCATTTATTATTTACATTTAAAGTATGTTACATCGTGGTTTTCGTCCTTTTTTTAGGTTTCCTATGCTGACATATTGTACGCAGGTTTCCACGGTTACCTGTCCCACGTACTCGGCTACGACATTAACAAGGATCACCCCGAGCTGAAGAAGCTCGTCGACACGATCTACGCAAATCCAAAAATCAAGGCCTACATCGCGAAGCGGCCGAAGACAGATTTCTAAACGACAGTCCGCGAACGAAAATTCCTCTTGGAATGTAGCGACATTTTTTTTGTACTGTATCCTCGTGTCACAATAGGCTTACTTTATTCTTCATTCAGTCAACAAAATGAGTAATATGAATATTCATTGTATTTTTGTCACAAATACATAATTGAGTTGTTAAAACAAATGTTCGATTTTTTTTATTTAGAATTGATCTTTTGTGTAATAATTATTTTTTAAAGGTTTTTTAAGGTTTTTCAGTTTTTCTTTGAAATAATTCGGAAGATAATTATTAATTTTTTTATATCACGATGATTCAAATTGTAGATGTTGGCGCCAAAACGCCACCCTATCGGCGGTGGCGCTTCCCATGTAGCATAGATGTCCAGTTGCCGCCGTTAAGTTACCATTTTCAGGTTATCCTTAAGACATTACCGTAAGATAACTGTGCGACACCTTTCAAACGACATCACGTTTAATGTTGTCGTGAAGTTATCTTTTTTATGATAACATTTGGCGGTGAAAACCCATGTCTTAAAGGCATCACAAGCTGTTATCCAATTGATGACTATTTTCAGGAATCAAAAAGCTATCTGTCTGCTGTTATCTATTATATGTAATTCAACGTTGTCCGAAGGATTTCCTGAAGAATAATCATATAAGATGTCTTTTTCATGATATCTTTCAACATCGGTAATATGCTGTTTTTTGACGTATTTGGAATTGGAGGGAGATAGCGAAAAGGCATTCAAATGTTGTCCGAAAGATGACACTTAACGAATGACTGTTATATTCTCACCGGCTTGCGTACTGGTGTATAGTGCAAAGTGTGAAAAAATAATAAATAAAAACGTAAAAGTGTTTAAACACATACACGCGAGTATATATACCTGGGTGAGTAGATATATGTACATTTAATGTACGGTTCTTGTATTCTAAAAGCGTACGTTTGCTTTTTAGGTTATACAGAGAATTATTTACAGCGCAGGCAGTTATCTTCGAGGAGACGCCGAAATTTGAGTAAGTACACTATCGGTACGTCAATACTAGACGTATAAATAAATATCTTATTATTTGAATATTTTGTAAAGTCATTCGCTGTAAAGATGTCATCGCACGTTTAAGAAAAATTATATCCGTAATATTTGTTCATTTTCTTTCTCGGATGTCTTACGAAGCAGATTCCGTGATGCGACTGAAGGATATCGAAAATCGCTGTGACGTTTCATTCCCAGCAAAAACAAGGTATATTGTTATAATCATAGGCAGATTTGCTACGGCAAATGCCATGATCATAAAATTAGTTATATAAGTTGAACCAGTTGGATGGTCGAGAGGTTAGCGTGCTTGCCTTCTTAACCAGCCCATCGTGAAGTCGCGGGTTCGAATCCCCCGCATCGTACTTTCGGGAAAAAATAATTACGGGGATGACGCGTAGCCCTCAGTCGTTCGCGGGCGTCGCACACACGAAGCAGTACGTGTGTGCGATTGTATTCAATCAAATTATTTATTTTGCCCTCTTTTTATTCCCGCCTGCCCAGCTACCGGTAATGCAGAACTCCACTTAGCCGGTCACAACACCGCAATAGCGGGTCTCGTTTATGCCGGCGAAGGAGCGTTACGGCGTGTTCTAAATATGCCGGCAACGGAACGTCACAGCATGCCACCAATGTGCCCTCTCCTTGTCGGATAGCGTATTCCAAATTTTCCGTCTCAATGCCGCAATAACGTGCCTCGTTTCTACCGGCAATGGAGCGTCACACCGTACCTCCAATGTGCCATCAGCTTGCCGAAATAACGCATTCCCAATTTTCAGTCGCAATGCTGCAATAATCCAGCAATGAACGTGCTTCAAATGTATCGCCAATATTCTGTACTTTCGTACTGCAATATTAAGAGGGAATGATACCTCATCGCGGTCGGTATGGTAGAACAATTATAGATACCCACAAATCTCTGAAACGGCTCTTCAGATCCCGTCGAAACTTTGCCAAACGACGTCAAATAGATAGACGAACAGCTGTCTTCCCCTCAAATTTTCTGAATTTGAGGGGCACACAGCTGTTCGTCTATGTATTTGACGTCGTTTGGCAAAGTTTCGACGGGATCTGAAGAGCCGTTTCAGAGATTTGTGGGTATCTATAATTGTTCTACCATACCGACCGCGATGAGGTGTCATTCCGTCTTAACACCAGCATTCACGCGAGGATGCGCAATGTTGTGCTGCTAGACCACAGCTTAATGCGGCGGCAAAGGATGCCATTTTTCCGTCACGACTTGCTCTCGCTTGGCGTGGTGTTGCCAATGTGTTGTCGCCAAATTTCTTATCGGGAAGTTATTCGCGAAGCGATCATTAGTAATACTATCTGTAATCCAAACTGGCATCTTTTTGGACAATGAAAAGTTATCCATATCCGTTTTGGGATATCTTTTGGATACCATATAGATAACATTTTGCTACCTGGGTTGCACGTCACCGTTCGAACGCGGCCGAATAGGCTATGCATATGGCTTACACGCGAGTGTCCACAAGTGTACGATTTGGTGTCATTTTACATCGGAAACCATCTTGAGCATTTTCAAAAAGTCGAAAACTAGTTTTATTTTCGTGCAACGATGTGTGAAAGTAGATTTGTGAAAGCAAATTCGAGTAATTTGCCGACCGTGGATTTTTAGGTTAGGAGACGTTTGATAAATTGTGTCACTTAGTATCGCTACGAATCATAAGCATATTGAGAGAGGCGTATTTAAAGAAAAATATTTCACTACAGTTTATGTCACAGCACGTTTACACTTTCATCTAAGTGGTCTTCGCAGCAAAAATAAGTGGACGATGATTTCGGGTTAACACGTCGTGCTGCATCGAACCACCGATTTCGACGTTTTACGTCTTGTGTCACATTCAGAAATACCTTAGGGGCACTTTTCGTCGTATTTATGCAGAGAAACGAAACAAGCCTCACACGATTTTGTCGTTGCCATCATTGACATAAAACTCGTACTACACGAGTAGTTCGTATACCGGCTTTCGTATACTCGGTTTCAGCCGAGCCGGTCAGAACAACAATTTCAAAGTGCTATATCGTTGATAATTGTTACAAAAAAAGAATAATACTTTGCTTTAGAAACCGCACATGATATTTACAAAGAAAAAAATCATTTGATGATTCAATTACGCAAATTTATGAGCAACATCAACATACTCTACTTTTTGTGAAATCCGACACGGACTTCTGATACTAAAAATATCGATCACTATTCGTTAGAAAAAAATTCCAACCAAGCATGCTGGAGATGTGTACAACGCGATAGTGCCAATCACATCCTTAAAAAACTTTTGTTCCGCATACTAAAAATAGAAACTTATTGTTGCACAATGTTCTCGATCGCGTGAGGTTATTTATTTTAAATATTCAACGGACAACGTGCGCACAGCAGCACGTCGAATGTACGGTGTCCGAGGAGTCGCGTGTGATATTTGCATGAATTAAAAGAGCCGCGTTGGGTATACCTCGTCACGGCCAATGAAGAATGGACGGCGTTGACGTCGCTGTGCATTATCATTGCAACTTCGATACGGTCAAGCTTGATGATTTCTTCCGATTTTATCCTTGAGCTAGCTGTGCATCGAATGTAAAACAATTAACGTTCAACAGAGGCCTCACGACATTGTTCAATATCTCGTTCAAGGTTGCATCGATGATAAAGACTGAGAATTGTCATTGGTTGGTGCATTTATTTGAATGTCATATGAAGCTTTAATTTGTGGCATTAATCAATACCGTTATTAACATAATTTTTCGTATGATTCATCAATTATTTTGTTCTTAGTCATCAGAATTATCATTATTTCATATTACTAGGAGAGATATCGTGCAATTTTAATTATTATTATAATCACAGAATCTAATCAATCACAATTCAACTCGAAGATTCTCTTTTCCGTTATACGGCTCACTCATAGGTTTTTCGTACTGATGTGAAGCGGATTTTTTGGAACTCACCAAAGTTTCATCACGAAAAAGAAGGGGTTGTGAATAAATGTCATACACCGATTGGCAAAGATCACAATATCAACTTACTTGTGATATCGACTTACGTGCAGGGAACAAAAAAGGTCAATGGCCAATACGCAGGGGTTTTTTTTAAATGCAGAATCAAAATCGAGAAAGAATTCGTTTTGGGCGGATTCTTCACTCACAGTATGATATCTCATAGTTATTCACCATTTTTCTGATCTTACTCTTATCGACAGGCCTTTCCAAAAATCTGCCAAACTTTGACTGTTTCTTTATCACTGTCGATATGCAATATTCTCAGAAGAGCCCTTGATCATGATTGAAGTGTCCGGTGGTAGAAGATCAAGTGAAAGAAAAAAATTGGTGTACGAAATGCAAAGCCTCGCTCACTCAATTTTGTGACGACCATGTGTCTCAGTAATACAATGCAAATACACGAACGGAAGCCTCGAGCAACCGTTATTTATATTTGGCGAGGTCAATCGTGTGCCCTATACATCTATACATATATATACATTCGGTCATCCGCGTTGAAAGTAGCGCTATGGATTCGTTGCTCCAGTGAATCCGAGTTAGTATTTCGGTTCTGTACAAAGTCTGTTGACGTCACGGTCTCGATCTTACATAGCACACTGAGAAAAAAAACCAATTGTCTCAAAAATATATTGGTTGATTCAAATAAATGTCTGATACAATACTATAAATATTGGAAAATGTGATTGATTCAAATAACATATTATTTTATTTGGTAATCTCTTCTGTTCTCTGAATATCTACATTATCCTTCAAATAAAATTATATTCTATTGAAATCATTATTATACAACCCGTACATGTATGGATGAGATAATTAAGCGGTTGCTACAACATTTTTTATTTCGTACAAAAATGTAATCAATAGAATGAATTATTTTTTTACAACATCGAAACGAATATGCCATGAGGCTTAAGTTTTTCAATTTGTTTTAAATCTTAAATAAAAAGTGAACATTAGAGTGATCATCCAATATAATAGTGGAGAGAATATCAGATATTCAACTGAACAGAATAGATACTACACTTTGATCTTAGCCGGCGTTTAAGTAGATTTTCGGTTCGCGCTACGCTTACGAGAAACGAGCGCGCGTGCGGCTTCTAGCGGTTACTCCGAGAACTACGGGTTTCCTCACACCTATAATTTCGGTGGCACTCGGCCATGATTTGGTCGAATTTTTTCAACCAAATGCGCAAGAAACGAATTTTATTTTCGCATATTTTTTTTAACCAATTCAGACATTTGCTTAATATTTTTCAATTAGAATAAAATATAAATATTTTAACGAATAATGTATTTGAAAATAAATATCGGATATGGTGAAAAAATAAAATAATATAATTACTCAATAGAAATTTCATCTGAATCAAACGAGCGAAATTCAATTTTTTTTGTGTACTCGAATCAACAATATTCATGTTATGAATTGGAACGCTTTTTCTGTTCGTTGCAGAAAATGCATTCAAAACTATATAATTTGTTCGCCATCATTTTTCAGATAGTTCCAATAATATATTGTTTTCGGCTAACAATATATCTTTGGAATGAAAGAAAACTTTTAATTATATCATGTTATTAAAGTCAATAGCATTTTGTTCGGATTAATCAATCCGACTATTTACACCAACAATTTTACAATTGAATCAACAAAATTTCATTTGACAACCCCAATGATATTAGATCAATGATTTTTTTTTCATCAGTGCAGATTCGGAACCTCCAGCGGTTTTTAGCGGTGTAGATTGATTCGCTCGGTGGAGCAAAAATCATAGTGCAAGATTTTGCCACTTTGTTTGCATTGTAAACTAACGGTAGATGGAGATGTAGACAGAATCAGATATTGGGGTTCCTTCGGGCCACTCGGGAACGGCCTTATATACAGGTCTTGAAACAAAGGCAAATTCCAATGGTGGGGGTAGGCACGCTTGATGTCCAAGGCGCTGCTGTCACGGGGTGTCCTTCCTCTGGCCTCTTACCCGGCCGCGTCCATGATTGTTAAACATAACCTGTAAGGAGCTGTTCATAAAACACGTGACACATATTTTATTAATATTCGGCCCCCCTCCCCCTCTGTGACATTTCGTGACGGGAGCCGGTGCCCCCCCCCCCCGTGCCGCTCCTGGAAATTACGTGACATGGAGGCCGCCCCCCTTTCTGTTCTCGGTTCTTTTTCAACAATAAGAAGCTAGTAAAATACTAAAACCAATTTAATACATTATTTCAGAACGAACAATTTATATTGTTTACCTTAAGTAAATATATATGTAATATATAAAAACGTACAATTTATACGTAGTAAGACATATATTCTTTATGTTATTTAACGTCAATAATAATTTGATAATCTTTTATCACGATACACCTAGAATGCAATGTGTTCCCAAGGATGGTTCAGGTGAGTCTCAATCGATATCAGAGAAGTTACGACTTCCTCGTAGTCGGAACTTTGGGTGGGCAGTACAGAAAATTTTCATCGTCTCAGTATCACCCTTTCTCAGATTTAATATGCTTATAGCGTCTCGTTACTTTTGCTCGACTCCCCTCCCACCCCCTGTAACAAAGTTTGATGATTTTCCTACCTCCGCCCCCCGCCCCTCACTGCGTCGAGTCTTTTCTGAATGGCCCCTGACCTAACATAACCAAAACTTTATCGTCAAAAACTTGTTCGTGTGTTATGAGTACCGAAATCCCTCGGATAAAACATATTTTAAAAAATGATTTCTTTTAGATTCAAATCACCCACGAGGTTTATAGAGAAAAAATCGCTGAGTGGGGATCGAACGCATGATATGACGGTTTCTAGTTCGGAACTGATCCACTCGACCAAACTGTTTTGTTTAGGTTAGGTAATAAATATCATTCATATTTATCGAGGTCGCTTGGATTTGGAAATTTAGGATGGTTTAGAGGTGAATATGATTACCATTATTGGAGAAGTTTTCAATAAAATTTTTGAACATTTTCTTTCGTATTAAAGATATACAAAATTATGATTAATATATATGGTTAGGGTTCACGGCACATGCGCCATGTTCGGGAATAAGAGACGAAATCGCTATATTCCTTCTCTGTCGCATACGACACCCCGACACTATGGGCGAACCTTGCGTTGAAAATCGGAATTAACGAACCTTGGACACTAACAAGGAAAGGTTGCGAGGTCAATCTCTCCGATTTCGATGAAATTTGGCATGCTTGTAGAATGGGTAAAGATAGGCGACACGTATTTTTTTTTATATCTGCGGAACCCAATTTTAAGGGTTGAAACGCACCCTAAAACATAGGGGTGTTTTTCGTTTTTAGTTGATAGCGTTATCGTTCACATCTCCAATGTATATCGAAAAAATAAATATTGTTGTAATTTGAATTTTTTTCATATCTCGTACCATTGAAATATTATCGACGAAAAACGAAAAACACCACAATTTTCGAGGGTGTGTTTCAACTCTTAAAAATCGGGTCCCGCAGATATAAAAAAATACGTGTCGCCTATTTTAACCTATTCTACAAGCATGGCAAATTTAATCGAAATCGGAGGGATCGACTTCGCCACCTTTTCTTGTATGCGGGCCTACCCCCACCACCGTCGTTTCAAGACCTGCATGCAAGACCGTGCACTCGGGTGACATGAGAACCAAGATATAATCTATAAATGGGAAATGTATTGGCAGGATCGTGAACAAATCGCAGGTGTGTTTGGTTCGCAGAATGCTGTCTTTTATTTTCACCCGTATAATGAGATACCATGATAATCGAATAATTGGAAAACGACTAATCTTTTTTTATAACGATATGTTGCAATGTCTATATTGGGCTATGTGCGTTTTGTTATATTTTATTAGTAATAGTAAAACATGAATGGTATCAACGAGTTACTGTACCGTCTTATTATCTGCTAGATAGAGCAAGTCGGTTTGCTCGAGGGTCAACATATTAGGTTTAAAAATCACTAAAAAACTATTACCTCTTTTAATTAGTAGAAATTTTAGGTTCAGGGTATTAGAAAATCACTAGTTTTCAGTTTTTTATATAACTTGCATGATTGTGTGTGCTTGAGTAAAAGCGAGTAACACAGCTCAGGCTAGATGCAGCGAAGATTGTAAGTTGGTCAGGAATTCAAAGTATTTTTGTCAAACAAGCACAAAAACCGGTAGATCCCAACGACTCTGGTTGTCATAATGGGAGCTGTGCAAATTTGCGTCACCAACGGTCTTACATACAGGTCTGGAAACGAAGCCAGATTTCAATGGAGTCGTGAGGCAGCGTTACGTGCTTCACTTTTCATTCCGCTCACCGCCACCGCCGTCGCTACTATCGGCGAGTACCTCCCACCCATGGTCTTCTGTGATCTCTCCCTTCGTCCCTTGCCTTATCTTAGACCGTGCCCCGTGCCATTTATTACTTCATTTTTTATTACAACGTTCTCGATAACCACTGTTCGCGTCAACGAGCATTTGTAGTTTGAAAAATATTCATAAAGCTGGCGAAGGTGGACCGTTGTTTCAGGGCTTTCTAAACTGACGAACCAATAAAGGTATTTGTATATTCAACATTCCATGTGCTGCGTATTTTTTTCCTTTCGTCATCGAAAGAAACTCGGAATAAAAATCCATTTCACTCGAAAAAGGGAAGTATTTTTATTTATTTTTTAAATTTTTATATTGGTCTTCTTCCAGCCATACAGGATCTTCCCCTTTTTACGAGCCCCACTTCTATTCTCTTCCACAATCCCCCGTCCTCATTCCACAATTATTTCTCATCTACCTCTATTCCCCCTTCACCCCGCACGAAAAAGGTATGTGCATTTCAGATCATCGAGAAGAGTGAGAGAGACGGATGGAAGCTGTTCTGTCCTTGTCGCACACGTACACGCCGATAGCAATGCCACGTAGTGGCGACAATTGGAGACAAACGTGGATTCGTTAACAGTGCCTACCCCCACCACGGTCGTTTCCAGACCTTTATGTAAGACCGTGGCTTCACCAAACAATCCTACCCACGGTCTTACATACAGGTCTGGAAACTCCAGTGGAAGGGGTGGGTAGCTTATTGAAGAGAGTTGGTAGTTCACTAGTCGCCACTAGGTTCGTTGCGATCAGAATACCTGCTGCGACACGGCCGGGGGGTCAGACAGACAGCACTAGTCGGCCATGCTTCTATCCCTCTATCTCTGTCCCACGTTCATGTTCGTTACACAGATATTTTTTTATGAGTTCGAAACACTATCAAAAAGGGCCAGAAAAAGGCGTTCGTCCTGTCAGTTTCGATGACTACAATAAAAAAAATATATGATCCTTATCGTAATCAAACAAAAAAACTTCCTAAATCCAAGCGAGCGTGATAAGCATGTACATTCGATTTTGAAGCTGTCACATTGCATGTGAACTTTGACGGAGTGGTTCCGTACTCACCTCATACTTGCGTTGTTGTAGGTTTAAAGCCACTTGTCTCATTTTTTTCTTCCATCCCCCACTCCCGTGTTTTTTATGCCATATAATAAAAATACAAATGCAGAAAATTCTCTGATATTCTTTATTTGTGTACGTGCATCTGTTTTCATATCGAGGTAAGCAGTATGAAACCTTTCAAATTTTATTATGTTGCCCCTCCATGCGCGGTACGGCGCACCCCGTCACCATTTTGAAAGAATATGCTTCCAATTGATCGAAAACGTACTGTGCTCAAAACGCAGAAAAAACAACAGTTATCAGCGACTCAGTGACACACGTTTTCAACCGCTCACTCCGTTGATCGCCATATAGAGGTTATGTATGTCCGGGTTTCGGAACCGCAGCGACAACTAGTGGCGGCGCTGGGACTGAAATTTGCCACGCTAACTGATCCATCGGATCGCGGCTGCCAGCATTAGAGTTTCCAGACCTGTATGTAAGACCGTGATCCTACCCATACCACGGGAGTTCCCCGACCTGTATGTAAGACCATGACCACGAAAGAACTAAGAGAAGCCAGAGAGAGAATATAATTCAAAACGAATTGGGATAAGCAGCGTACTGAATTGCATTACTGAAGCAATGGGATGCAAGTAAGGTACTTGGTCAAAACCTCATGGTGACGGATGCGTTACGGCAGGTTTATTGTGGTTGGTTTTTGACGGGAGTCCAGTCATAAGTGCCGCCTCAAGATGACCACACACCGGCGCCCGATTAGCGTCACTTTTCCATATTGCAGTATGACAGAAATACTGGATACTCCAGTTGAGGTACCAAATTGTTCGTTGCTTTTGTTATTCCGCAAACCCGGTAATGCACCATGATAATTTGCATCTTAACTATAATTTTTGGGGCTTGACTCGTATGGCGTCTAGCTCTCACCAGCGATACGTACTCTCCTGTGGCTCTTATTGCTAGCTCTTTGGTGACTACGCTATAGGTCTCGCAACACTTATTGACGATGTAGATCTCTCGATGAAGCTGGTCACCAGTGGCGTTTCAAGCGTGGGATTTACTTCAGAATTCCAATTTGCACGATATATTTATGAAAAATGATAGGGTGATTTCATATTTTGCGTTCCATCTTATACTGTTGAAACCTAAGCGGGCTTTCCTTCCCTAGTAGACATTTCTATGCAATGCAGTGTTTCATGACAAGAATCTTACAAAAACACAAATATGCAGAAGAACAATCTCGAGAAGAAAAAATGCGCGAGCATTCGTCGCAGTGCGAAATTGTAGGTTATGTAATGATTGATCCCTCGACCGCTGTGTCAGCAAATAGTTTCTCATTGGAGACACTTTGCACTATCGAAGTTCTGTCGAGTCGCGAGATTAATCGAATGCGTGTAAAACTGTGATCGGGAACCTTAGACGATTGCCATTCATTCCTTCTGTCCTTCATTACCTGCCGTCGATAGGTGAGCGATGTCGAATTATTTTTATCATTCTTTTATGTACATGTTCGTCGCGTCAACGAATACTAGCGAATTCTTTGTATACGAGGGTGGAGTGAAAAGTTTCCGGCCTGACCAAGAGATGGTGCCACTAGGTCTAGTTTTGGAGCGGCGTCCTACAGTACCATTCCTACTGAGCTTGTATGTACAGTTTCAGCCCAATCGCTACGTTAGTTTGCGTTTGAGAGCACATTGCGTGAGACGCTTCCGTTGTTTTCGTAAAAATGGAAAAATTGGAAAAACGTGCTGTCATCAAATACTTCCATTTGAAAGGTTTTACACCAAAACAAATAAAAGAAGAGATGGATTCAGCACTAGGAGACTCCTCCCCATCATATTCAACTATTAAGCAGTGGGTTTCTGAATTTAAAATGGGTCGTGTGAGCACCTCTGACGAGCCTCGCTCAGGACGGCCCGTTGAAGTCACAACTTCAGAGATGATTGAAAAAATCCATAAAATAGTGTTGAAAGACCGCAGGTTGAAAGTGCATGAGATAGCTGAGACCTGTAGGATGTCAGCTGAACGTGTGCGAAATATTTTGCACAACCATTTGAACATGAAAAAGCTGTGTGCAAGGTGGGTGCCGCGTTTGCTAACGCTCGACCAAAAACTGCTTCGAAAAACCATTTCTACCGACAATTTGGCGCTGTATAGGTGTAATCCAAATGAATTTTTGCGTCGATTCATAACTGTTGATGAGACATGGGTCCACCACTACACTCCTGAAAATAAAGAACAGTCAAAACAGTGGGTTGGAAAAGGGGAACCAACAACAAAGAAGGCAAAAACAATTTTATCGGCAAACAAGGTTATGGCTACTGTTTTTTGGGATGCGAGAGGAATTATATACATTGATTACCTTGAAAAGGGTAAGACTATCACTGGTCAATACTACGCAGAGTTATTGCAACGTTTGAAGCACGAGGTGCAAATTAAACGACCTCATTTGGCGAAGAAAAAAGTTTTGTTTCATCACGATAACGCACCAGCGCATTCGTCGATTGTTGCCATGTCCAAAATCTACGAATTGAAGTTTGAATTGATGCCGCATCCTCCCTACTCTCCAGACTTAGCCCCCAGCGACTATTACCTGTTTCCTAACCTCAAAAAATGGCTTGGCGGAAAAATATTTAAGAGCAACGAAGAAGTTATCGAAGCTGTAAATCAGTATTTTGAGGAGCTTGTCGAATCTACGTTTAAAACTGGTATAACTAAATTAGAACACCATTATGAGAAATGTATCAGTCTTGATGGAGATTATGTTGAAAAATAAAGCAAAAGAAAATTTTAAAACATCGTTTTTCTTGGTCAGGCCGGAAACTTTTCACCCCACCCTCGTATGTCGGTGGAAGGGAAAGCACTGTTCTTGTTTTTTTCATCACATATGACGCTCTGTACTCATTCGGACAATTCGGTCGCCCTGCGTTGCCGTAAAAATAATAACATCCGTTGATACTCGAGTTCTGTCAATCCGTTGAATTTTGCCATGGATAGAATTTTTGGAACGTGACACGATGAACATTTAATTATTCTCTATAAGCTTAGACAATCCACTTTTTGCACAGTTTTGTACTCTGTTAGTCATCTCAGTGATTCTTGATTTTCTATATATGTACATGTATGTAATGACAAGGTAGATAGTCTTCGCTTGTGATGAAAAGCATCTTCACAATTGAATTATAGTAACACTGGGATGTTCTGGGGCCAGCGAAACGTATCCAGTCATTCGAACGCCGACGGGGATAGGAAATTTGCATGTCTCTATCCTTCTGGAGCAGACCCAAAGTCATTGGTGCAACAAGGAGAAAAAGCTGACAAGGAACATCACTGGATGTCTGCCTTCGATTATGTTGAAACTCATATATGTGGTAGAGCATTGAAAACTATTAGACACGTATTTTTTTAATCTTCGGAAAAACGGTTGTAAGAGGGAAAACCACCCCTCAAAGAAATGAGCTTGTCACCCCTTAGTTTATTTTGCTGCTAATACTTCTATAGTGGATTTTTCATCCACTCTTTACATTCTCTTTACATTCGAAGAATTTTGGTTTCTCTTACATTCAGACCGGTGGACTGCTTGTAGTTGAAACTGCAAAATTGACCCGCCATACGTCTTTCTTTGAGGGGTGCTTTCACCCATTAAAACCGTTTTTCCGCTGATAAAAAAACGTGTCTAATAGTTTTCAATGAATCATCACATATATGAGTTTCAACTACCAAGGAACATCCCCCAGGTGACACCATTCGATTTTGTTGAAATTTGAATATGTTATAAAGCACCGAAAAGTAGGCGATACGTATTTTTTTTATCGGCAGAAAAACGGTTTTAAGGGTTGCAACAAACCCTCGAAAATGGGAGTGTTTTTCGTCGATAACGTTATCGTTCTCATCTCCAATGTATAGTGCACAAAAAATAAACATTGTTGCAATTTGAATTTTTTTAATATCTCGTACCGTTAAAACGTTATCGGTGAAAAACGAAAAAAGTTTTTCCGCCGATAAAAAAAAAATACGTATCGCTTACTTTTCGGTACTTTATAAAATAACCAAATTTCAAAGAAATCGAAGGGTGTCACCAGAGGGATGTTCCTTGTAAGTCGAAGGCGGACACTTGAGTGATGTTAGTTGTCAAGGGTATCTCAAAATGACCTGATATTAAAATTTATTAATAAAACGTATTATTTATTTGAAAAGTGCGAATATTTTTATTTCAACGAAGGTACAAACATGGAGGTTATGTGTGGAAAGCAATATTCGATAAATGGCATAAACGGCATGGACTTGAAAGACATACACCCGTATTCATAGATGTACCTTGAGGAATCCTTATTCCTTATTCTTCGTTCAGAACAAAGAACAAGGAGGCCCTATTTCTTAAGGAACGACTATGAATACGGGTGATATTCTTCCAACAAGATGGCGCAACCTGCTACACTGCGGGCGAAACAATGCAGTTATTGCAGACGAAGTTTCATGGTCGTGTTATCTTGCGCCGCGTCGGTGTGAATTGGCCACCAAGATCGTGCGATTTGACGCCGTTGGATTTCTTTCTGTGGGGTTGTCTAGAAGGAAAAGTTTATGCCAATGATCCACAGACCATTTCAGAGCTCAAGGAGGCAACTGGACGCACCATTAATGAAACTATTTCGCAATTATGCCAAAATGTTATTAAAAATGTCATCAAGAGAGTGAACATTCGCAAACAGAAACGAGGCGGCCATTAATAGGATATTGTGTTCCACACGTAACCTCTATGTTTGTACCTTATATTAACCCGTTGAGGGCCCACTGGGTGTACGGCCACCCAGCGCCATCCTTAATGTTCTGTGTGTAGGAAGGGAAATGAGCAAAAGAAGTTGTGGGTTATTGTATACCCAGTGTGGGCCGGTCCAGGACGCCAGAAAATGCCCTCAACGAGTTAGAATAAAAATATTCGTACTTTTCAAAGAAATTAAAATGTCAGGTAACTTTGAGACACTATTACTTTTCTGGCCACGGAGATATCCCCGTCGGCTGTCGTTCAACCGCAGATTATATTTCTCCGAGAGACGGAATGCTTATCAGTTTTTGCATGTTGTTTTTTAAACGGACTCGCCGTTAGTGAAAGCATTGCGATACTGGATGTACGAGGGTGGGTGCGAATGCCATCAAGCCCACTCAAACTGGCGGTGATCTTTCATCATTGGTGCGCCAGTGTTTGCATATCTCCTTGGTTTTCACTGCGGTCAACCCACGAATCAAGATTTCTACCACCCCTTTTTCTTTGCTGCGATCGAGGCGATGTCAACGTATTACTTCGGGTGCGTGTTTGCGTATATGGCGAGGGGTAAAAGTTTTGTTGAAAATGTCACGGTCCTTCATGAACCGTGCCTATAAGCTGTCAGGAACATGACGAGTCACATACTGGTAGTTCGTCAAGTGACGAGATCGTAATTGAGCTCGCCCATGTATCTTGCGAGCTCCGAACCTGTGAATTCCGTTTCACCAAGATCCTGAAGACTCGAGTTGCTAATTGTGTTCGCGCTCTCGATGCTCGGATGACTCTGAAATTTTGGAATTGTTCGTCCGGTGCGACCAGTGTCAATCCTGCTATTGTTATTCGTCCGATGATTGGAGCACTGCGGCATTTGATTTTCTTGATTGTGCTGTCTTTGGTGTTGACTGGCGAATAAACTTCGCTTACCGAACCGCAATCGCTCGGCTATCAGGCCTGCCAGAGAGACAAATGAGAGAATGAGATCAGTTGGAGAGTAGAAAAAAGCTACCAGGTGCGCGTTGGATTGCGCATCAAAGTATAGACTTCCGTAGGTTGTCGATCTATTCGCGGATTGATCTGGTGAAGTAGAACGAGCACGTTGTTAATCATTGGATTGCTGCTTAATCTTTTTTGGATGCTACAGATAATGGAAACTAGCGCTTGAGATCAAAGGCCTAGCAAGTTTATCCGCTGATTGAGCTTAATGAATTCCAAGCCGGACGTCATGACCGTTCTCTTATTCAGTTTCATTGGTATTCCGTAATGAGATGGATGTAGGATTGAAAAGCGTAACGTGCTCCAGAGACTTCGGGAATTTGAATGACATTGAAAAAAACAGCGGTTGCCGAATGTCTCAATGAGAATTATGTAGTCAACGGCAGTGATGAGCAAAAACTGGTCTACGAAACTTAAGCTTCAACATATTACGATTCTTTCGGCACTGCAACGGGGGTAGTTAATCATTCGTCGTAAGCCTATTGACAAGTTACTACGCAATCACTGCCTGAGATAACTTTCAATCCCCAATATGTACCATTTCCCGAATACTGCCCGGGAAAAAAAGATCATATCTGAACATATCTGAATCATATCTGTAGAATCAGATATGATCAGACAAGAGATTTGGTCATATCTGTTTATGACAGATCATGTATGCTTATATCTGAGCATATCTGTAGAATCAGATATGATCAGACAAGAGATTTGGTCATATCTGTTCATATAGTGTCATGACAGATCATGTATGCTTATATCTGAGCATATCTGTAGAATCAGATATGATCAGACAAGAGAATTGGCTATATCTGTTCATATAGTGTCATGACAGATCATGTATGCTTATATCTGAGCATGTATGATCATCCCGAGAAAAAATTATCAGACCAAATCACATCTGATTATATCTGGATTATATATGATCCAGATATGATTGATCATATCTGGATCTTGTCTAATCATGCATAAGAAAAATGGCCATATCAGAGCATACATGATTAGATTTGACGATATCAGAGCATGTATGATTAGATTTGACGATATCAGACCACCCGGGAAAAAAAGTTCATGCCTGAGTGGATATGTTCATATATGTTTCAGATATTGTCATATATGTTTCAGATATCGTCATATATGATTCAGATATTGTCATATATGTATCAGATATATTTATATCTGACATTTTACAGTATCATATATGATTAGGTCTGATCATATTCCACATCACATATGCTTAAAGAAGATCATATCTGATCACATATCCCGGGGAAAATGGTCATATCTGAGCAGATATGCTCATGTAGGTGTTTATCTGCAACATAAATGAATCTGATCTAATCATGCATGGTCAAAGATGAACATACATGTATTTTTATGCGCTCAGGGGTAGCTCTATATCTGGTCAGATATGATCGCGCATAAGTAAATATGTGCAGATATGAATTTATAGCTGAACATGTCTGCCCATATGTGGTCATGTCTAACCAAATATAGTACAATTCACGACTACATTCGAGCTCACACATGAATAGACTTGAATATGTGCGCGCATGCATAAACATATCCAACCAGGTATGGATGAATACGTTCAAATATAAATCAATTGATGAAATATGAATCAATTGATTCATATTTGATTAGATCTGATCACACGTGGGCAAGCATGTTCAGCGATGGTCATATAGATCCAATTGGATGAATTCGAGTATAATTCCATATCTGGGCAGATACAATTGTACATGGGCAAATATTTCCAGACCTGATCATGCACGAGTTGGGTTCGGTTGCGTATTCATCCATACCTGGTTGGATATGTTCATGCATGCGCGCACATATTCAAGTCTATTCATGTGTGAGCTCGAATGTAGTCGTGAATTGTACTATATCTGGTTAGACATGACCACATATGGGCAGACATGTTCAGCTACAAATTCATATCTGCACATATTTACTTATGCGCGATCATATTTGACCAGATATAGAGCTACCCCTGAGCGCATAAAAATACATGTATGTTCATCTTTGACCATGTATGATCAGATCAGATTCATTTATGTTGCAGATAAACACCTACATGAGCATATCTGCTCAGATATGACCATTTTCCCCGGGATATGTGATCAGATATGATCTTCTTTAAGCATATGTGATGTGGAATATGATCAGACCTAATCATATATGATACTGTAAAATGTCAGATATAAATATATCTGATACATATATGACAATATCTGAATCCTATATGACGATATCTGAAACATATATGACAATATCTGAAACATATATGAACATATCCACTCAGGCATGAACTTTTTTTCCCAGGTGTTGAAAATATGGCAGACAGAGTCTTGTAAAGTGAAGAATCGTTCTCATTTTTCCGAAACTCATTATTCTGCAGTAACCCGTGATTATTTTTTCTTCAAGTACTCTTCAAAAGCTATTTGCATGAGTTCTCTCAGATGTGTAATTCGCTGCATGATGTAAGAGTAGAGTACGAGAGTAGAGTGGAGAGATTGTGGAATTTGCAGTGCCCAAGGAAATGATAAGTTACCAAGGAAATTATAAATGACCGAGGAAATTATAAGTGGCCAAGCAAATGATATATGACTGAAGAAATGATAAGTGACCAAGCAAATGATATATGACTGAAGAAATTATAAGTGACCAAGCAATGGTAAGTGAGCAAGCATATAATAAGTGACCAAGGAAATGATAAGTGACCAAGAAGATGAGCATGAATCATTTTTTCTTCAAGTACTCTACAAAAGCTATTTTCATGAGTTCTCTCAGATGTGTAGTTCGCTGCATGATATAAGAGGAGAGAACGAGAGTAGGGTGGAGAGATTGTGGACTTTGCAGTGACCAAGGCAATGATAAGTTACGAAAGAAATGATAAATGACCGAGAAAATGATTAGTGACCAAGGAAATTATAAGTGACCAAGGGAATAATAAGTGACCAAGCAAATGATAAGTGATCAAGGAAATGATAAGTGACCAAGGAAATAATAAATGACCAAGGAAATGATAAATGACCGAGGACATTATAAGTGACCAAGGAAATTATAAGTGTCCAAGGGAATAATAAAAGACTAAAGAATAATAAGTGATCAAGGAAATAATAAATGACCAAGCAAATGATAAGTGAGTAAGCAAATTAAAAGTGACCAAGGAAATGATAGTGGACTTTGCAGTGACCAAGCAAATAATAAGTGACCAAGGAAATGATAAGCGACGAAGAAGATGATAAGTAACCAAGGAAATGATAAGTGACAAAGGAAATGATAAATGACCAGGCAAATGATAAGTGACCAAGGAAATGATAAGTACCAAGCAAATGATAAGTCGCCAAGGAAATGATAGGTGACCAAGGAAATGATAAGTGACCAAGCAAATTATAAGTGACCAAGTAAATGATAAATGACTATAGAAATTGAGAGAAATGATGTGACCAAGAAGATGATAAGTGACTAAAGAAATTATAGGTGACCAAGGAAATGATAAATTACTAAAGAAATGAAAGTGACCAAGCAAATAATAAGTGACCAAGGAAATGATAAGTACCAAGTAAATGTTAAATGACTAAAGAAATTATAAGTGACCAAGCAAATGATAAATGACTGAAGAAATTATAAGTGATCAAGCAAATGATAAGTGACCATTCAAATAATAAGTCACCAAGGAAATGATAGGTGACCAAGGAAATGATAAATGACCAAGCAAATGATAAATGACCAAGGAAATAATAAGTGACCAAGCAGCTAATTCAGAACGGGGAGGTTAGAGGCATAGAAAAAATAATAGATAGAGGGATAAAAATCAAAGTACAGCAGGAGATGCAAGGCGACTGGTGTAACATTGATAAATCAAGGTACTG
The DNA here is from genome assembly GCA_964007375.1 of Ophion obscuratus. NCBI lineage: Eukaryota > Metazoa > Arthropoda > Insecta > Hymenoptera > Ichneumonidae > Ophion > Ophion obscuratus. Next base: position 77,765,705 of record OZ023312.1, read on the forward strand.
TCCTGAATACAAAAGTAGGAAAAAGAACACAGAAATGGAAGGATACTGGAAAGCAAAGGAGATACGAGGCGAAACTAAAGAAGTCTGGGCGAGAATAAGGTGCGGGAACATAGGTAAAAAAGGGAACAAGGGGTATGGAGATACGAAATGTCGATTTTGTGGGGAAAAGGAAGAGAGTTTGGAGCACATATGCAGCTGCGGAAAAATAAAGGCAAAACTAAAAACAGAAACTGTGAAAGGCCTAGAGCAAGTGACGGAATTTAAGAGGGGGGACGATCTCAGACAAAAAATAGGAGAGTTGACAAGAAATAACCCGGTCAAAGAATTCTGCTCCTACATAAGAGAATTCGAAAAAATAACGAAGGACGCGCATAAATAAAAGTAGAAGAAAGAGGGAAAAATGAAGGAAAAAGGAAATTAATAAATAAAATTGCCGATTGGTTTTGAGGTATGATAAGGAAGAGGATAGGAGAAAGTAGAATGTAAGTTAGATTTAAGCAAATATTGTAAAAGGGGAACCCGTGTAGGGGGGGACTCAGTGTAAACGCCCATGAGGGTATACCATGGAATAAACTACTACTACTACTAATAAGTGACCAAGGATATAATAAGTGACCAAGCAAATGATAAATAAATAAGGAACTGATAAGTGACTAAGGAAATGATAAGTGCGTCTACGGAACCCTAAAAATGGCATCCGTGTAAAGTGCTCTGCTTTTGGTGCCAAGGAGTCAGGCAGCAGGCCCCTTACGTTCGATGTGATCAGAAACAAAGAGCGCTAGTATTTGGAGTACAAGCAAGGATAGAAGATTGAAAATGCGTAGAAAAAGAAAAGCCGGAGGTATTTCCAGCAAACGCAAAAGTAACGAATTAGTGGAACTCTTGACTTGATTGCACTTGCCAAGATTGACGGTTTTCAAAGCCGGTGGTTGATTCTTGCTCAAGCAGTTAGAAACACCGGCGCTATTCCGATTCACCATGTTGAGGCTCTTGTAGTCGCGTGTCAGAATTGGACTAGAGATTTGACTGCTCGGTTCGGGTGTCGTCGTTCCGTTGCCGATTCCGCGTCCGTTCGATCGTTGATATTCCCTCGAGGATTCCTCGTTGATACGTGAAACGAAGTTCAGCCCCGATTCGTCTTTGACGATCGGCGATAATGCATCGCAATTTCGATGAGAATGTTGCGGGCCGACGTCATTGCGGATGGCGATCGCGAGTTTTTGATTCTCCTCGCTCGCCGAAAGTGACGCCGAGTTTCTTTCGAGTCCGCGCTTCACCGTCGATCTTCCGTAACGCGATAGGCTGCTGTACGTTTGCCGCCGCGGATCCTTCGGTTGCAACGGTCTTCTACCTCCGCAGTGCTCCGCGAGCATACTCTGTTGAACACACGAGGGCCTGTTAATCATTCGTTAAAACAAGTTCTAGAGTGAACTGTGATTTTTCATTTCATCACTTATTATTAGGTGCACAATGAAACCAGCAATAGGGAACCTTACGCAACGCTCAGCGCAGATGTCGCCACGTAAACATGACGTGAACAAACGGAGCTGTCAACGCGCGCGGATCATTTTCGCGGTGTCAGCCCTGTGCTAAAATTATACGAATGGATAACATAGTGGACAATAATTGCATCCAATTGCACAACACAGATGCATTCTTCACAATTTCTTCACGACAACTGGATTATTTAAAGCCTTAGGCGACAGTAACGGGTATAAAATCATAAGCGAATTTAACCATTTTTTCTTATTAAAAAGTGATTCACTCATAAAGTTTATTACACATCTATTTATAATATGAATATCCAGCTGTTAGAATTTTTTTTTTCGATGTACAAAATGGCCGACTACGCGCAACTTCTCGAAACAGCCTTTGTCCAATTGGCGTGACAAATGACTTCAACAATTTTCACTCGATTTACTTCAAATTTAAAAGTTAGGTTCCTAATTGCATTTCGCAGAGAAGTACGTACTATAGGAAATAAATGAGACTAAAAGACGTTGTTCATAGATCTCAAAGATTCTTTATTCCCCCGACAGATATTGTTTTTTTTCGTCCCCTTGGTCCCAGCCCTTCTTTTTTTTTTTCAAACGACAATCGTTTCCCCCGATCCGGCAGCCCGTAGTCGCAAGGGGCCCCGCTAGAGCGCTCTTCGCCGAACTCTCTCGCGAGATATTTTGCGTCTTCGAATATACGCCTTACAATTCGGCCAGTCCTGCCGCACGCATGTCCTCATGCGTTGACCATCATTCTTACATTTGAGTAGCATCTTTTTTTTTTTTTTTTTTCACGGTTACAGTTTGAGATAACTTATAGCTAATTACCTAATAAAGAAAATGATATATCGATATATTTGATATCTGATATATTGATACATTTTTTTCGGAGAAAACGTAAGCTCATACATGGAATATAAACTTAACATATTAAATGATCCTAACCTTTCAAAGATAATAGCGACGTTTTTTTTTTAACTATTCTTTGGGAGGTTGTGACGCGGGATCAACAACCCATGGACGCATATTAGATGATTCCCAGGTTCCTACATAGGGTTTTTGAGAATTCTGAAATCCCTTTACATCACTGATAATATATCGATTGTTTCGGAGAGTTTTCGTAACTTCATACGGGCCTCTGAATCGGGGAATCATCTTTTTCGATACTCCGGGAGTACTGTCGAAATTTTTTATCATGACTAAGTCTCCGGTTTTATATTCATGCGACGTCTTTCGTTTTTTGTCGTACGAGGTTTTTTGAGCGATCTGTGCTTTTGCAATGGCGTCAATTGCTTCCGCCCGGTCATGATCGAGGTCTCTTTGATGGTTATCAAGCTTTTCGCTTACTAGTTCCTTAACCGCGTCGATTATAAGACCACGCTGATCAACGCCGAAGAGTAATTGACACGGTGTTTTCCCCGTCGATCGATTGACAGTGTTGTTTATTGCGTATTCAATCTGATCGAGCACTTTATACCACGACCTACCGGTTTCGTTGTCGGATAGTTTCGCGAGCATCGGAGAGATAATCCTGTTAATTCGCTCCACCTGGCCGTTCGCCTGAGGTGAACCCGTTGCGATTTTAACGTGCTTGATTTTGCGATTTTTTATGAACTCATCGAATTCGTTCGAAGTGAATGCGCTTCCACGGTCCGAAATTACTACCTGGGGGCAACTGTAGCTTTGAAAATATTGATTTAAACTAGTTATGGCTTCCCTCGAGTTGGTCGTCTTTGTAGGAAACAATCGGACGAATTTTGTGAATGCGTCAACGATCAAGAATATATATTTTTTCGTTGTGACTCGGTGGTCCACCGGTCCGTAATGATCAATGTGAATCGTTTGAAATGGAGCTGATCCTTTCGGAATCGGGTGAAGATAACCTTCGTTTTTTCCGGAAATGGGTGAGAAAGAGATACATTTGAGACAGTGTCTAATATGTTCCGCGCACTTCTTACGAAGCTGAGGAAGCCAGTACGTGCGACGAATTGATTCGGCCATTTTATCCAATCCAACATGACCCATTTCGTTGTGATAGCGGAAGAGGACATGTCTTTCCATTTGTTCGGGTATGAAAAACAAAAGAGCCTCTCCCTGTTTTTTATATACCAGCCCGTCTCTCATTTCGTAGACAGGATCGTCCGATTTTTCGAGTTTTTCTATAATCGCGCGAATACCTGGATCGCGGCTTTGGCAAATGGTGAGATTCCATTCGAATGGGTTGTCTTCGACGACAAGAATCCCGAACGATCTACTTAAAGCGTCGACATGCCTCATTTTTGTACCCGGACGGTGAACGATTTGAAAATCAAAGCTTTGGAGCTCAATACTCCAACGAGCAATGCGAGCATTAATATCCCGTTTCTCCAGAGTTTGAGTGACCGCGTTACAATCTGAAACGATTACAAACGATATACCCTGAAGGTAGACACGAAATCTTCGTAACGCGTAAACGATAGCGAGCGTTTCGAGCTCGAAGCTATGATAGCGAGACTCCGGTTCAGTGGTTCGATGACTGAAATAGAAAATCGGGTGCATTTCTTTGTTTGATTGTTGCTGCATAAGCGCAGCACCAAAACCATGAGAGCTAGCATCGCAATGAAGCTCGGTTGCCGCGTGAGGATTGTAAATCGCGAGGATGGGTGCATTCGTGAGTTTTTGTTTAAGTGTCTCAAATGCATTTCTTTCGTTATCACCGAATGTGAAAGTCACGTCTTTTTTGAGTAAATTATAAAGGGGCCTTGCAATCAGGGAGAAATTTTCAATAAACTTGCGAAAATAAGAGGCCAACCCGATAAAGCTTTGAATTTCCTTAACTGTTTTTGGTTCTGGGAAGTTTTGAACTGCCAGTACACCGTTATCCGTGGGGCTTAAGCCATCCCTGTTTACTCGATACCCCAAGTAGTCAATTTCGGTACACAGAAAGGTGCATTTGTCGAGGCGCAATTCTAGTTTGTTTTCGACCAACGTATCGAAGACTTTTCTAATTACTTGCAGATGATCCTCGAGAGTACAAGTCGCGACGAGAATATCGTCCATGTATACGATTACCTTACCGGTTTTTAGCAGCTCGGACATGATTCGATTGATAAATCGTTGGAAACATTGAGGACCGATTTTTAGGCCAAACGGTAAACGAGTAAACTCGTATTGGCCGAAAGGTGTCACAAACGAGGTATACTTGATAGAGTCAGCCGCCAGCGCGATATGATAAAATCCGTCTTTTAAATCCAACGCGCTGAAATAGCATTTGTCTCGAAGCGCCTCGAGCTGATCCTCGATTAACGGGAGAGGATAATTGTCGCGACATATGATTTTATTTAGCGCTCTGAAATCAATGCACATCCGTATTTCGCCGTTTTTTTTTCTAGTCAAAACGATTGGCGAGGTATACTCCGACGTACTCTCTCTTACAATTCCTGACTCGATCAAAGAATCTATTATTTCACCGACCTTTTCTTTCTCGACAAAAGAAAGCCTTCTCGGACCGTGCTGGATCGGTTGCTCGTTTTTTAGGCTAATACGAGCTTCCACTTGTATTTTTGGCACGCTCGGCCGGTCAGGTTTGATGTAATGCTCGTGAAATATTTCTTTGAATTTTTCCCGGTCGCCCAACGAGATCTGCGTATTGACTTTTAATTCGTTCGTAATATTTTTTTTCTCAACCGCGATATTAAGAATTTCCGCGGCTGTTTTGTCATAATCTACATCTTTCGTGAGTTTATATCCGAATTTTTTAAGCGAGTCTCGACCGAGAAGTACCGGAGTTGACATTGCGCTGTTCGACACGACCCCGACAGTTATTTTTTGAGTTTCCCCTTCCAAAGTGGCATTTAACTCGACTGTTCCTTTAACTAGGACTTTTGATTTATTCATTCCGTAATATCGTTGCCAATTTGGAGTGGGAGGCCCAATGAATTTTTTACTCACATACTGTTCTTTGATTAAACTTATCGGACACCCGGTATCGAGCCTAGATACCGTCGAAAACGCTTCGACGCCGGAGATGTCGTAATCGATGCTTCTCTGGAATTCGTCTCTGCATTCGGCGTTCACGTCGATAAAGTGAATCTCGTTGTCGTCGGCCGGACAGTCGCTCTCCTCAGCGTCGCTCTCTCTCGGTGATTCGTGAGTCTCCGACTCGTCATCTTCATCTGAAACGCAGCTAACTTGTCGATCGGCTTTAGCAGCAGCTTTTTTCGGCTCTGTCTGATGTTTCGTTGGTTTTCGATGTTTACAGTCTCTGGCATAATGGCCGGTGCCGTCACATTCATAACACCGAATAATTCCTCGTGTCGAGATTTTAGATTTCTCGTCCGTTTTAACACTCGATAGCGGTGATCCCGGTCGCGAGTCAGATCGATATTTCGGCCTTACTTCCGTCGATGACGAAATATATCGTTTTTGCTTTTGTTTTGTCGACGGTAGTTTTATTTTAGCAAAGGCTTTTAGCAGACTCCCAACTTGGTCGAAAGCTTGCATGCGCGCTTGATTTTGAAGATGTTCGCAAGGTATGCCATCAATTACGTAATCCACCATTTCATCATCTGGTATCGGTACACGGTTTCCGAGAATCAACTTGTGATGACAATAATCGGCAAACGATTCACTCGAACGCCACTCTCGCATCTCGAATTTCCGTCGAAGTTCCATTTTACTCGGGCGCTGATCGAACATCGATTGCATCGAGTCAAACAAAGTATCGATATTCATTTCGAGATACTCGACTCTACTGTGATACCAGTTCAGTGCTTTGCCGCGTAATTTCGAGCTAATCAAAATCTTCATGGCGTTCTCATCAAGCTCGTAAGTATCCCGCAAGAGCATGGCTTGAATTTTCCATCTTGAAAAATCAACTCCGGAACCGCTGTATTCACTTAATAGCTCACCGACACTTTTTATACTGATCGATGAACGCGAGACAGTTGACGACACACTGTGACGCGGTGAGGCCCTTAACGCTTCGTTCTCTCTTCTCAAGTAATCGAGCTCTCGTTGCATCAGCTCTCTTTCTCTCTCTAATAAAGCAGCTTCACGTTGTGCTATCTCCTCGTTCGGCTCATTTGGATTATTTTCGCGTCGTTGATGTTCCACGTTTCCGGCGTCCTCATTTTGCCGGTCTCTACCATTATCGTGTCCCTGAATTTCATCATTTTCAGGATCTTCGTTTTCGCGTGCGTTCACATCCGCTTGGATTTCGCTCGCTTGTGCTATCCATTCGTTCGTCGGATCATTTTCTTGCAGACGAATAATTAAATCTGCCTTTCGACCATGAGTGCCGAGTCCCTTACGTCGACATATCTCACGAAGTTGAAAAAGTCTCAACTGTTTAGGCTCCATCTTTTGTTCGAACCTTATATACTTTTTATTTTTCGCAGCACGAAACAAATCGAGTCTCTCGGATCGCAAAAAAGCACACAGCTGGACAACGACCGATACGTTTAACTATTTTTCGGGTTTGTGTTGAAGCACACAGCTACACCACACGCGCCGAAGACTTTTTCGATTTGTGATGATGCACAAAGCCAATCAACACTCGCGCTTTGTCTCGCGGCACACAGCACATCGAGATATTCGTACTCGCCGAAGCACAAAGCTAAACAACGTTCGCTCGGTTTCGAAACACGGTGGAAATATCCCACTTCTGATATTTATAGTAAATAAATGAGACTAAAAGACGTTGTTCATAGATCTCAAAGATTCTTTATTCCCCCGACAGATATTGTTTTTTTTCGTCCCCTTGGTCCCAGCCCTTCTTTTTTTTTTTCAAACGACGATCGTTTCCCCCGATCCGGCAGCCCGTAGTCGCAAGGGGCCCCGCTAGAGCGCTCTTCGCCGAACTCTCTCGCGAGATATTTTGCGTCTTCGAATATACGCCTTACAGTACGGAATTTCTGATTAATCGAAAACTTTTCATTTTATGAGCAGTTCTAGAGCAGTTATAACGAGATTTTTCACTGAAAATTCGTTTCTTAAGTTCAAATACCTACAAAATTCTATAAAACAATATTTTTTAAATTCCGTACGTACTTCTCTAGGTACTCTAATGTAGATCGTTTTTTGTTCAAGGTAAAAAATTGTGGATTCTAAAGGTCACGCCGCGGAGCGCCTAAAAAAAGATAAAAGAAAATATTAGTAGTCCGCCATTTTGTACGTGGGAAAAAAATATATATATTTTCTAACAGCTTGATATTCATACTTAATAGATGTGTGATTAATTTTATGAGTGAATCACTTTTTCATACGAAAACAAATGGTTAAATTCGCACTTGATTTTATGCCCGTTACTGTGGCCGAAGGCATTAAGGAAAATTGGACAATAGTCGACAATAGTCGTAGATTTACCATCGCCAATGGTAAATCAACATCTTCTTTGTATAAATCGTATTTGAACTTTTAAACGCGTTCATCTCAAAACTGTATTTTTCAAATTGGCTTCCATGATATCTCAAAAACTTTTAAAAGGATTTCGCTCAATTTTTTTATATTATAGTCTGCACATCTATAGTTCTCACCCGAAGTAGAATATTTCTGATATCTGCCATATTCCGTTTGAGCTCAAAAAGTCGTAAAAAAATGACGAACTTTGGAACTCAACTTTTAAAACCGTGCCGAAAATTCAATTTTCGATATTTTTACTTTACTCTAGTTCCGGCGTTAGCCTCAAGTCTACAAATTAATATGCCGTTTGATTTTTAAATTTCAGATGAGCAAAACCTTCGGAATCATGGCAGCCGTCAACCTACTTTTGTTTACACATGAGTGCCTTCCGAACGGTGTAAAGTCGATCGATTCAAAGATAGTGGGTTTTAATGGTTCATAAAAAAATTCTAAAAATGCGAAAAAACTGCTGTCACATGGGACCCCGTTAAAGACACAACCCCGCACCCCTCTGTTAGAAGCTACCCCTGCGCCGTAGACGAACTATTTTTTCAGTTTTTTTTCGCAGAGTGCAACGATTCTAGTGTCGAAAAGCCTATGTCTAATATAGCTAGAAGTTACTTTTCTTCGATTTGCAATTACCTGAACGAAGAAATCGTTTTCTAATCTATTGTTCATATAATTTTTTTCTAGCAGCTGAAACCGAGTTGTTTTTCTCTAAAAATCACAAATATCGAGATGGTGTAGCTCCTTCCTCTAACAATTCGTCATCGACTGTCAAGTCGTTCGGGTCAGCCCTTTTTTTTAACAAAAATATGAAATCTTTGCATACATTTTTTTACCGACACAATTATGTGCTATTTCGGCTTAAGGCAGTATTGTTGTCGAGAAATTGAAAAGAATCATTATTCTTTAACATTTTTATTTAATTATACTAATTATTTTATTATTCTAAGTTATTCTAATATACACGTACAAATGTACGTTCATATTTTTTATTCATCTCGCTCCTATTCATAAAGCATCAATAAAGATGTCTATTTCTTTTTTTAGTTGTTCCATTTTTCAAATCACCCCGTTGGAATGACCCAACGTCTCAGTACTACAACTTCATTTTCAAACTAAGTTTCAAGCTTAAAGTAACCCAATTTGCTTAGAAAAAGCACAAATTATTTCTCCTTTCTTGGTCCATAAGTCGAATATCCATAAGTCGAATATGCATAAGTATGAATATCTATAAGTAGAATATCCATAAGTGAGTATAGAGGAGAAATGAGTGCCAGAAATGGCGGGAGGTAGAGATAAGTGAGTTCATTCGGGTTTGTTTAGGTTTGCTTGAGTTTATTTTTGTTTGTTTGTTTGAGTTTGTTTGGGTTCCCTCTATACTCACTTTTTCTCGACCTCCCGCCATTTCTGGCACTCATTTCTACTCTATACTCACTTATGGATATTCGTACTTATGGATATTCGGTTATGGAAATTCGACTTATGGATATTCTACCCCAATTCTAAGTATCAAACCTAAATACTTTTTCGTGACGGAGATATTAATATTTTCACGTTGTAGTACTGGTAACCATTATTCATAACGATTCATAAATAATTCCGTGAACATCCATGCGAAAGAACATTTTTGAGAAAGTGAATATACACCTTGAATGCTTCCCGAAACTTGTTTGACATGATGTTGTACAGCAGGGGATTCACGGTTGTCGACAAGTAGTAGAATACTCCGGAAACGTATGTGAGAACCAGGTAAATCGTGGACAGAGCTTCCTGCGATTCTTCCGCGGTGTTTTGCGCGTAAACTGCGAATAATCTCTGAGCGTGAAATGGTGCCCAGCATATGAAGAATGCGACAACAACAGCGACTGAAAACAATCGAAAACACAGAAAACGATCATTTTGCTGAACCATAAAGAAATTATAACGAGTATAATAGTTAGCAAATATTATAATATAATCATAATATTATATAGTTATAATAATAAATAATTGATAATCGTGGAAAATAATGTCTGATAAAATAATGTTATATAAATCTACACGGGTGGATGAGCGGTCGGAGTCGCCTCTGGCGGTGCAATCGAAGATGCACCGCCAGACACAGAGACACAGTCGAGAACTGTGTCTACCAGCGTGGCATCGCCGATGGCGCTTTTTAGCGCTCGAAGACCCTCAAACGTATCTCGAAAACCACTTTAAAACCTTTTTTTCAGCTATAAACAAATATGCAGAATATTTTTCAAATTTCAAATGCTTTTTTAAAAGTGTTTCCAAAAAAACGATTTTTCGAAAATTTTACGGTGGTGTCCTGCGTCAAGGTATTCTTTTCACGAACCCAAATATTTAGCAATTAACTGATTTCCATCTATAATCGAATAAAAATATATCTCAGTATGGTGGTAAAATTTCAAGTCAAGTTAGCGAAATTTTAACAAAAATTACGGCTCCAAAAATCGTCTATTTTATACGGCGCTTTATGGAGATGTTACGCTGGCCACATTTCAATCTAATAATTGATTCATTAAATAACTCTATATGCCTTATGTAAATTGCATTCGCGTGTTAAAAATCGAAAGATTCCGCAATGACAAAAACGGGGCCACCGAATGTTAAATGAAAATATTAATGATACAACTTAGAAAAATGTGACTAGCAGAAGAATTTTCGTAGCCGCGACTTTTCACAGAAAATGTGAAAATGTCTGAATGTATGACGTTTGCGCGACACAATTCATTCCAGTTTGTCGTTGGGTATAATACTTGACTGTGACTTATTTTCATTGGGTACCACTGTAATTTACCAATGATTCAGAAGGGCCCTCACAAAATACGGCCCTCCGCGAAAGATATACCTTAAGGCGGCTGTGAACGCACGGAAGTTAGGTTAGAGTAGCTAAGTGTGGCTAGGGAGTGATAGGAAAGAGTTCAACTGGGAAGGGCAATACGTAAGAACCCGCAAGGGTATGTGTTGGAACTCAGGATTTAATGTAACCCTATCGCTTCACACTAGTCATACCACTGATCATACTTGAGACTTGTACAATTTATAGTTTTCACATATGCAAGAAAAATAATTTGTAATAACTGAAATTTTCCATGTGTAGACTGTTTAATGAATGTTCAGATTTAATTAGAAAAATGAAAAAAATAGTTATTCCAATGATTCGCGCAGTATTTCTAGGTTTGATATTTGGCAACATTGGTTCTATCTCCGTCTTTTTTTACTCAACCAGGCGAATTTAATCTCCATGCTTTTCCAACGTCGATCTGTCAAAACAAAGTCTGGTGGGCGAAATATAAATCATTGTATTCGGGCCACGACTGGCAAAAAGCGTGGAAAATTTGTGTCGGCGAAATATGTCGGTTAAAAATGAAATATGTGTGGAAATTCGAATGAATGAGATGAGGTTCGGACTACAGTCAGCCGTTGCCTTGCTGTCACTTCTGTTTATCATGGCAAGTGGCAATAAATCCAATACCGGAAGTCCAAATTAAACTTGATATTACATAAAAATTGCGCCAATAAGTGTATTTTATTCTGAGAGAATTTGATCACTACAAGTGTTAAGTATGTAAATTCGATTATTTTTAAGAATCTGACGGATTCCCACTACTATATACACATTTGTAGCGACCGGAAATTGGGTTTTTGTATGTCGTCTCGGAATTCCTTCACAACAAACACGCAATTTTAATATTTTTTGTCTCTGTAATTAAGTTGATAACCGACCCTGAAATTTTACAGAGACGATTATTAAGATATTTAGTGAAGGTCAAAAAAAAAATGAAAATGTTATGGATTCAAGCCTGGCGATAGGATTACCTTAATAGAGACCTCAAAAAATGAAAATAAAATATAATCTAATCTGTAACAATAATTTTATAATCATGCAAATCAGAGCTTTGTCTTATAATCATGCAAATCAGAGTTTAACACACGTCAATCTATAAGCAGACTGAACGCCCTTTCATGTCTCGCAGGCGTGTATCTGAAAAGCGCTCGCATCTCTTGTCGAAATGGATCTACCGCGCATGCGCTGAGTAGAAACTGCTCTATGGGCGCGTGGGCAGAGTACGGGAGCCAATCGGACTGCCGCAAGACTGGCGCAACATTCAAAAGTCCGAGGTCCTCCAATGTTGGAGACTTAAATGTTCCCATCGAGTCTTTCACATATATAATTTGTTGGAAGACGTATAATACTTGTAAACAAATCATCATGCACACACGAACAACGAACTGAACAAACACTCGATTTTAACGACATTGTACGGATCGTTAAATCTTCATTGGCGATCTGATTCAATTTAATCCGGGGCGGACCAATAAAAGCTTATTTTTACATCCGCCTTCAATGCGGTATTCCTTTGGGTGAGACACACACGATAGGGGAAGAGAAATAGCCTTTGGACGACTTCATTACGAAGCTCATTCTTTCTTCGTATCCTCGCGTCGGTCGTAAGACTCCCACGAGTCAAGGCATTTGGAATTATCACCATTCGAGGCTCTTTTCACTTTGTTTCTATTGTTCGCCTGTTTCAGTTACGAGGTGAATCAACATAGCACAACACGTGTCTATGTCGCGACTCTTTCGAACTGGCCGAGTCTCGAAAGTGTTCAGGAGACATAATACATTTGTTTTAAGGCCTTAGGCCACTCTAGAGGCCGAAAAACAGGCTTTTTGGGGATTTTTTTTTCAGAAAAACTACAAAATAAATCGAGATTATAAAAAAGGGTTTTTATCATATATATCAGTGACTATTTACAATAATTTTTTTGAAGCGATTAATTTTGAAATGGCGGCTGTGCAGCGTTTTTGCGATGACGTTTCCGTTTTTCCAGGGTCCACGGCCGGACAAACAACTCCTGTAATTTTTTAATTGTAATGAGCCACTGCATTTTTCTCGATTATATATAATAATATATAATAACTGCTACAGACTTAAAAATAAACAACTTTGAAAAATGCAGTTTTGAGATAAACGAGTTGGAAGTTTTGAGTCCGCTCGCTGCGAACCAGGCGGCCTTGTACTAAAATCCGAAAGCCGAGTACTTAGAGATTTTTCCTGGCCATAATCTTTCCGGACATCATTTTTGAGGTTCTAGGGGACCATTGAAAAAATCGATTTTTCGAAAATTCTAGACTGGCCTAACCCCTTAAATGATACTATCGATAAATACTTGATTTGCTATGGTTTACGATCGTCAGGGTAATAATGTGTGACGTCATTGCGTAAGGGCGGGACAAAGGGAATTTCGTTTTGTGAATGTGCATGCTGTAGGTCCATGTTTTTGTCACAGTTATGTCGAAAGAAATTATCAATCGAATAATGCGACAACGTCTTATGGTCACCTGATATCTGGGGATGTTTGCATTCGGGAGTCTGCCGGAACGGTGGGTAAAAGTCTATGGGATATTCATTGACAGGAGCAATGGTAAAAAAAGTGTTTGGCGGTGTTGTTATTCCTAATGTATCCTTCTGTGAATACGTAAAAAATTTGTTTTTTAAATTCACTTTTATAGCCTTATTTTCTGTTCTTCATGAGTGCTTTGATCGAGTATAAAAAATTATACAGATTAGGGTATTTTAATCATCGAAAAAAAGTCGCGAAAATCTGCTATATTTCGACCCGTTATCGTAAAACGTGGCTACTTTGAACAGGTTTTGGAAGTTTTTTGTAGGTAACTTTTTTTTAACATCCTAGATACCAACTTTTCTTGCTCCAATAGAACAGTGTGCCCTTTGGCAATCAAATGTATAAGAAAGTCAATCTCCATCAATCCCTCACAATTTGATATATACATTTTTTAAAGTGTCAAAGTAGCGCCGAGTGTGGGGCTTCTTTGACACCGCTTTAAAAAGCAACTTATTTCAAAGATTGAGAGTTACTGTGGAATTATTTTGATGAAAATGTAATATTTTATGCATTATACATGGAATTAAATGAAAACCAACGATTTTTATAACAAAATTGTCATCGTTATTAAGGTAGCAGAACTCGAACAATTTTCGTCCAATCGACTTGAAATTTTAACTGTAGATTTTTAGATTGTTTTAACAGTCAAGTACGAGCCCTTTTTTCGATGAATCGAAAATTGTAAAAAATATATCACTATTGAGATCAACATTATGGTCGAAAAAACGAACTTTTTATTTCAAACTCGTCTCTATCTTTCTTTTAATTATTTTTTAACCCCCCCCGTATTTGACTGCTATCAATAATATAATTAACGAAAATATTTCATTCTTAGTTCCGGGACTAAATTTACGACAGTTCTACTGCGTGCCGCGGAGAGGGTTGGCTGAAAATAGTAGTACTATAGTGTCTCGTGCGCCGCCATTTTGTATATTTTTGACGAATATTTTTTTTTTACATACTTCAATATATACCTTATAAAACCTAAAAGCTCTTTTCACCATGTATTTTATTCCTTTCTTTAAATAAATCCAAAGAAAACGGTCGAAAATGGGCAGCTACAGTGGTGCCCTCCCTTAAGGAAACATTTTACATATAAATATGAAGCACCTGGGGTGCTATTATATGCACTTAATGAGTCTTATAATTGTCATCGAGATCAAAATTAACTTGAGCAAAATTACAATCAACTTTAGCAACATTATAATAAACTTGAACTTGAAATTGTTGTTCAAGCTTATTCCCCGCACCCGCCGCCCGCCACAGAAGGTCAAGCGGGCTCGTTGCGCACACATTTAAAACGTATTTTGGCGCTCTGTCAAAGTAATTCCAAAAACTGTCAAAGTTACCCTGAATGTCAAAGTAACCCTTTTTTCGGTACACTGTGATGATCCCTTAATATTTTCGTAAAAAAATCCGGGTATTAACGAAAATTCTGTTTAAAATGTTCTGCTCCTCATGAGAATGACTATCAGAGCAATGTTTGCCAGTCTGTACCGAGCCTGATGTTTAAGGGGAGGTACCTGAGTAAACGGCGAGAAAACAGGTAAACTTCGGGAATTTTTATCTCAAAAACTAATGTTTCGATTGGATCTGGGTTTTTTTTATTAGAAAATATGTACATTGAAGTATGTTTAGGAATTTAAAAAAAATAAATTCGATGACTGGAAGCGATTCAAACGTGATTATCTCGAAACATAGTTTTCAAAGTCGGTGTCAGATGCTTCTCGAAAATGGCTTGTCCGATTTTGTTCAAATTTGGATACAATATTCTTCGATAGTTTTTCTCGTTCGCCACGTAGGGGTTTTTCATTTTATTGAACCATTCCTTTTTTATGCAATGTCTATGCAATCCAAAATCGTCGCAAATTGCGAACGAAAAACGAATGTTAAATTAAAACGGTCGCAACTTCGTCAAAAATGAAAATTTCAAAATAATCCTAAGTGGCGAACGAGAAAAACTATCGAAGAATATTGTATCCAAATTTGGACAAAATCGGACAAGCCGTTTTCGAGATACATATGGCACCGACTTTGAAAACTATGTTTCGAGATAATCGCGTTTGAATCGCTTCCAGTCAACGAATTTATTTCAAAAAAATTCCCAAACATATCTCAATGTACATATTTTCCAATAATAAAACCCGGATCCAATCGAAACGTGAGTTTTTGAGATCAAAATTCCCGAAGTTTACCTGTTTTTCTCGCCGTTTACTCAGGTACCTCCCCTTAGGTTAAGTACTCTTGGGTTTAGTATTGCCCGAGTATTGGTAAACAATTTTATTAGTATAGTGCCAGTCTTGTTAACGAAGGTTTTTTGAGTCTCGGCTGGAAGTGCTGCACCGGCATTGGCAACAGTACCATGCCAGTCTTGGTTACTGAGTCTTGGGTTAAGTACTGCCCCAGTATTGGTAAATAATTTTATTAGTTCAGTGCCAGCCTTGGTAACCAAGGTTGGTTCAGTCTCAGCTGGAAGTACTGCCCCAGCATTGGCAACAGTACCATGTCAGTCTTGGTCACCGAGTTTTGGGTTAAGTACTGTCCCAGTATTGGTAAACAATTTTATTAGCACAGTGCAAGTCTTGATAACCATGGTTAGTTGAGTCTCGGCTGGAAGTACTCCCCCGGCATTGGCAACAGTACCATGCCAGCCTTAGTTACCGAATCTTCGGTTTAGTACTACCCCAGTATTAGTAAACAATTTGATCAGTACAGTGCCAGTCATGGTAACCAAGGCTGGGTGAGTCTCGGCTGGTAGTACTGCTCCAGCAGTGACAACATTAACATTCCAGTATTGGTTAACGAGTCTTCGGTTAAGTACTGTCTCAGTATTGGTAATTAATTTTATTCGTACAGTCTTGGTAAACTAGTCTTGGGCGAAGTACAGCCTTGGTATTGGTAGACAATTTTATCAGTACGCTGCCAGTCCAAAAAATATGGATTGAATAAAAAATGTAATTTTCTCTTCCTCATAGAGAACCTTCGTGACGATGAAAACATTTTTTTTTCAGTTTTTAATGTCAATGTCCCCAAAATGTCCCAAAACCTCGAAAAATCATATTTAGAAACAATGTCCGGATGCATGTGCGTGTGTGTTCCTATGCGCGCGCATGTACGTTCTGGCACTGTAAAATTAAAATGTCTGTAACTCGAGAACGGTTTGAGTTGAAGGGCTCCTGTTTCACTCAGATGGTAATCTATACAATCTCTTCATTCCCTGCAAATTTTGTCGAGATGACTAAAAAATTACAAATTTAACGGCATTCTTTAATTTTCAAGAAATGTCTGTGATCACGTTATTTTGCAAAAGAAATTCAGAATTTTGTATTTTTTTTTAAATAAATAGAGAATCATGAAAGGACGGCTGTTATTGAATTTAGGAATGATCGGTCGAATGGTCTAAATTTGATGAATTTTGGACATTTTCGAAATATGTCAAATCGCTCTAATTTTTGCATATATCAAGATACTGTGGTGATTTTTTTTACATAAAGTATCGTAAAAGTAAAGTTGGTATAAAATTTTGAGAGAATCCCGAACCATTACAGACTCCCCTGGATTCCTTCGTATCCTTACGGATATCCATAAATTGGCTAAGTAGACGATGCCATTTTATTTCACTATTTCCCGTGTTCGTTCTGAACGTACGCCGCGACGGGCTCTCGCGCCTTCTTGCGTCGATACGAGGCAGACATTGTTATGCCTTGACGCAATGCGTGTGTGTCAGTGTTCATTCGCTACGTCGGGCGCACACGGTTGAAGATTGTTTTCTTCCCGCATGCTGTCCCTTCGCGGCAAGTATACACTTCGTGTGGGTATATACACGTATATACCCATACGCTGATCCACGCTTAGCGTCAACAAAGAATTAGGTTTTTTTTGACAGCGTTGAGCATCAGTCTTTCCCGTGCCGTCTACGCGTGTGAACTTGTTTCAATCCCCAAGTGCTTTTCATATATTCCCATTCGTTCTTAT
Organism: Ophion obscuratus; assembly: GCA_964007375.1. Taxonomy (NCBI): domain Eukaryota; kingdom Metazoa; phylum Arthropoda; class Insecta; order Hymenoptera; family Ichneumonidae; genus Ophion; species Ophion obscuratus. Next base: position 77,782,978 of record OZ023312.1, read on the forward strand.
ACAGTACAGTTTCTGTATTATTATAAATTAACTTTTCTCATCCTAAAACGAATTCGAGTGCTATAAGTGTGCTGCAAAAATTCGAACGTTTTATAAGGTGAACCAGATAAGATATACGAAGAATACATGTTAAATATTTCTTTGTAATTATTTTTTCATTTTATTTTGTATCTTTTGTCTACTGCATGTTAAGGCATAATAAATAGTTCATTTATTCTCTCTCCTTTCCTTACTCGCTGTGGGACTGCGCTCTCTCTCTCTCTCTCTCTCTCTCTCTCTCTCTCTCTCTCTCTCATATTTTCTTTACTTTCTTTACTTATTCTATAATTTGTTTCGAAGAATTTGTTCAATTTGATCAGGGAGTCTCGGACGACAAGGGGAAAGGAAACGCTTTGGTAAATACAATGTTATTTACTTTGACCGAAATTATGTATGCTGAAGTAAAATTACAGAAGAGCATCTTAATTCATACTTAATACCCTGGAAGTGGCTATATTTATAAATTCTTTTTAGATGGAGACGATGAGAACCTTGGTGGGTTCATCGACCGATGAAAAAGGTGTTATCCGCAATGTGATCGCTGGTCTGATATCGAAGGCGGTGCAGGCAAAATATTCGGCCACGGGGAAACCAGGCGCGAATGATATAACGAAAAAATACTTCAGTGCTACGATAATGTACAAACGCATGAATGGTAAATATTTTTCAAATTTTTACTAATATAATTTTTAGAAGTGGGTGCAATGAAATAAAATATTTTGATTTCAGATATTTTTTAGATACGATCGGGAAAAAAACCACTGCGACGAAAATATTTTCAACAACCAGCCGATATTTGTCTGATGCCGGTGACCGGGAACACGCCGCAATTCTGACCCAAAATTGGCAGCCGGTACTAGTCACCAATACTGTGCCAACGCTTGCCAAGCATAGGAGCGGTGTTATCATTTCGGAATTGGGGCAGTATTGTTTACACGATCTGACCCAATATTGGCATTCAGTATCCAGCCAGTTCTGGCGTCAGTACTGAGCCAAGTTTCCAGTCTATACATGAGCATGTACAGGCAAAGTACTGATTTAGGGTTTGTCTCAAGACTGGCAATGATATCTGGCCCAAAACTGGGCACTTATTCTGAGCCAATACCCGTAGACAGTGCCGGGCCGATTCACGCCGCCATAAGTTGGACAGGTGTTAACAAACCAACGTTGTTCCAATACTGATTTCGACTTGGGCAAGGCTTGGCCCTTGGTAGCCTGCCAGTGTTGGCAGCTCTGGCACCAGTACAATGCCAATACCAAGCCAGTTTGCAATACGTACATGGGAAGAAGACTTCCGCATTTCTTTTTTGTCCCCAAGCGGAGACAACGCAATTTCAAGCGAGCACGAGGCGACCAGGGGAACGTCCAATAAATTCGTTCGCGCGGGGGCGAATACTATGGAATTCGGAGTGAATTGAAGCAAATTCCGGAAAGCCAAGTTCAAATTAAGACAAGTGGGAAGTGGACGATGACATCGATCCGCGTTTGTTACTTCAGTGAGGAAGGTTGCGCAGATTAAGCAATAATTTCAAGGCCCGACGGTTACGTGGAACGAAACCTTTGAATACATTCGAGGACCTGCCGAGCGCCATCAAATCGTTGGACTCCCACAGTGCTATAAATTAGGCGAATCAAGCTGTTGTTTCTCATGAGAAAAGTCCTTGTGTTCCAAAGTCAACGCGGTGAAACCTGAAAATTCATCGTTCGCATTCAGGCCATTCATCTCTCGTCTTTACGTGCCAACCGAAAGCTTTAGCTCTAAAAGAAAGCCGCAGAATGACGTACAGGCTTGCTTGTGAATCTCGAAATAACACTCACGCGGGCAAAGCGAGGTACAATAATTCGGCGACAACGGACAAGAATGGAGAAAGTATGATCTGGCTGGGCAACATTTTTGCGCAAACCGACACTCGCAGAACCCTTCGAGAATATTGAAGGTCTCTGGCACCATTTTACGAAAAGTGACAGTTTCAACCAAATATGCGAATATGTCTGCTTAAGGCGGGATATACATTTAGACAGGATACAAATAAGCAGTATTGAGCGATTTTTCAAACTAAGAAATAATTATTCTACAATTATCAAACTTTAGGTATACTTTAATAGTATGCTTAAGTATACGAAATAATTTTTTTTAATTCATTCATCATCAAAATGGCGGAGCTGTGGCAGAGTGTTACAGCAAGGTCGCCGCGGGAATTGCGAATCAGCGTGCAGTCTAGCTTCCCGTAGACTTTGATTTGCAAAAAAGTTCAAACATTTTTTCAGTTAGAACATCTATAGTCTCTATGTGATGGTAATTAGAATGAAGACAATGCAAAATTGAGAAAATGGAACGCATTTACAAAACAATCAACATTTCACGCAACATTTCTGTAAAATGTGGATTAAAAAAATAGCTTTTTTTCCAATTTTTCAAAAACAATTCCCGTCAAGTAGAAGGTACTAATATTATCAATATTTCTACCAAGTTTCAACTCAATCGGCTTAAGGGGTTAGGCCATTCTAGAGGCCGAAAAAATAGGCTTTTAGAAGATTTTTTTTTCAGAAAAACTAATAAATAAGTCGAGATTACAAAAAAGGTGTTTATCATACACATCAGTGACTGTATGCAATAATTTTTTTGAAGCGATTAATTTCAAACTGGCGACTGTGCGGCGTTCATCTCAAAACTGCATTTTTTAAGTTGGCCGGAAACGCAACTCGGACAATTTTCAACCGATTCACTTGAAATGTTGAATATATCTTAAAAAATACATTGTCTATGGAAGTACATAGGATTTTTTTTATATTTCATAGTTCATTTGTTACTAACAATTATCTGACGATTTTTAGGCAAATTTTTGGAAAGTGAAAGTTTCGCCTTTCTGTACTTTCTGTACCTGTCTAAGAAATGTTTAAACGTACATAATAACGTACGCATTGATATTCATGATCGTCATTTTGAACACTATAAACGTAGTAATTTTATTTACTACCGAAACTGTAAGTATTATCGCCTTTCTGTATTTTCTATGACCTTCAATGACCTTAGGTCGTTGAACTCGTTTTAAGCTCCTCTTTCATGATACAGAAGAAAAAAAAACATTGCAATCCATTAAAAGAAATGGATTTGACCTTCAAAGTTCGAAGTACGTCCACCTGCAAAAAAACTATTATCGCTATCGGATGGCCCCTTTTGCACTGTGCAATTTCATTTCAGCAAATATTTCTGTGAACCTTATAGTTTCGAAGATATCCAAGGTGCCAATAGTTATTGATCCACCCTGTATGTATGTGTGTGTATATATATAGGTTATGTTCGAAAAATCTGTAGCATGTTATTGGATAAATCTCACTAATTATCACGATGATATTAACTAATTGATATAGTATATGTGATAGAACAAATAATTGTAGGAATTCATTTGGTCTCTTATGCCATATCTGCGACCAAGACGTTACAAGCATTTGGTAGCATGAGGTAGCATGCGTAGCCATGAGCAGGTAGGTTCTAGGTTTGATTCCATATAGGTGAAATATTTCCTTCGAAAAAAATAATTTCAGAAGACCAGGGAATGACGAATTACGATACAAAATCGTTGTGGTAAAACTCTCAATTAAGTGTTTCATTTCATTTTGGATTTATGAAATATTTTATGCATATAGTACACTTAGATTTACAGTGTACATTGTAAGCAAATAAAGATTTATTTGAAGCGAATCTTTATTTATTAAATTTGAATATATTTAATATTTAAAAAGAATAGCTGAAACAAATGAAAAAATATCTTAAAAACAAATAAGATCGTAGTAGGCCATGAGACAAGGAACAAACTTATCCTATTTCAATGGATCCTATTTAAATCAAATATTTTTTTTGGCAGTGTATGAATTTGATATTTTTTTTAAATAAAATAATCAATACTATATCGTGTTACCGACCGAGCATAAATAAAAATGCCAAAATCGCTGCAAGGGCTTGCTCTCGATTACACCTTCCCGCCGATTCTCTCCGTTTTTTATTGAACTTCCTGAACTTTTCGAGCTCTTATTATTCCGGAGTGATGTAGCTATAACGGTAAATTGCTGTGCGCCTAACGTTTAAATAAAGCTTCCGGGATATTGGACGTACCATTATTGAAAATAAATGCGGAGAACCGCGCTTAAAATATATTCGTACTTGAATTATCCGCTCGATTTCCTCCTCCGTATAATGCATGTATATCAAATTAATGTAGGTTACAAGTGTCAAAGAAGCCGGAGGTGAAAAGAATGGAAAAGTTCCGGAAACAAGGACCGTTAGAATTTACCGATATTGCTATATCCTCATGCTATATATATGGAAATTTATTTTTATGCATGAACTGGGTAACTATTTTCACGGGCTGCACACGATTTTAATTGACGACGTGATTTTTTGGCATCATCGTCAGAGAAAGTGTCAATGTCAGAGAAAAATATCCTTTGTGTCAATAAATATATATAATGCGTACTCCCCCCTCCCATATACACATAGATTTGTATATGAGTTTCGTACATATTAAAAAATAAAAGTACATTTATGAGGAATAGAATATATTAACACTTTATTATTATTATGTGTTAGATATTTAGATTCAATTTCCAAATATGATTGATGCGATGCAGAAAGCGAATACTATTTTTATTTCCTGTCTTCCCCTTTTCATTTTCCTTATTAGCCTTCTTAGGGTGAAAAGCTCGAAGTCTGAATGTCATCTACTCGAACGGAAATACTTTTGTCCCCCTTTTCCGAGTCATTGTGATGTTGAAAAGGTTCATCATGTCGTCCCCTCGTAGTCCATTATGTATGTACATTGGGGTCGCACAAATTTGAGCTCTATTTTTTTTTAAATTAACATTTTCAAAAATGTCAAAAACTATTTCGAGGTCGCTCAAGCCTCCCAAAAGTTCGATTTTTTATTTAAAAAATCGATTTTTTTTTCGTACTCTTTTCACCCATGAATTTTATGCTTTACAATTTTTAAATTAACCTCGCGAAAGCCTTAGCCGACCAATGAATATTAGTGGTCACTTAAGAGTTTCGAAATTTCCAATTTTCGCCATTTTTTTACTCGTCTCACTCATAAATTTGTCGCTTTTTTAAATTTTCAAAACAATGAATCCTTTTTTCTATAGAAACAGATTTTTCAAATTTACCCCACATTTCTAACCCAGGAATTATAATCTTTGGTCTCATGAAATAATTCTTTAAAGCTTTTGTCCACAAACAAAATTATAAGTCGTTTTATTCGTAAAATTGAAATGACAGCTGTTTTTCGCGCATCGTAATGCGTCCCACAGTTGGTCTCGTTAGTCAAATTGCGGACCAATCGTAGCTGAACTCTGTGCCGAGCGACGCCATAATACAATAATACATAATAATACATAACAACACATATAGTCTCATTGGTGTTTGTTACAGATGATTAGAATAAATTATTCAGAAAATGTAACACTTCGCTGCTTATTTTGTTTTTGCTACAAGAAATTATAGTGCATGCGAGATATATTTTTTGGCGGAAATTGTAAATTTCGAAGACATTGAGCGAACACTAAATATTCATTCGCCGGCTTGAGCTTTCGCGACGTTAATTTAAAAATTACAAAGCGTAAAATTCACGGGTGAGAGGTGGACGAAAAAAATCGATTTTTTTAATGAAAATTGAAATTTTTCGAAGCTTAAGCGACCTCTCAATATTATTTGGCGGCTCGCAGCTTTGGTGACATTTTTTTTCTTACAAAAAGATAATTGGATGGTGAGAAAAAGAAAAAAAAATAGAGCTCAAATTTTTGCCACCCTAGTGTACATACAGGTGCTGTTGTACCGATAACAATGACATTTTATGGCGGATATAAAATTCTAGTACGAAGGGAGCAGGAGATTTCGTACTGTATGTCATCATTTTTCAAGGCTGTCCAGACTTACTCATGTTTGCTGTTTGTCAACTTTTTCGTTCATTTTATCGTGAAATTTTGGAACTGTTTTGCGTAATATTTGATTGTGTTATTGTATGACAACGTCAATACGTATATGCATATATATTTGACGGTTATAGCAGACATGATAATGAGGAGCCAGGAGTATGGTCGACTTTTCGATAATTTTTTTGATTGATCGTCATATACCGCGTATCCTATTTGAATCTTACACCTGATTTTTCTAGAAAAATATTATTCCGATCAAATATTGAGTGTCATATTAGGTGTACAACTTAGTTCGGTCCGTTTTCAAAAGATCGCTGTAGGTGCTATAAATGGTTGACGGCAACAGCTGATTTTTGCTGTATCGTGAAGTATCAACATCTCTTACCCAAATATCGTTTACAGACTTTTGAGTTTTACGCATCAAGTCTAATTTTTACTGCGGTGAAAATGTCGAATTTCGTCCCAAATAAGCACCATTTGCGGGAAATGTTGATTTTCTATTTCAGTTGGCAGAAAAGTGCAGCTGAAGCCCAACGAATGCTTGTGGGACCATCACGGGAGACTTCTACAGGCCACAATTGATCCGTTTAAAGCAAGCTATAGCCGAAAAACGTCAAGATAATGCGACCAGAAACGAGTCCGTAATCTTTCAACATGACAACGCTCGGCCTCACGTTGCTATTGTGGTTAAAAACTATTTGGAAAATAGCGGGTGGGAAATTCTGGCTCGACCGCCTTATAGCCCAGACCTTGCCCCTTCCGACTACCATTTGTTTCGATCGATGCAGAACGCTTTGACTGGAATACGCTTAACGTCACAACAGGGTATCAAAAATTGGCTCGATTCATTCTTGGCTTCGAAAGATGAACGCTTCTTCCGCGACGGAATTCATAAATTACCAGAAAGATGGGGAAAAGTAGTGGCTAGCAATGGACAATATTTTGATTAATGGATCAATTCATTTCATCATTCAAATAAGTGCGTATTTTAAGCAAAAAACTGATCGAATTGAGTTGTACACCCAATAAAATTTAACGGTTCAAAGGGGGTCGTTCAAAATAAAATCTTTTTTGGTCGAAAATTCAAAATGGCAGGATAAAGGTGGCCGGCATGTTTAAAAAAAATGAGAACATGATTTTTTTTTCATCAAAATATTTTTCAGGCCTATACTAACAACTTTTATAGGAAAAGTTTTTTTTATGACCTTTATAATTTTTAGGTTAGAATACCATTTTTGACGATTTTAGCGCTATCTAGAATGTACCACGAGAAGGTAAAGTCTTCAACATCTCTAGTGTAAGTGCGCGTGTGAGTTTGTTTGGGTTTGTTCGATAAGCCAAATAAACCCAAACAAGGATCAGGTCCCTGCGACTCGTCCCTTCCGTTATCAAACAAACCAAAGTGAATAAAATTATGAATGATAAAATTGTGAAAAAGAATTCATGATCCCATTTTTCTAAACATATCGGCCATCTTAGCGTCGCCATTTTGAATTTTGGACCAGAAAGGATTTTTTTTCGCTTTTTTGAGTACAATGAATCGTTGCACCCTAAAAGTTTTATTATACTCAATACTTGATGGGAGCAGTATTTTTCGAGATAAATCAGTTGTAAGATTAAAACGGGACACCCGGTACATCTTACTTGCGATTTTTCGTTACTCCGATAAAAAAAATAGTGCTAGGACGATAAAATAGAAAGAAGTCTTGTCGCGCAGCCGTGTCTGTCAAATATCAGAGATACGTTATCCGGGACACTACATTGACAATCCCTTCGTTGAGGAAAATACCTACCTCATCTCTACTGTATCATACTTGGTCTCCGGATAATCTTTATTCCATTCGACAGGGTATATCTCAAGGCGGGAGCCTGAATCAGAGGGACCGATTTTTTTTGCTTAAATTAATAGATACACTATCCAAGAATATATTTACAAAGTTACAGAGGCCAATTGTAAATATTTTCGAAGATACAAGGCCAAAAGCAGAGAAGCTATTGAAATTCGATATTGATATTTCCTCCTACTGGAAACTTTGAAGCGCGGTTTTCTCCAGTTTTCATTTTCACGATTTTTTCAAATTGCCGGTTGTGATAAGGAAAAAACTAAACGATCTATTGAATCAAACTAAAGTTTATTTTCTTCAGCATGAAAATCTCTTCTAAGTGAATTAAAAAAGTCGTTGGAAAAGTATTTTTAAATAAATTTTATAGCACGTTGAAGTGTTTTTATAAAGACATTTTTTTTCGAACCTGTGAAAAGTTATAATTTCATGATTTTATCAGCTTTTTCTTAATTCGTCCAGAAGAAAAATATATGACAATTGAACATTTTTTTTAGGGTTAAGGCGAGTTGAGAGGCAAAATTTCATTGGCGTTACTTTCAGTGTGCAACCATCTAGCTTCAGTAAAAAATGCTAATTCTATGATGAAAAGTGGTGGGTTTTCGTCTCCTTTACTGGACTAGAAAGACACCTTGTTCCGTGGCTGGGGGGCGAACTTGGAACCGGCTGTATTGGTATAGGGTTTCCGCAGTTTCGCAGTTTCCTTACCCGGGAAAAAAAGGTCATATCTGAATATATCTGAACATATCTGTAGAATCAGATATGATCAGACAAGAAAATTGGCAATATCTGTTCACGTAGCGTCATGACAGATCATGTATGCTTATATCTGAGCATGTATGATCATATCAGATCCATTTTGATAATTTTGAGAGCAGACCCGTCCATATCGCAGCAGGTCTGACCAGATCCAATCCCCAGGCAAGATCTGATCTTGTTGGACCAGATCTGATTTTATTGGGCCAGATCTGATCATGTCAGGTAGATCTGATTTTATTGGGCCAGATCTGATCATGTCAGGTAGATCTGATTTTATTGGGCCAGATCTGATCATGTCAGGCAAATCTAATCTTATTGGACCAGATCTGTCTGTCCGTATATGAATAAAATACCGTGGATCCCAGTAGACCTGGATATCTATGAACAATAGACCTGCCCATATGATAGAATCATAGTTTATCTGAACCATCAGACCAGGTATGACTCCGACTATATCAGAGCAAATCTTACCCTGTTGAGACAGATCAAATCTTGTTAGTGCAGTCATGAAGATATTAAAATGTTTACATATATAGAGCGGGGTTATTAACACGTCATCACTTGACGTGTTAATAATTAATAATATTATAGTAACTCACATGATCACATATAATACAGTCAGGTGAGGTGTCATATCTGATCGGATATCGTCTCATATCCTCATATATCGTTTCATATATTCAGATATTTTCATGTGTGAACAACTGAACTGCATATACGACAAGGTATGAGTGTATAAGATTTCGTATATTTTCCAGGATTGGTATCGTATCTGATGGGATACAATTTTATATGAACGTGCCTGCTCATATATCACATCATATATGTTCAGACATGGTTTCACGCTGCCAACTCGCCTTGGTACCTGACCAGATAAAACATATATGAGATCTAGATAGCGGAGTCTGGTACCGTATTTGATCGGATATGATCTTATACGAACAGATACGTTCACATATCATATCATGTATGTTCAGATACGAATTTACGGTACCAACTCGCCTTGGTACTTAGCCAGATATAAACAGATATGAGTTCATATATGGTCAGGCCAGATACTGTATTTTATCAGATATGATCTTCTATATGCATATGTGATGTGGAATATGATCAGACCTAATCATATATGATACTGTAAAATGTCAGATATAAACATTTCTGATACATGTATGACAATATCTGAAACATATATGAACATATCCACTCAGACATGAACTTTTTTTCCCGGGTATGCCCATGACAGACATGTCATGGTGAATACGATACAGAGGGGGAAGTCGGCTGTGGCCGCAAGGTGGGGGGTGTGAAATGGGAGGTAGAGGTGAGTTGAGAAATGGGAGATATAAGGGGGGATGTGGAATAGGAGGTAGAACAAAGTTAAGGTAGAACAAGTGCGCGCTCTTGATTTCTACAGATTTTATTCAAATTTTAACCAGACATTGTTCACATGATTATGCATGTTTGAGTTAAATTTCAGAACAGTCGACTTGTTAGATTGGGAGATGATGGGTTTTAAAATTTCAAGTTTTAACACTGCAGGGTTTGCATTGAAATTTAGACAGAATTTTTTTCCGTAAAGGTTTGCCCTCTATAATACGAAGACATATGGCAACACCGCATCGTTCCACGCTTCCAATGACTCAAGTTTGCGCGGCATATTTAAAATAACACTGCAACACGAATTTTTTTTTGGGAGTAATTTTTTATCAAAGTTTTTACTAGTTATGAATTAACCAACACTTTTGTTTGTTAATGAAGATAACACAAACAATGTAAAATATTAATAGTTAGAACGGAAATCTTTTTTTTTACGATAAAAGTTTTTAACTTTAGGAACACGATAAAAAATTCTCGAAATGTTCAACAATACTGTTCTGCAGTGTTGCCATATGTCTTCTTATTATAGGGTACAAATATTTTTTACGGTGAATTATTCTGTCTTTACTGAACGTTTTTAGCAAATCGAATAGTAAAGGGAATCCAAACTTTTTTCACTCTTACTAGATTGCTATCTAAACACAATTTTCTTCAAAATTTATAAACACAATACAATGGTACGGCGAATTATGTGACCTGACTTTCGGTCAATGCAGACCCTGCAGTGTTAAAAGTTGCAATTTTAAAACCCATCATCTCCAAATCTAAATGGTTGACTGTTCTGAAATTTCACTCAAACATGCATAATGAAATGAACAATGTCTCGTTAAAATTTGAACGAAATCTATAGAAATCAAGTGCGCGAGGTCGTTCTACCTTATGGCATTAGGCCACTCTAGAGGTCGACAAAATAGGCTTTTGAGGATTTTTTTCCAGAAAAACTACAAAATAAATCGAGATTACAAAAAAGGCTATTCATCATACATATCAGTGACTATATACAATAATTTTTTTGAAGCGATTTATTTCAAAATGACGGCTGTGCAGCGTTTATCTCAAAACTGCATTTTTTATGTTAGCCGGAAACATAACTCAGGCAATTTTCAACCGATTCACTTGAAATGTTGAATATATCTTGAAAAATACATTGTCTATGGAAGTAAGTAGGATTTTTTTTATTGCATATGTTGATATATACAATTCGCACCCATAGTGATAGAGTTGTTGATATTAACCACACCTGTAAGACATAGCAAGCCGTAGAAATCTGTTGATGCCTCAGTCACCTTTTTCTCGTGACAGTCAGTTGTGTATGAGCCTCTGTCGTGTCAAGTCGCACCTTCTGTATCCAAATATAATATTCAGCGCGTTAATAAATATTGTTGTTCAGTTCGGATCTCTTAATCGATATCTTATTCGTCCTCTCGACGCGCACACTTTAACAGGTTATGGGCCCAGGTCTGACGTAAATGACAAATATTGAACAGAGAAGATCGTGAATAGCATGGAAACAAAACTACGATACGTGGGTGATCCATGTTGAAGCCCTCTGAGTGAAAAGCGATTATTGGCCATACGTGAACGGTGAGCTACCGGCGCCCTTTGTCAACAGCGAAGGTGCAGCGCGAAATGTTTCGCTAGCGGCACTGAAGGATTGGACGGCCCAAAAGCGAACTACTAGTATGCATCAGCCCGAACGAGTTGAAGCTTGTACGAAATTGCAACACATCAAGAGAGATATGGGAAAAACTAAGGGCTAATTTACCGGCGCTTACGATGCGGCCGACGCTTGGTACGATAGTCAGCACCAACCACTAATACCCAGTGTTGGTCCTTTATACGGGCCAATGATTTGGCCATGATTCTGCCGGTGCTCCTTTAAAGCATGGCAAACCAACGAACACCCAACCTTGGGCCAAATATCGATTACCAACGGTCAGGCAACTATCGGGTCCCAGTGTTGGCGCCGAACATGGGCCAATCGGTTGATCATGGGTTTGCCAGTCTCGAATTGAAGCTCGGCACACCATCGAAGAGCCAACGCTGGGCCAGTACTAATTAATGACCGTCGGCCAATTGTCGGGGCGAGCGCAGGCCCTGAGTCTGAGCCAATCGTTTGACCGCGGTTTTGCCAATGCTTATCTTTAGCATGGCAAACTGACGAATTGCCAATACTGGCACAATGCTGGCTTTGAACGGTATAGTCCATACAGATATACAAGAATACTTTTTTACGTATATTATTATCATATATTTTTTTATTATCGCTGCATGCAACTTTCTACGTCCTGTGATAATAAAAACTCATAATTACTGTTATCTGAAATTCACTTTATTAAAAATAAAATTGGTTTATACTAAAGTTTAGTGGTGTATTAAAAAAATACCGAGTTATTATGATAGTATTACGAAACGTCGGATGTTAAAACGACGACAAAAATTAGATGACTCTTTACAGCAGGTTAGGATCAGAGACAACGAAACAAAAAGACAAGTAGATAGTGAAAGAAATTTGGAAACATTCCACGAACACGTGATTGTGCATAACGATGTTAGTTAATCTAATAATTCTTTCTGTGAGCAATCATCGAGCACAGAAACTTGTGAATCTGATCGATTGTTGGCTAAGCATTGGGTTGTTTTGAGAGCTCTACGCTGGGCCAACACTAGCCCGAATATTGCGCCAACAATATGAAGCCGGCCTTAGCCCTACTATGGGCCGGTGATCGCGCCAACCGTCAGCCAATGATCGTGATCTCTTTAGCCCAATGTTGGGCCAATACCCGGCCAACTGTTAGGATTTCCGGTAAGCCTAGTATTGGCCAACCGTACATCCCAGCGTTGGGCCGAAGAGATCACTCCTACCGTGGCGCAACACTATACCGGTAGTGCTGCCGTTCATCGGCCAATGGTAGAATGTGTTTGACGTGACGCTGGCTCGAGGTTGGGTCGGTTGCGTCGTTTTTCACGGGAAGGCCCCATGAGAAAGGCGACCCTACTAGAGCGATTATTATCGAAAAGAATGCGTTCGAAAGACGACATTAGAGACTATCTATCCAGTTTCATGGATACAGTCGATAAATTGACCAATATGGAAATAGAAATAAATGGGGATCTATTTATTGCTTCAAGAAAAAGAGGGATTTTCAAAACGCAAAAATTGCTAGCGACGGATTCATTGCAGAAGACGAATCGAACGCAGCCGCAAGAGAAACGCCCGCAAACAAGGTCGACGAGCGGTGGTGCTTACATAGCGGGTGAACATCGCATCTGTGCAAGGACCCTTAGCAGTTCACAACGATACATGAAGATGGTTGTGGAATAAAATTGGCAAATAAGGCAACGATCAGGGCAACCGCGAAAGGTGATGTAAGCGTGTCAACCTCCACTGAAAAGGAAGATAAGAAGATCACCCTCACCAAGTACGAGCTCCTGCCAGATTTACGGACAAACCTACTGTCGATTACAAGAGTCGTCGACAAAGACCACGAGGTAAATGATCACCGATCGGGACGGTGACCTCTTCCTATCTGCGTGATGCCCATCACGCAGCCTGCCTTGCATCGACCAAGTCGTCGTAAGATTCCAGGGAAGGGCACCAAAGGTTCGGACATCTGAATTGGCGAGACACGTCAATTATGTAGAGAAACGAAGCCACCCCGGGTCTATCGTTCAACATCAACGACGAGTTAACCCTCATGCGACGTTTGTGCCATTGGAAAACTTACGAGGCAGCCATTCCCCAAAAGAGAAGAGAGGTCATCGGGCAAATTGGACTTAGTCTACACGGACCTTTGCGGCCCAATGCGAACAGAATCCCAAGGGGGAGCCCGATATTTCCTTACCTTCACAGATGATTATAGCCGATGGACAACTGTATACTTCCTCAAACGCAAATCCACAGTAGCCGAAAAGTTCCTGGAATACAAAAATCATGTGCAAACGCAAACAGGCAGGAACATCAATCGGACAACGGGAGGGAATTTTACAACTCGTCAATGGATAAAATCCTCAGAGGCGCCGGAATCAAGCGCCGATTATCGACACCATACACCCCTCAGCAACACGGAGTTGCGGAACGCAAAAACGGGACGCTCGTCGAAACAGCTCGCTGTCTATTAATGGACTCGAAACTACCACCATCATTTTGGGCCGATGCTGTCCACATCGCTAACCACATAAGAAATAGATGCGTGACAAGCACCTTAGGCAGTAAGACCCCCTTCGAGGCGTGGACAGGAGGATGTCCGGACTTAAAATACATTCGGAAATTCGGTGTCAAGACTTACATTTTGAACGAATCACAAACCAAAGGAAAGTTTTCACCTAGAGGAATCGAGAGAGTTCTTGTAGGATATTCTGACACGTCTAAGGCTTACCGAGTCTGGGTCCCATCGGAAAGGAAGGTTCACACATCGCGGGACGTAAAATTCTTTGACGAATGCCATGAAAATGAAGGATGCGCCACCTCACAAGCCCCCTCGACGATCATGAGTAAAGAATTATTCGTATCCAACGGTTACGCACGAACAAAATTAGATCGGAGAAATCGAGATCGACATGGGTACCGATCACCCCGGTCGTCGCGACCCCGACAACACAGAACTCGATAACGAGATTAACGACCCTGAAAATGATTGCGAGGAAGATCAAGTGGTTGAAGACGTAAACGAAAATGAGCCACAGAGAGGCGAACCGCCAACAGTCGTTAATGGGATGCGTCGTGGTCCCGGCAGACCACGCAAAATTTTAACAGGAAAGCCAGGTCGACCCAAAAAACAGTTTCAAATGGTACCCATCATCGACCGGTCACGAATTTCGGAGACTCCAGACGAACCAACCAAAGACAGCTCTATGGAATGGTACGACGCCGAATTCGCATTATCTATATCATTATCATTAGGCTATATCTGGCCCAAATAAGAGCGAATGGCTGGACGCCATTTATTCCGAGATTCGAAGTCTCGTCGCCAACGATACCTTCGATATCGTATCAATGCCCAAAGGGAGAAAGGTCATCGGTTGCCGAACGGTACTACGGGACAAAACGAATGCAAACGGCACATTGAACAAGCGGAAGGCGCATGTTGTTGCCAAGGAATTCACTCAACGTCCCGGAATCGACTTCTTCAATACGTATGCACCGGTCGTCAGATTGGGATCTCTCCAAGTGCTGTTAGCACTGACAGCACGACACGATTGGAAAATTACCCAGCTCGACATCGAGATCGCATATCTAAATGGAAAGGTTGATACCGAATTATACATGGAAATGCCCATTCTACATGAGATGTTGGAAAGAATCGCTGTGGAAGAAAAGGATTCTAAAATCGCATCGCGTGCGGGCTCTCTGCTAAAGGAAATGGACGGTCCGAACAAGGTATACAAGTTAAACAAGGCCTTGTATGGTCTTCGACAAGCGGGACGACAATGGCACGCAGAACTAGACAAGGCACTTCGCAGCATCGGATTAACCGCCACAAGTAGCGACCTCACCACCGCCACAAGTAGCGACAAGTAAACCTCGGTATTGGTTTATGTCGATGATATCTTAATTTTCGCTGATGATGAAAACGCAGATAGCAAAATTAAGAAGAAACTGGCCACTTCATTCAAGGTCAAGGATTTCGGTTCCGCAGGTTACTGTCTCGGCATGAAAATCCGACGAAATGAAGGAAGTGTCCAGATTTCCCAACGAGGATATACGAGGGTGGGGTGAAAAGTTCCGGCCCGACCAAGAAAAACGATGTTTAAAAAATTTTTTTTGCTTTATTTTTCAACATAATCTCCATCAACACTGATACATTTCTCATAACGGTGTTCTAATTTAGTTATACCAGTTTTAAACGTAGATTCGTCAAGCTCCTCAAAATACTGATTTACAGCTTCGATAACTTCTACGTTGCTCTTAAATCTTTTTCAGGAGTGTAGTGGTGGACCCATGTCTCATCAACAGTTATGAATCGACGCAAAAATTCGTTTGGATTACGCCTATACAGCGCCAAATTGTCGGTAGAAATGGTTTTTCGAAGCAGTTTTTGGTCGAGCGTTAGCAAACGCGGCACCCACCTTGCACACAGCTTTTCCATGTTCAAATGGTTGTGCAAAATATTTCGCACACGTTCAGCTCACATCCTACAGGTCTCAGCTATCTCACGCACTTTCAACCTGCGGTCTTCCAACACTATTTTATGGATTTTTTCAATCATCTCTGAAGTTGTGACTTCAACGGGCCGTCCTGAGCGAGGCTCGTCAGAGGTGCTCACACGACCCATTTTAAATTCAGAAACCCACTGCTTAATAGTTGAATATGATGGGGAGGAGTCTCCTAGTGTTGAATCCATCTCTTCTTTTATTTGTTTTGGTGTAAAACCTTTCAAATGGAAGTATTTGATGACAGCACGTTTTTCCAATTTTTCCATTTTAACGAAAACAACGGAAGCGTCTCGCGCAATGTGCTCTCAAACTAACGTAGCGATTGGGCTGAAACTGTACATACAAGTTCGGTAGGAATGGTACTGTAGGACGCCGCTCCAAAACTAGACCTAGTGGTACCATCTCTTGGTCAGGCCGGAAACTTTTCACCCCACCCTCGTATCACCGAAGTTCTAAAACGCTTCGGGAAGACCGAATATAAGCACCCCTATAACAACAGGTTCAAAATTAACAAGGGAGTGCCATGACGACAACTTTAAAAGTGTTCCATATCAGGGGTTAATTGGATCATTGATGTATCTGGCTGAGGGGACACGACCAGATATCTCACACGCAGTCAGTATGCTCAGTCAATTCAATACGTCCTTCGGGGAACAACATTGGGTAGGAGCTAAATGAGTACTCCGATACCTGCAAGGGATCAAAGATTACGAACTCGTTTATGAAAAGAATGATCAACCCTTCCGAGGATTTGCCGACGCCGACTGGGGAAATTGCAACGTCGACCGACGGTCTTATACCGGATATGTATTCACTCTCAGCGGGTTGGCGATAACGTGGGAGTAGCGGAAACAAAAAACAGTCGCCCTCTCTTCGACCGAGGCGCAATATATGTCCATCGGTGATGCAACAAAAGAGGCCATGTACCTGAGGCAATTCCTCGTAGAACTAGGATACAAGGAGCTCGCCAGAATCAAAATTTATAATGATAATCACAGCGCTGATCAGCTGGCAGAGAATTTAATGTACCATGCAAGGTCGAAACACATCGACATAAGATACCACTTCATCCGACAAGCAGTGAAGGACGAAGTCATCCTGCTCGAGTATCTGCCCACAGAGGATATGATTGCCGACGTCCTCACCAAGGGCCTGCCTGCAGAGAAATTTTCGATTTGCACATCCGCACTAGGACTCCGCATCCCATGATACAATTGGGCGCGATTTGCGGGAGGGTGTTGATATACAGGGTGATTTTTTTATCTTGAGACTGCTAAATATCTCGAAAAATAAGCCTTATACGATAAAAATGTTTCAAATAAACCTTCAATAGTTTCCAAGGGGCAATTTAATCCTACAGAAATTAACCACCTGCCGGCCCTCCTGAGGGTGGAGCGGGAGGGAGGGGGGGGGGTGACTTTGAAATCTTAAATGGGAACTCCTACTTTTCAAGACAGATTCGAATTATACATTAAAAAATACGTAACTTTTGTTTGAACTTTTTTTTTAATTCGGGATAGATGGCGCTGCACTCGGTGAAGATTGGGCAACCTTCCTTTGCTTCAAGGGAAATCCCCTATGTTTTATTGCATAATGGAGCTACGTCGAAGAAAAGTAACTTTTGTCGGAAACATGTTTTTTTTTTAAATTATCTTAAATATCTACTATAATTTTGTATCCGGACTTAGCTTTACCCAGGATTAAGGATGTGGACCTGACGGAAATTTAATCCCATTGGGGTGATTCATTATTGTGAGTCCCCTTGCCTCTCACATTCGAGGTGTTTGATTATCGTGAGTCCCCTTGCCTCTCACCATTTAATTCAATTAGTGTTCAAACTGATGACCTTCAACTTCGATGCATTTATTGATCCATACTTCGAATGACTGTACACAACTCGAAAGTTTGTTCGCTTTAATGTTTGCGCAAGCATTTCTGACTCGTCCAATCATGTTTTCACGAGTTGTTAACACTTGTTGATAAAATACAGTTTTTAAGAGACCCAACAAAAAAAATCTGGCGACGTAAGGTCTGGCGATCTGGCAGGCCAATGTATCGTTCCGCCTCTACCAATCCAGCGCCATCTATCCATCGAATTGAAAGAAAAGTTCAGACAAAAGTTACGTGTTTTTAATGTATAATCTGAATCTGTAATGAAAAGTAGGGGTTCCCATTTAAGATTCCAAAGTTCCCTCCCGCCACAACCCCAGGAGGGGCGGCAGGCGGTTCATTTCTTCGAGATTGAATTGCCCCTTGGAAACTATTGAAGGTTTATTTGGGACATTTTTGTCGTATAAGGCTTATTTTTCTAGATATTTAGCAGTCGCAAGATAAAAAAATCACCCTGTATACAATTCGCACCCATAGTGATAGGTTTGTTGATATTAACCACACCTGTAAGACATAGCAAGCCGTGAAAATCTGATGATACCTCAGTCACCTTTTTCTCGTGACAGGCAGTTGTGTATGAGTCTCTGTCATGTCAAGTCGCACCTTCTGTATCCAAATATAATATTCAGCCTGTTAATAAATATTGTTCTTTAGATCGGATCTCTTAATCGATATCTTATTCGTCCTCTCGACGCGCATACTTTAACAGCATAGTTCATTTGTTATTAACAATTATGTGACGAAATTTTTTACTCTCCATACATTTGCCTAAAAAATCGTCCGATAATTTTTAACAACTGATGAACTATGCAATATAAAAAAAATCTACGTACTTCCATAGACAGTGTATTTTTCAAGATATATCCAACATTCCAAGTGAATCGGTTGAAAATTGTCAGGGTTATGTTTCCGGGCAACTAAAAAAATGCAGTTTTGAGATGAACGCTGTAACAGCCGCCATTTTGAAATTGATCGCTTCAAAAAAATTATTGTATACAGTCACTGATATGTATGATCAACAGCCTTTTTGGTAATCTCGATTTATTTTGTAGTTTTTCTGAAAAAAATCCCCAAAAAGCCTATTTTTCGGCCTCTAGAGTGGCCTAAGGCCTTTATGCGGGTTGGGGCACGTAAAAAGAAGAAGATCCTGTACGGCTGAAAAAAAAACAACAAAACAAAAATAAAAAGTTAAGATTCACCCTGTATATATTTGCGTCCATTCAAATTTTATTGCATATAATCGCAACCTTGAATCTCCGAACGTGTAGCGCAATTTTTCCGTGGATCCTTGACGATAAAAGTATCTCGGTCGACCCTCAAGAGCTCTCGTAACGCGTATCACAAAGGGATTCAAAAGTTTAACGCGAAATGAATGGTCTTGGGCAAGCGTTGAATACAAATCCGCATGAGCAGTCAAAAGTTCAGCGAATCCTTGCCAGAGTGCTTGCCGAGTTCATTTACAAGCTCCCGAGATTAGTTAAACCGCACCGTATTTAAGACCGTTGAAAGCAAAAAAAGTTGGACTTTATGAGACAGATTTTACTGCGTTATAAATATTGTCGGCGCGGTAAACTCGAGATAATTTTATTCAACTGGATTCTTTCGCACTAGTCGAGCGCGTTTATTAATCCCCGCTGCAAATCGGAACTGTATAAGAACAAACATAGAATCTCTTAGTTATAAAAGAACTCCGTAGGGGGAATAAACTGATCGAATAATCGTTTCATTGGAACACAACGATTTTCTGTCACGGTCGTAAATGTTCCGTTGGAAAATCATCGAAATGAACGTTATCAAAAAATCGCCGGTAGTTAGTTCAATGATAAGAGAGCGTCGTGCGAAAATTATCCGACATTTCCGGTCATATCAATGGGATTCCATCTCAGGCGTCATAAATATGCTAAATCTCTTCGAATCGAGTCCGAAAGTCACGAATTTGCGAAAACAAATAAATAGACGATTACTGGTCTATCTGGCAAGCCTGCGCTTTTGAGTGTTTTCCGGAAATCCGCTTTTACTACGAAAGGCCTCGACCGCAGAAAATAAATCACGATTTAAAAAGCACGTATATCCAATACTTCAATCTTTGAATATTCAATATTCAAATGTACAGTTTTATAGGTGATATATATATACATATATAGGGTGGACCATTTAACGTGACCACCCCAAATATCTCCGTTGCCTTCAGAGTGAGGAAAAAATGCCAGGAGGTTATTTGATTGATTTCGAAGGGCTGATACGATGGTGAAAAATTTATTTTTGTCAAGGTCACAGTTTTTGCATTCTCAAGGTCATGAATGGTTTTTCAAATGGGAACATGTTTTTTTTTTTATTATTAAGACGTTGTAGCTGCTATTCAGACGAATCCAACGACCTATGATATCATGACCTTGAAATGATTTTTCACCAAAATACGGGTATAAAAACGGAAAATCGTGGTGATATTGACAATAAGAACATCCGAATAATGTAATTGCATTTTTTGGGCACAAAACTTAATGTAACAAATGTTCGAAGCCACTAGAATGTACCACTTTTATGTTCGCCACTAAAACGTTCCCAGTTATGTTCGTTATTATAACGATGGGAATTTTTCTGATAAAGCTTTAAGCCACTAAAATGTTTTCTAATAAAATTTTAAGCCACTAAAAAGCCACCAAAACTGATAAAGTTTTAAGCCACTAAAATGTTCCCAGTTATGTTCGAACCCACTTTCGAAGACGCGCGATGAATGATTCTCTTGACCTTCGAATACCTTTTAGTGTGATAGCGGCGCAGGTTATCCAATGGATAACGGATCAATGGTTTTTCAAATGGGAACGTGTTTTTTTGTTTTGTTTTTTTTAAATATCAAGACGTAGCTGATATCCAGACACATTTCAAGGTCATGATATCATAGGTCGTTGGATTCATCTGAATATCAGCTTCAACGTCTTAATAAAAAAAAAAACATGTTTCCATTTGAAAAACCATTGATGACCTTGAGAACGCAAAAACGATGACCTTGACAAAAATGAGTTTTTAGCCACTGTATCAGCGCTTCGAAATCAATCAAATTACCTCCTGACATTTTTTTCGTCACTCTAAAGGCAACGGAGATATTTGGGGTGGTCACGTTAAATGGTCCACCCTGTATATGCAGGGTGGATCAATAACTATTAGCACCTGGGATAACTTCGAAACTATAAGGTTCACAGAAATATTTGCTGAAATGAAATTGCACAGTACGAAAGGGGCCATTCGATAGCGATAATAGTTTTTTTGCAGGTGGAGGTACTTCGGACATCTGAAGGTCAACTCCATTTTTTTAAATGGATCGGTATGTTTTTTATCTGTGTCATGAAAGAGGAGCTTAAAACGACTTCAACGACCTATAACATAAGGTCATTGAAGGTCATAGAAAGTACAGAAAGGCGATAACACTTACAGTTTCGGTAGTAAATAAAATTACTACGTTTATAGTGAGTGTTCGAAATGACGACTATGAATATCAATGCGTACGTTATTGTGTACGTTTGCACATTTCTCAGACAGGTACAGAAAGTACAGAAAGGCGATAATACTTACGGTTTACTTCACTGAAAATAAATACTGTTTCAAGGACACTTTAATAAGTTTGCAGGATAAGTAGCCCTGTCGAATCAGATCAAAAGAAGGGCTGCCACGGAAAAAATGCCACGCAGTAATTTTCCTTCGGAAATCGTTGGGGGGGCTCACTGGCAGTCTACATTTCGGTTTTCGGGATTCCAACCCTGTTGCGTCATCCGCCATCTTGAATTCGAGGGTGAATTTTTGTTTATTGAATAACTCGTTTATTTTCAATTTTACACGAAAAATGGTCATTACCAAAGTTATTTAAAATTAACTTTCCAACAATTTTTGTCCTTGCCAATTTTTTCCTAGGATCGATATTTTTCCTTTTAGACCCGAAACGAGGTGGGGGTGAATTTTCGTTTATTGCATAACTCGTTTATTTTTTATTTTACACGCAAAATGGTTATTACCGAAGTTGTTTGGAATTAAATTCCCTACAATTTTTCTCTAGGATCGATGTTTTCTTTAATTTTTTTATTTCCAGGCATACAGTATCCTCTAAAAGGACGCGACACCTGCTCTGTATAGCGTTAGAGTGGGCCTGAATTTCAGTTTGTGAATACGCTCGTTGGTGAGCAGACGAAAAAAATAAATTTTCATTTTTTTCATTGTAAAAGTTATACAGTTCGAGAAACGGTTCATTTACACCCCTCTTTCCCTTTACCGTAAGCGTGCGTCCCAAAAATATGAACCTTATAAAAAAAATGGTCGGCATCAAAGTTATTGCAATCTCAATTTTCAACAGATTAGTTTATCATCGTTGATTCGAAAAAAAAACTATAATAAACAACATAATAGAATATTTAGGTTCACCCCCACCTCTTTTCGGGTCTCAATCGAAAAATATCGATCCTAGAAAAAAATTGATAACAAAAAAAATTGTAAGAAATTCGATTCCAAACAACTTCGGTAATAACCATTTTTCGTGTGAAATCGAAAATAAACGAGTTCTTCAATAAACAAAAATTGACCCCCACCCCTTTTCAGGTCTAAATCGAAAAATATCGATCCTAGGAAAAAATTGATAAGAACAAAAATTGTAGGAAATTTAATTTCAAATAACTTTGGTAATTACCATTTTTTGTGTAAAATTGAAAATAAACGAGTTATTCAATAAACAAAAATTCACCCTTAACTTCAAGATAGCGGATGACGCAACAGGGCTGGAATCCGGAAAACCGAAATGTAGACTGCCAGTTAACCCCCCCAACGATTTCCGAAGGGAAATTGCTGTGCGAAATTCTTTCCGTGTCAAATTCTAATTCGACTGGGCTAAAGATAAACATGATAAGATTAGTATCGATAAATCGGTCAATCACGTAGAATGTATCCGTGTGATGAACAAGTCGATATGCTTCTTATTTATGGCGAATGCCAACAAAATTCTGTAAGGGCAAAAACCTTGTATGCTGAACGATATTCACATCGGTCGCAGCCTTCGCGTCAACATTCAAAAATGTGTGTGATAAACATAGGCAAACCGGTAGATTAAGTGTCCGTAGTAGTGTACGCCAGAAACGCGTAACGAATGAATAAATGGAAATCGGTGTGCTCGCAAGTGTGTCTCGAGATCCTCACATTAATTCGCGACGAATTGAAAATGAATCTGGCATTAGCAGGAACAGCGTGCTTCGCATTCTGCACCGTCATAAATGTCACCCGTGCCATGTTAGTCTTCACTAAGAATTGCATGGGAACGACTTCATGAATCCCGTAAAGTTTTCTCGAATGGTTCAGCGTCAGATCGAAAACAATGAGTCATTTCTTAACCCTTAGTAGTCGCACTTAGCTAGAATCACGTTAAGTCATACTGGGTCCATTGAACCCAGGCGTTTTTAAATTGTTATAAATAATTAAATCATGCATTGGGCGATATGAAAAAAATAGTGAGGTATAATTTGAACCTTGTTTAATACAAGGATATTGGTTAGAAATCAAAAATTAAATTTTAAATATGCGAAAAAAATTATGCAAAAAAAAACGTGAAAAATGACTTTTTTTTACAAAAATTGCTATAACTCATGTAATAATTGACAAAAAAATTAAAAAATGATTTTATAATCTGGAAACAATGTACTTTGAAATAGACATAGCGGTTTCTGTGGACTTTTCAAAAATTATATTTATGCCATCCAACGCAGGTGCGATTTAGAAGGAAAGAATGGAACGCTTACGTATATAAAAAATGGATGTTTTATTGGAAAAAAGTTGTACGGCATCAGAATTATTTGTTTGGGTCCCGTGGACCTAGTGTGACTATTAAGGGTTGATACCATTTTATTTACTGATGAGGCAACATTCACAAATCAACGAAACGTTAATTTGCATAACATGCATTTATGGGTAACGGAAAATCCATATTGGCTGCGGTAGGTTGAACACCAGAGACAATGTTCTGTGAACGTATGGTGCGGAATCATAGGTGCTAAAATTATTGGTCCTCTTTTTATCAATGGAAAGGCCATAGCCGGGTAAGTAGCAAAAAATTGCCCCTGCATTTTTTCCAGCAAAATTTGGAGTATATTCTGAGGTATAAAAAAAAAAAAATTTACATATAAAAAAAAAATTTCCCGAAACGGTACAGCGGATCGATATGATTTTTTTTGGTACTTGTTCCGGTCAAACGTGGTAAGAAATAAAATTGTAGAACATGTTGCGAAAGATTAAGGTTTGAAAAAAAATAATGTTTCTCGTTTTATTATTTTTTACTATAATCCACTTGGGGTGCAATAGCGAAAATTTTTTCATATAATCTTTGGGCACCTTATTAGATTATATAATTTTTTCAAAATGATCGTTTTGGTATGCCACAATGGAAAAAAAGAAACACACTTTATTGATATATTTTAGTTATATAGATATATAACTAAAATATATTGATATATTGATAACACTTTATTGATATATTTTAGTTATATAGATATATAACTAAAATATATCAATAAAGTCTGTTTCTTTTTTTTCACTGTGGCGTACCAAACCGATCATTTTGAAAAAAATTATATAATCTAATAAGGTACCCAAAGATTATATGAAAAAAATTTCGTTATTGTACCCCAAGTGGATTATAGTAAAAACAAATAAAACAAGGAACATAATTTTTTTTAACCTTAATCTTTCGCAAGATGTTCTATAATTTTATTTCTTAACACGTTTGATCGTAACAAGTACCAAAAAAATCGAATCGATCCACTGAAGCGTTTCCGGAATTTTTATTTTTTTTATTTAAAAAAATTCATTTTTCCAAAACCATTGAGTTGACAGAGATGAAATTTTCAGAAAATTTGTTTTTTTTATACCTCAGAATATACTCCTAATTTCGCTGGAGAAAATGCGGGGGCAATTTTTCCCTACTTACCCGGCTATGGCCTTTGAATGTCACCATCTACAGTAATTTTATCAAAGACGCATTGGGTCTTTTGCTCGAAGAGTTGCCTTCACTTGCACGGCAAACCATGTGGTATCAACATGACGGACGTTCAGCACATTATTCATTGATTGCACGAAGGCAACTCGACGAAAAATTTCAAAATCTTTGGATTGGACGCGGCGGTCCAATATCGTGGCCAGCTCGTTCCCCAGACCTAACACCTTTAGACTTCTTTATATGAGGAACATTGAAAGATAAAGTATACAAAGAAGTACCAACTACACTTGACAACATGCAACGAAGAATTATTACAGCCTGTGCATCAATAAGTTCTGACGCTGTAAAACTTGCAAGTCAATCAATCGAAAAAAGAATCCAACGTTGCATCGATACTGATGGTCGTCATTTTGAACACTTACTATAAACGTAGTAATTTTATTTACTACCGAAACTGTAAGAATTATCGCCTTTCAGTACTTTCTATGACCTTCAATGACCTTATGTTATAGGTCTTTGAACTCGTTTTAAGCTCCTCTTTCATGATACAGAAAAAAAATATACCGATCCATTAAAAAAAAATGGAGCTGACCTTCAAATGACCGAAGTACCTCTACCTGCAAAAAAAACTATTATCGCTATCAGATGGCCCCTTTCGTACTGTGCAATTTCATTTTAGCAAATATTTCTGTGAACCTTATAGTTTCGAAGATATCCATGGTGCTAATTGTTGTTGATCCACCCTGTATATATATATATATGTATATATATGTGTGTGTGTGTGTGTGTGTGTGTGTGTGTGTGTGTGTGTGTGTGTGTGTGTGTGTGTGTGTGTGTGTGTGTGTGCGTGCGTGTGCGTGTGCGTGTGCGTGCGTGTGTGTGTGTGTGTGTGTGTGTGTGTGCGCGCGTGTGCGTGTGTGTGTGTGTGTGTGTGTGTGTGTGTGTGTGTGTGTGTGTGTGCGTGTGCGTGTGCGTGTGTGTGTGTGTGTGTGTGTGTGTGTGTGTGCGTGCGTGCGTACGTGCGTGCGTGCGTGCGTGCGTGCGTGCGTGCGTGTGTGTGTGTGTGTGTGTGTGCGTGCGTGCGTGCGTGCGTGCGTGCGTGCGTGCGTGCGTGTGTGTGTGTGTGTGTGTGTGTGTGTGTGTGTGTGTGTGTGTGTGTGTGTGTGTATTGTATGTGTGTATATATATATATATATAAAGTGAACACAATACATATTCGTTTTATATTTTGCGGACACATATTGCGATAATAAATATTTAAAATGGTTGAAAGAGCGTGAAGACTTAAATGGACTTACTTCTCAGTTATGACTTTTGTGAACTCCATTAAGTGATCGTACTCCGACGTCGAATATGTCGATATCTGACAAATTCAACTCTTTACTAACTCTTGGGTTCTAGCCACCCCTGGCATACTGCCAAGTTTAAAGATGAAACTATATATGTGTACACGTACGACTGTACATATGTACATACACCGGGTGACCCATTTGAATCTCATTTCTGATTTGTCGCGAAAAATGCTGCTCCGATCAAATATTGAGTATAATACATTTTTTAGGGTTCAAAGGGAGACGTTGAAAAAAATCTTTTTTGGTCGAAAATTAAAAATGGCGACGTTAAGATGGTCGACATGTTTCTTCAAATGGGATCATGAATTTTTTTCTTCAGCCAAACATTTATCAGGCTAAAAGTAACGTTAGTAGGATAAGTTTTTTGATAACCTCAATAATTTTTAGGTTAGAATCGCATATTAGAATCGGATTTTTTCCTATTTTAGTGCTATCCTGAATGTGCCATGAGGAGGTAAAGTCTTCAATATCCCTAGTGTGCGTGTGTGAGTGCGTTTGGGTTTGTTTGATAACGGAAGTGACGAGCCGCAGAGACCTAATCCTTGATTGGGTTTGTTTGGGTTATCGAATAGTACAAAAATGGTATTCTAACCTAAAAATTATGAACGTTATTAAAAAACTTTTCCTACAAAAGTTGTTAGTTTTAGCCTGATAAATGTTTTGGTAAAGAAAGAAATGCACGACCCCATTTAAAAAACATGTCAGCTATCTCAACATCGCTATTTTTAATTTTGGATCAAAAAGATTTTTTTTTCCGACGTCCCCGTTTGAACTCCGAGAGTTTTATAATACTCAATACTTGATCAAAGCAGTATTTTTCGAGATAAATCAGGTGTAAGATTGAAATGGGACACCCGGTATATGTATGGGTCTACAGACACACGTATGTTGAAGAATCTCAAGAGCGACATCTGGCGCCAGCTGCTTTTTATATATGTGACATTCTGCCTCGACAAGTCAACGGGAAACCCAATTTTTTTCATGATCAAAATACGTACACAACCTAGTGCTATCGACAACAAAAGATATGTGGTTTCCACAGTTCAATTTATTTTGAGGTTTATTTTCAAGAAAATAAACCTCCGACGGAAAGGGAAAAGTTACACCTGGTGTGTTTACAGTAGTCGGGCGTTTATTTTGTCGAGCTAATTCGAAACATTATTTCACGGTATGTATACGTTTTGTAAACGATGCACATGTGCCAATTTTCAGAACGTTCCCGATTTACTCCTCGATATAAACT
Source organism: Ophion obscuratus (assembly GCA_964007375.1). Taxonomy (NCBI): domain Eukaryota; kingdom Metazoa; phylum Arthropoda; class Insecta; order Hymenoptera; family Ichneumonidae; genus Ophion; species Ophion obscuratus. The sequence goes on from OZ023312.1 coordinate 77,810,527, forward strand.
ATGAGATCGTTACATTTTTGCACAGACGCTGTCTGAAATTATATGTCAAAAGAAATATTTAGAAAAACAAGCTTTTATTTAAGGGGCCGGACCACTTTGGAGCCACGAAAAATGCTATTTTCGCGATTTTTTTTTGAGGATTTTATTAAAGATATGAATATAAAAGTTGTTGGGCTTGATAAATAAAGTCTTCAAATACATTTCGAAAAAAATAAATCATTTTAAATGATTTTTAAGTACAAAAACTATAGTTTAACATAACGCCTCAAAAATAGGTAGGCTAGATAGGTCCATCGCAACTCGGCAACGGTTTGTCCGAAACAAAAAAATCAACGTCCATTAGATTCAGTATGACACCAGCTACAAAATGACCCTCGGATATAGAGTTTTAGCAAAAAAATAAAAAATGGTAGATGAAAAACGAAAAAAGTAAAAAAACCCGTTTTTCGCAGTTTTTCGCAAAAAAGAGTAAAAATCAAATTTTCAAAACCATGGAGGGTCGTCTTGTTGCGAATCATGTTTACAATATGTGGTTCAAATTTTAAGAGAATTTGTTTATTAGTTTTAGAGATACGATGGAGCTAGATTTTGACAAAGTTGTTTCGAGAAAAACGCGTTTGAAGTTTATACGATGGGTTGGCCAAGCGCGCTATACGCTCCGGTAGACGAAATGAGGTCCGGACGTTCAGGTAAAAAAAAATACTTAGAAAGCTCCGATTTTCTTGAAATTTTGACACAATATTTCTGAACGTATGTATTTTCGAAAACAGTAACAAAACCAATTTTTGAAATTTTCAAAGTGGACTGGCCCCTTAGTGTATTAAAAAGTAGAAAATATTTTTTTTACCAAGTGACTATAAAAAAAGCTTGGAGCGCTCAACTTCTTAAATGTTTAATAACTTTTTTCAATTCGGATTCATTAACCGTATTCAATTTGGCACAATAGTAATTAGAGACAAAATTATTGTCATGTTTATACTCAGTTTCAGGATTTTTATTTTAGTAAGGTTGTTTTACAGTAAATTAAAACAGTTGATATGATAACGGACTCATGTAAATTAATTCGTATATGTCAAAATTTTAGGCACCCTAAACTTTTATTTATAGTCACATATAGGTGACTTGATAAAAAAATGATTTTCTACTTTTTAGTACATTAAATAAAAGCTTGTTTTTAGAATATATTTTGTTTACATATAAATTATTTTCGACTGACAATAAATTGGCAACGTCGTAAATCATAGTATATGATAATGCCCAGGTTGGCAGCAGCGTCGCCAAGTTAGACACATGCGCCCCGTTCGTAACCTCAATGTCGGCCCAAGGAGCTGTCAAAAATGAATATCGATCCGAGTAAAAGAAATCCGCTGGAAAGAAAAAGTATGTACTAAAGCTGTCTATAATCTCGAAGAAATCAAAAACTCTAATAATTTTCCGATATTCAAAAAAAAAGTTATGCATGTAACGCATAACTTTTTGTTGTTGTAAATGCATCCGCGTTATTTTATCTTTGCCTAGAAATGCCTAGAAATGTATAATTTCTGAACATAGTTATCAAATTAATATTAAGTAATTATTATTAATTAAGAGAATAAGTACCAATAATATTCGTTGTTAATTATCCTGACTGAGTAGTTTGAAGTTCCCGGGCATAATTACCGAATACCGATAAGATAGGTAGCATTTGTGCCGTCTACGACGTTGCCATGATTGCACAGTCTAATATTTTGTGTACTTGATTTTCGCACAAATTTTCTATCAAAAACAATAATTTTATAACGGTACTATGAATCCTCGTATTCACGGTGCAAAGGTTAGTCCGATAATTAGTCAAACCGTACCTATTTTTTAGCTCTATGGTAACATTCACTTAGCAGATATTAATAATGTACTGAAAAATGATCGGGAGTTTTCCATAAGCGTAATGTAATTAGCCCACGAAATACGTCGAATTGCCGATTTTTTTTCTCTAAAAAACGGTGCTGTGGATCGTATTCAAACTGCACAGAACGATCAGCAAAGAGGTTATAAAGGTCCAGAAAAAAATTCCTCTCGGTGGTAACATGTCGACTTAACCCCATAACAACCTTATATAGTTCGTATTATAATCGAGGAAATAAAGAATCTAATTGATATTTAAGTCCCCTTTTTTTGAGCGAATTAATTACCTGGTGGCGACAAAAATGTAGCCATCCAGTGTCCTCGGGCCTGTGATTCAGCACCGAGACGCCGGAAATGAGAGTCGCCCCGGCATTTAATTAAACGAGTCGTGGCTCAAAGTTTTCAAAGAGAACGAAAGGCAAACGTTCGCATTGATTTTTGTGTTTCTTCTTCTTTACATCTTGCCGGTAACATTGATTGTCAAAGTTTCTCTCGATGTCACTTGACACGCAAAAAAATATGACATATAACTTGCTTCGTACTTGCAAATATCGTCTTAAGGAGGTACGGTGATTGGAGCGAGTCCAAGATAAAAGCCCGAATTTTTTTAATAACATTGTCGAGAGCTTCGTCCATGCGTATGCGGAGTTTCCGCGAGATTTACCGTACAGTTTCCGAGTTATTAATTGTTAAAGTTGGTCAATTAGTCACACGTAGACGACAAAATGTGCCTGTCCTCTCATATATCGATTTTTTTGTGCTACTTGGAGCCAAGACACGCGTAAAAAAAACTGACGGTTGCGTTCGTTGGTTCGTTGTAATCAATAAGGCAACTTGAATTGGAAAGCTCACCGCAGAACTAAGCAATAAATTTAGAAATAAAGTCGCGAAAAACCGAAGTATGCGGCGAGAGAGACGTCTGGTGACGTAACCGCAGCCATCTTGCTCGAAGTGTGGCAACGCCGGATACCCGCGCAAATTTGATTCTTCTATCGGATATTTTCAACGCGAATTAAAAATATGGTTGTGTGAATCCGTACATTTTTTAATCGATTATAAAAGGCCTTTCGTCGATATTTACTCAAAGTTCTTTTATGTATAGCTAAGGCATCTCAATCTTTCTGGCGACATGCATACAACGCATTTATATGTAAATTCAGCATGGAAAAACCGTCATATAAAATGAACGTTCGTTTTTATATCTGCAAATATTGTGAAAATTAGGAAAGGGGCCGTCCATAAATTACGTCATCGACTTTTGCTGATTTTTGACCCCCCCCCCCCCCTGAAATCATCCTATCCGTCATATCGTTGTGATCAAATTAACGTTACCGTCATCTAACGACCAGACCCCCCCCCCTATTTTAAAATGACGTAATTTATGGACGGCCCCAAAGAGAAAAATAACATAACAATCGATGAAATATGTTTTGACTTCGGACAGATTGGACATTGGATATTGAGGTTAATGTCAACGCGACGTTTTTCATTTGCATTCGCAATGTCATCTTTTCACTCTCTAATTCTTGTCCGACAGAATCTACCTTTGTCTCTAAACTGGACTTCAGGTACAATCCTGTTACTCTCTTGATAAACTTCTACAGTACTTATTTCCATTCTCCATGTTTACCGGCTACCAAAAATAATAAGCCGAGCGCGTGGGACCGATGACAGCTATCGAAAATGCAATGATGCTAAACGTCGACGATATGGCGTACTACTGAAGTCGAGTAGTAGATTATTACGTTTGTTTTCATATTATAAAAATAATAAGTAGCTTGAAATTCAATACTTAAAAAATATTTCTCGAAATATAGGCCACACACATATGTCTAAAACGTAGCGGTATTATGGCGAAAAATAGACTCTTAGTTTACTAGCGTGGTCATCACCGTACCTCCTTAAGGCCTAACATACGCGAAAAATTTCGAAATTTCGATTTTTAAAAATATTTTATTCCATTAGCCTGAACGGTTAGGAATATTGTGAGCTTTACAGAATTGAAAAATTCCAAAAATTGTAAAAGTTACAGCATTTACAGCGTATTACACATACCGCGCGGCGCGCCCGACCGCCGACTTCAAAGCCGTTTTTCTACGATTCACCTTTTTGAACCTTGTGAAAGTTCTAACTCTTGAACGAAGGTTCAGCTCGCTTTGAAATTCGTACAGCATATTTTTAGTAAAATCACCTATCGTGTGAACCACGGAATTTCAATGACACAAAAAAATATAAAAGATAAAATACCGACAGAAAATAGAGTAAAAAAATGTAAGTTTCGAATTTTTATTATAATAATTTTTTTTAAATAATATTGTTGGTTCACACTGAAGATACATTCATTATGCAATTATAAATATGTTCATTTTTTTTTTCAACACCCACATCGTTGCCAAGAACTTTTACCATCAACGCGCGCGCAAAAAAAAATACATTGCTTTATTATGTTATATCTCCGCCATTTGTTAATATTTCGAATTTTTTTACTTATACTTAACCATGTGCATAAATGGTCTGTAAAAAATGTCAATATATCACTTTTTTAACCGTGTCTAGAAAAATACCTTCGAAAATCGGCGAAATCGCGTATACAAGGCCTTAAATTGCACACACGCCGGTGTAATAGATGAGGAAAGTTACCGTGATTCATATCTGCATATGATTGAGGCAGTAGTCTGGTCTAGAAACTTGACAAAATCGATTTGTTTTCATTTTCTTACACCTTTCTTAATACGCTCGTGAGAACCGTTTATTGATATTTCAAAAATTAGCAGTAATAGAAATTATAAGCAAGCCGCGCGCAAATCTCATCTAACGGTATCAAAACTTTGACCGCATTTATCTCAGAACTATGTTTTTCAAATCGGCGCCCACGATATCTCGATAACTAATTGGCCGATCGAGCTCAAATTTTGCACATAGCTTCGGTAGCCTCTTTCTGAGGACTGGTAGCAGAATTGAGTCGAATAATAATTTTGCCCACATTGATAACTCGTCGAATACCCGACAATGTATGAAATATCGTTAATCAAAGTTTAACAGGCCGCCATTTTGTAACAAAATTTGTTTAAGTACTAATTCTGCTACCAGTGCTCAGAATACTCATACAGATTGAGAATATATATATATATTTTTTTTTTTCAGATGCATACAACATCACCCAGAGTGGGCGCCGATTGAGGCGATTTTCGGCGGACCATGTTGTAAAAAAATGAAAAACTACATGAAAATATTTAAAATAATTTTTTTTTTAAATGTAGATACATTCTCAAAGGAACAATAAATACATATGTAAAACTTCCTCAAGATAACTTCAACGGTTCAAAAGTTATTCCAACCCAAAAATGACGTCATAAATCTCGCTCTAGACCAGACTATACTGTCTTAAGGGATCATCACAGTGTAACATTTTCAGAAAATCGATTTTTTTGCATTATTCGATAATATGGACGGTTAAAAACACGCTGTCTAAATTTTTTAGGCGAAATTCGAATTATTCCGCTACAGCCTTTCTAACAAAAAGGAATTCGTTTTTCGGATTTCTGGAAATGTCGTTTTTCAAAACGGTAAACACTCTCGAAGGAAGAGTTTTCCAGCTATCCATCTCAAATTTTGACACACGCCATTCTTTATCTTGCTATGGAAGCTTTTTTAAATCTTCACCTTTTCTTTAAACAAAAAACGGTCGAAAAAATATGCTAAATTCGATACTTTTTTTCTCAAACCATCGCCATTTTGTCAATTTTGATTTTAAAAAACATACATAGCAAGATAGTGGCTTCCATACTGATTAATAATATTTTTACAAATTTTGTTCCAGATAATATTTACGGCCACAACTGTGTGCACCGTGTGAACTCCTTTTTTCGAAGACATTTTCAACCGCTAAAAAAATGTAAAAAAAATTAAAATAAACGTCTTAAAATGTATTTTCTGTTCATCGTCAGTGCTTTGGTTTGACATAAAAAAATCAGACTGATGAGCGTATTTTAACCATCAAAAAAAAAAATCTTGAAAATCAGCTATTTTTCGACCCGTTACACTGTGACGATCCCTTGATATCAGAATTTTCCACAGGTTCTCTGTGCTCTGATGAAAAAATGTGAGTACCGAAGACCCTGGAAAAGTATTCACTTTCATTTTCTACCCGAATCCGAAGAGTGTCAGCTATGAATAATGGATTTTTTCTGCTTTCATGTATAAATATCCATTGACTGCGATTTTTCCTGTGCCTTTTCTTCATCAAATTTCCTGCGGATTCCATTAGCTTCGAGAGAAATTGAATTGGCAGCAATTCGATAAACCTTATTCCCCTGACATTCCAACCCTCGCGCATTATTGTACGAGGAACGAATTGATGCGATTCGCCTGGAATTTGTTACAAGTCTATACGTTACTTGAAACGCTTCGAGAAAAAGAGCGAGAGGATAACACTCAACTCCATTAATAATTCGACTCTTTCGGGCAATGCCAGTGAATTCGTCAGCACCTTTGGATGTGCATGTTTCGAAAAATGTTTTGTCATTTTTTTCGTCAACATCGAAATGACGCGATTAAGCAAGTAGTGTTAAATTGATGCCTCGGAAGGTTGAAATCTTTGAAATGTTTTTTTACACCTTATATCTGAGATTCGCAATTTTTAATTCCCCAAGATTTAGACTGGAATGGAATATCCCATTCCTTTGAAGTCTGGGACCAAAGGTTACAGACGAAATTGAGCAGCGTACTTTTTACGTCAGATTGTTTTGGACACACTTCTGGAATTCATCTAAAATGAGTTTTTTAGAATTCATAATGCATTACTGTATGTTGCGACCGGTTTCAATTGTTTTTCAAAAACATACTTAGGGGGTTAGGCCACAGTAACGGGTATAAAATCGTGTGCGAATTTAACAATTTTTTTCGTATAAAAAAGTTATTCAGTCACAAAATTAACTACACATCTATTTAGTATGAATATGAAACTTTTAGATTTTTTTTCGATGTACAAAATGGCCGACTAAATATTTTCTTTTGTTATATTTTTTTGGCGCAACGCGGCGTGACATTCAGCATCCACAATTTTTTGCCTAGAACAAAAAACAAAAATTCTCGTCAATCTACATTAGAATACCTAGAGAAGTACGTATGAAATTTAAAAAATTTTGCGTCATTAAAAAATTGTAGGTATTTAAACTTAAGAAATGAATTTTCAGTGAAAAATTTCGTTATAACTGCTCATAACCTGCTCAAAAATGAAAAGTTGTCGATTAATCAGAAATTCCGTACGTACGTCTCTGCGAAATGCAATTAGGAACATAACTTTTAATTTGAAGTAAATCGAGTGAAAATTGTTGAAGTTATTTATCACGCCAATTGGAAAAAAGCTGTTTCGAGATGTTTCGAGTAGTCGGCCATTTTGTACATCGAAAAAAATATATATACATTTTTTCTAACAGCTTGATATTCATACTAAATAGATGTGTAATTAATTATATGAGTGAATTATTATTTCATATGAAAAAAATTGTTAAATTCGGACATGACTTTATACCCGTTACTGTGGCCCCTTAATGAAAAGGGGTTTAGTTCCGAAAAGGACATACCTCCGATTCATTTGGAATGCCGTGCAGTCGTGTATTTTGACCCACTGATTACGAATATGATAGTGAAAATACTCGCAAATTTACTGTGACCCCTTAACAAAAAGGGGTTTAGTTCCGAAAAGGACATACCTCCGATTCATTTGGAATGCCGTGCAGTCGTGTATTTTGACCCACTGATTACGAATATGATAGTGAAAATACTCGCAAATTTGATTTTCAAGATCGTAATTCACAAAAATTGATTGTTAAAAGGTTTCCTACTTTATTTTAATAGATGTTGATAAGTGAAAAAAATGTTTTCCACAAAAGTTGTAGCCTATAAAAAGATTGATTTTTTATGTTCTATATGGTTTTTGTCTAAAACCATTCTGTTTCGATAAAAGGGGGACATTACTCTAATAAGTACATTTTGCGTCCTCAATTAGTTTCGATATTATATACTTACGCACTTTACCGCGGCAAGGTTGGAGTTTGTTTGTTGTATTGTGTGTTTGAGTTTATTTGTTGTGTTGTGAGTTGTGTGTTGTTCGTTGTTCGGGTATGTTTGTTGTGTTGTGTGTCGTTTGTTGTTTGGGTTTGTATGTTGTGTTGTTCGTTGTTTGGGTTTGTTTGTTGTGTTATGTGTTGTTCATTGTTTAGGATTGTTTTTTGTGTTGTGCGTTGTTTGGATTTGTTTTGTTGTGTGATGTGTGTTGTTTAGGTTTTTTTGGGTTCGTTCGTTGTTTAGTGTTTAGGTATGCGTATAGTGTTAAAAATCAAAATGCAACCTTTCCGCGGTAAAGTCCGTAAGTAGATAATACCAAAACTTTTGAAGTTTAGGGAAGTGTATTCTTTGGAGCATTATCCCATTTTCCTCGAAACAGATTGGTTTTAGACAAAACTCGTATAGAACATGAAAGATACATCTTTATATAGGCTACAACTTTTGTAGGAAATATTTTTCTCTAAGATCAACATTTATTAAAATAAAATAGAAAATCTCTTTTAAAAATCAGTTTTGTGAGTTTTCACCTTGAAAATCGAATTTGCGGGTATTTTCACTGTCATATTCATGATCAGCGAGTAAAAATACCCGGGTACACAAAATTCCAAATTAGTCGGAAGTATGCTCTTTTCGGAATTTTATCCTAAAAAAGTGTTAATTTTATCTAGAAAATGTTGACTACGTGGTTTATAATTTTGGTCATCAGATGATTCTCCTTTTTTATATTTATTTATCCGGCAATGAATAAATGTGTAAAATTTATTTATCCAATGGTATAAAATGATTAACAGACTTATCATTTTATTTACTGCATATTATTTATAACCTATAACATTTATGTCATTGTTAGATATAACCAATGTTTTTTTATCCGTCGGGATCTCGTAAGAAGGAAAAAAATCTCCTAACGAAGGGTCCTCTTCAGGGTAGTGGGCGACTTGCAGAGCTCACAATTTATGCGTCTACACGTCTCTGGGTTTATTTTTTTGGGCTCTGTAGGAAGTACAATAAATCAGATGGCATAGAGAAAAACTTTTGTCCGAATCCAGTTTGTAATTGAGGAATTACAAACTGGAGCACAGTTTGTAATTGAGGAATAAATAGATTAGCGGTTATTGAAAAGTTTGCAGACAATATTTCGGACTGGAAATAATATACGAATGAAATATTTAAAAAACGCGAAAATGAGAAGTTGTAGTTGCACGAAAAAAACTGGCGAAATATCATTTCCGTTCCGGAATGAAATATGTCTCGATCGTTACGAAAATAATTTACGATGACCGAAAAATTAAAGAACCATTCGGAGAGTGGTTCGAGTTGTTGATTCCGGTTCATAAATTTTTTTTTTCGAATCGGTTACGTAAAACTTTTCGACAGTGGCCGCAAGTTTTTTTTTACTACATTTATTTTCGGCGGTATTAAACAGAAAAGATTCGTATTTATATCCACCCACACTAATGAGGGAAAAAAAGAACGTCACCAAATTTCGTATATTTGTAAACAACAAAGGAACTTTTCTTTTAAATTGATTCACTTATCGAAATTATTTAGCGATATTATTAGTCCATATCGCAAGTACGAGGTCAAGGTACACCGGCATTTTTATTGCTTCCTTGTGGATCGTAATATTTCGCAAAATATACGATTGAATAATTTGCAGCTGAAGAATCGTTATGTTAATGGAGCTGTCCCGTTCATCCTTCGGCGACATTCCGCAGGAATGAATCTTGCCCAACCTTCGCTAAGGATACTCAAAAACATTTCACCTATTCCGGCGCTTTTTATGGATACTCTAATCAACTAGGAATGCGAAAAACCAGTTGCCAGAGAAAAACCAACAGTTGACAGTTTACCGTTTATCGAAGTTTATTGACAGTTGACAATTGACAATTGACAGTTTATCGAAGCAAACTTTGTTCATATATTTGCTGAGTGCTGCCGAGAATAAAGAGGTCTAAAGGTATCGCGGACGTGTCTATATATAGATATATAAGTAACGGTACTCTTATAGAAATTCGAGATTGGAATTAACCCTAGATCAACCGAAAAAAGCTGGTCACGCAACGGATAGAGCAAATGTCTACGGAAAGAAAAACCTTCGGAGACAAAGTCGCTTACTTCGTGTCGTTACGATTAGATTTCCCGTGGCGCACTCCAATCAGAAATTTATTCTCCCTTCGAAGCGGTAGGGCTTCTGTGGTCTTATAGAATGAAATTTTGCGGTGAAAAAAAGAAATTCGATTTTTTTTCCCGAAGAACATTTAATAGTGAATTGATAATTCTTACATTGAGAGTAAGTCCATGGTATTTACCGCAAACGGCCATGTTTAAAGAAGGGATAGTAAAATTCTTTATAGTTTATTGACAGCGCCATCAAAATATGGTTAACACGATTCTAACAAGGAACAACCCTCAGGTGACACCCTTCGATTTTTTTTTAAATTTGGATATGTTATAAAGCACCGAAAAGTAAGCGATACGTGTTTTTTTTCATCGGCGGAAAAACGGTTTTAAGGGGTGAAAACACCCCTCGAAAAAGGCATCTTTAGGGGTAATATAGCAGTTTCACACACAAGGAATCCACCGATTTTTATGAAACAAAAACGAAAATTCTTCTAATCCGAAGCAATGAAAAATCCACTATAGTGACATTGCAAGAAAAATTAAGGGGTGATCTACTCCTATATTAAGGGGTGGTTTCACCCCTTAAAACCGTTTTTCCGCCGGTAAAAAAATACGTACCGCTTACTTTTCGGTGCTCTATACGAGGGTGGGGTGAAAAGTTTCCGGCCTGACCAAGAGATGGTGCCACTATGTCTAGTTTTGGAGCGGCGTCCTACAGTACCATTTCTACCGAGCTTGTATGTACAGTTTCAGCCCAATCGCTACGTTAGTTTGCGTTTGAGAGCACATTACGCGAGACGCTTTCGTTGTTTTCGTAAAAATGGAAAAATTGGAAAAACGTGCTGTCATCAAATACTTCCATTTGAAAGGTTTTACACCAAAACAAATAAAAGAAGAGATGGATTCAGCGCTAGGAGACTCCTCCTCATCATATTCAACTATTAAGCAGTGGGTTTCTGAATTTAAAATGGGTCGTGTGAGCACTTCTGACAAGCCTTGCTCAGGACGGCCCGTTGAAGTCACAACTTCAGAGATGATTGAAAATATCCATAAAATAGTGTTGGAAGACCGCAGGTTGAAAGTGCATGAGATAGCTGAGACCTGTAGGATGTCAGCTGAACGTGTGCGAAATATTTTGCACAACCATTTGAACATGGAAAAGCTGTGTGCAAGGTGGGTGCCGCGTTTGCTAACGCTCGACCAAAAACTGCTTCGAAAAACCATTTCTACCGACAATTTGGCGCTGTATAGGCGTAATCCAAACGAATTTTTGCGTCGATTCATAACTGTTGATGAGACATGGGTCTACCACTACACTCCTGAAAATAAAGAACAGTCAAAACAGTGGGTTGGAAAAGGGGAACCAACCCCAAAGAAGGCAAAAACAATTTTATCGGCAAACAAGTTTATGGCTACTGTTTTTTGGGATGCGAGAGGAATTATATACATTGATTACCTTGAAAAGGGTAAGACTATCACTGGTCAATACTACGCAGAGTTATTGCAACGTTTGAAGCACGAGGTGCAAATTAAACGACCTCATTTGGCGAAGAAAAAAGTTTTGTTTCATCACGATAACGCACCAGCGCATTCGTCGATTGTTGCCATGTCCAAAATCCACGAATTGAAGTTTGATTGATGCCGCATCCTCCCTACTCTCCAGACTTAGCCCCCAGCGACTATTACCTGTTTCCTAACCTCAAAAAATGGCTTGGCGGAAAAAGATTTAAGAGCAACGAAGAAGTTATCGAAGCTGTAAATCAGTATTTTGAGGAGCTTGATGAATCTACGTTTAAAACTGGTATAACTAAATTAGAACACCGTTATGAGAAATGTATCAGTGTTGATGGAGATTATGTTGAAAAATAAAGCAAAAAAAATTTTTAAACATCGTTTTTCTTGGTCAGGTCGGAAACTTTTCACCCCACCTTCGTAACATACCCAAATTTCGACAAAATCGAGGGGTGTCACCTGAGGAACGTTTCTTGTAAGCGAAAAGTAAACCTAAACAACCGATTTGGGTGGCGGGTTTGACTATCTATTATCCCCGAAATGATTATTCACTATTGTAAAAGGCTTGAGAATATAGATATGGTTAATTCAGTGCTAAAACAAAATCGGCGTATAAATACTAATGTTGTATACTGTACGTTAAATTTTGTTCAGTCAAACTTCTACTGTTCTTTTCAACTTTGTACAATTCATATGGTTAACATTAACGTTTTTCGAGTATAATTTTTTAGAAGACCGTATAAAAAGTGACAACTCGAAAAAATGTTTAGTAAAATTTACTTATAGTGAAGACGTAAATCATTTGTAGTTCGAGCAACCGCAGCTTGGGGAGGTACATGAGTAAACGGCGAGAAAATCAGGCAAACTTTGGGAATTTTTATCTCAAAAACTAATGTTTCGATTAGATCTGGGATTTTTTTATTGGAAAATATGTACATTGAGGTATGTGGAGGAATTTTTTAAAATCAATTCGTTGACCGGAAGCGATGCAAACGCGATTATCTCGAAATATAGTTTTCAAAGTCGGTGCCAGATGTATCTCGAAAACGGCTTGTCCGATTTTGTCTCAATTTGGATACAATATTCTTCGATAGTTTTTCTCGTTCGCCACGTAGGATTTTTTTTGAAATTTTCATTTTTGACGGAATTGCGACCCTTTTAATTTAACATTTGTTTTTCGTTCGCAATTTCCGACGATTTTGGATTGCATGCACATTGCATAAAGAGGCAATGGTTAAATCAAATGAAAAACCTCTACATGGTGATTGAAAAAACTATCGAAAAAGATCGTATCCAAATTTGGACAAAATCGGACAAGCCGTTTTCGAGATACATCTGGCACCGACTTTGAAAACTATGTTTCGAGATAATCGCGTTTGAATCGCTTCCAGTCAACGAATTTATTTTTTTAAATTCCTAAACTTACCTTAATCTGCATATTTTCTAATTAAAAAAAAACCCGGACCCAATCGAAACATTAGTTTTTGAGATAAAAATTTCCGAAGTTTACCTGTTTTTCTTACCGTTTATTCAGGTACCTCCCCTTAATAGTAGTAACTACGTATGTCTCACAAACTGATACATAGTATGCGTGTTGCATTGCAACAATAGGATATCAGTTCAACACTTCTTTTTTGGACTTCACCTTCTGTTCTTGTAGGACACATCTTACTATGCATTTGGCAGGTCGTATCGTATAATATGGTATAAATCACTATTATGTGGTACAAAACGGGACGATTACGATATCTTTGGCGCCTTTATTTGACCCTGGTTTATTGATATTTAGCCCAAAATAAGACTTTTTTCAAGAGTAACATAAATTGAAACTCGGCGTTTAAGGGGGTGAAACAGGGGGTTGAAAGTCGAAGCATTATTATGTTTGTGGTTCCCAATTTTGACCATGCAGCGTGCATATTCGATAGAAAATGCGACTTTTGTGTGTCTGGAATCGTTGGGTGGGTCTGGAGTACCTTCGATGTGTGTATGGAATCGTTGGGTAGGTCTGGAGCACCTTCGATGTGTGTGTGGAATCGTTGGGTGGGTCCGGAGCACCTTGGATGTGTGCGTGGAATCGTTGGGTGGGTCTGGAGCACCTTCGATGTGTGCGTGGAATCGTTGGGTGGGTCTGGAGCACTTTCGATATGTGTACGATACCGTTCAACCTTGATTAGGCTTAGGTGCTCTTAAAATCATTTTTCCGGCATATGCTTGGGCACGATTACGATATCTCTGGCGCCTTAAATTGATCGTGGATTATTCATATTTGGCGCAAAACAAATACTTTTTTGAGAATAAAAAAATCGCGATTTTGGCTTCCTTTAGAAGATACAGGACATTTTACGAATTATTCGTTATTAAGCGATTTAACTGGTTTCCGTTAATGTAGCTTCCTTCGGAATGCGCTATGTCGAGAAAATAAACAAGAACAAACCCAAACAAAGTACGACGTAACAATGTAAAACACGTGGAAAATTCGATTTACATAGAAAATCCGAAAAGTACACTTTTTTTCTTCGAAGCGCTGTAAATCCAAAAGTAAGGCTCAAAACGAAAAAAGTTATTCTTGTTTTTCGTATTTTTTTCGACCATATTTCATAATCCAATAGTCAAATTTAGGCGCCAAAAATATCGTAATCGCCCCTACAAAACTATTGCGAAGCAGAAAACATCCATTTAATTCAGTGTCTTATGTAAAAAAAAATCTTTGCAAAATTTCACCTAAATCGCAGGTAATAGCTATTCGGAAGTACAGCCGGAATTACTTTCGTCTCTTATGTCATATGGGTGCTAAAGATGCCAAAAGTACTCGGTAGCGTAGTGGCAGCGTGCGTAGGATAGGCAGAAGCTAGGCAGTTAGGTTCTAGATTCGATTCCGATAGGGCGAAATATTTCTTCGAAATAAATCATTACAAGAGGTCAGGGAATGGCGAATTATAATAGAAAATCATCGAGGTAGAACCCTCAGTTGCGTATTTTATTTTATTTTGGATTTATAAAATATTCTATGCATTTAGTAGACGGACATTGATGCCTCGCATCGACCCTTGGATAAGACACCAAATACGCATATAGCAGGTCGTATCTTATAATATGGTACGAATCCCTATAAACAACGTCGCAAATCACAGGCATCATTTTAAATTAATTTATATATATATTTCAGTTCACTATTAGAATCTTCGGGAAGTGAATTTTTGATAGTATCAGGAAATATCCATTTTACGAAAACCTACTTTATGATATAGCATTGCAGAATAAACGTATGTTTGTAACATTGGAGGTTAACATATGTGTATAATTCATGCAACTGCTAAAATATCAATAAGCAGTACTATACTTTTTGCATGAACTATTGCTATAAAATACTATTGTCCCCTCAGAGAAATATAAAATATAGTTGAAATATGGTTGAGAGAACCATACATTTCTCTGTGTTCTTATCAAGTTTGCAATCGTCGACCAGAATTTATAAACGGGAGGGTAGGAGTTTCAGCGTGAAAAAAAACACTTTTTTGCGTTTTTTTTCATCTATATGGATAGTTTGTACATTGTTAAGTGTCATTTCAAGGACATTCCGTGAAATTTGTATGCGAAAATATCTACAAACAAGCCGGTGACAAAGCTTTTCCAAGAACGCCTTTGGAAAAACACGATTTGCTGTATCCCAGCGTGAAATTATCTGAAATCAAGTACCATTAAAACTTAGTCAAAGTATCATCAAATCCTCTCCCCAACGGTCTTTGACATTTTTTTTTCATTTCTAAATTTTTGGTGGTCACGCGAAGTGAAAAGTGCTATTTTTCACTAAAAATTCCGCCATTTTGGGGGTGGAAAACCCCCTCAATGTAAAAAAAAATTCTCTAACTAACCGTTGGGGGAGGTATTTTATATGTAGAAAGTGTGTACCAAGTCTGAAATAATTCGGTCATGTAGTTTTCAAATGGCAGTGAACACGGACTTTGAAAAAGTGGTTTCGAGAAAAACGCGGCACCGGCTTGTTTGTGGATATTTTCGCTCACAAATTTCACGGAATGTTCTTGAAATGGCACTTAACAATGTAATGTAGGTTTCAATAAATTTACTCTGTCCATATAGATGAAAAAAATTCGCAAAAACTACTTCAAGTTTTGTCTCGTCCACTATTCGATTAATTTTATCAACTTAATCACTAATATGCGATTTTTTTCTCATTCGGTCCCAAAAGTACAATAAATTTGAAAAAAAATAGACTACGAATAAAAAGAAGAAAAAAAAATGTTTGCACGTATTGAAGTAAACCTCTCGATATTTCAACTCCGCCTTTTGTCTCAGAACATCGAACTGTCTCTCGAGTTATTTAACATCTGCTCAGGGATCAACGGAGATTGGCATCTAGCGATGCGATAAAAAGTCAACGGGAATTTGTTTTTTCGTTTTTTTTTAACCAGATGACCAAAACTCGAAACCGGTCGGAGATTTTTTTCTCGCATTCCTGCGATTCAGACATACGGCTACTGCTGAAGAATATTGGCATATGTACATACCGGTGTATAAAATTCACCGATTGACCTTTTGAAATCTCAATTTTTAACAACATGCATGTACCAGTTGAATGCCAAATTTCCTCGGATTTGCGATATGTGACGTGTCTCGGACACATTTGAGGATCGATAAAGGCACTCAAGAATATTGGATGCTTAAAATATTTTATTCTTCATTTCGAAGTTCCAAGATATATAGCGAAATGTTTGACATTTCATGTTTCTCCAGATGGTGAAAAAATTGCACACAAAATAATGAGATTCGACAATAATGATTTCTCGTTCACATATTTATTTTCAGTCAGCTTATCAACAGACCAACAGCTTTTACTGTTCTGCGTTACTTTTCAAACATTTGTATTTTTGAGAATGGGATAAAATTAACGTAGCCAAATGAAGTAATTATCAAAATGAATAATCGATAATTGTAGTACCGTGGATTAGGGTTACTTTGATAAAAACTTTGTTTTATTTTGAAATGCACATTACAAAGTTCCTGAACGCGACCGAAAGTTTTTCTCGTTCGCCACGTAGGGGTCTTTCATTTGATTGAACCATTTTTTTTATGCAATGTGTATGCAATCAAAAATCGTCAGAAATTACTAACGAAAAACGAATGTTAAAATAAAACGGTCGCAATTCCGTCAAAAATGAAAATTTCAAAAAACTTCTACGTGGCGAACGAGAAAAACTATCGAAGAATATTGTATCCAAATTTGGACAAAATCGGGGTAGCCGTTTTCGAGATACATCTGGCACCGACTTTGAAAACTATGTTTCGAGATAATCACGTTTGAATCAGTACCAGTCAACGAATTTATTTTAAAAAATTCCTAAACATACCTCAATGTACATATTTTCCAATAAAAAAAACCCGGATCCAATCGAAACATTAGTTTTCGAGATGAAAATTCCCGAAGTTTACCTGTTTTTCTCGCCGTTTACTCACGTACCTCCCCTTAAAAAATAAAAAGTTGAATGTTTCAATGATATGTTTTTGGTAACCTTGTCAAATGTTTAATAAACCACACTATTATATTTTGTTGTGTGGCATAACCTTAAAAACATATTTCATGGGCGACAGTTGTTTGGGGTATCTTTGATCGCTTTGATGGGGTGACATCGATCATTGATCAATTTCACCCCACTCATTATCTTTATTGCTAGTCTCGGAGTATTCTGAGGGATTTTCGTCTTGTGATAACTTTTTAAATTGTTGGTTTGAATTGTTGGTTAAAAAATCTTCCTAATGTGTTCATTAGGAACATTTCTTAACCTACAATACTGCAATTCTATATCAAATCACACTAATTGTAAGACCCGGGAAAAAAAGTTCATATCTGAATATATCTGAATCATATCTGTAGAATCAGATATGATCAGACAAGAAAATTGGCAATATCTGTTCATGAAGTGTCATGACAGATTATGTATGCTTATATCTGAGCATGTATGATCATTTTAGAGCCATTTTGATAATTTCGAGAGCAGACCCTCCATACAGTCCATATCACAGCAGGTCTGACTAGATCCAATCCCCAGGCAAGATCTGATCTTGTTGGACCAGATCCAATCCCCAGGCAAGATCTGATCATGTCGGGTAGATCTGATTTTATTGGGCCAGTTCTGATCATGTCAGGCAAATCTAATCCTATTGGACCAGATATGTCTGTACGTATAAGAATAAAATACCGTGGATCCCAGTAGATCTGGACATCTATGAACAATAGACCTGCCCATATGATAGAATCATAGTTTATCTGAACCATCAGACCAGGTATGACTCCGACTATATCACAGCAAATCTTACCCTGTTGAGACAGATCAAATCTTCTTAGTGCAGCCATGAAGATATTAAAATGTTTACATATATAGAGCAGGGTTATTAACACGTCATCACTTGACGTGTAAATAATTAATAATATTATAGTAACTCACATGATCACATATAATACAGTCAGGTGAGGTGCCATATCTGATCGGATATCGTCTCATATCCTCATATATCGTTTCATATATTCAGATGTTTTCATGTGTGAACAACTGAACTGCATATACGACAAGGTATGAGTGTATAAGACTTCGTATATTTTCCAGGTTTGGTATCGTATCTGATGGGATAAAATTTTATACGAACGTGCCTGCTCATATATCACATCATATATGTTCAGATATGGTTTCACGCTGCCAACTCGCCTTGGTACCTGACCAGATAAAAACATATATGAGATCTATATAGCGGAGTCTGGTACCGTATTTGATCGGATATGTTCTTATACGAACAGATACGTTCACATATCACATCATGTATGTTCAGATACGAATTTACGGTACCAACTCGCCTTGATACTTAGCCAGATATAAACAGATATGAGTTCATATATGGTCAGGCCAGATACTGTATTTTATCAGATATGATCTTCTATATGCATATGTGATGTGGAATATGATCAGACCTGATCGTATATGATACTGTAAAATGTCAGATATAAATATATCTGATACATGTAAGACAATATCTGAAACATATATGAACGTATCCACTCAGCCATGAACTTTTTTTCCCGGGGACAAAAAATATCAAATTGTTGTTTTATTTTTTTGTCTTACAATTAGTGTGATTTAGCACGTGACCTAGGTTAATTGAATCATGTTCCCAATGAAACCAATGTGATCTCGTTTTGTCATTTGAATACCAGGTAGACATAAGTATTACACCTTTTTTTCGCTAGTTTTTTCATGTTTCGAAGTATATGGCTGTGTCACCGCATAAATAAATATAAAATACTAGTTGTTTATCATTGAAGTTGTTTTTGAAAAGTAAAGGTGTAATATTTGTTCTATCAAAGTAACCCCCAATCAATAAAAATCGTTGTAACTTTCGATCCCGTTGACCTTTTTTTTCTTCGTTAGGAAAAATGCTCCTTTAAGGGGTTACTTCCAATTCACATTAAGAAAAAGGGGGGGGGGGGTGTCAAAGTAACCCCAATATCAGTATACTTTTGATCACGACAAATTATTTTTTTCTCAGTTATTTTTAAATATCTTAAATTGTAATTTAGAAGATAAAAAGATGCGGCCGGGTTGAAATTCCGAACTTTGAATGATAAGAACGCTCAAAACTCAGAAAATGTACTACCCCGAAAGGTCAAAACTCCGAAAAAAATTTACACGAATCAAAAATTTACAGCATCAAAATAATTCGGCTATGGAAGTTTTTTAAGGTTCAAAATTTTCAATAAATCGACGAATTATTTTAAGATTTTTTTATTTATTAAGAAGTGATTTTACGTCAATTTTGAAATTTGTCTAGACAATGTTATACGTTCTACATCATTTACAGTCAATTGTGTAGACTTTTGCTGGCATAATCTTGACGAACCTTGTGATTTCGGAACATTAAAATTAGGAATATGAAACCGTCGGCGCATTCAAAGTTCGGAATTTCAACCCGGCCCTCATGTCAAGATCATGCCACCGAAAGTCCACACAGTTGACTGACAATTATGTAGAAGATATAACATGGTCTAGACAAATTTCAAAATAGACGAAAAATCATTTCATTATAAAAAAAAAAAATTCTTGACATAATTCGTTGATTTATTGAAAATGTTGAAACTTTTAAAACTTTTAAAAGAGTTTTGATCTTTCGGGGTGCTATTCTTTCGGAGTTTTGAGCTTTCGGACCATTTAAAGTTCGGAATTTCAACCCGGCCCCAAAAAGACCAATGGAAGTTGATGTTTCCATTGAAGAACATTTTTTTACGATATTATTTGAAGAAATATATTGATTTTCATTTCAAAATTGATCAAAGTAACCCCAATCCACGGTATTTGCGATTGCATTTAGCCAAATAAAAATAATTGTTTCCGACCTCGTTACAAATCGAACAAAATGCTACCAATAAACAAACGTGAGAACGTTGGCAAAGTAGTCATTACGAAAAAGATCGAAAAAATAATTGTACAATAATGAAAATGAAAAGTCAACATTGTTTGATCATCGTAAAATGTTGCGTTTTGATATCTTTTGGATCACAATAAACAGCTAATGATATGTACTTGCGCTGTATTTTCGGCCGCTCATAGAAAGTTCCGGCCTGATTCATTGAGTGGCAAGGCGCCAGGACTTCTTTAAATATTTTCGCCAAAAGACCAAGGTATGGCTATGTGAAATATCTCATGGTCGTGAATTTTTATGCTACGTAACTATAGCTAGTAAAAATATTTCGGTGACCGTTGCAGTCATAAGACACAAGGACAAACGAGTTGCTCAGCTTTAATCAAGGCATCCAATATTCGTATTATTGAGAGAGATTTTATTGTATCCTCAAAATGGCCGGTAAATTCCAAAATAATTTATCATTTTTTATTTCATAAAAACGCCGCAATTTTACCATATTGAAGACACTCTACGATGTATGAATATTCAAAAAAACATGTAAGTTTTTTAAAATTTTATTTAGATTCAAAATTCAACTTGTGAAATGGAAAGATTTCGATCATAAAAAAGTATTCCAATTTCAGAATGCAGAGAAAAAGACCTTAATTTTATCTCTCCTCTGGATTCTTTTCATCGTGTTGTGCAACGCCTATAATTAATTGCCATGCGCAATTAATTAAAATGTTCTTCAATTTTAACGAGTGGAAGAACTTGTGGCTAACCGTAACGAAGAACGAGAAGAACACGAAGCTCAAGGGTCGCTAGACTTTTGCGATCAATGAGGAAGAGCCAATATATTATGAAATTGACTATTTAAGGGCTCTTGTCACTTTAGAGATAAAAAAGAGGCTATTTTCATGAATTTTTAAAATAAGTTTATATTATAGATATTGATATAAAAGTTATTACACTAAAAAAATACATAAAAACAAAAAAGTTATGTGTTTATGAAACCCAAACAAACTTTAAACGCGGTTTTCTCGAAACAACGTTTTTCGACGGCTTGTTGATCAAATCTTCGAAACTACTGAACCGATCCTTATGAAATTTCAATCACATATTCTTTACAACTATAACTACAGCGCATATCAAGGATTTTTTCAATTTTGATTTGTACTTTTTTGCCAAAAAACGGTGAAAATGTTTTTTTTTTGTTTTTTTCGAGAAACGTCGGTCTATTTGTTATTTTTGCATATATCAAAACTCGTATGCTATTCGCCATAGCCATTAACGTACTGAATCTAAAACGGTTTTTATCGTCTATAAATAGTGACTTAAATAAATCAAAAAACATTTTTTCAAATGTATTTCAAAAGTGTATTTATCAAGTGTAACAACTTTTGTATCAATATCTATAATATAAACCGATCAAAAAATGCATGAAAATAGCCCTTTTTAGCGTCTAAAGTGAGAAGACCCCTCAAGGGAAAACACTACTGTGACAGGCCGAAAAAGGTCATTTTTGCCGATTTTCTTTGTCTACTGTTATTAAGCATGAAGTTTTACATCTTATTTAATTTTTATTAAAAACAAATTTAATCTTTATTTTAAGAATTGGTTTTTGCAAAAGCGTGTTTTTTAAATCGGCACGCAGCAGAACTCAAACAATTTTCGTTCAATCGACTTGAAATTTTAACTGTAGCTTCTTAGATTGCTTTAACAGTCAAGTACGAGCGCTTTTTTCGATTAATTGAAAATTGTAAGAATATATCAATATTGATATGAAAATTATGGTCGAAAAAACGAAGTACTTTCAAACTCATCTCGATTTTTCGTTTTAATTATTTTTTAATTTCCCCCCATACTTGACTGCTTAAACTAATATAATTAATGAAAATATTTTACTCATAGTTTATTTTAGGAAATACATTTTTTTACATACTTCAATATATACCTAATGCAACCTTAAAGTTCTTTTAACCATGTATTTTATTCCTTTCTTTAAAAAAAAAGTTGCAAAGAACACGGTCGAGAATGGGCAGTTACAGTGGTGTCCTCCCTTAAATTCACGTTTTTTGCTTGCCCAAAAAGTTGAAAGGGTACGTGAATGAATGTTTAAGATGTATTCGAATAAAATATACAGACTCTCTATTAGGGTAGTTAAAAAAAATCGATTTTTTTTCTCAACGGAAAATTGAAGTATGTTGAGAAAAAGAAAATTTGGCAAAATTTGAGGGTTCGAAACAATTTTTCACTTAGTTCTCAAACGCCTTTTTCATGTTTTTTTTCCATGAATATCGGATTTTTCCGAATAAATTTTTGTTTTATCTCGGTGCAGAAAATTTTAGTGCCTGATTCAATGTAAGTCTTGATTTAATGTTTTCTGTATCAATACACAATTTTTATTTAAATATTTTTTTTTACTTTAAACAATTTGTATGTGCAGATTAAGAATCAATATATGTAATTCGGTTGTGAAAATTATATCGACCACTTGATGAACAAGAACACGGCATTTACATCACTGAACGTCTAACAAGGATGCGTGTTTTTTTGAAGTAATATGTTGTTTTGGAGTAAGAAAACCAAGGCACACGGATTCAAAACTTACAAACCGCGAATTCTTTTCGCGATTTATTTGACTGTTTCCAGTAGTTGCTGTATTGAGGTACGTCGCACTACACGTAAAAATAATAACGTAGAAAATGATCGCAGGTTTAGACAATAGTGAAAATCCCGAAATTTATCCGATTGGGTCGGAAATCGAAGAATTTGTAGAGTGAAAATTCCCCACGAATAGAGAAGACAATAGACGAATAGAGTCTATTCTTTCACCGTCATAATACTCTTAAATTTTCTGTTCGAGAGAGTACACAAAACGTTATCGACAAAATAACTAATATTTGGAGCGAAACCGGAATTTCTCAACCTTACATCAATTTCAAAAGGTTACAAAAATTACGATTGGAGTGAGCAGCACTCAAAAATAATTATTTACGGAAACATCAATCTCAATCGTTCAACGAAAATCTCATTCAACATAAGTTGAATAAATTATTTGAATTATATTATTATGATGTGTATTGGCGGGGAAAAAATTTACGAAAAATCGATACAAAAAAGTAAAAGTCGTTTGAGCACTACCTAAAAAATGTTCAGACCTCTCAAATTTTGTATGAATTACTTTTTCATAACGGAGTAACATTTTCTGTTGAGTACCGCGAAAAAAAATTAATTTTTTTTTGTCGGTTTGTAACGTCTTACTCTCTATGCAATATCAGACGGTGGGTAAGTCTCTATTGAGCTTCATCGCAAGCTCATGCAATATGTATATGTACAAGACATCGCAGATATATTTTCAGCGATATATAACCAGCTGGCTGCCAGAAGGACGCAGCTCCTTCGGTTAAACGTGCACGAAGAAGGCAATTTACGCCCCCGTCTTTCCTAGCCTCGTGCATTCGAATGTCAGGAATACGTAAGCCTGTACACAAGAGCTTTTCACCCTCAGAATGATTTTTTTTACCCTTAACAGATTTCTTTTATCGCAGTTAACGACGTTCGAATAATTCCTGAAAGAAATCTAGCCAAAACGTCGAGCAAAAGGATAAAGAAGTTATGAATTCTTAGGTTATGAAGTTCTCGTGGTTTCGGTACAGCGTTTGGCAGATAGCAAACGATTACACGAATGGCACGTAACTTTTCGTATTCGTTATTCTAATCTAAAGTGCGACGGGCACGTCGCCCCACTTCGTCTGCCGCCCTCCGTAGCCCTCTGTCTCCTCGTTACACATTTACGATCGATTTACCGGAGAGTAGGTAATAAAGTTACGAAATCTGCGAGGAATTCTCAGTGAATTTAGCGCTGACAAGGAAGATCCCTCAGGTGACACCCTTCGATTTTTGTTGAAATTTGGATATGTTATAAAGCACCAAAAAGTAAGCGATACGTATTTTTATATCGGCGAAAAACGGTTTTAAGGGGTGAAACCACCCCTTAGCATAGGGGTGGTTCACACCTTAATTTTTTTGCAATGTTACTATAGTGGATTTTTCATTGCTTCGGATTAGAAGAATTTTCTTTTTTGTTTCATTAAAATCGGTGGACTCCTTGTGTGTGAAACTGCTTTATTACCCCTAGAGATGCCTTTTTTCGAGGGGTGGTTCCACCACTTAAAACCGTTTTTCCGCCGATAAAAAAAAATACGTATCGCTTACTTTTCGGTGCTTTATGACATATCCAAATTTCAACTAAATCGAAGGGTGTCACCTGAGGGATGTTCCTTGTGAGTCTCCGGCTGATCCGGCACAGGCATGCTGAGCAAGATTTCTATGTGCATTGGGAATGAGGGGCCGTGCGCAAATCGCGTAAGCCAATTGGGGGGTTTCGGCCAGGCGTTACGGTCTACGTACATGGAGGGGGGTCAAGGTTTGCGTTACGTCACGATTTTAAAACTGCCAGAAATAGCGAAATTTCTGCACGTTCATGTTTTTAATTTAAACCTTGCGTGCAATTTTACCGTGGACAGCTCACAGCTTTCTATACGTGATGGCAGTTAAGGGGGAAAGTCACTCTGCAAGAACTTGCACAGTAGCTTTGCCGCATCCTCCAAGCAAAATTTAAAGGCATTTTTTTCAAAGAAGTCCTGAAAGTACATGTATTGAAAAATATATTGGCAATATTTTTATTCACTAGGCCGAAAATTGATGGAGTTATAGTCATTTTAGGGAGAACAGGTAGCGCGACCGGTTAGCGCACTCAGTCCTTACAGGTGTGGCATCATTTACAATAGATAAGGTACAGGCTCTTATTATTTCGTGAACTATCATGAAGATGAAGAACCGTCATATCGCCCGCGACTAGATACTTCAATGTAAGTATCAATATTCTAGAAAAAAAAACATCACTTTATATCAAGAAATACGGGACGAAAACTTTGACCGCGTTTTTTCCGAAACTAGTTTTTTCGACCTTGTCCGAGCGAATACTTAAAAACTTATCAACCGATTTTCAATTTTTTTAAAAACATTTTTGTAATCGCAGTGGCTAAGGGTGTACGTATCCGCGTTTTTAACATTTGATAATGACTATTTTTGAAGACTGCTTGAATACAGGAATAGGGCCTTGGAAATAGAAAAAAATGTCTAAACTGTCGGCATTTTGTACAAAAAACCAAAATAAAAAAACGTCTACGCATAACGATAGTTACATTTGTATAAATATCGATAAATTGTTGACTTTTAATTTACAGATAACCTCTCATAAAGATATCGATGGGACAATGAAGAGACATTTTTTTCATTGTCAAATTAAGGCATATATCTCGGTTAATTTTCAAGATTTTGTTATAAAAATTGGGATAAAACTAGATGAATATATACTTCATAGCATGAGTATAAACCCGATCCTTTCATAATTAGTTATGTCTGTGAAAAAAATCGCAATTATTGATGACACAGCATCCGTTACGTCACGGAATAGGGGGGGGGGGGGTTCTGGCCAAGCGTTACGGTCCCGTTATGTTGGGGGGGGGGGATTTGCGTTACGTAATTTGTGCACGCCCGCTGAGCTATTTCACGTCATTACGCGTGATTTTTGATACTTGGATGGCAATAGCTTCCTGTAACAATGCCCTCAATCCTCGTACCGATGATTTTACCAAGAAAAAAGCTATCAGGACGTTTAATAAGTTCTCGCTGTTTTCCAACAAATGACGATACCAGAACTGCGTGCATGTAGTTCAAGATGGTAAAGCATCTATGAAGAAGTACTATAAGCAAGCTTGAATATTCAGTGTATGTCATTTCGCCGAAGTGTAAACATCTTTTTTTTTCATAGTGGTAAACATGTCAAATTTCGTCCCAAAAAGCGTATTTGTGGGAAATTTTACTGCAATACTTTATTGAAATAAAAAAATCCGCAGCTGGAACAGAGAATTCCTGTTGAGATGTACGGTGAGCATGCTCTGTCGGAAACAACATGCAGAGATTGGTTTAGAAGCTTCAAAAATAATGATTTTGATGCGTTGAATTGGAGGCATTACTTCATGAAGACTCATGTCAGACACTAGCTGAACTTGCAAAATCATTAGGAGTTGATCACACAACAGTTTCGAAACGTTTTAAAGCATTGGGAATAGTTTTTTTTTAATAAAGCATTAATTTTTCTAATGCATTAAAATCTAATGCATTTAATAATGGATTAAAATCAGCGAGAACTTTGTCAACATCCCAATACCTCACCACTTTCTTAAGGGGTCTTCTCACTTCAGACGCTAAAAGAAGGCTATTTTCATACATTTTTCTGATAGGTTTACATTAGGGATATTGACATAAAAGTTTTTACACTTAATAAATACACTTTCGAAATACATGAAAACAATTTTTTTATGTACTTATGTAACCAAAACAAACTTTAAACGCGTTTTTCTCGAAACAACGTTTTCCGACGGCTTGTTGATAAAATCTTCGAAACTACTGACCCGATCCTTATGAAATTTTAACTACATATTTTCTACCACTATAGCAATAGCGCATATTAAAGTTTTTTTTAAATTTTGATATTTACTTTTTTGCCAAAAACGGTGAAAAAACACGTTTTTTTCGAAAAATGTCCGCCATTTTGTTATTTTTGTATGCATAAAAATCGTATGATATGCGCTATAGCCTGAATTCAAAACCGTTTGATTTTTTGTTTTGGATGATCCATCTCCGAGATTTCATCAACAGCGCAAACCTACCATTTTTTAGGACTTTTTTGTAACAACCATTTACGTCTCTAAATAGTGACTTAAATAAATATAAAACACTTTCTTTAAATGTATTTCAAAAGGGTACTGATTAAGTGTATCAACTTTTATATCAATATCTATGATATAAAGCTATCAAAAAATTAATGAAAATAGCCTTTTTTAGCGTCTTAAGTGAGAAGACCCCTAAAGGCCGAAAAAATAGGCTTTTTGGGGATTTTTTTCCGAAAAACTACAAAATAACTCATGATTACAAAAAAAGTGTTTATCATACATATTAGTAACCGTATACAATATTTTTTTTGAAGCGACTAATTTCAAAATGGCGGTTGTGCAGCATTTATCTCAAAACTCCATTTTTTAAGTTGGCCGGGAACATAACTCAGAAAATTTTCAACCGATTCCCTTGAATGAATGTTGAATATATCTTGAAAAATACATTGTCTATGGAAGTACGCAGGATTTTTTTTTATATTGCATAGTTCATTTGTTATTCACAATTATCTGACAATTTTTAGGCAAATTTTTGGAAAGTGAAAAATTTGCCTGAAAAATCGTCACCTAACAAAGGAACTATGCAATATAAAAAATAAATCCTATGTACTTCCATAGACAATGTATTTTTCAAGATATATTCAACTTTTCAAGTGAATCGGTTGAAAATTGTTTGAGGTATGTTTCCGGCCAACTTAAAAAATGCAGTTTTGACATAAACGCTGCACAGCCGCCATTTTGAAATTAAACGCTTTTAAAAAATTCTTGAATACAGTCACTGATATGTAAGATAAACACCCTTTTTGTAATCTCCATTTATTTAGTAGGTTTTCTGAGAAAAAAATCTCCAAAAAGCCTTTTTTTCGGCCTCTGGAGTGGCCTAACCCCTTAATTCCTCACAGCTTTTATTTATTCAAAGGAACTCGAAAAAAATTTTGCCACTACGAGCAACAGAAATATCAGAATTTACCCAATTTCATGATCCATTCAACCCAGAACATTGGCGCTACAGAAAGGTACGACTCACGTCAGACGCTAGCTGAACTTGCAAAATCGAGAGGTGTTGATCACACAACAGTTTCGAAACGTTTGAAAGCATTGGGCATGATTTTTCATAATAAAGCATTAATTTTCACGAAAAAAAACAGCAAGAACTGATTCAACATCCCAACACCTCACCATTTTCTTGATTCCTCACAGCTTTTATTTTCTAAGAGGAGCTTAAAACGTTTAGCCGCTATGAACAACAGAAATATCAGAATTTACCACAGACATTTGTACTAAATTTCATGATCCATTGGACCCAGAACATTGGTGATCCAGGAAGATACAGCTTGAAATCATGATGCGAAGGACCGTGCCAAAGAAAAGAGAACAAGAACTCGACTCACCGAGCATCCGTATCACGTTTCTCTGGGAGGAGCTACGTCCCCTTCCGTATTCCGAATGATTGATACCGCTCGATGTGGTGTTCCTCCTGGTAACAGTGAGCAATCTCGATCGCCGTAGTTTGATGCCGATCAACACGTAGAGAACGGTTATTATAGTCATCGGTGCGACGAAAAACAATATCGTCGATATCTCAAAAGCGTGTTGCATGATGACCCATTTGCGCGAGCATGTGTCCGTTTCCGGTAGAACCGTACCGTTCCCGCCCGGTAAGAGTACGATCCCGAATTGTATTGCTTGGGGTATCGCGAGACATAGTGCCAGTAGCCAGATCAGTATCACGTATTTCACCGCTCTCGAAAGCTTCGACATCGTGTGAGACAGAAAGGGATGACATATTGCCACGTATCTGCGAACAAAAAGAAGAGAGATAACGTTCAACGTATGTGTAATAGAACAACCGAATATGTTCGTAACTCATGGTCGACAATTTGGACGATTTATGGATTGGCGAAGCCAGACAGCTGTGGGAACGATTGTTCTGGTCCCCTGCGGAAAACTGTGACAAACTTGCATGGCTATATCTCCATTAGGGATCACCCTGATGGAAGAATTTACCAATAGTCCAGTACCAGGTGTAGAAGTATGAAACAGGAATTTCCCTATAGATGGTGCTAGCCATCAGTTTAGGGATCGTAAGACCGCTTCTGCAGCGCCATCATCTCCCTCTAACAGCTGAAGAAGATTTTCAACAACCCAAGTTGCTTATACCGATATATTTTTCTATAACCTTAAACATGTCGTGTTTTGTGCCTACGAACTACGATTTGCGGACAACATTGGTTTTCTGTTATCATTTGAGGAAAACTGCTATAGAATTGCATCGAATGCTTGTCGAAGCTTACGGTGAACATGCTCTTGGTAAAACACAGTGTTTCGAGTGGTTCAAAAAATCCAAAAGTGATGATTTTGACGTGATAAACGAAGGGCGTGGGAAACCACCGAAAAAGTTCGCAGACAACGAAGTGCAAGCCTCATTGGATGAAGATGATACTCAAAGTCAACAAGAATTCGCGGATCAATTGAATGTGACGCAGAATGCCGTCTCTATTCGTTTGAAAAACCGGAATATGGAAAAAGGTAACACAAAGTCATTTTGCTCCACGATAATGCTCCATCACACACAGCAAAACGGGTCAGGGAAATGGTCGAGGTGTTCAGTTGGGAAATTACTAGCGCATGCGGCTTATTCTCTAGACTTGGCTCCGTCCGATTATCATCTATTCGCATCAATGGGACACGCTCTTGCTAAACAACGCTTCAATTCGTATGAAAACGTACGAAAACGGCTCGGAAACTTGTTCGCTTTAAAAGAAGAACTGTTTTTTTGGCGTGGCATTCATAAACTGCCGGAGAGGTGGGGAAAATGTATAAATAGCAATCGAGATTATTCTGAGTAAAATATTTTTTATCATTTTCAAAAAACAGACGTGTTATTTTGTACAAAAAAAATCCGGTTTGATACTTCTACACCTGGTACACGCGGAACAATAGGAACAAGCGGAAGAAGAGCCAGCCGATCCACTATGTGCGAATAACAGTTTTGTCGCTGACAGCATTTTTATCCTATAAAATGGCCAATAATGGCATACTGAAAGTAACCCCAATGAAATTTTGCCCCTCAACTCACCCAAACCCTAAGATATAGGAGTTGAAAACATAAAAAAACGCTGTATCTTGATAATTAATAGCCCGATCAAAAAATGTTTCAAACAAAAGTTGTTTGGAATAATAAAATACGTATAAAGTTATCTGACGTCCAATTCTCTATCTTTGAAAATAGCGGCACAAAAACGGTTTTAATATTCGGGTTTACTTGAAAATGTATCCTCCGGGTGAGCACCCTCGACGCTTCGGTTTGTATCTATATGACATTAAAAATCGCCGTATCTTGATAATTAATAGCCCGATCAAAAAATGTTTTAAACAAAAGTTGTTTGGAATAATAAAATACGTATAAAGTTATCTAGCGTCCAATTCTCTATCGTTGAAAATAGCGACACAAAAACGGTTTTAATATTCGGGTTTGCTTGAAAATGTATCCTCCGGGTGAGCACCCTCGACCCTTCGGTTTATATCTATATGTACACGCGCTCAGTGTAGAGGAAGCGTGGCTGCGAGTGCGAGCGGTACGGACACATAGGATGTCTCTTTTTTCCAGTGGTGCGCAACTGTTTAGAAAATTCGCTAACCTTTTGACGTTAAAACGGACGTTAAAAAAGGCTTAACATTTTTTTCTCGCTAGAAATATAGAGGAACTTATCATGATCCGGGATATACCGATTAAAAGAATATATATATTAATATTTTTGACGAATTTTAAAAATCTTTTCGCATCAACCCCGAAGTTTCGAATCGTTTTTGTGCCGCTATTTTCAAAGATAAGGGGTTGGATGTCGGATAACTTTATACGTGTTTTATTATTCCAAACAACTTTTGTTTGAAACATTTTTCGATCGGACGATTAATTACCGAGATACGGCGATTTTTAATGTTTTCAACCCCTATTTCTTAAGGTTGGGGCGAGTTGAGGGTAACATTGGGGTTACTTTCAGTATGCAACTATCTAGCTTCAGTCACAAATTCGAATTCTACGCTAAAAAGGGCTGGGTTTTCGTCTCTTTTACTGGACTACATAACATGAAAGCACTTTTGGCAATCTATACAGATAAAAGAACATGTCCTGACTGATTCATCAACGTCGAACCAAGACCGCTGAAGCTAATTACACGAAAATTGGGTAGTAGGTTGCTTTTGTGACGTGAGCACCCACTAAAAAGCGATTTTTCGAAATTCAACGCTTAAGGGGAGAAAAGGGGTAGCAATGTTTGTATGGAAATTAAAAAAAAAGCTGGTCGAATGTACTTGAAATTTGGTATTCGTGCTTCTTGACACAATTAATGAAACACGTATTTTTAGCATTTTTAGTAATTCAATCCCTAAGGGAAGAAAGAGGGTGGCAAAGTTTGTATGTAAAATTAAAATAATCTAGTCAGAAGATTTACTTGAAACTTAGTATTAAAGCTCTTTAACACAATTAATAAGACACGTATTTAGCGTTTTTGGAAATTCAACCCCCAAACTACAGGGGGTGGCAAAGTTTGTACGAAAATGAAAAAAAATTAGGTCGAATTTACTTGAAACTTCGTATAACTGCTCCTAGACACAATTAGTGAAATTTCAGCGTTTTTGGAAATTCAATCCTTAAGGTGGTCATCCGGTGTGACTGGTTTAAAAAAATTGAGCACTCATGCCAGGGAGCAACAATCGGCGTTGCAGGATTTTTTTGAGGAAACTGAAGGTTCACTTCATGGACCAGACATAGCAGACCAAGTCAAAATTTTATTGGTGATAATCGTATTTGAGCTTTTAAACGTGTTTTTCTTAAAATTGCATTTTTCAAACTGGTGACCACAACATCTCGAAATCTATCGGACGAATTCCTTTGAAATTTAAATTACTCATTCAGTACTCATATAGACACTTTGAAAACTAGGATAATTCTGATTTATCAAGCCGTTTTTTTTCGTGGTGAAGAAGTCGTAAAAAACACCACAATTCACGAAAAAATGTTCACCAATATGCCAAAAATGTATCTTTCAATATTTTTTAATAATCATAGTTCAAAAACTAATTCATACTTCACAGATCAAAACGTCGTTAGATTTTTTTGTTTCAGATAAGCAGAACGCCCACAATCGTGGTCACCGCAAAATACTTTTTTTTGAAGATCAGTGGCTAAGTTGCCGTGTGCTTCAGCAGTGAGCGACGATTTTGGGCTGAAAAAGTTGTAAAGTGTGCTCAAAACATGAATAAATATGTGATGAAAAGTTCGCAGTTGTATGTTTATTTAGTTCGCCAAAAAGGAATTCCCAAAAAAAGCGAAGAAAAAAGAGTCTTGAATCGAGATGACTGCCTTAAGGGAAAAAGGGGGTAGCAAAGTTATGGTACAAGATTCGCCATAGTTATGGTAAAATATATGGTAAAATAAATGTCTGGTAAGATTTGGTCAAAAACTTACTATTAGTGCTCAGAAACTTAGTATTAATGCAGAAAATTAGTATTGATGTCAAAAACTTAGTATTCACAATTCTACGTGTTCCTAATGAAATATTTCAGGAGCACATTTTATCAAGGACCATTCAACACAAGTCTACGCAAGCGAAGCCGCGGCCGCAAAGCTAGTTACTGATATACTGATGAACGGTCTTCGAAATTGTTCAAAATCGGTAACGGGTAGAATTTATTTAACGGTTCACTAGAAATAAACTGGTTCAAAGAACGTACGTCATGTAAACACCAGTACAGGTATGTAAAAGCGTTCATCGATTTTACGAACGAGGATAAAATGAAACGAAAGCTGACGTACACCAATAAATAAAAGTTGTAGGCGATCAGATAGGTAAGCTTGCAATAAGGATTTATTGGAAGCTCGATGTCTATCATCTCGAAGGTCGATACGTTTTATGGTCTCGCTGCACTCCTATCGTGTAGAGTTTACTATTCGGGATTACCGTATCACAGTATATCGTAGAATTTTCATAATTTTCGAATGGTCGACAAGAAACATCACTTAAGGCGTTAGGCCACAGTAATGGGTATAAAATCATATGCGCATTTAACGTTTTTTTCGTATGATAAAGAGATTCACTCATAAAATCAATTACACATCTATTTAGTATGAATAACAAGCTGTTGGAAAAAATACATATATATTTTTTTCGATGTACAAAATGGCCGATCACTCATATTTTCTTTTGTTACCTTTTTTTAGGCGCTCCGCGGCGTGACATTTAGCACCCACAATTTTTTACCCAGAACAAAAAACAAAAATTCTCGTTAATCTACATTCGAATACCTAAAGAAGTACGTACAGAATTTGAAAAATATTGTTTTATTCAAAAGTTGTAGGTATTCGAACTTAAGAAATGAATTTTCAGTGAAAAATTTCGTTATAACTGCTCATAAACTGCTCATAAAATGAAAATTATTCGATTAATCAGAAATTTCGTACGTACATCTCCGCGATATGCAATTAGGAATATAATTTTTTAATTTTAACGGCGGGGTAAAGTTAATTCGGCGAAAAAGGCATGTTTTTAAGATTTTTTTTTGGCGTAACGAATAGTGTTCGTTTATTGAAAAATTTACATATAATAAAGTAACATTTGAACAACATTCTCCTAAATTTGCATTGCAAAATATTCAAAATTGAGCGAGTGAAAATTAAACCCCGGAGGCGCCTCGAAAAAAAGTTGGTTTGCGGTGTGCACCATAACTCGCAACAGAATCATTTGAAACAAAAAAATCAAAATGCATTTGTTAAAGGAGATGTTTCTCGAGGTAATGACGGGAGGATTTTTTTTTCGATTTTTCGATTTTTCGTAGCACTTGGGAGCCAAAAACCCGATTTTCGTTAAAAAAAATCGGCTAATTTGTTGTTGAAAAATTAGTAATTATTTAAAAAAAACAAAAAAGCTCTCGACAATACCTGGTGAATTATGTAAAGAAGTACTGTGCAAAATTTCAAAGCGATTGGTCCAGTAGATTTTGAGTTATTGTGCACACGGACTTCAAATATGACAAGTCTCAGAAAAACGGTTTGAAAAACGCAGAAGAGAAGAGAACGGCATGGAGCAATAGACGCTCAAATACTCATAACTTCGTCAATTTTACTCCGATCAACTTGAAATTTTAACACAATATTCTTGATATATTATGCATTCATTTAAAAAATTAAACAAAAATGAAAAAAAAATTTAAATACTTTACCCCGCCCTTAAGTAAATCGAGTGAAAATTGTTGAAATTATTTGTCACGCCAATTGAAAAAAGCTGTTTGGAGAAGTTTCGAGTAGTCAGCCATTTTGTACATCAAAAAAATCTAACAGCTTGATATTCATACTCAATAAATGTGAATAAGGGGCCAGTCTACTTTGAAAATTTCAAAAAATCGAAAGCAAGCAATACTTGAAGAAACCGACGATGACGAGCAATCAGAAGGGATTTTGTACGGTGCAGGAATTGTCGATTGAGTTTAGGTAACAGTTTTTCATAGTATAAACTTCAAACGTGTTTTTATCGAAACAACATTTTCAAAATCTAGCTCCATCGTATCTCTAAAACTAATAAACCGATTCTCTTGAAATTTGAATGACATATTGTAAACATGATTCACAACGAGATGACCCGCGATGGTTTTAAAATTTTTATTTTTACTCTTTTTTTGCGAAAAACTGCGAAAAAACGCGTTTTTTAAAACTTTTTTCGTTGTTCATCTGCCATTTTTTTATTTTTCGATAAAACTTTATATCCGAGGGTCATTTTGTAGCTGGTGTCATACTGAATCTAATGGACTTTGATTTTTTGTTTCAGACACGCCCTTGGTGAGTTGTGATGGACCTACCTAGCCCACCTATTTTTGAGGCGTTACGTTAAACTATTATGAATTAAAATGAATGGAATTTTTTTAAAATGTATTTCAAGACTTGATTTATCAAGCCCAACAACTGTCACATTCATATCGCTTATAAACCCTCAAGAAAAATCGTGAAAATAGCCTGTTTCTTGGCTCCAAAGTGGACTGCCCCTTTAATTCTATGAGTGAATCACATTTTATAGGAAAAAAATGGTTAAATTCGCACATGATTTTCTACCCGTTACAGTGGCCCAACCCGTTAAACAACGTTGTAAAAATTAAATAAAAAATGATAAATAGCGTGGTATTCCTTTGGATTCCATGTGCGACGTCCCTATTGAATGGATGTGATAGGATCTGCGGATAACCCAACAAATTTTTGTCCGGGTGGTTGCATAACAAATAAAAGTATACATACGGACCTCTCGATGGTGAAGGCGGTGATGGTGAGGACCGTCGCGTTCGCCGAAGTCTCAGCAGCGAAGCTCTGTATGACGCAGAAAATCTCGCCGAATACGTAAGGAAAGTGGGACCATATGTAGTACATTTCCGGCGGTAGGCCGGATATAAGTAGCAATAGATCCGACACAGCGAGACTGAAGAGATAATAATTCGTTGCCGTGTGCATCGACCGGTTCCGAGCGATAACGACGCACGTGGAGACGTTACCGACGAGGCCGGTAAAAAAGATGAGCACGTAAATGACCGTTATCGGTACGACGACGTAGAGCGAGTCCCGTCGTTGACTGACGTTCGCCATCGACGACTCGCTCGTCAACAATGCGCTCATCGCCGCCGTGTAATTTTCGTCCAAACTCGAGCTCGCTTCGAGAGACGTCGTCACACCGAACGGAAAAATATCGATCGTCGAACGATTTCCCCGCGAGTTAACGATCCCCTCGTCCATTCTTAAAATCTCCGGCATCGCGAAACTGCTCACGATCATTTATCGTTTTCCATCACTCAAACATCGACGCACTCGACGACGTTTAAAAATGTTCAACGCGTGAAAAAAAAAAAATCGACATAAACTTATAGGTTCGATGAAAAATTTCCGACACCGACACGTGGCACTTCGTGAAGTTTTGGTCTATGGAGAGAGTATTATTTGGTAATTCTTTTTATTCATCACTTTGGCTTTAATTCAGCTGGCGACGAATTACGTCTCACGATCGATGTCACGGATTTATTTGAAAGAACTTGGCGAGTCGTTTCAATAATAAAGCAACGACTCTTCTACGGAGAACATTTCTATTCGAGATTCCCGGATTTGTCATTTATTCAAAACACACGCATTAATTAGAGTTTTCCCGGGCTCGCGTTCACTTTTTTTGCTTCCCTCGTAAACTCTCTCGATTTGAGGATAAAGTCGCGTCATGATACGGATCTTTTGGTATCTCTTTACGAAAAAAAAAACAAGTACACGTATATTTCTATGGAATGTTAATAAATTGTACTATTTATCGTAATGTTCGTGTCTAGTTAACCTTTTAAGGACGAGGAAATTTCCATTAAAATCGACATTTTTTTTTACATGGAAGATATTAATAAAATCGATGAATTTCTCAATTGGAGTCCCAAGCCTAACTGCTGGTCGATATATCGACCAGCCCCGTCCGCAACGAAAAGTCAAATTCTAAAAATTTATTTTAAAAAGTTTGAAAGCGTATTCACATGTATTTTGATGCGTTGGATACGGGAAAAATAATGAGAAAATCCTGGTGGCATCCTTGACCTTGAAAACCGCCATTTCAAGGTCAAATTTTTTTCTCTGCTACTTTGGCCTCAAATTTTATATACTCGCATTGTGGATGCACTGAGTACAACAAAATAGGTATATATGTTGTAAATGTCATCCTGAAGATTATTTCAAGTACGCCAGTTATTATAGAACAAGCTCACTGGCAGGTACGAAAGATAATTTCAATTTCGATCTTCAATTCACGTTCAAAAATGAGTTTTGCGACACGTGGTACTATTGTTTTCGTATTCAGCGCATCAACAAAGGTAAGTACGCCAACTTTTAGGACGAAAAAAATGACCTTGAAATAGGAAATTTCAAGGTCGAAAGAACATCCAGACATTTTCACGATATTTTGGCCATATTCAATATATGAAATTTTCCGTGAAAAACATTAAATATTATATGCCCCCTGGCTGGTCAATATATCGACCACTCCTATCCTTAAAAGGCCCTAGGCCACTCTAGAGGCTAAAAAAGGCATATTTTGTGATTTTTTTCAGCTTTACCATAAAATAAACGTTGTTGCTAGCCGCCCGGTTATCGGACGAATGTGCGTATGTTATTCGTCCGAATAGCGGCTCAGTTCACGCAGTTCACGCTGCACAACGCCTCAAACAATCAAACCCAAACAAACAAACATAAACAAACAAACTCAAACAAACATACTCAAACGAACACACGCAAACAAATATACCCCAACGAACAAACCCAAACAAACAAACCTATACAAATAAACCCAAACAAACACACCGAAACAAACAAACATATACAAATAAACCCAAACAAACAAACCTAGAAAAACAAACCCAAACAAGCACGCCCCAATAAACAAACCGATACAAACAAACCCAACCAACCGAAACCAAACAAAATTATAATGATTTTATTCGGACGAATACGTGTATATTATTTGTCCGGTTGGTTTGTTTAACAATTTAACACATTCTATCTGGACGATTATATATATGTTATTAGTCCGGATACAAGTTGACACGAATTACAATAATATGTACGTTTACTGGAAATACGGCGTGAACTGAGCCGCTATCCGGACGAGGAGACACTCTTTAAAATAAATCGAAATTACAAAATAGGGGTTTTATTATACACGTAATTGACTATAGAAAAGCTATTTTTTCACAGCGATACATTTCAAAATGGCGACTGTGCAGCATTTTTCCGATGACGCCTTTATTTCTGGAAGGTCAACGGCCGGACCAACAGCTCCGATAATTTTCGAGTTATGATGAGACACTAAAGTTTTTTCTATTATATATAAGAACAGCTTTAAAAGTACGTATGATTTTTGTGATATATTATTTTTTTTGTCAAAATGGTGCTTTTCTAACACAAAAAGTATGAAATGCCATGAGAAAATCGTCCGAAAATTATTTATAAAAAGGAACTATGCAATATAGTTTAAAAAAATCCTAAGTAGTACCTGAAAAAATGAAATTCTAAATTTACAGTTAAAATTTCAAGTGAACCGGTTGAACTTTTTTATTTATGAGTCCGGCTTACTTGAAAAATGTAGTTTTGAGATAAACGCATTTTAAGTTAGTAGAAAGTCACGACATGAATATTGTTTCAATACTTTTAATTTTTAACAGTCTTCGAAAATGGAGTACTTAGAAATTTGTCACACCTATAATCTTTTAGAATATTATTTTATGGGTATTAAGGTACCTATTTTAAAAAAAATGCATTTTTGAAATACTAAAGTGGCCTAAGGCCTTAAGGTATTCCTTTCATGAACCCGAATATTCAACCATTAAGGGGCTATTCTACTGTGATGGGGACAAAACATTGATTTTTTTTTGCATTTTTCAGGTCTATTCCATCATAGAGGTGATATCCCATTGCTGGTAAAGTCGGTTTTCACTTTATCGACTCAGTACACCGCTTCAAAGTAGAAGTGCTCGGTGCGCGCGCTCTAGTATGGCTACCCGCTGCGCGTCCCTGGCAGCTGTTGAGAAAAGCTGTTTTGAATTTATACCCGACTATACACATATACACGTATACTTCTATACATATACTGTATAGTAGTAGTCTCTCTTTTCACTGTGTGACCAAAAGGACGCTCTAACGGTTAATATTGTATAGCGTAGTGTGGTAAACTTTAAACGCGTTTTTCTCGAAACGTCTTTTTTCACCTGGCGTTGGCGATTTCGGAAAAATGGCTTAACCAATCGGGCTACAAATTTTACTGCATATTCAGTATATGTATGGCTATCACCCGTACTAGGATTATTAAAAAATATTAATTTTAACTCTTACTTTCGCCCGAATTATGATGAAAAAAACGTGTTTTCCGAACACTTTTGCAAAAAACAACGCCATTTTGTAATTTTGCAATATAAAATAGTATCCCTAGCTTGGATTTTTCGTTTTTGATT
This sequence comes from Ophion obscuratus, assembly GCA_964007375.1. NCBI lineage: Eukaryota > Metazoa > Arthropoda > Insecta > Hymenoptera > Ichneumonidae > Ophion > Ophion obscuratus. The sequence goes on from OZ023312.1 coordinate 77,849,268, forward strand.
ACCAGGAGAGCGCAAATCATGATCGCCAGCAACATACTTTTTTCATGCCTTTATACGCTTGTAAATTCTTTAATAAATATATATTTATACGCAACAACAATAAATATTGTTTTCTATTTTGTGACAGTGTGCCTTCAAGCGAAAATAAAAGTTTGTACCGACACATACAACAGTTAAAAAAAATGATTAAAAGGACGGTATTTTTTCACTCGTCACAGTAGAATAGCCCCTTAAGGAGGGAGGTCTAGTTAGAATTTTCAAAAAAATCGATTTTTTTTTCATTTTCTAAAAGTATAATATTAACGAGTATTTTCCGACTAATTGAATGTAAATCAGACCATTATTCGCCGAAATACATAACTTTGAAGGACGCCGTAGACGCTGCATGCAAATCGTATTCAAAACTTTAAACTCGTTTTTCTCAAAACCATGTTTTCGAAGTCGGTGATCAATGTAACTCGAGAACGGCTTTACCGATCGGGTTGAAATTTATATCACTTCTTCTATACATAGTTTTCCTCCGGATGAACGAAGGATTTTTTTTGGACAATTATTTTTTTTTAGTCAATTTTTGTAAGTGAAATTTTGGTCAAAACAACACTTTTGACTTTCAACGTCCGCCATTTTGTGAAAAATGGAATTTTTTCAAAACCTTTCGTTCAACCGGAGCATTATATCATTAACTAAAGATTCCCCCCTGTTTTGTTGGGTTCAAATAATCCGTCACAGCGTGAGAGTGATCACCGCAAAACCTGTTTTTTTTTTTGCAGCGTCCTCGGCTATTCATGCGTATCGGCTTATTTTGAAACATATTTTTTTTTCAATTATAATGTTTACATTAAATATATATCTTTTAAACGGAAGAACTTTTGTTGTAAATTATTTTATCGTTTGGCCGAAAAAAAATCGGAAAAAAGGCCTTTTTTTTAACGTTCCAACTAGACCTCACTCCTTAAGCCCTGCTGTCATTTAACCAATGATTCAGAAGGGACCTCCGCGAAAAGAATACCTTAAGGGTAAAGAATACACTCTATACTCAATACGAAAAGAATACACTCTAGAATTTTCGAAAAATCAATTTTTTTAATGGTCCCCTAGAACGTCAAAAATAATGTCCCAAAAGATTATGGTCGCAGCGAGCGGACTAAAATCTTGAAACGCGTTTATTTCAAAACTGCATTTTTTTCATTGGCCGGAAACATAACTCAGACAATTTTCAACCGAATCATTTGAAATGTTGGATATATCTTGAAAAATACATTGTCTGTGGAAGTACGTAGGATTTTTTTTATATTGCATAGTTAATTTCTTATTAACGATTATCACACGATTTTTTAGGCAAATTTTTCATTTTCCACTTTGGAAGTGCGGCATTTGGCCAAAAATCAATGTATCGAAAAAATCCTACGTACTTCTATAGCAGTTATTATATATAATCGAAAAAAATGTATTGGCTCATTATAATTAAAAAATTACATGAGTTGTTTGTCCGGCCGTGGACCCTGGAAAAACGGAGACGTCATCGCAAAAACGCTGCACAGCCGCCATTTTGAAATTAATCGCTTCAAACAAATTATTCTACACAGTCTTTGATATGTACGATAATCACCATTTTTTGTAATCTTGATTTATTTTGTAATTTTTCTGAAAAAAAAAAAAAAAAAAAAAAAATCCCCAAAAGCCTATTTTATGGGCCTCTGGAGTGGCCTAAGACCTTACATTAACCGCTTGAACGCTTCCCAATGAAATTCACTGAATAGTCTGATAAAACGGAAATTCTACGTCATACACTGTTCCTGCATTTGAATATCTGTATATATTTGTGTAGCCTTCAGAGTTGCACGCACCGCAGAGAATAAAAACAAAAATACGTGTTTGACTTATGCATGACGAGGGAAGAAGCTTTTAATACACGACCGGAAGCATCGCCTGTATATTTGTACCACGTTCATTCTTTTTTTAATGTATTTATTTTATCTTCAAGTGATTCAGCGTTGCGCGACGGTTTAAAAAAAATTCACCACGCAACGACGGAAGTTATTTTGAATTCGGCTCCGAGCAGTGGCTCGCGAGGAGGAGCTTTTCCTTCGTCTGTGTCAACCCGAAATTAGTGGCGGATAAGCCTTTCAGAGGAAGAGACACGTCGGGGAGAGAAAAATTGACAAGGAGAAAATAAAAGAAATCGATCTGCGCTATAATATTGTTTAGCTAAAAAAACACGTTTGTTACACTGACGGCAATGTACGGTGTTCTCAACAATATTGCAAGTATATTTTATATATCCCGGAGGGGACAATAATATTTTATAGCCATAGTTACTGCAAAAACTATAGTACTGGTTATTTATATTTTAGCAGTTCAATGCTACATAATATAGTAGGTTTTCATAAAATGGATATTGGCTGAATTTATCAAAAATTGACTTCCCCAAGATTCTAATAGAACACTAAAATATATATACATTAGATCCTTGATATGGGTAAAAAAAATTGATCGCGCCGCCCTCCGAAACAGTTCGAAATAATTTAAACAAATCTACGCGAAGCCTCAGCTATGTCCGCTAAGAGGAAGGGGTGCCTGCAAGCATGAACCTAAATTTGAATATCAATTTTTCTTCACGATTGGAGAAATTTCGGTTTTTTAAATGTAGTTTATTTGTCAATTTTTCACCACGATATTTCTGTGGTTTAAATTAATAAATTCGTACAGAACGAACTATTATCGATATCTTATGTGTACATTTTCTTGAATATTATGTTTTTTCCTACCAATTGGACGACTTGTGCGAATAAATAATTTCTTTGTTTTCAATAAAACGAACAAGCTCGCCAAGTTTGAAATCCTGCCAAGTTTAAAATGTCCCTATACATTTTTGCGAAAGTAATTTTCAAATACATTTTTTATCCACAGCACTGGAAGTCTGATCTCAGTGAAATATTAATATGTTTGTATCTCAGCACGCAAGGAATATTTCTAACAAAATTAAAAAAAAAAAACAATTCTGGCCAATCCGGAAGTTCGATGTGAATGGTTTATCGTGAATTTACATCCTTCGTACTTAATAGATTTTTCTGACAAGATGCAAATTTAAAGTTTGTTTTTGATGTGATTAAAAGCGTTCGACAGCAGCTAAATCGAACTATTTGTCCAAAATAATAGGATGGTAAAAATGAACGCTTATCAAATCTAGTATGGAGGACCTTATTGTTTGATCTGTATATTGAATACCAATATTCAATAGCTTCGGAAAGTAAAAAAAAATTGACAAAGAAAACTAGATTTAAAAAATCGAAATTTCTCCAATCATGAAGAAAAATTGATATTTAAATTTAAGTTCATGCTTACAGGCACGCCTTCCTCTTAATGGGCATAGCTGGGGCTTCGCGTAGATTTTTTTTTATTATTTGGAACCGTCTTGGAGGGCGGCGCGATCAATTTTTTTTTACCCATATCAAGGACCACCCTAAAATACATTGATTGAAAATGTTGGCTGTGATTTGCGACGATGTTTATAGTGATTCGTACCATATTATAAGATACGACCTGCTATATGCGGATTTGGTGTGTTATTCAAGTGTTGGTACAGGGCATCAATGCCCTTCTACCAAATGCATCGAATATTTCGTAAATGTAAAATAAAATAAAATACGCAACTGAGAGTTCTACCTCGATGATTTTTTTTATTATAATTCGCCATTCCCTGACCTCCTGTAATGATTTATTTCGAAGAAAATATTTCGCCTAAACGGAATCGAACCTAGAATCTAACTGCCTACCTTCTGCCTTTCCTACTCACGCTGCCACTACGCTACCGAGTACTTTTTGCCTCTTTAGCACAGATATGGCATAAGAGACAAAAGTAATTCCGGCTGTACTTCCGAATAGCTGTTACCTGCGATTCAGGTGAAATTTTGCACAGATATTTTTTTTTTATATAAGTCACTTTTTAAATGGATTTTTGGCGCTGCGCAACAGTTTTGTACCATATAATAGTGATTTACACCATATTATACAATACGACCTGCTAAATGCATAGTCATGTGTGCCCTGCAAGAACAGAAGGCGAACTACAAAAAGTGTTGAACTGATATCCTATTTTTGCAATGCAACAAACATACGATGTAACAGTTTGTGAGACATGCGTAGTTCTTAAAACTGTTAAGCTGCGGTTGCTCGAACTGCAAATGATTTACGTTTTCGCTATAAGTTAGCTTTACTATAATTTTTTTCGAATAGTCACTTTTCATAAGGTCTTCGAACAAATTGTACTCGAAAAACGTTAATGTTAAGCATTTGAATTGTACAAACTTGAAAAGAATAGCAGAAGTTTGACTGAAGAAAACTAAACTTACAGTATACAACGTTAGTATTTGTACGCCGATTTTGTTATAAGACTGAATCAACCATACCTATATTGTCAAGCCGTTTACAATAGTGAATAATAATTTCGGGCATAATAGCGACGTTGCTTACGAAAAGTAGCACGATTCAACGTGCCTACGAACCGGAACACTTTTTGAATTTCAGCTCGAAAACTAGCATGATTATGCTTTCGCCACGAAAACCAGCACGTTTCTATATTCACCGCGAAAAACGGCATGTTTCGGCTTTCGCCGCGAAAACTAGCATGTTTGATTTTCACTGCAAGACCTAGTGTAAAAGAAGTAAATTTAAAACCTTAAGGGGAGGTACCTGAGTAAACGGCGAGAAAAACAGGTAAACTTCAGGAATTTTTTTCTCAAAAACTAATGTCTCGATTGGATCCGGGTTTTTTTATTGCTAAATATGTACATTGAGTTTCGGATTTTTTTTTTCATTTTCGGAATTTTGTAAAATAAATTCATTAAATAATTTAATTCATTATTTAATGAATTAAATTAATTCATTAAATAAATTCAAACGTTTCATTCGTTTGAATTCATTTAATTTATTCATTAAATAAATTCAAAAGTTTCAAACGTTTTTTTGTGACGTCGATAATTACAGAGATATTCAAGGTGGCAACAGTTAGTGCCTCACCCTGTGTATATATATATATATATGGGGAATTCCACGCCAAATCGCACACCATTTAGCTTTTGCATCTCCGATTTTCCCCATAATTTTTGTCTTTTAGTATCTATTGAAAATCTCCTCCATGCAAATTTTAAGCTTTTTTGTCCGCCCACTTCCGAGGTATGAATTAAAACAAAAAAGCGGTATTTTTTTTAATGCCCAAAACTTTGTGAAAAATGACCCGATTTGGATGTTTATATTTTTTGTTTTTTTACGCACTTTTAGAAAAAAATGGTACAAAATCATCAAAACCGTATTTCCATAAGACTTTCGAGTTCTCAATATTAAATGTTGATTTTGGAAAAACGTACCGATTGATGGTCTTTAAATTTTTCCTAAAAATAATGTCACTCATTATGGAACTTTTAAGCCCGGTACGGTAATGGGATAACGTTAGGACCCATGTTTTTTGAATTTGAAAATTCTTATTTTTTAGTAACGCGTACTACATAATAATCATTTTTTCAGACCTATGGGCAATGGTCATTGTCATATATGCAGTTGAATAGATATGTCTTGATAATTTAATGGACAATGACCCTCTCATTTGAGGTAAATATATAACAACATAAGTCTTTTGTATTAATTCTTATTCAATTTTATATTGAGTCAATATCTCATGTGTATGGAGAGTAGAGGTTCCTAAAGAGCATTATTATCTAAAGATCAAAACTTATTTTAAAATAATTTTTTAAATATTTGTGTTCAAAAGTTGGCGCTTTTTTAAATGATTTTTAATTTTTAACTACGGTCGGTAATAAAAACTTCGTTAACATAACCTAGTGGCTGAGTATCTTTCTTGTCTACGGCTCCATTTCAGAACAAGAATTCAGTGTTGTTTTCAATCACGTGTTGACAGTGTGTCCTGTGAATAACCTCTACTAATTTGCATTAAAGAAAAATTTGTGTAATATCACGGTATATTTTTTGAAACACAACTTCTTGTGATCTTTTGTGCTATGTCAAATTTTAAGATATATAATTTGGGCTGCAATCCTTTGCAAATAGAAAATCATAGAGTCAAGAAAAGTCTTCGACGAGCTTCTGTTACTCAACAAAATTTATATAATTTGAGTAAGGATGATTTTCTTTTCACATCGTGTAGAAAAGCATTGGACTTTTGCTTGTAATCAATCTGTAACCTAATTAATAATCATTACGTGTCAGATAATCCTCGAGAGTAGCATTGATGTAAAGTATTTTGATTTCAGATATTTTTTAACATATATAAGTGAAACAAGAAAATTTTAAAATTCGAAAAAAACATGGATCTCAACGTTATCCCATTAACGTGCCGAGCTTAAAATTTACATAATGAGTGACAGTATTTTTAGGAAAAATTTGAAGAAAATCGATCGCTACGTGTTTTTCAAAATTCAACATTTAATATTTAGAACTTGAAAATCTTATGGAAATACGGTTTTGATGATTTTGTACCATTTTCTTTCTAAAAGTGCATCTAAAAACGAAAAAAAAACATCCCAATCGGACCATTTTTCGCCAAGTTATGGGCAATTAAAAAAAGTACCGTTTTTTTAAAACTCATATCTCGGAAGTGGCTAGATGAAAAAAGCTGAAAATTGGCATGGAGGCCTTTCTCAATAGATACTAAAAGCCAAAAAATTATGGAGAAAATCGAAGATGCAAAAGCTAAATGGTGTCCGATTTAGGGTGGACTGCCCCATACATTTACCATGGGAGTTTGTTGTAAATACCATGGACTTTTCTCTCAGTGTATAAACGTGTCGTACACTGATCATTTACCATTTTATGGAAACTCGATATTTGTGAGGATCGATCGAGGTTCTATCGGAAGTTGCGCGGCGAGATCTGGGATAACGATCTCTGTCAAAGAAAACAATATTATAATACCATTATCTCTGCATACACTCTGCCAAATGTCACTCCCACATATCCAAACTCTTTACATTCATTCTTTCCTCTCATTCTCGATTTTCCATCTCCAGTTTTCCGATCGTATTTTTCGTGTCGTTGGAGATTTATCGCCTCGTTAAAATCGATGCTACAGTAAGATGTTTCAGCTCGCGAAAATTCTGACATCCGATTCTCACGTCGCGGACGCGAGAATTTTCACGAACGATGCCAATACCTGCACGGTATCACGAATATTCGCGCGCACACGTCGTAAATCATTTTTTCAAGTCGCGCAAATTGTCACATTTGTATTTCCGAAAAAAAAAACTATTTTTCGACGCTCCCGTCAAACGCCGTACGACTGCGGGTGCGTTTTTTTACGACGTCGTAATTTCACGAAGTCACTGTGATATCCAAAACACTGTTTCCATTTTTTATGCGTTTTATTCGTGCTCTTGCGTCAAAAGACAACATGTATACCTCGTCGCATGAGGTCACTATTCTCCCTTTTCGTTTACGATAGTGTATTAGCTATTTTTGTCTCTTTATTTAAAAAAAAATCCTTCACTCGCTAGTTCACTAACCGCGTCGTGCTTTGTCACGTGGACGTTGGAAGGAAAAATTAAGGTATTCCTTTCACGAACCCGAATGTTTAACAATTAACGGATTTTCGTCTGTAATCAAGTAAAAATACATGCCAGTATAGTGTGAAAATTTGAAAGATAAGGTTCCCAACTCTCCCGCTCGATCTGAAAATTTGCACAAACCTTGCTTTTAAGATATTTTGAGCCCTTAAGCCACTCGAGAGGTCGAAAAAATAGGCTTTTTGGGGATTTTTTCAGAAAAACTACAAAATAAATCGAGATTACAAAAAAGGGTGTTCATCATACATATCAGTGACTGTATGCAATAATTTTTTTGAAGCGATTAATTTGAAAATAGCCGCAGTGCAGCGTTTATCTCAAAACTGCATTTTTTAAGTTGGCCGGAAACATAACTCAGACAATTTTCAACCGATTCACTTGAAATGTTGAATATATCTTGAAAAATACATTGTCTATGGAAGTACGTTGGATTTTTTTAATACTGCATAGTTCATTTTTTATTAACAATTATCTGACGATTTTTTAGGAAAATTTTTGGAAAGTGAAAAATTTCGTCAGATAATTGTTAATAACAAATGGACTACGCAAAATAAAAAAAATCTTACGTACTTCCATGAACAATGTATTTTTCAAGATATGTTCAACATTTCAAGTGAATCGGTTGAAAATTGTCTGAGTTATGTTTCCGGTCAACTTAAAAAATGCAGTTTTGAGATAAACGCTGCATAGCCGCCATTTTGAAATTTATCGCTTCAACAATATTATTGTATATAGTCACCGATATGTATGATGAACAAGCTTTTTTGTAACCTCGATTTATTTTGTAGTTTTTCTGAAAAAAAAAAAAATCCCCACAAACCTGTTTTGTCGGCCTCTAGAGTGGCCTAACCCCTTAAGGCAACCCCTAAAGCGATTTTTGGTGACTCGCAATAGTTTTCTAGGGTTCCGTTCGTATCTATATATGTTATCGCGCTCTCTGTTTTGTCCCAACAAAAATACTCAAACAAACCCAAACAAACCCAATCAAACTAACAAGGAACATCACTTTGGTGTCCTCCTCCGATTTTGTTGAAACTTTTTTTATGTGGAAGAGTATCAAAAACTAAGACACGCATTTTTTTATGGGCGGAAAAACGGTTTTAAGGGGTGAAAGACACCCTCAAAAATGGGGACGTCTTTCGTTTTTCGTCGATAACTTTTGACGGTACGAGATTTAAAAAAAAAATCCATTCGCAACAATGTTAATTTTTTTGTGTACTCTACATTGGAGATAAAAACGATAACGTCATCGCCGAAAAACAACGAAAAATGCCTCTATTTTCGAGGGTGCGTTTAACCCCTTGAAACGTTTTTTCCGCCGATAAAAAAAAATACGTGTCTCTTAGTTTTTGATACTCTTCCACATAAAAAAGTTTCAACAAAATCGCAGGTGGACACCAAAATGATGTTCCTTGTAAGCAAACCTATACAAACCCAAACCCAAACCCAAAAACTATTGCGCGTTGGCAAAGATCTTTTTAGGGGCTGTCTTAAAATATTAAAAGGGCGGTTTGTGCAAAATTTTAGCTAGATCGGAAGAGTTTCGGAACCTTACCCAAAGTGTGACTAGCAGACGAATTTTCGTAGTCGTGACGTTTCAGAGAAAATGTAAAAAATGTTTAAATCTACTAAATTTGCGCGAAATTTATGACGTTGAAGTTTCCATCGTTGGATTGCAACGATTTGTTATTCTCATTTCATATTTTTTAATTTTCATCAAAAACCATTATTTTACCAATTGAGGTCGTGGACCGTTAATGTGAATACGTCAAAATCTTTGGGTGATTTTGACATCCCGTAACGGACGATTTTTTTTATCGACAACAATTAATTTTCGTTGTATTTTAACGATGCAAACTTTATCATCGAAAGTTATTATCCCAGTAAACGATTATATCCAACGATAAATCGTTGGGTATAATTGAGTGCAACTTCCTTTTTTTATTAAGCGCAACTGTAATCTACCGATGATTCAGAAGGAATTTATGCCCCCACAAAATACGGCCCACCGAGAAAAAAATACCTTAAACAATGATGGCTCGCGTCTTTGTTGATCAGCATTCTTGTTTTTTGCTGGTAAATTTATCTCTTTTAATTGGGATGAAAAACCCATTTTTTTTTCAATTGCAGCAAAAAATCTTCTTCTTTCCACATATTGGTTATTCTCAAAAACAATCTCCCGTCACTTCACTATTCTCATCGATTTACTGCGTTTTTTCACTCATCGTTGATCTTTTTTCAATTAGATTAACTCACGTTCCCAGTTTGCCAAATAATTTAATTTAATTTTCACACATTTGGTCATAGTTGACAATTATTATTGGGTTATCAGTAACGACACTATGATTGGTTTTTTTTTTCTTTTCAATACTCCGCTCATCGAAAAACAACTGTACACAGTTTAACTTCCTCTCTCTCTCTTTTAATCACTTGTCAGCCTCTTTTATCACCAATAAGTCATTTTAATTATTGCAAACGGTCGATCGATTAATTAATACGTCGATTTTTACGAGCGCAGGAAAGTTTGGTTAAAAAAAAATCTTTTGCAAAATTTATTGTTCAACGATATGAGAAAGAAATATGAGAGATGTAGTCTGCTGTCGCAGCATCCTTTCGACTCGCGCGGTCCTTCGTCGCGAAGGCGTCTTCAACACTAGGGCGCGAACGGCGGATCGCGCCGAATCTGCCGGTATTTTAGCCCGTTTACTCTCTCCCACGAGACGATTCTCTCGTCTGGCAGAGGCGTTTGCAGATTCGAACGGATCGTCCGTGTTGGCCTGTACAGTAGAGCGTCGATTATTCGAATTAATTGGGACCGGGCGCCTTTCGGATGATCGAAAATTCGGATAACCAAACAGCAATGTCCCGTGGACGAAAAAAAGTTGATTCTTTCAATATGATAAATATATATAGGAGGCGAACGATGTCACTTCAGCCAGTAAAAAAAATCCACAAATAATTTTGAAAAATCGAGTTACTTTATTGAAAAATATTCAGCGTGTCGAAAAAAAAAATTCTGACCTTTTTTCTCGTTGATTACCATTTTTTAACATTTTTCCATTCAAATGGCTGTATCTTTGGCAGGATATGACGTATTTACATTCGTAAAAAACGAAAATGTACGTCTTTTTATGGCCTTCCAGAAAAAAATTAATTGAGATTTTATTGAGCAACTCGAACGTCCGTTTCAGGGAAAAATATGTGATAATATTTTCTTCTCAAGGAAAGACACTCATTATTTTATTTTTTTAAATTTTCCCGAATTGTAAATAAGAAAAACGGATTTTTGGTATTTTTTATACTATGGGATTTCTAGACACCGTAACAGCTATTTTTTAATTATTTTTTAAAATTAATATTCGATTGAAGAGTGTGGAGCACTCGCTGTGTGTTTACCAGGCTTTTGAAATACATATGACACATATGTATTTCAAGCACTATATGTATTTCAAAGCAAAGCATATGTCATATGTATTTGTATAGTGCTCCACACTCTTCAACCGAATATTAATTTTCAAAAATAATAACAAAATAGCTGTAGTTACTTCACGGTGTTTAGGAATCCTATAGTATAAAGAATACCAAAAATCCATTTTTCGTATTCACAATTCGGGGAAATTTAAAAAAATAAAATATTGAGTGTCTTTCCTTGAGAAAAAAAATATTATTGCATATTTTGCCCTGAAACGGACGTTCGACTTGCTTAATAAAATCTAAATTTTTTTTTTCTGGAAGGCCATAAAAAGACGCACATTTTCGTTTTTTACGAATGTAAATACGTCAAATTCTGCCAAAGATACAGCCATTTGAATGGAAAAATGTTAAAAAATGGTATTCAACGAGAAAAAACGTCAGATTTTTTTTTTTCTACACCCGGTGAATATTTTTCAATAAAGTAACTCGATTTTTCGAAATTATTTGTGGATTTTTTTACTGGCTGAAGTGACATGGATCGCCTCATAGATAAAAATGCAATGAACATTAAGGCCTTAGGCCACTCTCGAGGTCGAAAAATAGGCTTATGGGGATTTTTTTTTCTTCAGACAAACGAGATTACAAAGAAAGGGTGTTTATCCTACATATCAGTGACTGTATACAATAATTTTTTTGAAGCGATTAATTTTAAAATAGCGGCAGTGCAGCGTTTATCTCAAAACTGCATTTTTTAAATTGGCCGGAAACATAACTCGGACAATTTTCAACCGATTCACTTGAAATGTTGAATATATCTTCAAAAATACATTGTCTATGGAAGTACGAAGGATTTTTTTTATATAGCATAGTCCATTTGTTATTAACAATTATCTGACGATTTTTTAGGCAAATTTTTCACTTTCCACTTTAGAAGTGCGCCATTTGGCCAAAAATCAATCTATCGAAAAAATCCTACGTACTTCTATAGCAGTTATTATGTATAGTCGAAAAAAATTAATTGGCTCATTATAATTAAAAAATTACAGGAGCTGTTTGTCCGGCCGTGGACCCTGAAAAAACGGAGACATCAACGCAAAAACGCTGCACAGCCGCCAATTTGAAATCAATCACTTTGAAAAAAATATAGTATACAGTCACTGATATGTATGATAAACACCCTTTTTTGTAATCTCGATTTATTGTGTAGTTTTTCTGGAAAAAATCCCCCAAAAAGCCTATTTTTTTCGACCTATAGAGTGGCCTTACCCCTTAATATGTTAATAATACATTTTTGGTCAATTGTAAGTAACCATTGTACCATTTACACTGCCAACAAAATATTTCATTTAAATAGGATCTATTTAAATCGAATAAGTTTTTTTTACGATCTTATTTGTATCAAAGATATTTTTTATTTTGTTCAGCGATTCTTTTCAAATATTAAATATATTCAAATCGAATAAATAAATATTCGATTCAAATAAATCTTCATTTGCTTACAATATACAGTCTAAATCCTAGTGTATACTATAAGCATAAAATATTTCATAGATCCAGAATGAAATGAAACACTTAAGGGGTAAGGCCACTGTAAATTTTTTGAAAAATCGATTTTTTTTTATTGGCTTAAAAAATAGTTTAAACCCTCTAGAATAAGAAAAAAAAGGTCCTGTGCGAAAAAAAATTTGTTGTCCTTAGGAAATGAAGGTCGCCGCCAAGCGTGTCAAAACCCAAACAAACTTTAAACGCGTTTTTCTCGAAACATGGTTTTTCAAAATGGCACGCAGCATAACTCGAACAATTTTCATTTTTTTTACTTGAAATTTTAACCAAATGTGAACATTTACATTATCTTGAGAATGTCGATCGGAATTTTCAAGAACTTTATTTATTGATTTTTTATTAACAAAAAACTTGCCGTTTTTTTCGTCAAAAATCAATTTTTTTTTCAAACGCACGCCAAATCCACAAAAATTGATACTTTTTAAAATCCGATCGACATTCTCTAGCTATAGCCCTCTAGATTAATGGTTTTTTTTTTGTTCTAGATTCAAAAGTGCACCAGTGGTGCTGCGTGCCGCGGAGCCCTGGAAGCAAAACATGTCCCGGGAAGATAGCTGTGGAACCGCCATTTTGTTTTTTTTTTACTGTAAAAAAAATTTTATAATAAAGTTTAATGTATGCCCGATAACACCATTAAAAGTTTTTTTTCAAATACCTTCAATTTCGGGAGCAAAAAATTAGTGAAAAAACCTTTTTTTTTGGGCCGTTACAGTGGCCTTACCCCTTAAGACTGAAGCCTGAATTAGAAGATCCGAAAAATCGTTTTTCTTTTAATTGCTTAAATTGATCGATAAACTATCCAAGAATATATTTACACAGGTACAGAGGCCACTTGTACATATTTTCGAAGATACAAGGCCAAAAGCAGAGAAGCGATTGATATTTGATATTGATATTTCCTCCTATTTAAAACTTTGAAGCGCATTATCTCCAGTTTTCATTTTCACGAATTTTCAAAATTGGCAGTCGTAATATAAAAAAAAAACTAAACGACCTATTGAATTCAACCAAAGTTTATTTTCTTTAGTATGAAAATCTCTTTTAAGTGAATTAAAAAAGTCATTGAAAAAGTCTTTTTAAATAATTTTTATAGCACATTAAAGTGTTTTTAACACTTTTTTTTCAAACCTGACAAAATAACTTTTTTCAAATATAACCTATATATATATATATATATATATATATATATATATATAGGTTATGTTTGAAAAAAGTTCTTTTGTCAGGTTTAAACAAAAAGTATTAATAACACACGTTAACGTGCTATCAAAATGATTTAAATTATTATGTATATATATAATTCCTCTCTCTCCACTCTTTCTACTCCCACCCCCTTTGATGTGTGTATTGTAATAAAGCCAGACCATTAGTTCAATCAAATAGAAAAATGGTTGACTCTACGAAAATTCGATTTTATTTAAATAAAAAATGAAATAGATATATTTAATGGATTCAACTAAATTGTTTTTTGAATAGATGAAACCGAATGACAGATTTATTGGAATTCAATAAAATATTAACTTATTAGACGATATTACATAGATTTTTATTCGAATAAATAAATATATTTAAAATAAATAATTGTAATAATGGAAAACAATAGGAAAAAATTGATTTTACGAAAAATGTAGTTAATTCAAATAAAAAAAATCACATAGACGCGGTTAGTTAATATCAATAGGATTTTTCAGTCAGTGTAGGGCATAATCGCTCGAATAACTCAGCATGCAGATGAACGAGATTTTATTTAGATAAATGATGTTTTGGATAACCCAAATCGCCATTCGTATAACTGACGTTTCGGATAACTGACGTTCGGATAATCGACGCTCTACTGTACTTCGACAGCAGGTACCGTATCTCTCGCTCACTCTCTCCCGTTTTTCGCACCGTATGAATATATATACACGCGCCTAATCGAAACACACTTTAAAAATTCAACGTCTGCCGGATTAATTGAATTATCGACGATACCTGAGGGCCTGAGAAAATGCTTTTTTTTTGCTGTCTTATTTTCTTATTTTTCTCTTTCTGTCTTATTTAGCCTTCGTGAGTACAATTATTTACTATTTTGAGACTCACTGTAATTTGAAAGTCGTCATAGCAACTATTTTTCCGATGATAATTTGTTTAATCGCGTTTTATTCGAATGACCGTATGTCCGCAAATTATACGTTTACATTCACTGTTGCGTAAATATGTGGACTCGTTTTTTTAACGAGCTTGTTCTGGTGGCACCGTCACCGAAGCTTTCAGACATTCGGCAGATTAAATTTTTGAAGTTGCTGTCATTAAAGCTTATCATGGGCCCCAGCAATTGTTTGCTCAGCGATCCATTCACGAATTGGAAAAAAAATCGATCCTCGGAAAACTAATATTGAGACAGTAGGATGGCCCAATTTTGAGCTTTATTTTTTCTTCCTTTTTCTCACCATCCAATTATTTTCTTTAAAGAAGAAAAAAATTATCGTGAAAGTTGCGAGCCGTCAAAAAATATTTAGAGGTCGCTCCAGCTTCCCAAAAAAATCAAATTTCCATTAAAAAATCGATTTTTTTCGTCCACGTCGCACCCATCAATTTTACGCTTTATAATTTTTTAAATAACCTCGCGAAAGCTTTAGCCAACCAATAAATATTTAGTGGTCCCTCAAGAGCTTCAAAATTTCCAATTTTTGTAAATCTTTTTTTACACTTCTCACTCATAAATTTGACGCTTTGTTAAATTTTTAAAACAATGAATCCTTTTTTTTAAAACGACTTTCTCGAATTTACCTCACACTTTTAACCCAATAAAACGACCTATTATTTTGTTTACGGACAAAAGCTGTAAAGAATTGTTTTATGAGTACAAAGATCACATTCTTACGTTAAAAATGTGATGTAAATTTCACAAAATTGTTTGTAAAGAAAAAAGGATTAATTTTTCTGAAAATTTTACAAAGCGTCATAGTTATGAGTGAGAAGTGTAAAAAAATTGCAAAAATAGGAAATTCCGAAGCTCGTGAGCGACCACTAAATATTCATTGACCGGCTCGAGCTTATGCGAAATTAATTAAAAAATGATAAGGCGTAAAATTCATGGGTGAGAAGTGAACGAAAAAAAAATGATTGTTTTATGAAAATTTGAACTTTTGGGATACTTGAGCGACTTTTAAATATTTTTTCACCGCTCGCAGCTTCCGCGATAATTTCTTTTTCTTCAAAGAAGACAATTGTTTGGTGAGACAAAGGAAAAAAGAGCTCAAAATTGTGCCACCCTACTGAGACAGTCTACCTTGGCACCGGTTCATTTGCAAAAGAATGGACAAAAATATGTTCTTCTTTATATCATATCCTACTGCCCATAATAAAAATAGCGAATATGGTAATAACAATATCTAATATTAGTACTAGTCGTAGTAGTAGCCGTAATAAAATAATAATTATAATAATCATCTCCGGACCATAAATAGTAATAGTTATGGGTGGACGTAAAGACAGAAGCATTAGAAGACGAGAATTCCGAAAGGTTATACATTTTTTTGCAGTGTGTCTCGAACGCTCGAATCGTAAATATGATGAAGCTGCCGAAAAAGCGTTTATCTATCGATACGAATATGATGAAAACACAGTGACTGCCTGTATGTTTATTTTTTCTGGAATGAAGCTGGTAAGATTATAATACAATGCTGTGAGACTATTCATCAATTTACACAATTTTTGTTTACTATGTGCCTTAAATTGGCATAAAAATCGTTGAAGCTTTCGAAAATGATCATTGTATTTATATCATTTTAATTTTGCGCCGATAACGGCGGAAGAAAAAAAAAGCAAACTTTGAAAAATTCGTAACTATAAACTGAATGGAGATAAAAACCACGAAAAATGATAAATATTTATTTTAAAATGTGGAAAAAGGAACGAAAGCTTCAACCAAATAGAACATGCTTGGGTTAAAAGCATGGGTACGTTTAATATACAGGGTGCCCCAGAACTGAATGCGTTCCCTGAAATGGGGGGTTGGGGATGAAATTCTGAGTCGATTTATATAAGCATGTGTGGGTTTTATGTCAACTCCTGAATTGTTATTAATTTTTAAAGGCGGACCAATCAGGTGCGCCCGATGGGCCGACCTACGTCGCTGAGCGTTACGCTGACTCACCGGGTGCACGTGATTGGCCCGCCTTTAAAAATTAATAACAATTCAGGGGTTGATCTGGGACCCACACATGCTCATATCAATAGACTCAGAATTTCACTCCCACCCCTCTCCCCCCATTTGAGGGAACGCATTCAGTTGTGCGACACCCTGTATATTATTTTATCGGTATCCTTATATTGGTAATATATTACGTATTCGTAATATATATTTCATATATATTATATTATTGGTATCCAACAGAAAAATTGGTACGCCTTTTTAACGTTATTTTTTATTCGGAACTTTGATTGGTCTTTGATGAACTCAGCCATAAAAACTGGTTCAGTAATAAAAACATGTACAATACTAGATTAACGCGACGATTTTAAACGCGGTATAATATTCCTACTTTTCCGCGTCGTTGAGAATGATCGATTGTTAAAAAAAGGGGGTAACGGGTGTACGGAAAACGAGCTTTTATAATTACTGACAAGTGTGGATAATACGAGTTTCGTCTCTGGCCGTTTGGCGACTCTGTATTACTCATAAAGTCATAACGATCTCATACTCCCACGTGTTTGAAATAATCATAGATATACGACAAGCGGTAATATAATGTGACATAGCACCATCAACGAGATAGTTTATCATATGGATTCATCACGTAACATTCGACTTCCTACTGTTCAAACGTTTGGTACAAAAATCAAAGCTATATGAAATTGCTTATATGGAAAATATAATGACATATTTGAGTGTCCCAATTTGTCAAATGAATGTGTATATTAATAACAATTTTTTTTAAAGTAGACACCGAAATATTCGTTTCACTGACACAATAATTCTATAATTCATAGAAGTCTTTTCGTATTCCGGATATATCGGTTGTCCCATTTTTAAAAGGTGATAATGCATGAATCAATTTAAAAAAAATATCCATAACATTTTCAACTTTTCATGTAAAATTAGCGATATCAAATCATTCATATATAATCTCACTAACACATACAAACAAATTCGTAGCCGGCTGTGTTTGTAGCCAATTACAATATTTGTTATTTTTTACAACCATTCTATGTTCCTAGTAAAATCGATTAAAGACTAAAAAGTCGAAAATAATTTATATTTAAAATTAATATTTTTAGAAAACAAGCTTTTATTTGATGCACTAAAAAGTACAAAATAATTTTTTTCACCACGTCACCGATATGTGACTATCAATCATAGTCATATCATAAAAGCTTGGGGCGCTCAAAATTTAGACATAATTGATAACCTTTAATTGACATAAATCTGTTAACATATCAACTGTACTTAATTTACTGTAATTATATAATATAATAATTAGGATGCTTAAAAGTACCTTAGATTTCGTAAAAAAAAGTCCTGAAACTGAGCATAAACGTGTGATAATAATTTCTATAATTACTATTGTGCCAAATTAAATACAGTTGATGAAACTGAGTTGATCAAATTTATTAAACATTCAAAAAGTTAAGCACCCCAAGTCACATATAGGCGACGTGGTGAAAAAAAGTATTATTTTCTATTTTTTTAGTACATTAAATAGAAGCTTCTTTGTTTAAATTTTTTTTTACGTGTAAATTAATCTTACACCCGACTTATCTCCAAAAATACTGCTCCCAACAAGTAATGAGTATAATAAGACTTTTACGGTTCAAAGGGGGAGGACAGAAAAAAAAATCTTTTTTGGTCCAAAACTCAAAATGGCGGTGCTAAGATGGCTGGCATTTTTTTTTAAAACTAGAATGATGAATTTTAATAACGTTCACATTTTTTAGGTTAGAATACCATTTTTGCCATTATAGCGCAACTATTTTACTATTATAGTTTAAATGTGTGTATGTGGGTATGAGTTTGTTTGTGTTAGTTTAGGTTTGTTCAATTACCCAAACAAACCCAAACAAGGAACTCGTCACTTCCGTTATCCAACAAACCCAATCAAACTCACACGCACACTTACACTTGGGTTTGTTTGGGTTTCGAACAAACCCAAATAAACTCACATCCACACACACGCACACCTACACTGGGGATATTGAAGACTGTACATCCTTTAGTTATTTAGAAATTACTTTAGTATAATAGTACTAAATAGTAATAGTATAATAGTACTTAATAGTAATTTAGAAATAACATTTAGAAATTACGTCGTGGTATATTTTGGATAGCGCTATGGTCGTAAACAATGGTATTCTAACCCAAAAATTATGAGCGTTATCAAAAAAAATTTCCTACAATCGTTGTTAGTTTTGGCCTGATAAATGTTTTGGTGGAAAAAATTCGTGATCCCTTAAAAAAACATGTCAGCCATCTTAACGTCGCCATTTTGAATTTGGGAGCAAAAAAGATTTTTTTTTCCAACTTCCCCCTTTGATCCCTATAAGTCTGGATAACCCTACAAGCCGTGGTTTTCGAAATCAATAAAGTGCAAGAATAAAATGGGACACCCGGTATACGAAAAGTATGAAAAAATACAACGTCTAATTTTGATTTGTGACGACATCAGAATGATCGAAATATGAATATCTCAAATATCCTCACGCGTGTTAATTCATTATCGAATAGTTCAACCGAAGTGGATGAACACGTTATTGACTTAGTTTGGCCATATTGGTTCCGGAAAGAGGGTAGGGTATATTAATTAAGTTCCCGGTATAACGAGATCGGAGATAACTTTATATGGCGGAACATTACTCATTACCGGCGATAATTATTGATTGACTGTCGGACAACCCGAGTCGTCTTTGACAGATCTTCGTATAGAGGGGAAATTCAATGATGGTTATTTTGTAATTCATATTATCCCAACTTTTTCTCCAATTTGCTCGCTAATTTTAATGATTCTCTAATAAAATATTCGGTAAGTATCAATCACGAATTTCTGTATGCAGTGATGAGATGATTTTGTTAATTTTTGATATGTTTTTATTTAATGGAGAAAATACTGAATGATAATGTAAATACCATAGAAATTGTGCATATGGGCAGAAATTTGAGAGCAAAAATTTATCGAAAAAGCGGAAAAATTTCATTAAAAGTACCACAAAACGGGGCTACTTTGAACAGGTTTTGGAAGTTTTTTGTAGGTAACTTTTTTTTTAACATCCTAGATACCAACTTTTCTTGCTCCAATAGAAAACAGTGTTTCTTTTGGCTTTGAAATGTATCAGAAAGTCAAGCTCTACCACTCCCTCACAATTTGATACATGCATTTTTTAAAGTGTCAAAGTAGCCCCGAGTGTGGGGCTTTTTTGACAGGGCATTGAAATGCATCTTATGTCAAAGATTGAGCGTTACTTTGGAATTATTTTGATAAAAAATGTCATATTTTATGTATTGTACGTGGAATTAAATGAAAAACAACGACTTTTTATAACCAAATTGTCATCGTTATTAAGGGGCCAGTCCACTTTGAAAATTTCAAAAAACCGAAAGCAAGCAAGAATTGAAGAAATCGACGATGATGAGCAATCAGAAGAGATTTTGTACGGTGAAGGAATTAGCGATTGAGTGTAGGTAAGAGTTTTTCATAGTATAAACTTCAAACGTTTTCAAAATCCAGCTCCATCATATCTCTCAAACTAATTAACCGATTCTCTTGAAATTTGAACCACATATTGTAAACATGATTCGCGACAAGATTACCCTCGATGGTTTTAAAATTTTGATTTTTGCTCTTTTTTTTTGCGAAAAACTGCGAAAAAACTCGTTTTTTTAAACTTTTTTCGTTTTTCATCTGCCATTTTTTTATTTTTTGATAAAACTTTATATTTATTTTAAAAATCTAGCTCCATCGTATCTCTAAAATTAATAAGCCGATTCTCTTGAAATTTGAACCACATATTGTAAACATGATTCGCAACAAGATTACCCTCGATGGTTTTAAAATTTTGACTTTTACTCTTTTTTATGCAAAAAACTGCAAAGAAACGCGTTTTTCAAACTTTTTTCGTTTTGTATCTGCCATTTTTTTATTTTTTGATAAAACTTTATATCCGAGGGTCATTTTGTAGCTGGTGTCATACTGAATCTAATGGACTTTGATTTTTTCGTTTCAGATAAGCCGTTGCCGAGTTGTGATGGAGCTACCTATCCCACCTATTTTTGAGGCGTTACGTTATAGTTTTTGTACTTAAAAATGAATAAAAATGAATTACATTTATTTTTATTTTTATGCATTTCAAGACTTTATTCATCGAGCCCAGCAACTTTTATATTGATATCTTTTATAAAATCCTCAAAAAAAATCGCGAAAATAGCCTTTTTTCGTGGCTCTAAAGTGGACTGGCCCCTTAAGACAGCAGAGCTCAAACAATTTTCATCCGATCGACTTGAAATTTTAACTGTAGCTTCTTAGATTGCTTTAACAGTCAAGTGCGAGCGCTTTTTTCGATTAATCAAAATTTGTAAAAAATATATCACTTTTGAGATGAAAATTATGGTCGAAAACACGAACATTTTTTTCAAACTCGTCTTTTTCTTTTAACTATTTTTTAATTCCCCCCGTACTTGACTGATAAAAATAATATAAATAACGAAAATATTTCACTCTTAGTTCCGGGGCTAAATTTACGACAGTCCTACTGCGTGCCGCGGAGAGGGTTGGCTGAAAAACAGTAGTGCTATAGTGACTCGTGCGCCGCGATTTTGGGTACTTTTGAAAAATAATTGTTTTTTATATACTTCAATATATACCTTATAAAACTTAAAAGCTCGTTTGACCATGTATTTTATTCCTTTCTCTAAAAAAATCTAATGAAAACAGTCGGAAATGGGCAGTTACAATGGTGCTCTCCCTTAAGGAAACATTTTACATAAAAATATCAAGTACCTGGGGTGCTATTATAGGCACTTAATGAGTCTTTTAACTGTCATTGAGAACAAAATCAACTTGAGCAACATTACAATCAAGTTTAGCAACATTATAATAAACTTGATCAACAAATCGTTGTTCTAGTTTATTCCTCGCACCCGCGCCGCGAACTCGCTGCGCACACATTCAAAACGTATTTTGGCGCTCTGTCAAAGTAGCCCCAAAAACTGTGAAAGTTACTTCGAATGTCAAAGTTGCCCCGTTTTACGGTACCGCTTTATGAAAACATCTTTAGAACGTAGATTTTTCCGAATTCCTCAACACAGCATTCGAATTTTAAATTTTTTTATAAAAAAAAATTTTATACATTTTTTGTATCGAGGTGTTTCTGACTGCGTGCTTGGTCATCCGCGAAACGACCTCGATCATTCATTTTGTCGACAGGGGTGCCTTTTATTTCGCTATCACATTCTCCGCTATCTATCACCTATAGAACTTGAACGAGCTCCCCACCAAGCCGTCAGATGAGGATATACGTAATCGGTTTTTATAGTGACCGTCAGGTGCGTCTACGCGTTCATTTTTTTTTCCACTCGTATGGATACATTTGGGGCACACTGCATGAGCATTGAAAAAAAGTAAATGTACAAAAGTAGCCTAAAATATAATTTTGAAAAAAGTCGCAAATGGGAGAAATAATTGACATTGTGCAAGTAACGTGACGCTTCGAAAAATTGAACCGTACTTTTGCATTCACCGGATAAGGTTTTTTTTTAAGGTCAAGATATTAAAAAATATAAGAAGTGATGTAAAATTTGAAAACTAAATAAACTTTAAACCCTAAATATTAAGAAATTAATAAACTAAATATAAGAAGTAATATAAAATTTGAAAACTAAATAGACTTGACACCCTAAATATAAAAAAGCTAAAAAACGAAATATAACAAGTAATATAAAATTTGAAAACTAAATAAACTTGAAACCCTAAATATTAAAAGAATAAAAAACTAAATATAAGAAGTAATATTAAATTTGAAAACTAAATAAATACAAAAAAATGTAATCTGACGAATTTCACTGCAATTTTACTGCGATTAATTGATCAAGAATGGTAGTTTGCTTGAGGCGGGATACCACTTTAATGGTTTAAAAAAATTGATTTTTTTTGCATTCGCTCGAAGTATACTCATTCAGGAATATATGAAAAAAATTCACGTTAACATATTGAAAATGGAATAAGTTGCAGACGATTTAGTGAAAACAGGTAGAACAACGATTTACTTCTGTCAATCGCGTTTTGCTTTAAACGAATTTTTTCGACCTAGCCGGAATCATAACTCTAGCCATAACAGTCCGATTTTGAATTTGAAAACCCCAAATTTCCGTCATTGTAGTATCTAACGTTGTACGTAGCCGTTTTGTTTTAATTTAGAAATCCTCAAGCCCCCGAATACAAGTCAAAATTTCGCAAAAATTGCACTTTTTTTAACACCTGCCATTTTGTGAATTTCTTTTTCTTTCATAAAATGGCTACGTTCAACGAGAACTACATTTATGTATATTACAAATCTTTTTTATTTTCATTTTTCAGGCCAACCTCAATAACTCAATTATTAGTTTTTAATTTTTTAAAGGAAAAATTCACACGCAATGAGTTCAATGCATGTTCAAGGACATGTCTATTTTCCAAATACCAAATAAATAATATAGTAGACATAAAAAATTGGCATAAAACTACCTTTTTTGGTCTTTTAAATTGAAGAAAATGTTGGTCTTTTAAATCGAATACGGTGTACAATTTTGGGTGGCACAATTTTGAGCTCTATTTTTTTCCCTTCTTCTCACCATAAAATGATCTGCTTCGAAGAAAAAAAAAAATTGTCGCCGAAAGCTGCGAGCGGTCAAAAAATATTTAGAGGTCGCTCAAGCCTCCTAAAAATTCAAGGTTTCATAACAAAATCGATTTGATTTTTTCGTTCACTTCTCACCCATGAATTTTACGCTTTTAAATTTTTAAATTAACCTCACGTAAGCTCTAACCGGCCGATGAATATTTAGTGGTCGCTCAAGAGCTTCGAAACTTTCAATTTTCGCAAATTTTTTTTACTCTCCTCCCTCATAAATTTGACGCTTTGTAAAATTTTCAGACCATTTAATGCTTTTTTCTTTACAAACAGATTTTTCGAATTTCCCTCACACTTCTAACCCAAGAATTATAATATTTGTATTCATAAAATAATTCTTTACAGTTTTTGTCCGTAAACAACATTATAGGTCGTTTTATTGGGTTAGAAGTGTAAGATAAATTTGAAAAATCCATTTCTAAAGAAAAAAGGATTAATTATTTTGAAATTTTTACAAAGCGTCAAATTTATGAGTGAGAACAGTAAAAAAAAT
Source organism: Ophion obscuratus (assembly GCA_964007375.1). NCBI lineage: Eukaryota > Metazoa > Arthropoda > Insecta > Hymenoptera > Ichneumonidae > Ophion > Ophion obscuratus. The sequence continues at coordinate 77,873,175 of OZ023312.1, forward strand.
TGCGAAAATTGGATATTTCGAAGCTCTTGAGCCACCACTAAATATTAATTGGCCGACTAGAATGTCGCGAGGTTATATAAAGCGTGAAATTCATGAGTGAAAAGTGAACGGAGAAAAATCGATTTTTTAATGAAAAATTGAATTTTTGGGGCGCTGGAGCTCTGAATATTTCTTGGCTCGCAGCTTTCGCGACATTTTTTTTCTCCAAAGAAGATAATTGGATCGTGAGAAAAAAGGGAAAAATAGAGCTCAAAATTGGGCCACCCTAGTGTACATCCACCAAATAAATTGCTATTTACGAATTATGTCTCGGAAATAAGCAGTGTATCCAATGCTATGATAATTAACAGTACATGGACTGTAGTATGTGGACATTCTATGATAACCATTAAGGGTATATGGAAAGTCGAAAAAAGAAGAGACTAGACCTTCGGTGAGCTTTTTATCGTCATTGTCACTTCCACGTACGCGCTTTTTATAAATCGAACGAATTCGTATCGAGAGAGAAGTGTTTTCGGTAGACAGGCCTTGTTTGCGAAACTCGTATCACTAGTTTTCCGCTCCACCTCATTCCGTCACGATCATCGATCTCATCTCAGCTTTATTTTCACCCTTCGCTCTTTGAGGGCACGAGTCCAATTATCGAAGACTGCATTTTTTTTCGAAACCTTCATTTGAGAACACTGCCTTTGAAATTGCGATTTCATTGCCATTTCCGTTTAAGGCCTTAGGCCACTCTGGAGGCCGAAAAAATAGGCTTTTTGGGGATTTTTTTCAGAAAAACTACAAAATAAATCGAGATTACAAAAAAAGGTGTTTATCGTACATATCAGTGACTATATACAATATTTTTTTTCAAGCGATTATAATTTCAAAATGGCAGCTGTGCAGCGTTTATCTCAAAACTGCATTTTTTAAGTTAGTCGAAAACATATCAGACAATTTTCAACCGATTCACTTGAAATGTTGAATGGCTCTTGAAAAATACATTGTCTATGGAAGTACGTAGGATTTTTTTTTTTATATTGCATTGTCCATTTGTTATTAACAATTATTTGACGATTTTTTAGGCAAACTTTTGGAAAGTGCAAAATTTCTCGATTGATTTTGTAGTTTTTCTGGGGAAAAATACCCAAAAAGCCTATTTTTTCTGCCTCTAGAGTGGGCTAACCCCTTAAGGAAACGTCACAGTCTAAAATTTAAAAAAAATCGATTTTTTTACATTATCCGATAGTATAGACGGTATACTATAAACATGCGGGTCATATACTCACATAAATGTAAGCAGAAAATTTATATGAAAATTGCGCACTCGAAACTTTAAACGCGTTTTTCTCGAAATGTCATTTTTCAAAACGGCGTGCACTCTCAAAGGAAGAGTTTTCAAGCTATTCGTCTCAAATGTTAACACAACATTCTTCACGCCATTCTTTATCTTGCTATGAAAGCTTTTTTGACATATTCATATTTTTTTTAACGAAAAACTATTGAAAAATTTCGATACGTTTTTTTCATACCGCTGCCATTTTGTCAACTTTGATTTTAAAAAAACCCTCCATAGCAAGATAGCGGTTTTCATACTAATTAATAATCTTTAAGAAAATCTTGTTTCAGATAATATTTACGATCACAACGGTGTACACCGTAAGGACTCCTTTTTTTTATACATTTTCAATCGTTAAAAACATGTAAAAAAATAAAAATAAACGTTTGAATTTTTTTTTCTGTTTTTACGAGTGCTTTGATGTGGCAAAAAAAATCAGACCGATTAGCGTATTTTAAACATCGAAAACAAAATTATGAAAATCAGCTGTTTTTCGAACCGTTACACTGTGATGATCCCTTAAGGGGTCTTTTCACTTTAGACGGTAAAAATATTTTTTTTCGATAGGTTTATATTATAGATATTGCTATAAAAGTTGTTACACTTAATAAATACACTTTGAAATACATTTAAAAAAAACTATTTATTTAAATCACTATTTATAGACAAAAAGGTAATTACAAAAATGTCCTTAAAAAATGGTAGGTCTGCGCTATTGATGGAATCTCGGAGATGGATCACCCGAAACAAAAAAAATCAAACGGTTTTAGATTCAGTATTTTAATGGCTATCCGTATATCATACAATTTTTGATATATGAAAAATAACAAAATGGCAGATATTTTTTGAAAAAAACAAAAAAAACAAAACAAAAACCAAAAAACCGTGTTTTTTCACCGTTCTAGGCAAACAAATAGTAAATATCAAAATTTAAAAAAAATCTTGCTATGCACTCTAGCTATAGTTGTAAGGAATATGTGGTCAACATTACATCAGGATCGATTCAGTAGTTTCGAAGATTTTATCAACAAGCCGTCGAAAAACGTTTCGAGAAAAACGCGTGTAAAGTTTGTTTGGGTTACATGAACACATTTAGAAAAATTGTTTTCATGTATTTCGAAAGTGTATTTATTAAGTACAACAACTTTTATATCAATATCTATAATATAAACCTGCCAAAAAAAATCACGAAAATAGCCTTTTTTAGCGTCTAAAGTGAGAAGACCCCTTGAATAGTATCACGAAAAAATAACGAAAAAAATCAATTTTCCCGAATATTTTTTCACAGACAAAAGACTATCGCTGACAAGGCCAGCGGTAATAAGCAAAAATATTTATATTTTATTCGGAGAATATTATAAATAATATTTTGTTTATTACACGTTCTACTCAAGAATGGGGTCGCTTTTGTTCACGTATCGAGTATATCGATGAAAAATGTGCGGAATCTATCACCGGACGAAAGACTGGCAAAGACGGGTGCAAAGTGCACACCACAGCTGCTTTATTCCCACGAATGGTAGTCAACTGCACCTGTTGCATCCCCGTATGATTTATTATGCGAGACACGATCGATATTGTGGATGCAGCAATTACGGTAAAATCATACGAGCACTGGGGGGGGGGGGGGGTTAATGGAATTTTCAAAAAATTCTCCCCGCACTTGTGATTGACGATGTCATCTCCTTTTCCTACCCGTCTTGATCGCTGAATGGTTTCGTACTTAATCACCTGTCAGGTGCACTCTCATGGCTCGCAAAAGTACCAACACGCGATGGATGACCACATTGAGGAGGAGAGAGAGAGTAAGGGAGAAAGTTACTGAATTTGGAGAAGTCTGAGTTCGTATATTAGATTAATTTTGAATTAAGGCCGGAGCCTGAAGTAGAAGGTCCGAAAAACCGTTTTTTTTTATTGCTTAAATCGATAGACAAACTATCCAAGAATATATTTACAAAGTTACAGAGGCCAATTGTGAATATTTTCGAAGATACAAAGCCAAAAGCAGAGAAGCGATTCATATTTGATATTGATATTTCCTCAGGTTGAAAACTTTGAAGCGCGTTTTCTGCAGTTTTCATTTTCACGATTTTTCCAAATTGGCGGGCGTGATAGCAAAAAAACTACACGACCTATTGAATCCAACCGAAGTTTATTTTCTTCAGTATGAAATTCTCTTCTAAGTGAATTAAAAAAGTCTGTTTAAGGCCTTATATACGCGAAAAATTTCAAGATTCTTCATTTTTTATTATTTTTTATTCCATTAGCCTGAAAAATTAGGAATATTTTAAACTTTACAGAATTGAAAAATTCTAAAAATTCCAAAAGTAAGGTAAGATTGCATTTATAATAGATACCGCGGAGCGCGCCCGATCGCCAACTTCAAAGCCGTTTTTCCACGATTCACTTTTTTGAACCTTGTAAAGTTCTAACTCTTGAACGAAGGTTCGGATCGCTTTGAAGTTTTTACAACATATTCTTAGTATCATCATCTATCGTGTGAAACACAGAAAGAAAAATTTCAATGACACAAAAAAATCTTTCAAAAAACCGACAGAAAATTGAGTACAAAATTTTAAGTTTCGAATGTTTATTATAATAATTTTTTTAAATAATATTATTGGTTTACACTGAAGATACATACATTGCTTTATTATGTTATGTCTCCGCCATTTGTTAATTTTTCCGATTTTTTGACATATACTTAACAATTTGCTTAATGATCTGTAAAAAAAATGTTGTCAATATATGGGTCATTTTTTTTAACTACGTCGAGAAAAGTACCTTCGAAAATCGGCGAAATCACGTATATAAGGCCTTAAATAATGTTTACAGCACGTTAAAGTGTTTTTTAAACAATTTTGCTTTTCAAACCTGAGAAAAGCTAATTTTTCACAATTTTTTCAGCTTTTTCTTAAGGGGCTATACCAGTGTGACACTTTCCAAAAATCGATTTTTTTTGCCTTTTATGACAGTTTATACTTTCAAAAATGTCATTATCATTTATATCATTTATATGAATATCATTTTATCTTGCAAAAATCGATAGTTAAATCTTTAAACGCGTTTTTCTCGAAATGACATTTTTCAAATTTGCTGACATTGTAACTCAAAGAGCAATTATCCGATTGACTTGAAATTTGAACTGAGTACTCTTGAATATATTACTCTACAATGACGTAGGATATTTTTGATTGGATGAAAATTGACGATTTGGTATTGGAAAAAACGACCATTTTATAGGCAAGAAAGCAGACTTTTTTTCATAACTACGCCATTTTGTTAGATTTTGATATTTTTCGAAAATCCTACGTCGTTGTACAGGAAATACCTTCCAGTTTAACGACATTTTTCCCTTTTTCGGTTTCAGCTACTCAATCGGCCGGAATCATGTCAGCAGTGGGGGAACTTTTTTTTGGCGCCTCCGAAGGCAGCGCATAAGTCGCTTGGATCTCAATATTTTTCTATGAAAAAATGATGTAATATAGGTCAAATATAGCCAAATATATTCTTAATTTTTCGAAACATTTAACTGAGTACTTTTCTTCCAAAAAAATTCCCGAAAATCACCCAAATTTTCAGCGTTCACACTAGTATAGCCTCTTAATTCATCCAGAAAAAAAATATACGAAAATAGAAAATTTTATTGGTTTTTTTTTCGTTCCAGTCAAGAATTACGAGCTGTATCTTTCCCGCCGATTGGGGACTGCAGTGGCAAGACGCACATGGAACAGGCTGATAAATCTGCAGTCATTTATTGTTTCATGTTGAAACATTTTTTTAATACATTTCAAATATATATGAAAAATGTGTCAATGTTCACTGGGCTCACTTGTAATTTTCCCTTCTAAAAAAATTCCCGAAAAAAACGTTTTTCTTTACCTTCGAATTCAGGCTCCGATCTCAATACCATACTCGATACGTGAACCGATTTTCTCGTTATGTGAAAAGTTCATCGTAAACTGAGACATCAATTGTTCCCTGTTGAATTAGGCAGACAAATTCACTACCAAAGTTCGTAGACCACAAATCAACATTTTTCCATTCGAATTAATTATTTTTCGAATGAAAATAGTGTCGACTATCGAATCACAAATCGATCAAAATACTTGTAATATAATTTTTAACATAAACGACGTTTGCACTCCATATATCATTGCACAATGTTTGCATAGAAAATATCAACGTCTCGTCCCACGAGTCACCTGCAAAATATTTTTTTTCCCGAACCTTTGAATTCACTGGGCAACGTTACACAAATTAATCGGAGCAAGCTTTGCTGTTGGGAATTGTCGAACGGACGGTTTTCCGGAAACAAACTCACTGCAAGCGTGTCAACGATTTGTATGAATTACAGTCTTGCACGTTATTGACGCTATCGATGAAAAGCTAAGAATAAATTTCTGCATTGCTATACACGTATTTTTGCATTTGGACATAGATCACCAAATGTGCAATGAAACAAACTGTAGTGTTCGAGTGACGCGAGTACAGTGACAGTGGCTGTTCGGTATAAACGTCAACGGCGATTTGGCGAGGGTGGCTCGTTTCACCCTCGAACTAGCCGCTCTCTCGTCAGTCTCATGACGTAGCGACAACATCGAGAAGAGAAAAGTAGGAGAGGGTTACAGTGGGTGGTACGCGCCAGCGCGCGAAACGTCGACGAAAAGACAGCACGAACGAGTTTTACATAGACTCACCGAATCGCGAGATGATCCGAAATTACCACTATCGCATTATCATAAAATCTGCCTCTTTTTCGCGAAACAGCGCTAGAGGCGTAAAAAAAAGATGAATGTATTTTTACGTAAATTGTGTCTCCCTTTTCTCGTAAAAACTCTCAAGCATTCCAATTCGATCCAATAGGCACGTTCTCTATTTTTTTGGACACTTACTTTTGGAAAGTTGAAATTGGGTAGATACATGCTTCATCCCCTGATCGATTTTCACCAAATTCAATGTTTACTGATGTTTCCACTTCTTCAGGGATTCAGCTCGTTTAGGGGCCGGGTTGAAATTCCTTCGAATGCACCGGCGGTTTGAAATTCCGAGTTTTAATTTTCCGAAATTCAAGATCGTGACGGGTTGAAATTCCGAACTTTGAATTATCAGAACTCTCAAAACTCCGAAAAAATACTACCCTGAAGGATCAAAATTCCGAAAGAATTGTACACGAAAGACCAAAACTCCGAAAATCTAAACACCGTCAAAATAATATAGCCATGGATGTTTTTGAAGTTTCAAAATTTTCAATCAATCGACGAAGTATTTCAAGAATTTTTTTTTATTAAGAAGTGATTTCGCCTTGATTTTGAAATTTGTATTAACGATGTGATATGTTCTCCATCATTCACAGTCAACTGTGTAGACTTTCGCTGGCATGATCTTGACATGAGGGCTGGATTGAAATGCCGAACTTTGGATGCGCTGAGGTTTAAAATGCTTAATTTTAAGGGGAAATATACACCTAGGCGCCGGAAAAAGGTCATTTTTGTGAATTTTTTCAAGGAAAACTATTTGAAATTTCGGATTTCGGTTTTAATTATATAAAAGTATATACATTAAAAAATATGTTCAATTTTCTTTATTTAAAAATATCAAAAATATACAAGGATATTGTATGATCCTTGGAGCGTCGTAAATAAATCTGTGTATACGGTACCCACTGGCGTTTCTTCAAAAATCATCTGAAAGAAAAACCAAAAAGATTAGTAAACCAGATACTATAATCTAGTACTTGTCATGGCCGATTTTGAAAATATCGATTGATGACAAAATGGCGGACGTTTTAACATAAATAGTGATTTTTGGGCCAAAAATTATTTATTATTTTGCTTATAAAACAAAAACTAACGGAAAAAAATCCTATGACAAGTACTAGATAACGGTGTATCGAATAACCACAAAAAACCTTAAGGCAATCGGTTTATTGGTTTTCGAGAAATTTTGGGAACCGATTTGAAAAACGTGGTTTTGAGAAAAACGCGTTTGAAAATTTGGGAATGGATAAGTCATGAAATTTGTTAACTTACATGGAATCATCAATACCAGGCCCATAGTGTAGGTCTTCTACGGTCGACGGAATGTTCATAGCTTCTAGATCCTCGACCTCGACCACCTAGGTGTATATCTGCCCTTAAGGAGAGCTATAGCAGTGTGAACGCTGAAAATTTGGATGATTTTCGGGAATTTTTTCGAAGAAAAGTAGTCAATTAAATGTTTCGGAAAATTAAGAATTTATTTTGCTGTATTTGACTTCCCGTGCAGAAATTTCGACCGGGATACCCTATGTCCGATCAAATCCCGATCAGGATTTGTCATGGATTCCCCAAAACCGGTATCCCGGTTAGAATCTAACTTGCATCAGTATCGGCATATGTACGACGATGATGGCATCATTCTGAAAATTTTGGCGTCACGTGTATTTTCTGTATTACTATGGAATTCCTATCTATAAAATTCCTATCTATAGATAGGAATTACATAGTAATACCGAAAATACACGTGATGCCAAAATTTTCAAAATTATGCCATCGTCGTCGTACATATTCCGATACTGATGCAGGCAAAGAAATTTTTGCAAAAAAAGTTGTGAGTTTCAAATATTACATTATAAATATGAAAAAAATCACAAAATGAGTTGTGAATTTCCTCAAGTTGAAGAAAATAAAAATCGAATTCACGACAGTTATATTAAAATTTACACCACAAGTGTAAACGTATTTTGAGAGAAAACATTGTGTTGAGGCAAAGAAATGTTCGCACAAAAAGTTATGTGCAAAAATTTCTTTGCCTCGAGGCAATGTTTTCTCTCAAAATACGTACGAACTCACTTTTGGCGCAAATTTTAATCTAATCATTTTGAATTTAATTTTAATTTGTCTTAAATACGAAAAAATTCACAACTAATTTTGTGAATTTTTTTGTATTTATAATTTCTTGTCAATACATTTGCAGAGTCAATGCATTCACAGATTTTGATGTGAATTTTTTTTAATTCACATCAAAATCTCGCGATGAGCGCGATCTGCCATTTGAATCTTTGGACAAATTTTTTTTTATTGATAGTTTAATGCACCAAAACTTTATAAATGTTATTTATTTTTATAATAAATTTAACATGTCATAATTCCATTTTTGACATTGTATTTCAGCCTGTATTCACCCGTGATCCTTCCCAGATTCCTTAATGATTCCATGGGGAATCTATTTAGAGTCATTAAAGGATCCGGTTCTGGATCCCTAATGGAATCCAGTTTACGGATCTTACATTTAGTCTTCGAATCTGATCCGATATCGGACTAGATCCCGACTGGGAGCCCGGGATACAAGTCAGAATCCAGCTGTATCCCTGCCAAAATTTCTACACGGGTTCTGCACGGTATTTCCTGTACAATGACGTAGGATTTTCGAAAAATATCAATACCTTACAAAATGGCGTAGTTGTGAAAAAAGTCTGTTTTCTTGCCTATAAAATGGTCGTTTTTTTTTCAATGTCAAATCCTCAATTTTCATCCAATCAGTAAAATCCTACGCCATTGTAGAGTGAATATATTCAAGAGTACTCAGTTCAAATTTCAAGTCAATCGGATAATTGCTCTTTGAGTTACAATCTCAGCAAATTTGAGAAATCTCATTTCGAGAAAAACGCGTTTTATGATTTAACTATCGGTTTTTGCAAGATAAAATAATATAAATGATAATGATATTCTTCAAAGTATAAACTGTCGAAAAAAGAAAAAAAAATCGTTTTTTTTAAAGTGTCACACTGGTATAGCCCCTTAATAATACCCATGGAATTAGCCGAGTTATGAAAGTTATAGGCAGTACACTTGGGGAGCACGGTCGAGATGCAGCAGATTCAAACGCGTTTTTTTTTTCGAAACAATGCTTTTCAAATCGGTACCCACGGTATCTCGATAACCAATAGGCCAATTGAGGTCAGATATGATATCCACCTTCAGTGGACTTTTATAGCTGGTAACAGAATTGAGTTAAAATACTTTTTTTTTAAATTTATGTCGTGGACTGGTCAGGAAATAGGAAAAAAACTGATAATCAAAGTTCCGCATGCCGACATTTTGCAAATTTTTGTTTTTGCAAACAAACGTAAAAAAGTACACGATAATATTTTTTTCCACATATTCTTGAAGGATCAGTAAACATGTCCCGTGAAAAATTTGCCGGCGCTTAACATGCGGCCGACGCTTGGTACGATATTCAGCACCAACCACCAATACCCAGTGTTGGTCCTTTATACGGGCCAATGGTTTGGCCATGATTCTGCCAGTGCTCATTTGAAGCATGGCAAACCAACGAACACCCAGCCTTGGGCCAAATATCGATTACCAACTGTCAGCCAACTATCGGGTCCCAGTGTTGGCCCCGAACATGGACCAATCGGTTGATCGTGGGTTTGCCAGTCTCGAATTGAAACTCGGCACACCATCGAAGAGCCAACGCTGGGCCAGCACTAATTAATGACCGTCGGCCAATTGTCGGGGCGTGCGCAGGCCCTGAGTCTGAACCAATCGTTTGACCGTGGTTTTGCCAACGCTTATTTTTAGCATGGCAAACTGACGAATTGCCAATCCTGGCCCAACACTGGCTTTGAACGGTATATTCCATACATATATACAAGAATGCTTTTTTACGTGTATACGTATATACGTAATATATATGTGTGTGTGTGTGTGTATGTGTGTTTGTGTGTGTGTGTGTGTGTATGGACTATACAAGAATTTTTTTACGTATAAATGTATATACGTATACACGTAAAAAAGCATTGGCAAAACCACGGTCAAACGATCAGCTCAGACTCAGGGCCTGCGCTCGCCCCGACGATTGGCCGATAGTCATTAATTAGTACTGGCCCAGCGTTGGCTCTTCGATGGTGTGCCGAGCTTCAATTGTAGACTGGCAAACCCATGATCAACCGATTGGCCCATGTTCGGGGCCAACACTGGGACCCGATAGTTGGCTGACAGTTGGTAATCGATATTTGGCCCAAGGTTGGGTGTTCGTTGGGTTATTATATATTTTTTTATTATCGCTGCACTCAATTTTCTACGTCCTGTGATGATAAAAACTCATTACTCTTATCTGAAATTCAGTTTATTAAAAATAAAATTGATTTATACTAGTTTTGTGGTGTATTAAAAAAATGCCGAGGTATTATGACAGTATTAAGAAACGCCGAGTGTTAAAACGACGACAAAAATTAGAAGACTCTTTACAGCAGGTTAGGATCAGAGGCAACGAAACAAAAGGACAAGTAATAAATAGTGAAACAAATTTGGAAACATTCCACGAAGTGATTGTGCATAACGAGTTTAGTGAATCTAATAACTCTCCCGATGAGCAATCATCGAGCACAGAAACTTCTGAATCTAATCCATGTGCGGGAATAAGGACCGATGCATTGTCTCTGAAAGAAAAATTGAGGTTATTTTGACAACCCTACACTGGGCCAACGCTAGCCCGAATATTGCGCCAATAATATGAAACCGACCTTAGCCCTACTATGGGCCGGTGATCACGCCAACCGTCAGCCAATGATCGTGATCTCTTTAGCCCAATGTTGGGCCAATACCCGGCCAACTGTTAAGATTTCCGGTAAGCCTACCATTGGCCAACCGTACATCCCAGCGTTGGGCCGAAGAGATCACTCCTACCGTGGCGCAACACTAAACCGGTAGTGCTGCCGTTCATCGGCCAATGATAGAATATGATTGGCGTGACGCTGGCTCGAGGTTGGGTCGGTTGCGTCGTTTTTCGCCCAACGTTGGGCCAATACCCGGCCAACTGTTAGGATTTCCGGTAAGCCTACTATTGGCCAACCGTACATCCCAGCGTTGGGCCGAAGAGATCACTCCTACCGTGGCGCAACACTAAACCGGTAGTGCTGCCGTTCATCGGCCAATGGTAGACAGTGATTGGCGTGACGCTGGCTCGAGGTTGGGTCGGTTGCGTCGTTTTTCACGGGGTGTAAAAAATATCGTAAAAAAACTCGAGCAATTTGAAGGTTAATCCATCCTGAAAATTATCTCCAAAACAGCACCATCGATAACAATACCTTATGGGGCCAGTCCACTTTGGAGCCACGAAAAAGGCTATTTTCGCGATTTTTTAAATGGATTTTATAAAAGATATGAATATAAAAGTTGTTGGGTTTGATAAGTACAACCTTGAAATACATTAAAAAAAATTTTATTCAGTTTTTTTTTTTCATTTTTAAGTACAAAAAAGTAAATAAAGCTTAACGTAACGCCTCAAAAAAAGGTGGGCTAGGTAGCTCCATCGCAACTCGGCAACGGCTCGTCTGAAACAAAAAAATTAAAATTTATTAGACTCAGTATAACACCAGCTACAAAATGACCCTCGGTTATAAAGTTTTATCAAAAAATTAAAAAATGGCAGATCAAAAACGAAAAAAGTAAAAAAATACGTTTTTTTCTCAGTTTTTCGCAAAAAAGAGTAAAAATCAAAATTTTAAAACCATCTAGGGTCATCTTGTTGCGCATCATGTTTGCAATATGTGGTTCAAATTTCAAGACAATCGGTTTGTTAGTTTTAGAGATACGATGGAGCTAGATTTCAAAAACGTTGTTTCGAGAAAAACGCGTTTGAAGTTTTCACTATGAAAACTCTTAGCTAAACTCAATCGGCAATTCCTGCACCGTACAAAATCCCTTCTGATTGCATGTCATCGTCGATTTCTTCAAGTCTTCCTTGTTTCGATTTTTTGAAATTTTCAAACTGGACAGGCCTCTTAAAATGTTCAAATATCTCTATCTATTCCAATGTCGGAAAAATCGAAACATAATAAATTGTAACTTCATCTGTGCGTAACGTGATTCGATTCTGTGCGTCGATTGTCTGAGAGAGAAATGTTCACTTAAAACCGTGTGAAATGTATTTAAACATAGCAAATCCGTTGGAACAATTTCACGAGGACTATATATTTGCGAATGATTTATTATTGCACGAATTGCACGTATTTCACTGTGTTTTCGGGCTGCAATTCTCACATAGCGAGCGGGCATAGCTAATAAATCAGTGGTCCTGAATACATGGCGTTACTATCTTTGTTCAGATTGAGTCCTAGCCTAAAAGACTAATCGCTGCCGTTAACTACGGAATTCTCACTGAAACATTTGGTAACCGCTATTTTGTCCAATATAATTTTAATCCTTGAAATCCTTGAAGGACCCGAACTAAACATGGAGGCTGGTCATTTTTCAAAATTAAGCCTAATCAGCCAGCCTTGCTTGAATTTCGTAACAGACTCGCCCGTGCGCATTGTCAGTTGTATATAAAAGTATTTGGCAGCGATACAAAAATAAAGTACGCACTCGTAGTATTTTAATCACACTTCGGGCATTTTGGTAAATTGATCGTTTCATGTGAAGTTGCGTGAGCTTTCATCGGATCAACTTCTGGATAGCTGTTAAGGCGGAATATACATTTACAACGATCCAAAAATCAATTTTTTTTTCTTGTCTTTAAGGAGAGATATACACCCAGATGGACGAGGTCGAGAATTTAGATGCTATGAACATTCCGTCGACCGTAAAAGACCTACACTATGGGCCTGGTATCGATGATTCCATGTAAGTTGACAAATTACATGATTTATTCATTCCAAAATTTTCAAACGCGTTTTTCTCAAAACCACGTTTTTCAAATCGGTACCCAAAATTTCTCGAAAGGCAATGAACCGATTGCCTTGAGGTTTTTTGTGGTTATTCTATACACCATTATCTAGTACTTGTCATAGGATTTTTTTTCCGTTACTTAGTTTTTGTTTTATAGGCAAAGTAATGACCAATTTGTTGCCCAAAAATCACTATTTATGGTCAAACGTCCGCCATTTTGTTATAAATCGATATTTTCAAATCGGCTATGACAAGTACTAGATTATAGTATCTAATTTAATAATCTTCGTGGTTTTTTTTTCATATGATTTTTGAAGAAACGCCAATGGGTACCGTATACGCAGATTTTTTTACGACGCTCCAAGGATCATAGAATATCCTTGTATATTTTTGATATTTTTAAATAAAGAAAATTAAACATATTTTTGAATGTATATGGGGTATTCCATGCCGATTCGACCTGGGTCTGACCCGTCACCTCTCCGATTTGACCCGCGATTTTTCATGTTATTGTACTATCTCTGAAAGGCACTCGAAAATTTTTTTAGATTTTTTTGGAACGATTTGACTTGACAATATTTTTTATAAACAAAAAATTAACGCCCAAATTTTAAAAATCTGAAAAAAATCACGAAAATCCTGTGTCACATATCAAACACTATGAGCGTTTAGAAAAAGTGGGTGCGCGTTTCGTTTGGCCTACAATGCACTTTTTTCGCAAAAAAAAATTTTTTTTAAATTAAAAAAATCCAATCAAAGCCCACCCAGTCATTAAAGTGGAAAAAAAATTACATGACATTATGTAGAATTGACCAGATGTTTTTCACATTTTTTTCAGAATTTTTGTCCAAGATTTTTTTTTTTCATCATTTTTAGTCAAATTGCGACAATTCAAGTGGCCAAGTGGCCAACCCAACTCAAGTATCATAGGGCTTGGGCTACAATGTCAAGAGAGAAAACATTTTTAATTAAACATTTTTAATCCATTCGATTTTTTTTCTGAATTTTTTAGCGATTAATTTCTTTCATAGAAACTATTGTTATTTTTTCAAGTTTAAACAAACAAGAAATTCACTAAAAAAATTCTGAAATAATTCGAATGGATTACAAATATTTAATTAAGAATGTTTTCTCTCTTGATATTGTAGCCCAAGTCCTATGATACTTGAGTTGGGTTGGCCACTTGGCCACTTGAATTGTCGGCAATTTGACTAAAAATGATAAAAAAAAATCTTGAACAAAAATTCTGAAAAAAATCTGACAAAAAATGTGAAAAAAATCTGAAAAAATTCTGGTCAATTCTACATAATGTCATGTAATTTTTTTCCTCTTTAACGGCTGGGTGGGCTATTGATGCTATAATTTTTAATTAAAAATTTTTTTTTTCGCGAAAAAAGCACATTGTAGGCCAAATGAAACGCGCGCCCACTTTTTCACAACGCTCATAGTGTCTGATATGTGACACAGGATTTTTGTTTTTTTTTTTACAGATTGTGGGCGTTAATTTTGGGTTTATAAAAAATATTGTGAAGTCAAATTGTTCCAAAAAAATCTGAAAAAATTCTCGAGTGCCTTTCAGAGATAGTACAATAACAAAAAAAATCGCGGGTCAAATCGGAGAGGTGACGGGTCAGACCCAGGTCGAATCGGCATGGAATGCCCCATATACTTTTAGATAATTAAAACCTCAACCCGAAATTTCAAATAGTTTTCCTTGAAAAAATTCACAAAAATGACCTTTTTCCGGCTCCTAGGTGTATATCTCCCCTTCAAGGATATAACTATATATGCAGAATATTTTCCCAAAGTTTCAGAGCGAAAGTCGAAAAACTTTAAACATTACAGCCCGAGACCGAGCGTGAACTTCGAACGCGTTTTTCTCAAAATTGCATTATCGAAATTGGCGTGCAGGATTACTTAAAAACTATTAAGCCGATTGAGTTGAAACTTGGTAGAAATATTTATAATGTTGGTAGGGGAGACCTAGGAGGGTTGAAACAGAATTGAGTTGAAACAATGTCAATGTCTCGGTCGATGTGATTGTTAGCGAGCTGGAAACAATGTCATTCTTTCAATCCTACGACACACGCCACTTGTCAGTTCACTCCTGTGCCCGTGCGAGTCCAGTTGCGTCACATTGACACTCGCGCCAAAAAAATTGGCAAAAGTAAGTATTTGTCGTATTTTTCATTAGGCTTTAGTTACCTTGTTTGTATATTTGATGATATGTGATATGCATTGTTTTGAAGCTTACTAACTTCGCATCCGATTTGTCATATTGAATTTGTCGTTTTGCAGTCGGTCTTTATCGGTCGTGAATTCCAAATCAAGTGGCATCACATTTTTCACACCTAGGAGGGTTGAAACAAGATGTTTCAACTTACCTCGGTTGATCTAATGTTTTTACACGCTTATAAATATTTTATGGTGTGGTTTGCAAGAATTGTATAAGTTTTATTTCAGATGCCGAATAAAAATATTAGCAAAACGGATAGTAAAGATGATGGAAGTCTTCACGACTATGGTATGTGCGCACGTGTGTGTGTGAGTTTTGAATGTCTGTGAATGTGCCATTTTGTCCCTCGTTTCCGCAAACATGAAAATCCCATAACGTATGGAATTGATGGGAAATCTCAGTCCCATCATCATATCGAAAAAACATCTCGTTTCTCGGAAAAGTCATCAAACTGTATAATTACCTTAATTTTTAATAAAGTTTTGATTAACAATGTGTTTTGATATCATTTAGAATATCATGTTTGGACATAAGTCCGAACAATCCCAAGCAACCCTAGAAAACCTAAATGAACACAATCGAGGTCAAACATGCCTGCAAACCCCAAACAAACACAAACGAGCCTTACATAACGTAAACAAACACAAGCCCAAACAACCCGCAACAAACACTGCAAAATGCAAACAAACAGAACCAAGTGCAAACAACTCTGACCAAACTCTACGAAACCAGAATGAAGACAACCAAGTCCATACAAGCCCAAACAATCCCAAAGAACGTTACAAAATCCAAACGAACACAGCCAAGCCCAAACAAATCCTACAAAATGCAAACAAACAGAATCCAGCCCAAACAATCCTAAACAAACTCTACAAAACCCAAACAAACGTAACAATACCCAAACAACACAATCAAGCTGAAATCAAGCAAAACAATAAAACACAACTACCCAAAACACACAACAAATCAACACAAACGAAACTAACCAAGCCCAAACAATCTCATGCAACCCTAGATAATCCAGATGAACACAACCAAGCTCAAACGAATCCTACAAAACTTAAATAACACACTCAAGCCCATTAAAACCCAAACAAACACAACCAAACCCCCCCAGAACCCGAGCACACTGAAGCAAACCCAAAACCCGAGCAAAAAACACATAAACACGACATGGCACGGGCGACAAACTGTATTTAAACAACAACTTTATAACAAACAAATATTGATAAAGTAGGCTAACCCTACTAGCATCATATAACAGATCTAGATATACAGGCGCGTTGATTTAGGGGGCGTCCATTAATTACGTGAGGCGTTTGGGGGGGTCGAGCGAAATCTCGCCCAATCTCACGTCGGGCAGAGGGGGGCTTCGGCAAATATCACGTAATTTTAGTAGTTTTAGTTATTTTAGTAACCACGTAATTTTTATCACGTAGGGAGAGTCTCCCTACTATGTTACATGGTGGAGTAAATGGTACTACAACCGCAGTTACTTCTGCTACAATTTATTTTCCGTGAACGTATGCATTTTGAATAATCTCACGTGAGATTAGGAGAGGGGGGAGGGCGTCGAGCTAAATCTCACGACATCTCACCAGGGGGAGAGGGGGGGGGGGTCGAAAAAATTACCAAAATCACCTCACGTAATTAATGGATGCCCCCTTATCAATTTTCAAAATTCGATATTTCGACAACTATTGCGACACTTCGACAAAATCCATTCGGGCAGTCACTTATTAGTACAGTAGCTGAAAAACCCTGTAATCGGAAAAAATTAGAAGAAGGCCAGTTTGTTGACAGGTAATTTTGTAGGTGTCGCGGGTGCTAAATCCAAGTTAACCTAAAAATTGGGGTGTAGGTTTTTTTTTAAGGGAATGAAAGCGATCTAAACTACAACCCTCACGAGGTCGGCTTCGCGAGACAAAGGGTGCAGAAAAATCCGGGCTTTAGTTTTATCCACAGCGCTGAAGTCGTGGAAGCGCATTTTGGGGGTGAAAAAGTGGGGTGAAATTTTGAAAAATTAGATTTTATTCAATAACTCTTTAGAAAAAATTCGTACACTTTTTGTTTAAATGGGAAAGTTGTAGCCCTTGAAAAGACGCGACGATCGAGTATTTGATCATCACTCTCTGATAATATCTTCACCCCCAAGAAATGGTTAAAATACAAAAAAAAATTGCTCATTGAATAACTCAAAAACAATCGATTTTTCGGCTATGGTTTAAACATACGCAATGTCGAGAATAATTTTCTCTATGCTTTCGTTGCTATGGACCGCTCTTGAATTTTGATTTTCCAACCCCTCTCGCGGGTTGGAAATTCAAAATCAAATTCTGAGAAGACTATTGACCGCACGAATTCGCCGCCGCGGAAGTAGTAGCTTTGACCCCCCAGCTACATTTTTGTCCGCAGCGCCAAACTCGTATCTCTTTATTTTCGGTCAATAGTTTTCCCAGAATTTGATTTTGAATTTTCAACCCCTGAAAGGGGATCGCAAAAGCAAAACTCAAGGGTGATCAATAGGAACGAAAATATAGAGAAAATTATTCTCTACTTTTCGTATATTTAATCTATCTCCGAAAAATCGATTGTTTTTGAGTCATTCAATGAACAATTTTTTTTGTTATTATTCAGCAATTCTTTTCGGAGTGAAGATATTATTGGAAAGGGATGATCAAATGCTCGATCGACACGTCTTTTCAAGGGCTACAACGTTTCCATTCAAACAAAAATTGTACGAATTTTTCCTAAAGAGTTATCGAATGGAAACTATTTTTTCAAAATTTCACCCCACTTTTTCACCCCCAAAATGAACTTCCACGACTTCGGCGCTGTCGACAAAAATAAAGCCCGGATTTTTCTGAACTTTTTGTCTCCCGGCGCCGATCTCGTGGGGGTTGTAATTAGGCATTAATCTACCCCCATCCCCTTTCATCCCCTAAAAACACCCTACGCCCCGGTATTTAGGCAAACTTGGATTTAGCACCCGCGGCACCTACAAAATCACCTGGCGAAAAAGTAGCCTTCTTCTAATTTTTTCTGATTCCAATATACAGCACGACCATACTATACGAGGGTGGGGTGAAAAGTTTCCAGCCTGACCAAGAGATGGTGCCACTAGGTCTAGTTTTGGAGCGGCGTCCTACAGTACCATTCCTACCGAGCTTGTATGTACAGTTTCAACCCAATCGCTACGTTAGTTTGCGTTTGAGAGCACATTGCCCGAGACGCTTCCGTTGTTTTCGTAAAAATGGAAAAATTGGAAAAACGTGCTGTCATCAAATACTTCCATTTGAAAGGTTTTACACCAAAACAAATAAAAGAAGAGATGGATTCAGCACTAGGAGACTCCTCCCCATCATATTCAACTATTAAGCAGTGGGTTTCTGAATTTAAAATGGGTCGTGTGAGCACCTCTGACGAGCCGCGCTCAGGACGGCCCGTTGAAGTCACAACTTCAGAGATGATTGAAAAAATCCATAAAATGCATAGTGCAATTGAAGTGCATAGCAATGAAAGTGCATAGCTGAAGAGATAGCTGAGACCTGTAGGATGTCAGCTGAACGTGTGCGAAATATTTTGCAGAACCATTTGAACATGGAAAAGCTGTGTGCAAGGTGGGTGCCGCGTTTGCTAACGCTCGACCAAAACTGCTTCGAAAAACCATTTCTACCGACAATTTGGCGCTGTATAGGCGTAATCCAAACGAATTTTTGCGTCGATTCATAACTGTTGATGAGACATGGGTCCACCACTACACTCCTGAAAATAAAGAACAGTCAAAACAGTGGGTTGGAAAAGGGGAACCAACGCCAAAGAAGGCAAAAACAATTTTATCGGCAAACAAGGTTATGGCTACTGTTTTTTGGGATGCGAGAGGAATTATATATATTGATTACCTTGAAAAGGGTAAGACTATCACTGGTCAATACTTACGCAGAGTTATTGCAACGTTTGAAGCACGAGGTGCAAATTAAACGACCTCATTTGGCGAAGAAAAAAGTTTTTCTTTCATCACGATAACGCACCAGCGCATTCGTCGATTGTTGCCATGTCCAAAATCCACGAATTGAAGTTTGAATTGATGCCGCATCCTCCCTACTCTCCAGACTTAGCCCCCAGCGACTATTACCTGTTTTCTAACCTCAAAAAATGGCTTGGCGGAAAAAGATTTGAGAGCAACGAAGAAGTTATCGAAGCTGTAAATCAGTATTTTGAGGAGCTTGACGAATCTACGTTTAAAACTGGTATAACTAAATTAGAACACCGTTATGAGAAATGTATCAGTGTTGATGGAGATTATGTTGAAAAATAAAGCAAAAAAAAATTTTTAAACATCGTTTTTCTTGGTCAGGCCGGAAACTTTTCACCCCACCCTCGTATATTATCGATAAGAAGGTCTGTGCCAAATTTCAGCTGAATCGGAGGCAACAGATATTCGGAAGTACAGCTCATGCGTGTTATTGGGTAAAATCGTATCGTGGGGGAAACGTATTTGCATCGAACAGTCTTGATAATAAGATGAATAAATCATCGCATAAGTGATAAAGTTCAACTGAACATGCGCGTGGAACTTCTTTATCTGTTATCTTCATATAACATATATTACGCGTGACGCAGTACGGCGAGATCACAAAGAAAGAAAAGAATCTCGCCGAGTTTAGGGACGTTTTTTTGGCTGTTGATAGGCCTCGTTTAGATTCGAGCTCGGGTCGAAATGAGAACGTGAATCTTCCGAGCCTCTGTGACTAGGTATATAGCGTCGTATTATTTCGACGCGGCATTCTTTTTCGTCTACTGGTGGGCGAGACTGAGTGCTTATATGTGTCTGGCCGAAGAGCCTTCGACCCCAGCAAAATTCTTCTTCATTCTCACGTTCAAATGATTCGTTGCACTTTCGCCCTTACGAGCGTTTTTCGCCTCGGCCCACGCACGTCCGACTCTCTTCCAATAGAACAAGATCGTCATTTAACTGACCGACATATGAATTCAATGTCGTGCGGGATATCGAGGCTCACTCAAAACACGTTTTTTCTTGTTTTTCTCGTCTACAACACCCTGGAACATTGAGATTTTATGTTTTTTTTTTTCGGGTACATAAAATGACAGCGCTGATGATGGTCGTTTACTTCCTTCGATCGAAGACGAATCACGGAAAGTGATCCTTTCTTCTTCGTAATGCTATTCATCTGCCATATCATGGGAGCACAAAAATTATACGTTTGAATTCCAAATATATGTTAGTATGGTTATCTGAAAAAAAATGTTGGGCTCGCTATAATTTTGATGGGGGTTCGGCCACTATAGAGGCCGAAAATAGGCTTTTTGGAGATTTTTTTTCAGCAAAACTACAAAATAAATCGAGATTACAAAAAAGGATGTTTATCATACATATCAGTGACTGTATCCAATAATTTTTTTGAATCCATTAATTTCAAAATGGCGGCTGTGCAGCGTTTATCTCAAAACTGCATTTTTTAAGTTGGCCGGAAACATAACTCAGACAATTTTCAACCGATTCACTTGAAATGTTGAATATATCTGGAAAAATACATTGTCTATGCAAGTACGTAGGATTTTTTTATATATTGCATAGTTCATTTGTTATTAACAATTATTTGACGATTTTTTCGGCAAATTTTTCACTTTACAAAAATTTGAAACATGCGGCTACAATGAGGAGTCGTAAAATAATTGCTTGACGAGCATTTTTGTTTAGCACGTTTCTTGTCAATTCAATACGAATAAAATTATTGTCTGGGTGGAAAAACTTGTAATAGGTAGAATACTATTGAAAGTATCTCACAGTAATTTTTATCAACACGAACGATTCTGTCGTATGACAGGCTTTATTTCAGAAGTTTTGGGACTGGCTATTCAAGAAGGTTGGAGCGTTAGCCACAATCCAAGATTAAATATATATATACACTACCGGTGAAAAATTTGCGGACAAAGGTTCAAAAAAGTTCCGGAACGATTTTTCATGTCATTTCGTCGATAGTTGACATAAATTAATTTAATAAACGGCAATTTGAAGGAGAGAAATTCACCTTCTTTCCGTCTTTTTTGCAATTTTTTAATCATTTTTTACGACTTGTAACTTTGTACCCTTTTTCGAAAACGACCATTTTTCGCTGTTTTTGTTCCTTTTCTAGTGGACCCCGTTTACAGACAACATTTTTTTAATGCATTTTTTTACCGAAAACAAAGGGGGAAGCTCAAGCTTCAATTTTTTTTAAACCTTCGTACATTTTTTTTTTCTAAAGATATTCTAATTTCAAAACAAAAAGGGACAATTTGAAAAATAACGTGTAACGCGAAAACGATAAGGATTCGAGGAAAACTCAAGACAGAAAAAGGTTGAAGCGATTTTTGTTGAGTTCGCGAGAATTTTTACAGATTTTTTTTACGAAATCTTTTTTTCACCTATTTTCGGTAAAAATCACACGATCGTACCGAATTCGAGAGCGGAGGGGTTTGTGGTAAAATTTCAAGGGAGGAAAAAATTGTATTTTCCTATTTCCAACGCAATAGAATTATTTCAGATTTTTGCAACATTTTTTTCCCATTAAAAATTGATAGTTTTCTAGTCACGTCAATCGATTGATTTCAACCGATTCTATAGCATTGAAAATTGAAAAACACAACTTTTTCTCACTTGAAATTTTGCCACAAACCCCTCAGTTCTCGATTTACCGTAATTAAATCATCTGGTTTTTTTTTACCGAAAAAAGGTGAAAAAAGAATTTCAAAAAAATCTGCACAAATTCTCGCGAACTGAACGAAAACCGCTTCAACTTTTTGCTCTCTTGAGGTTTTCCTGGAATCCTTGTCGTTTCCGCGTTACACGTTATTTTTCAAATTGTCTCTTTTTTTAATCAAAATATCTTAAGAAAAAAAATCGTACGAAGCTTAAAAAAAGAAAATTGAAGCTTGAGCTTCCCCCTTTATGATTCCGGCCAAAGAAATGCATGAAAAAAAATTCATCTGAAAGCGGGGTCCACCAGGAAAGGAACAAAGAAAGGCGAAAAATTCTCGATTTCGAAGAAGGGTACTAGCCGTAAAAAAATAGTACAAGATTTTCAAAATAAAGCGGCATGAAGGTGAATTCCTCCCTTTCAAAATGCCGTTTATCAAATTCATTTATGTCAACTATCGGCGAAATGGCATAAAAAATCGTTACGGAACTTTATTGAATTTTCGTCCCGAAACTTTTTGCCGCTAGTCTACATTTGTATACAACAATTTATTTATAGTTTTCGAACGAGAATTAATAGCGAATTAATAGCGAATAGAATTAATACAACATATGGTGAATTTCGTCGGGAAATTAAAACTGGCGAAAAGTAGGTTCTCCAATTTCATTGCAAAGTGGACCAGAAAGTCTGGCTGACAAGATATCATATCCAGGAGAGTTAAAAAAATATAGTTAAACATATTTATTGCATAGGGGACTTTTTTTCGTGATTACTATCAAATTTTCCTTATTTGGTAATTGTTTAAAAGATAATAATAATAGTACAATAATAGAATAAAATGTACTGGATATAAAGGTAATATACGATATTACCTTTGTGACTATTAACTTAGTTTCAGGTTGGGGACAAATATGTTAATTAAATCGCCCTCGCTTTTGTTTAATTTGATTTTAAGCTATACAGTCCCTTAATAGGTCCCGAAATTAACGTTGCGTTACGATAGTTTTATGAAAGGGTCTACGAGTGTACGACGCTTACACAGTAATTGCAATCTGCCGTCTGGTTACGCAATAATTATTTCTGTTCTCTCCCTCTTCCTCTGTTCGCCATTCTTTTTATTACTTCTCGTTCTCTATTTATCGGCCCTACTTTCTGGCTTCACTCGTTATCCACATATACGAAGCCGAAGCTATATTCCACGACGTTACCAACGCACGAAATAAATGATCAAAGTTCCGAATTTCTGAGGTATTCCTTCGTTTCCCTGCGAATGATTTTGTTGATCAATTTTTTCTACCCGAATAACTTTCAATTATCGTCGGTGGAAATGGGACAATTATCGTTATTTTATTACATCAATTACGTTGATTTATATATTACTATGCAATGAAGTACTTGTCGTATGCCACTTCCTGGCATCACTATCTTTTTTGTCGACCCTTTACTTGTTTCGGATGGCGACCACTACGCGGCGCATGGTCATCGCTCTCTCGCTCTTTGCAACGCGACTCAAAAGAGGCTGAAGTCTAGATGGCGCATGTTGCGCCATCTTGTTAAAAGAATATGTCTTCCAAGTCCATGCCGTTTATGCCATTTATCGGATATTGTGTTCCACACGTAACCTCCATGGTTTGTACCTTATATTAAAATAAACATGTTCGTACTTTTCTAATAAATAATACGTTTTATTAACAAATTAAAATGTCAGGTCATTTTGTTACACCCTTTTTACCTTATCTCCGTCATTTACTCTTATGGCGAGCTTAATTTTAATCAGTAGGGAATCTTACGCAAAGCTCAGCGCAGATGGCGCCACGTCAACATAACGTAAGCAAAAGAAGCTGTCAACGCGCGCGGTACGTTTTCATGGTGTTCGTCTTGTACTAAAATTATATGAATGGACATAATGGACAAGAATAACGGATATTTGACTCTACCGGAATTGAAAAATCGACTTCTACTCTGTTTTCCTTCTCTGTACTGAGCAAAAAACCAATTGAATCAAAACAAAAATATATTGGGTCATTCAAATAAATGTCTGATCGTGGAGTGTCACCGATATATGATATTGTTACAATACTATAAAATATTAGAAAATGTAATTGACTCAAATAACATAGTATTTTATTTGAAAATCTCTTCTGTTCTCTAAATATCTACATTATCCTTAAAATAAAATTATATATTTTAAGGAAATCATTCTATATACAATCTGTAGATGTATGGATGAGATACTTAAGTGGTTGCTGCAACATTTTTTATTTCGTACAAGAATATAATCAATGGGGTGAATTATTTCTTTACTACATCGAAACGAATATGCCATGAGACGTAAGTTTTTCAGCTTGTTTTCAATCTTAAATGAACAGTGAGCATTAGAATGATAATATCCACGACAATAGTGGAGAGAATATCAGACATTCAACTGATAAGAACAGATACTACAATATGATCTTAGCGACAGGCCAAAAAGCGATACTCTTTAGAGTTTCTCGGGCGTTTAAGTAGATTTTCGATTCACCCTACGCTTACGAGAAACGAGCACGCGTGCGGCTTCTAGCGGTTACTCCGAGAACTACGGGTTTCCTCACTCGTATAATTTCGGTGGCGCTCGGCCATGATTTGGTTGAATTTTTTCAACTAAATGCGCAAGAAACAAATTTAATTTTCGCATAAGTTTTTAACCAATTCAGACATTTGCTTAATACTCTTTAATCAAAGTAAAATGTTAATATTTTAACGAATAATGTACTTGAAAATCAATATCGGATATGGTGAAAAAAATAAAATAACATATTTACTCAATAGAAATTTTATCTGAATCAAACGAGCGAAATTTAATTTTTCTTGTGTACTCGAATGAACAATATTCATTTTATGAATTTAATCGCTTTTTTTTGTTTGTTGCAGAAAATGCATTCAAAACTATATAATTTGATCGCGATAATTTTTTAGATAGTTTCTATAATATATTGTTCTCGGCTAACAATATATCTTTAGAATGAAAAAAAAACTTTTAATTTTATCATGTTATTAAAGTCAATAGCGTTTTATTTGGACTAATAAATCCGATTATTTACACCAACAATTTTACAATTGAATCAACGTAATTTAATTCAATAACACCAATGATATTGGATCAATGATTTTTTTTTCAGTCTGTTCATCCTTTAAAGTTTCTTTTTTGCGCCAAACAAACAGGAAAGGTATAACCCCTTTTTTCAATACTTTCCGGCTCAGTTTCATCTCCGTAAAGAATGAAAATGAGCTCGTTAAGTGTTATGTAATAAAATAATACTAAAAGGTTAAAAAAAATGCAAATATTTCAAATAGAAACGTTTAGGTTATGATAATTAACTACTTTACAATATACTTTTAGAAGTGAGTACCGTCAAAAATATTATGTTTATACACTGAGCTGTAACCCGTCATTTCTATAGTCTACAGATCTAAAATAATCAGAATATAGCTTTAAGGGACAACACCACTGTGACCCCCTGTTTTTTTGCCATTTTTCAAGAATTTTTTTTTTGTGGGAAAAAAAAGAGATATTCGAAATTTTTTTTTGTTTTGTTCGTTGTTTATTGGAGATACATAAAAAAAAAATTTCAAATTTTTCACGCCCCATGGTGACGCTGGGGAAGCTCCCGCGTCAGGTACTGTTGCCTCTGCAGTGGTTCGCGGCACGCAGCAGAACTCTCTTCAAAGTCGATCGGAAAAAAAATACCGAGTGTTTTCGTTAATAATATGATATTTTGAAGAGAAGTACATAGGGATTTGAAAAAATATTGATTTTTAAAAAATAGGCACGCTTTTGAAATTAAAGGACGATTTGCGAGCAAAATTTCTCGTCGAATATAGGCTATAACTTTTTTTATTATTGGGATATCGAAAAAATCCTAAGTACTTCTTTAGATAATCTAGTTTTATTGATGCAGTCCAAATTTGAAGTCGATCGGATAAAAATTGCTCGAGTTCTGCTGCGTGCCGCACTCAAAAAAGTGGTTTTGAGAAAAACGCGTTCAAAGTTTTAGGTTTGTTAATTTATGCGATAAATTGGAAAAAAATTGTTTACCTTTAATCAGCGATGCCGGCACCATATAGCTGGCCTTCAAGAAGCAAATCATTGTCCCTAGCATCTTTTCTCGAACTTGTAGAGGCTCTTCTTGCCACTTTTGCAGCGTCTGTGAGCGAGCGCTCCGCCAGCTCGATCCGCGCTGCGTCGGTTTCAACGCAAAAATTGAAACAATTTGGGCCGATAGTTATCCCCAACGTCTCCAAAATTTTCATGAGGCTTCTCAGGCCATCATTGAATAATAATACCGCGATATCAGCTGCAATATCGACGATTGACGATTGACGACTTGAAAATTGTTCAATTATCACCACCTATGGTTTTTTTTTCGAAACTATATTTATAACAATAGCCGGTTTTTGTAAAGGGAGACAAAAGAATACCTGGGAAAGACCCGCAGGACCTGGGAGAGGCCCGGTATACCTGCCGACCCTGAGGCGCGCAGCTGCGCGGGATCCCGAGCGTCACGGAGCGCTGCACCGCTCCACAAAATATTCAATATCTCCGAAAATAATTAAGATTTTCGGCATCTTAATATTAAATGTATTTTAGATTTTTCTAGATGGTTTTCAAAAAATCGATTTCTTGAATCCGTCACAGTGGTGTTGTCCCTCAAATGTTTTGTGTCTGTAAAGTAATTGCGACCTATAGCAATTCCCCATTGCTAGCGAAGTTTTTGGTTTTTGGGAAATAAATTAATGCCTTCGTTTCTGCATCCAATTGCACAACACTAATGCATTCTACACAATTTATTCACGACAAACGGATTATTTAAAAAACATTAAACTGTAGTCGTTGAAATACGGGTAAAACCAAAGAGAATCTCACTAAACGTCATGTTTTGTTTACGTTATAATATAATGTCCAATCTAGCGGGAGAAATTGGCAGTAAGGTTCCCTATTCAATTTAGTTCTTCTCAAGATTTTTTTTACCAACTTCCCCTAACTTGTTTCGTCAATAATGCGTGTGACTATTGAAACTCCATTATTCATAGGGCCACTTTTGCACCTATTACCTTTATAAACTATTCTACTTATTACAGTGAATACCTTTCTAAGCTATTGCTATAGTCATTCATAGGCTCTGATAGGAATATGTAAAATCATGCATGATGACGAGGAGTTATATACAGTGAAAATTTCCGAAAAGTGGGGTTATTTTTGTTTTTTTTTCTCCTAATGTACATATATTTAAGTGCACACACAGAAAGTTTCATGTCAATCCGGAAAATATTCTCGAAGTTACACGCACATTTGTAACGACGTGTCAGAGCGTTCGAAAGTGTTTTAGAAACTTGAAACGCGTTTTTCTCAAACTGTGTTTTTAAATTCGGTGAAGAAGATTTCTCAGAAACGGCTGAACAGATCAGGCTTAAATTTTAACACAATGTTTTCAAGTATATTCTCAATCAATCGAAGGTTTTTTCTCACCGGTAAATATTTTCCATTTTATAAACAATGTGAGGCCCAAATATTCGTCAAAAATCGATTTTTTTAGAAGCCGCCATTTTGTCGAAAATCATTATTTTGCTTATTGCTCCGATCAATTACAGGAAATCTATTATATTAACGAAACATTTTTGGTTTTGTCATTTTAGATGATCCAGTCCAGAGATATCGTGCTCACCGCAAGACGCCTTTTTCAGAGGTGCTGCCGGAGATCAGCTATATCAGCTTTCAAAATAATGATTAAAAACAATGTTAAAATACAGTTAAAAGTTACCATATGTGTAAAAAATTTTACGTCAATAGATTTAAAGGTCTTCTCAAGAAAAATGCTTGAAAAATCGATAATTTTGGGCCTCCTGACTGCACATAACCCCTTAAGGCTAGTCTTAACTGTATATAACCCCTTAAGTCTAGTCTAGAAAATTGAAAAAATCTCTTTTTTTTGTAATTTTCTTTAAGTATAGACAATTAAGAATATGTTCTCAAAAGGAAGTTTTGAAATTCCCGATATTTACGCCAACAAATGAGACCAGAACAGGAGCGAGTGGTCGGAGCTATGAGCTTTAGAAGCTTCTAAGGAAGCTAAAACTGCTCGCAGGAAAGAACGAGCTTCACAAAATTATCATTTCGAAGTCGAGGAATGTACAATTTACGAGGCAGGAATGGAAGATTGATATCACGTAAGTATAACATGTCATTATAACATTTAGATTCTTAGATAGTTGCGTTTGCCTGAAATGGTAGGTAATCAAAATTTTGAACGCATTTTCTTCGAAACAATTTATTTTCAACCTGGTTGACATAAAATCTCGAGTGCTATTCAACCGATTGACTTCAAATTTGGTATGGACCTTTATTTTATATCTCTATATCGCCCCTACCTCGGGCATTGCTAAATTATTATTACTATTTAAAAAATAATGTAATTTTGAAAAAAAGGGCAGTAAATTAACTTTTTCTCAGATAGCGCCATACATTTTTTTTTCTCTTCGGTACCTGTCATAATGACA
Source organism: Ophion obscuratus (assembly GCA_964007375.1). Taxonomy (NCBI): domain Eukaryota; kingdom Metazoa; phylum Arthropoda; class Insecta; order Hymenoptera; family Ichneumonidae; genus Ophion; species Ophion obscuratus. Next base: position 77,901,627 of record OZ023312.1, read on the forward strand.
TTCTTGTTGATCAATAAAATTGGTTTATTTCCGTTTTAGATGAATGGGAGCTTTGGAATCATGTCAACCCCCTTAACCCTTTTAAATTTTTATTGTTCTTTTTGCACATTTTTTTGTACGTTCTTAAAACACGAATGAAAAGACTAAAATATGTATAGTTAAAATATCTTTTGTTTCTTTTATGGGCTCGAAAAAAGCTCCAGAACAGACTGCCTTGATGACATCGTAATTGCTCTCGAAAAAGTTTTTCAAAAACGAAAGCCTGTTGAGAATGTTAACGCTAGGTAACTACTCGATCTAAAAATATTGAATAATTAATTAGCGTTTATATTTTTTTGAGAAATCATCAAAAATACGTGCTCCTACTTACATATTATGAATGCACAGTAGACAAAAGTAAAATAAGTTGAATACCACTGACGAAGCTTCCGGGAAGAAAATGTTCTCGTCGCGTTTCAAAAAATAGACTATATCATGATTATTATATCATTACAGCATTTTTATACATATGATCTGACTTTCGCGTGGCTAGTAAAAAGTAAGAACGATGATTGTAAGAAGTATATTGAGAGGATACAGGAGTACAAGAGAGTTTGAACGAGTGTCTGAAGTCGTAGCAGGTTGGGGTCATTAAGTGTTGCAATAAAAAGGAGTCCCAGCCAGAAAGACTTAGGAATATTTTCCCTACTCGTTCGTTTTTCTTTTTCCTACGTTATGGAGCCGTAGCGCACCCAACGGCGTTCGAATTTATAACCTTCTTGAAGACATTTTAAACATTTTCCCCCGCCTGATTTACAATCGTCCCACGGTAAAAATTCAGCGAATATACAGGGTGTTAGGAAGGTCGTTGCAAAGCATTAAGGGGGTGATAGGTCACCTTGTTAGGAACATATCTAACCTACGTTACCTTATTCCAAAGTCTGAGGTTTTCGAGTTACCAGGGTAAGTATGATTACTGGAAAATTTGGTACTAACGCGTTTACCTCTTGTGTTAAGGGGTGAGATGCAGTCAGAGGCGTCAAAAACGAGCATTTTCAAATAAAAAAAATGTATAGTAATTAAGTTTGTTTTACAAAAGTGGTTACACGGACTTTTCATGTTATATTTCAACTTGACTTGTACAAATTATCAAAGAAAAATATTTATTATTTATAAAAATGTCGCCATCTTTGTCGCACCCCCTTTTCGGCATGTAGTGCTTTGCGGTGACCATCATAAAATTTTACTGGATCATCTCAAATCAAAAAACCAAAAAAATCATTAGTTTAGTAATAAATTTAGTCCTTAATCGAAGCTTCTTTTGTTAAAAACATAACAAAATGCCGGCTTCCGACAAATAACTTTTGATTTTCGACCAAAAAAACGCTCGTTTATTGTAAAAAAAAATCGAAATTTTCAACAAAATTGAAAATCCTCCGATTAAGGACTAGTTTTTAATGCTATAAATAAGCATACCAAATTTCATCAAAATCCATCGAGCGGTTTTTCAATCATAGTGGTCACCGACTTGAAAAACATAGCTTCGAGAAAAACGCGTTTAAGGGAGATTTTGTCCTTGGAATATCATATTTCAGGTGTTTACATTTTATTTTTTTTTAAAGGAAACGCGTAAAGCTTTTTGAGTGCGGTTTTTTCTTGCTTTTATTCATGATATACAGAACGTTAAAAAAAATTTTTTAAAAAAAAAAAAAACAAAATGGCGGCCGTTGCAGCTCCGCGAAAACAGGTCCTCAAATCGCGGGAGGTAAACGGCTGACATCACTGCCCCATCACTTGTTGATCTGAAACACAAATTCAAAGCATATTATCAATCTGTGACCCTTTGGTCATGGAATGACGGATGGGTTTTTCGTTTAGTACAAATTTCGGAAAATGGCGGCAATTAAAAAAAATCGAATTTTCGCGTTTTTTTTCGCATAAAAAGATAAATAATAAATGCAAAAATGTATCTATCGAAAAAACGATCCGTCATTCCATGAAGACATGTTTTTTGAGTATGCTCCCCTAATTTCAGGTCGATATGTTAATTACAGCGGTTAGGAGAGTGTCAGCCATTTTTAAAAACGTGTTTCGAGAAAAACGCGTTTAAAGCTTTGTAATATGTTTACATAAATGTGTTTATAATTACCGCTAATCGGCAATGCCTGGTCCATAGAGGCATCCCTCCTCTTCTTCTAGCTGCTCATGTTGAGCCGCTAACATCTTTTTGAAAATTTCAAGGACAAATTCTCCCTTAAAGTTTTTCGATGTGGACACGAACATTATATGTTCGTAAAATTTTTAGCTCGATGGATGAAGCTAAATTTTTTTATGTACTTTGATCCACTGAATCAGAATATCACATTTTTTGACGAAAGTCGAGCATCAATTATTTATAGCCAATTGTTAAAACAATTTTTCTAATAATTAAAGTTTTTCGGGATGAATTATTATTTTTCAAATATTTTGGGCAATTTTAAAACGAAAGTATTCTTTATGAAATTTGGCTAAAGTTCATAGTTTTTGAGTAATAAATTTTTGAAAATTTCTGTAGAGTTTTCCAATTTTACACTTGATTTATGTATAGAAATACTAATTAAAAAATGACTTACATCGAATCATCAATTCCTGGCCCATACAATAGGGCTTCTGCCGATCTGGAAGCTTCCAAAATATCAATTTGTTGTTGTCTCCGAAGCATTCTGCCTTCCCGGGTATTATCGTTTGCGCGTTTGTCAGCCGCTATCTGCCATGGAGACTCGACGCCCCTTCACTAATTGTGGGATATCCCGAAAACTATTCATCGTATTGACTTGAAATTTTCAGGGAATATTTTGGAAATATCATACTTCAAGAAAATGTATTTAAAAAATCGATGTTTGGAAAATTCTGACTGCATCTCACCCCTTAAGGCGGGATATATATTTAAACACGAACAAAATAAGCAATATTGAGGGATTTTTTAAACTAAGAAATAATTATCCTACAATTATCAAACTTTAGGTATACTTTAATAGTATATTTAAGTATACAAAACTTTTTTTTTTAAATTAATTCATCATCAAAATGACGGAGCTGTGGCAGAGTGTAACAGCAAGGTCGCCGCGGGAGTTGCGAATCAGCGTTCAGTCTAGCTTCCCGTAGACTTTGATTTGCAAAAAGTTCAAACATTCTTTCAGTTAGAACATGTGTAGTTTCTATGTGACGGTAATTAAAATAAAGAAAATGCGAATTTAAGAAAATGGCACACGTTTGCAAAAAATAATCAACATTTCACGCAACAATTCTGTAAAATGTGGATAAAAAAAGTAGTTTTTTTGCCAATTTTTCAAAAACAATTCTCGTTAAGTAGAAGGTTCCAATATTATCAATATTTCTACCAAGTTTCAACTCAATCGGCTTAATAGTTTTTTGAGTAATCCTGCACGCCAAATTCGATAATGCAGATTTGAGAAAAACGCGTTTGAAGTTCACGCCCGCTCCAAATCCGAGCGTTGACGGGCTGTAACGTTTGAAATTTTTCGAATTTTCCTTTGAAACTTTGGGAAAATATTCTTCATATATGGTTCTATCGTTTAAAGAAAAAAAAAGAAATTGATTTTTGATCGTTGTAAATGTATATCCCGCCTTAATGCTATTTTTTTAAACATTGCATTAGCATAAGAGGGATTTTTATTTTTTGTCAAGTTTTTAATTTTTCAACACCTCCCATTTGCGTAGTTGTGTGGGTACAGATGATTGTATTGGTGTTTGTCGATTTAATACACATTGAGGGGTTATATACAGTTAAAATTTTCGAAAAATCGATTAAATTTTTTTTTCCGTTATGTACATATATTTAAGTAGACACACAGAAAATGTCTTGTCCGGCGAATATTCTCGAAGTTACACGCACATTTGTAATGACGTGTCAGAGCGTTCGAAAGTGCTTTTGAACCTTTAAACGCGTTTTTCTCAAAATTGTGTTTTTAAAATCGGTGAGCAGGATTTCTCGGAAACGGCTTAACCGATCAGTCTCAAATTTGAACACAATCTTTTCAAGTATATTTTTTAGTAATTAATCAAAGGTTTTTTCTCTCCGATAAATATTTTCCATTTTATGAATAATTTAAGGCCTACATTTTTGTCAAAAAGCGATTTTTGTTTGTTTGAGCAGCCGCCGTTTTCTCAACAATTATTATTTTGCTCATTCCTTCTGTCAATTACAAGATACACCATTATATTAACGAAATATTTTTGGCTTTTTCATTTTAGATGATCCAGTCCAGAGATATCGTGCTCACCCCCAGACGCCTTTTTTAAAGTTGCTCCCGGAGATCAGCTATAGCAGCTTTCAAAATAATTATTTTTACAAATAAAAAATATTAAAATACACTTCAAAGTTACCATAACACGCGTACAAATTTTGACGTTAATCGATTTAAAGGTCTTCTCGAGAAAAATTCTTGAAAAATCGATCTTTTTGGGCCCCCTGACTGTATATAACCATTTAGGCTAAGACGCAAATAACTTTTCAGTTACCAATAATTCTCTGAATGAACATTATGATCGAGTTAGTCCCTAACTTTTCGAACTGTTTCAAAAATCATACTCACCACGATAACTCGAAATCCTTAGACTTTGGACTACGGTAATGGTGGTTAGATATGTTCCTAACGAGGTGACCTATCACCCCCTTAAAGCTTTAACTCGACCTTCCTAACCCCCTGCATATTTGCGAATGAATAAATTATTTATCGAATGCAAATTCCGTCGCATAATGTGAAATAAGTTTTTCCTAATTGAGTCCAATTAATAACATGAAAATTCTCTTCCTTTCCAAAGTATACGTATGTGATATTCTTTTATTATTCTTATCATTTCCATTAAGGGATAACACCACTTTAAACGTCGCAAATTAAACGATTCTTTGCGGGTGGAAGGACTAATAAGAGGATAATAATATTCAAGGATATTATGCGTCATATCTTCCAGCGAACGAAAAAAAAATACTGATGGAATGGTTTCATTTTTCAAAAGAAAATTTTTATTTTGTTTGTTTGATAGATATTTTGTATGGATATAGAGAAGGAGGTAAATGGAAATCGCAATTGAATTGATCAAGTTACATTTATTTGTACGCATAAATACAATTATGTCAATTTTTATTTATTTTTTTTTACAATGTACATATTTTTTACAAGTATGAATGTGCTTTGAGCAATTGTTTTACAACTTTTATTTTTTCATAAAATTCTTCGTTCAGAAAATCATTTTAAATTTACAAAATACTTGAATAAAATTTATTGTTTAAATTTCTACTCGACTGTTAAAATTTAATTTTTGATTTTATTATTTTATAATAATAAATTTTGTATTGACATTATTTCTTTCAGCAAGTAAACTGAATAAAAGTTGTTGTTCAATTAGTTACTTAATTATTTTTGCAAATTTAATTGTAATTTGTTGTAAAAAAGTAATAATTTTGAATAATTTATTATAAGAATAAACTGTGATTAAATTATTGTTCATAAATCTTAAATTTAAAATTTAAAATTTGGAAACATCATTAAAATTTTTGTAACTCTAGCTTTTAAAAAGCCCGCCTCAATGTGTTTGATATAGGAGAAAATTGTTCCCTTTGACGGCTGGCTGGTCCAACCTGTCATTTCAGACACGTTGTTATGATATGTGGAAGATTTAACATTTATGTTTTAATTTTTTGAAATCATAGCTACGCTCGATAATTATTTCGATCGAATAGTAAAGCAATTGATTTTTACTCATCGTGAAATAGTTCTGTTAACTTATTGTTATAGTTTTGTCAATTCTAGCATAACCTACAATCGCTGCACTAGCGGACCGATGCTATTTATTTTAATGATGAAAGCACGAATATTCGACAATATATCACTGAACATATATTTAATATCGAAAGAATCATTACCTTTATCGCCGCAATTATCGTTGCTATAAACAATTGACACCACATTCACTTTTCACTGCACTTCATACTTGACGAAAACATGTACATGTATTATAGTATAGCAGCTGTCCACGCGGACGCATCACTCATGGCCTCTGCACACTGCGCGCGATGGGCGACAAGCGATGAGCGATATCCAATGAGAGCTCGAGTATGACGGAAATGCTCTATGAGAGTGACGTTGCCATTGGATATCGCTCATCGCTCGTCGCTCGTCGCTCGCAGTGTGCAGAGGCCATCACTCAAGTAGGAAAGAGACAGATGTCGAACGCTGCCGAACGCTGCCGAACGCGGAGGCCGATTGTACCTCTTTGTCGCTCGTTCCGCGCTCTCGCTTGCACTTCAAGCCTTAAATGGAACGCCTCAGAGCGAGGTAACGCCGTATGAGTCATGTTTTTTCGTGCGTGCAGCCGGCTCCATCGAATTATAAGACGTTGTCACGTCAAAAAAATTTATATTAAAAAATTATACAAAGTAGTGGTACCGGAGCCATTCACGCGAGGTATGTTTAATTTGAGACGCTCCATGACATGCAGTATAACTGACGTAAATTTGAATGTGGAAAAAATAAAAAAATGTCTATCAATTTACATGAGTATAGCTAGAGAAATACGTAGGGGATTTAAAAAATATTAATTTTAGTGTAATTGGCAGCCCTTTAAAGTAAAATCTCAACTTTCGACAGAAAAAGGACAATAATTTGTTACTAAATATTATTATAATTAACTCATGGAAAAACCCGTACGTATTTTTCTTTGGATTGTTATTTCAAAGATATGCTCAAAATTTTAAGTGAATTAAGTGAAAATTGTCGGAGTTACGTTGCGTGCCGTTTTGAAAAATTGTATTCCGAGAAAAACGATCGACGTCTCGTACACGGGCTAGCCACTGCCATCTCAGACCCCCACGGGCCCGCCGGCCTTTTTTTACAGGTAACAAACTTTCTTCCCCTTATTCTAGATGGTTCAGAGCATCTCCAAAGCCAATTAAGAAAAATCGTTTTTTTTAATCGACTGTGGAGTTACCCCTTAATCTTTATTGATACTTTTTTTTTTTTTCAATCGTAGATGCTTGATGCAGTGAATAACTGAGCCACCGAGTGTTTAAAAAATCGACCGCTCATTACATGCAATTTTGGGTAAACGATTCATAAATGTGTTTACAAACAGTGAGAACTTCGAGGAATTTCGATAAACGGCGGGGCGAATTTTAAGGTATTTCCTTTCGCGTACGAATTTACGACCCTTCTCAACAGTCGTCTTAAACCATCCCGTGGCAATTTACACTCAAATTTTACATGCATATACATATGTGTGTGTGCATGTGTGTGCGTGTGTGTGCGTGTGTGTGCGTGTGTTTGTTTGGGTTTGCTTGGGTTAAATTTTTTTTTTAATTGAATCGATTTTTCGAAAATTTTAACTGTATATAACCCCTTAATGTGTATTAAATTGACAAACACCAATACAATCATCTGTACCCATATAACTAACCAAATGGGACGTGTTGAAAAATTAAAAACTTGACAAAAATGAAAATCCCTCGTATGCTTATGCGATGTTTAAAAAAAATAGCATTAAGGCGGGATATACATTTACAACGATAAAAAAATGGATTAATTTCTTTTCTTTAAACGATAGAACTGTGTGTGTGTGTGTGTGTGTGTGTGTGTGTGTGTGTGTGTGTGTGTGTGTGTGTGTGTGTGTGTGTGTGTGCGTGCGCGCGTGTGTGTGCGTGCGTGCGTGCGGTCGTGTGCGTGTGCGTGTGCGCGTGTGTGTATAGATGTATATGTATATATATGTACGTATGTGTATATATACAGGGTTAGGCACATAAAGTGTTACAAAGCAACACTTTCCATGAAGCAACAGAGCAATCAAACTATTGATCACATCCGAAAATGTTTCAGACAAAAGTTTCAGTGTTCGAGAAGGCCGTCATACTGGACCACCCTATTTTTTGTTTTGTCGGTGGAGGCGCTGAAACTACGTCAGGGTCAACTCCACTTTTCTATATGGAATGGTACATTTTTTCTTCAACCATCTTGTGGAGCACCTCAAGCCGCATAAAAAACATCGGGGGGGTCAAAGTCGTTCAAGGTCATTAATTGCATTTATTGCATACGTCGAAGAAAAGTAACTTTTGTCGGAAACATATTTTTTTTAACTATTGTAAATATCTACTATAATTTTGTATCCGTTCTTAGCTTTACCCAGGATTAAGGACGTGGACCTGACGGAAATTTAATCCGTTTGGGGTGCTTCATTATTGTGAGTCCCCTTGCCTCTCACATTCGGGGTGTTTGATTACCGTGAGTCCCCTTGCATCTCACCATTTAATTCAATAAGTGTTCAAACTGATGACCTTCAACTTCGATGCATTTATTGATCCGTACTTCGAATGATTGTACACAACTCAAAAGTTTGTTCGCTTTAATGTTTGCGCTAGCATTTCTGATTCGTCCAATCATGTTTTCACGAGTTGTTGGCACTTGTTGATAAACTACAGTTTTTAAGAAATCCAACAAAAAAATCTGGCGACGTAAGGTCTGGCGATCTGGCAGGCCAATGTATCGTTCCACCTCTACCAATCCAGCGCCATCTATTCCGAATTAAAAAAAAAGTTCAGACATAAGTTACGTGTTTTTTTATGTATAATCTGAATCTGTAATGAAAAGTAGGGATTCCCATATAATATTTCAAAGTTCCCCCCCGCCCCAACCCACGGAGGGGCGGCAGGCGGTTCATTTTTTCGGGATTGAATTGCCCCTTGGAAACTATTGAAGGTTTATTGGGGACATTTTTGTCGTATAAGGCTTATTTTTCTAGATATTTAGCAGTCTCGAGATAAAAAATCACCCTGTATATGTACACTATCGGCGAAAAGTTTCCGGACAAAAGTTTAAAAGAGTGCCAAAACGGTTTTTTATGCCATTTCGCCGGTAACCTAGGCCAATTATATAAACCGAATTTTATAAATGAGGGATTACCTTCATTTTGGTTTCGTTTCGAAAATGTCCACAATTTTTTTTACAATTGGCACCCGGTTTTGAAAACGACCATTTTTTGTCGTCTTTTTGTTCCTTTTTGAGTGGACCCCGTTTGCAGGAAATATTTTTTTACGCACTTCTTCGACCAAAATCAAAACGGGGGAAGCCGAAGCTTCAATTTCGTTTTTTTTTTTAAATTGTCCACGTTTTTTTCCAACAATATTGCGTTTTTTGGGAAAAAATAGATAACGTGACGCGCTGTCGGCGAGAGGAGGTTTCTTCGACGAGACCAAAGTTTAATATGTAAGTAAAAAATTTAATTATATTATTGTTATGGTATTGAGATCAATCGAGCTTTGACCGGAAATAGATGAAATAAAAATTCGAAAAAAAAAATCTGCAAAAACTCTCGTGAACTGACAAGAAGCAATGCAACTTTTTGCTATCTTGAGGTTTTGTTTTAAATCTCATCGTTTTCGTACTCCAGAGCAATTTTTAAGGGGAGATTGTCTTTTTTTTCGCAAAATTTACCGCTTTTTGGAAATTTTTTTGTGAAGAAAGTATACAACGGAAAACTTGTGAAACTTGGCATATAGTTTTATTGATCTGTTCACTACATACAAAAAAATTTTTAAACAATTTCATCAAAAAATCCGCCTCCCACCCCCCTCGACGCGCGATGGTCCTTTTTTGATGGTGTGCACGATTTCTCAAAAACTATTCAACCGATTGCCTTCAAATTTGGACAGAATGCTCAGCTGACATCCTTTTATCGTTTGATGAAGCAAAAAAGCAATACGTTTAATAGTTTTTTATTTATAACAAAAAATCGATCAATTTTTTTCGAAAAATCGATACTTCAAGTTCAAAACGTCACCAAATCGTCAATTTTGTTTCCCCTTCATCGAACGATAGCTATATGTGTCTAAAGTAAAATGCTTTTTGGGTTTTTGTTGCAGGATGAATGTGAAGGCTGTAATCGTGCACACCATCAGAAAAGGACCATCGCGTGTCGAGGGGGGTGGGAGGCGGATTTTTTGATGAAATTGTTTAAAAAATTTTTTGTATGTAGT